>BPTQ01000006.1:189642502-190016542 GCA_019973895.1 Chrysanthemum seticuspe | reverse complement strand
ATAAGAGACAGCCCTATCTTACATCAAGATAAGTCTTTGCTTCATTAATTCAATTATGTCTTTGATTATTTGTGTGTATGCTTGCATGTTCTCCATGTCCGGCTAACATATTTGTGTGTTTGCTTAGGAAGTATGAAACTTAATTATTGAATATTGATTGGTTGTTTCTTATCTTAGTTGATTTATGATCTAGTAATGCGATAGGTCATCCGTTGTGCACTTAATGCTTGATTCATCTTTGTGAACCTTAGAGTATAATTACCTGAGTGATTGTAGGCTAAACCATCCGAAGAGCGCCTTAGAGTAGGAGTCTATAATCTCTAGTGGGTTTGTAGACAAGACCCTTTGGTAAGTTCAAAGAGTTAGGGAGAAACGCATACCCTACAACTTTAGACACACAACGCAACTAGGAATAAGACGTGACACTCAACTATCAATAGGAGATAATTAAGGAGTAATACAAACTAAGTAAACACATCTTTAAACTATCATACGAGCACACATTAATTAGACATAGACTCCCACAACCTTAGTTTAGATAATTAGATAATAGTAGAGTAATCGGTAGAAATACCAACCCCCCAAATCCAATACCCGAGATTCGTACCTTTCCATTTTCATAAAATATAAAAAGATAAAAAATAATCTTCCTCAACCTTAACCTTAGCGTAGTAACTCCCTACTAGCATTCCTATTCCCCTAGATAACGATATCAATACCCGTGGCTTACCCTAATTACTACACTACAACGATTAGGTTCACTGCCTAGGGTGTTATAAAACTTGCTCGAAGAAAAGGAAGTTCCTTTGACCCCGAACGACGCGTGTAGCGTTATCATGACCCTTCTCATTGCAGTTATAACAACGAAGACCATTAACCCCATTCTGAGCATTCCCCTGTTCAACCACTTGACCCCTTTGTTGTTGCGGAGCACCCATGTTATTCTTTCCAATAGCATTAAACCCTTGACCACCTCCCATCTGACGACCATAACCACGGTTCTGAACTTCAACACGTCCATTGTTCACAACAGCTTGATTCCTTGTGTTGGATGAGGAACGAATGCGATTGTTGGATTTGTTTGTATACCGACCGAAGGCTTTAGCAATCATAACAAATCCTTGTTGCAATTCATCGAAAGCAGCAGAGTCCTCATCAGCTTCACTGTAAAGTGCTTGAGCATTGTTGTTGTTGTATGGAACCAATTGAGTTTGTTGAGGTTGTTGCTGTGACTGATCATATGGTGTGATGGTTGCAGTTGGTTGAGGAGTTGTTTGAGGAGGAAGACTAGTTTGAGCCCACAAAGCAAGTTGTTGATTATCAGGAATTGATTGTGAAGCTGGGAGTCCACAGATAGTCCTTTCTTTGTCACCTTCTTTTTGGTGAGGCTTCAAATAGTCGTACAACAATCCGTATGTAGCATGATGAAGATTCTTAGCTTGACGGAGAAAAATGACATACTTCTCCCATTCCGGACCAAGACTACTTAGGAACTTAGTGTTGACAGCAATTCGTGGCATGATGATGTTGTGTTTGTCCAAATAATTAATGATATCTGAAAAACGATGATGATATGACTCTAATGTCTCTCCTGGTTCAATCATGAAGTGTTCATAAGCCAAGTAGATTTTGGATTCCATGTCTTCCTGATTGAGTGTTGTGCCTTCCATTAGAAGATGAATATGTTCCCACATTGCTTTAGCTGTCTTTTGAGCATCAACACTTCGAAGGATCGGATTGGGTAGTCCCAAAAGGATGTATTGCATTGCTAGTTCATCGGCTTCAAAGTGTAGAAGTTCATCACCAGTAAGGTCTGAGATAGTTGCAATGTTGGTGACATCATCTCTTGGTGGATTGGCATCTGGATCTGCGGGTGTAATAACAGTAGGCATCTGAAATGGACCTTCCATAATGACCTTCTTTAAGAACTTTCCATGTGGCTTCTTTAGATCACAAAACCTAAAGAACCTTATCACCCATTGATCATAATTACCGGGAGTGAGTATTGGAGGTCTATCAAGTGAGCCAGCTTCATGAATTGATTGTTGGCTATTTAAGGCTTCACACATCTTGCCAAACCATGTTGGTTCCTTCATAGTACTCCTGGATGGATGTTGATTGTAGAAGTTTGTGTAAGGTTGTACTTGAAGACTAGGTGGTGGTTGAACCATTTGTGGTGGTGGAATTGCTCCAAGTTGTGGAGTATGTTGTTGATTAAATTGTTGTTGATGATTAAATTGTTGATGTTGTGGACTTAGTTGTTGTTGTTGTTGATGATGATAAGTGTAAGAAAAATAGTTAGAGTATGGTGGTTGTGACATGTTGAAAACTTGTGTTTAAATGGATCTTTGTAGTCGAGTGAAACGTTGTTGATGAAGTATCCTTAAGCGTAGAAACCAAGTTAAGGCAAAGAAAACTTAAGCGTAAAAACAACAATACTTACGCGTAAAAGAGATATTTACGCGTAGAATTAGCTTACGCGTAAGAGTTGAAAAACACTAAAGTTAGGCGTAAACTGAAAGTTAAGCATAAAAAACTTAGGCGTAGGATTAGCTTATGCGTAAGACAGAGCTTAGGCGTAAGATAAATCTTATGCGTAATGAGTTCTACGCATAAGTTTGAGCTTATGTGTAAGATTAGGGTTTTGCCCAAAAGATCTTTTACACTATCACAGTGCAAAAGATATCCAAAGTCGAAGTGTTTTCAGGCTTATCCAAGCAAGAAAAACACTGAGTAATCCACGAAACTGAAGATCAAACCAAGGATGAGTTACGCGTAAGATTAGGGTTTTCTTACGCGTAAAAGATAGCCAAAACTGATTTCTGCCAACTGATGTTTCCAAACCAGATTTTTGTGATGAAATAGCTTCAATATCACCAAAATAACACAAAAGTGTGAAACTTGATGATCCAAAACTTCTAAACACCTTATGCGTAGATATACACCCACGTATAAAACCAAGCTTAAAAACAATGATCTACGCATAAAGTTTGAAACTTTTTGCCAAAAACAAATATTTTAACACCTTAAAACGTTGAAAGTACAAGAATCTTGGATTGAAAAGTGTAAAAAATGAGTTTTTAAGCGTAACAAAGTAGAAACTGTTTTTACGCGTAAGACCACAAAAACTTCAAAAACAAAATATGTTCACCCAACTATTTGGCGAATGATACCATTGTTAGTCTACCATATTAGTAACACAAGCATCAATATGAGAAAGAGATAAGAAGAGATCGGATGAACAACTACCAAACACTATGGGTATGAAATGGAGAAGAGTTATGCCTAATAGTGAAAGAGTAAATTGAACAACCAACCCTCAAGTGAGGGTATTACAAAGGTATTTATAGGAGAGGGAGCTAGGGCAACACTCCTAGTCCCTTCCTTTCCTTATTGGACTTGGGCCAAGGCTTATGGGCCTTCTACATAAGCCTTAGCTTAATAACAAACATAAAGGCCTAATTAAGCTAACTATTACATATTAATTACTAACACTTGAATTCTAGTTTATGAGTGATTCCAACAATTTTAGGCATGTCCAGTCCTAGTATCACTGAGCCATCAGCAGCAGTCTCAAGTATGTCTCTGGTTGTCTCAACTTGATAAGGTCCTTCATCAATTGATTTGAGGATGTTAACCCCATTTTCCTTTCCCAAACAATACAACCTAATTCGTTGAGCCCATGAGTCATAGTCAGTTCTGTCAAGCATGGGTGGACGAGTATCTGATCCAGCTGCTTGAACGTCCTCAGCTACAGAAGAGATGATTGCAGGCACGTTGGTAGACATGATTACAGATTTCACGAGATTTTATAACTCTATGATTAAACCGGGAAATAGATTCTTTCACGGGATTTTACTAAATCAAGAGAAAACCATATCAGAAACAATAATCAACCAAGTCGCTATAACCCTTGAAGACAAGTCGCTAAGTAACCAAGTCGCTAAGTATACAAGTCGCTAGATACAACTCGATAATAGTACTAACTCGCTAAGTAGACAAGTCGCTAAAGAACAACTCGCTAATAGTACCAACTCGCTAAGTAGACAAGTTGCTAAAGAACAACTCGCTAAGTGGGCAAGTCGCTAAGGAACAACTCGCTAAGAGGGCAAGTCGCTAAAGAACAACTCGCTACCCACAACAAAGTCAAGTCGCTGAAAATTGTAAATACAGGTCGCTAAGTTTTCAAGTCGCTAGCCGTAATGGTACAACCACTACTTTGTACTGTTTGTCGCTTTGTCTCAATAGACAAGTCGCTAATGCTCAAGTCGCTACCACTTCAACTACAAGTCGCTGAAAAATATAGAAGCAAGTCGCTACCTAGAAAACTTATCCGAGACTCAAGTCGCTAGCTAGAATACTTCAAAAACAACACTTTTCAATCCAAAACTAACCCAACCACAGTGATTCAAGCTTTCCAAATAAAAACCCAAGCACTTACAATGATTCTAAACACAAAAGTACACTCAAAATCAAAACTTTAACACAAGAAATGATCCAAATGATGCAAATACCACTAAACTTTTTCAAACCCAAAAACCATATAAAACCACTAGAAATCCAAGAACATGTAAGAGAGATGATCAAACCATGGCTCTTGATACCATTTGTAACATATTGGATTTCACAAACACATTAAACCATGATCAAATGGGGCGTATACTTTGAGGTTTTTAGAGAGAGAAAGTTTAGCGGTTTGGGAACTTAGTGAGAGAAAGTGAAAGTATTATTATGAGCTCCAACCCTCTACCTTGGGAGGTAGAGGGTATTTATAGTATCTTACATAAACGCCACCTACGGGCTGTGGATCAGGCATACAGTGGGTAAAGACTCGTCCGTCCTCCACGGTGTTACTAAACAAACTACTTATTACCATAACTTGACTACGACTACGAGCTTTCTAACAAATACATATACTTGAGGTGACCGACACTTAAACTAACGGATTTACTAAATCCTAACATAAACTTAGTGATTTGCAAGGAAATCATAAGTTTAGGGGAGTATTGTTGGAAATTAAACGTAACAGTACTAACATCTCTAGGTACTGCCAAGCATACAGACGGAACTGTTAAAGATTACACTAGCAATACTAACTGACTTAGTACTGCTAGTACATATAGTTTATACTGCTAATAGGATATGTACGCGTTTTGTAATTATAGAATAGATTTCATGTATATCTTATACGTTTAGATTAATACGAACATTGTATAGTTATCTTGTAAATGACTCCTTAAGCTATAAAAGGAGGTCCTAGGGTTAGATGTTAAGTACGTATATCTTGTTAAGCTTCAAGGTTGTAAACCCTAGTGATAAGTAAAGATCACTCGTATTATTATCAATAATATTGAAGTGTTTTGTTAAATCATTGTTCATTGTTCTATATACATCAAATTACAACTGTCTTCTAAAGTACTAAGTAGTAGATTCCGCATACTACTTGGTATATAACCTCAAAGTATCTATAACACAAGCCTCAAAGGTGTTTAGATCCTCACATTATCATTATGATACTTTATAGGAAAAATAAAGCTCGTCTTGTCAAATGCATTTACGCCCAAATGCCTCTTTCCATTTTTCTTGATTGCTTCACAAAATGTCGATGTTAAGGCACCATTGGGGATAAACGGGGTCCTTTTTAATAATCGTGGGGCCATACCTTCGCAGTGCAATCGTAACGTCTTCGCAACATATCGATTAATTTCGCATTACTAATCGTCGTCAGTGGGAAAAATCCGATATACCGAAAAACAATCAAGACCAGTGTGATCCGAAATAAAATGAGACTTTGGTGATGATAGTTTAATTTTTGGTTGTGATGAGATATGGTCGAGTATGTGCACTTGAGGTATAATAGGATATTAAATAAATGTTAAATTGATAAGAAATATATGTGCAATAGGGTTTTAGAATAGCAAAATCGTTAAAACATGTTTAAGGGAAAGAAAAAATTTAGCAATATGCCATTTTTGTGAGGCAATATTAAAGGGGAAATGCTAAATATTCCTAATTGATGTTCCTACTCATCTTCCTAATTTTAGGATCACGATAAGTGTGTACATCAATGATGAATATTATGAGAGATGAATAGCATGAAACACATGTCAAAGTTTTTGTGGAGCATGAAGATATGTAGGAGAAAATAGTAAGAATGTATATCAATGCTTAATATTAAAATAAGCGACATCTTAGACTATGTGTAATGATAAGTCCCTCAAACAGTCAATCCCTCAAAGGATGTGTTCCAAACAGTCCCAACCATTACACATCCCCCCATGAGGACGTGTCGCATGCAAGAAAAATAAGAAGTTAGTTGCTTATGCGACCGGGTTGTTTGCATATGGAGAGTGTTTGTTTTATTGTTTTATGGGTTATATTTTTTGTAGTGTCCTCGGTCATCTTATTACACTAAGTTAAGAAAAAGAAAAAAAAAAAAAAAAAAAAACCCCTTTATGCGTATTAAACCCTTTTACCAAAAACCCCTTGAAACAAACTCCTAATTCATACGAATCATTTGCGTAAATCAGCCACGTACTTACAATAAAAAATCAGGGGTTATTTAGAAGCTTCAAAACCCTTTTCACCACCACCCTACTCTCTCTTGTCCTGTACCAATTTTCAGAACCAATCAAGGTAAATTAATCTTTTTAATTTCATAATCGCTAATACTTTGTTAATTGTTGTGTATATAAAATTTCATTTCTTTTATAAAAAAGGATGCTTGTAACGCAATTTGATTATTTGGGGAATGCTTGAAATTCCTGTAAATCTATTCCTTAAAATCCAATCCAATGGCTTTTTTTTTTTAAAGGCGATCCAATCCAATGGCTTGATTATTAGTTGCTGCCAAATAGCTTTCATTTTTTCTTTTTATTTTTCTTTTATTGATCATGCATGTGTTCTATTTTTTTTTTTTTTTTTTAATGGTTGAGCGTTTTTATTTGATGGTTCTGTTTTTTTAACTTTTTTAGCTAATGTGCAAGTCATGGTCTAGCATATAGTGTAAAAATTGGTCTTTTACGCAACTTATTTGTGTCTAAGATGATTTAGACGACTAATGGGTGTCAAAATACATAAGTTAGCCACCTGAAATAATAAAACTTAAGGAAAGCAGCAAAAAGGTTTGTGCAGAGACACAGGCTACTGCACATAAAATGGTTGTAGAAGGCTAGAAGTAGTTTGTTTGAAGTTACTAAGAGTTAAAATGTAGTCTATCTGGAAGCTTTGGATCGGCTTAAGTCAGCCTCTATTCTGTTTGGATGGGTAGATGACTCATATATCTAGTTGTTTTAAGAGGCTGTTTTGTTGGCTCAAGAACTTAGTAGGGTGTATTAGTGAAAACTTACAACAACAATACCCAAAAAGCTGTTTTAGTTTATTTCTCCGATGTCTCGAAAAGCTGATAGATTAAAGTCCATCTTTGTTCAAGTATCTAGTATTTCTTAGTATCTTAATGAAAGTTTGCAGGGGTGTCGTCCCTGCACCCAAAAATGCATATTGCTACTTTTATTTGTATTTAACTCTCGCTTTTCATGGTAAAATAATGTCTTAGTCCGAAACACATGACATTTATGTGTTTAATGGTAGAAGATTCTTTGAATGACATATTAGTATTATTTGGTCCATATAAAACTTTCTCGACAAGAGTATGCGACGAATTGATTTATTAATAACTAAGTTAATTAAACGTCAACTAGTTACACAAAAAAGTCAATATAACCTATGCTTAAGACCACAAAAGCTGTCATTCGATGATCCTTATTTTTATTATTATTATTATTTTTTTTTTGACTAGATAGAATTTTTATTTTTTTATCTTCATGTGTGTTTATCATTCAGTCATTTTATTGTTGTAGTTTAGGAGTTATGGCATCAAAGTTGCATACGTTACGTTCAAAGGCGGCTGAAGCCTCAAAGTTTTTGTCCAAACATGTAAACACCTACTATAAGGAGACACTAGAGAAGAACAAGAAATACATTCAGGATCCACCTACTATTGAAAAATGTCAGCAGCTATCAAATCAGCTACTTTACACCCGTCTTGCCAGGTTTGCCCCTACGAGTCATATATTGTTCAGATTTATTATCTTAATGTGGTCAAGCAAATAATATTCATTAACCCAGCCCGTAGTCTGGGTCCAAGTTGTAAACTTGTAAGTAATATAAAATATGCATATTTGAACCTAGTACAAAATTAACAAGGTCTTGTAGCTTTATACAGGTTAACTAAACGATAATAATTTTATGAAGCAACAATGTTTGATTAACATCTGTCAAAACATTTAACTTATATCATCATCATAATTTCATAAAGAGTGTACATGTGGCTACTGCATACATAAATGACTAGTCGAGGCTTTACTTCAATGGAACATGGCCTTAGTTGAAATTGCATTTTACTATTGTGTGTTAGTAGTCTAACTTTTTTCTTCACCGTATACATGATAATCTGCGACTTATTACATTATAATAATGACATGTTCAAAATATCTTGTAAACTGACACTTAAGTAAAGTAAGCATGTCCTGCAAATTACTATTTTTTTTTTTTTATAAGCGTTTGTCTTCATGAGTGAAGCACCTGTTAAATTTGGTGAATTAGTGAAGCTGTGAAAGAAATACATACAACACGCTCAGATATCTGCTCTGTCCTTTTACTCCATCCCGAAATAAATCCCCTTTTCATTCATTTGTGATATATGGTATACTTTTTAAATGTTTATTACTGCAATAATTCCTTATAATTTACTGCAGCTTTCATTTTGTAACCTACTAGAAAACGGTTTATAAAATTTCTAATTTGATGACTTTATGTGTCTCAAGTAATTCCAAGCTTGCAAGCCTTTGTTTTATTACATTGTTTATTGACAGGGTTTGTTAACAAATGTATCAGTCAGATATAAAATAGAAAAATTATGCTACCAAAACGAATGTTCTTAGTATTGTTTACTGATCGCTAGCTGGCATTTTGCTAAAAGAATTAAATTATAGTATACGAAGAACTTTTGGCAAGAAATAAGTTTTGCATTAGCAAGGAAAGCCGTGGCATTAATTTTGGGACTGAGGAAGTAACATTTGGCTCCTTTGTATAACCTTTTGAGAAGTAAGTACTTCCGCTAAAGAGAGAACCATGACAAAGGTAGTGGTGAAACAAACAGAAGGTGTGCATATATAAGTTTTAAGATAAACACACATAGCCTTTGTTCAACTAACTAAGTGAAATTTTGTTTGTAAAACCATTTGTACCATTACAAGCTTTGTCATGTGCATCCATGTTATGGTCAAGCTTTGAGTCATATGGGAATCGTTCTTTAAACTGTAGATAACATATAGTAACAATAAATTTGGCAAATCCACCTTTGACTTCCAAAGTCAAATGATGATAATATTGGAGGGAGTGATAAATACATGAGTTATCTCTTAATTATGCTGATGAATGATCTAGTATCAATGATAACTTTATATTAGATTTGCCAAATTTGACTCATTTTTATGAATGGGTTGATTTTGATTATGTATTATCTCCAACTGGCAAACATGAAAAATAAACTAAAAATAGGTTCAATATTCAAAGGAAACAAGTCAAAGAAGTCGAAAGTAGTCAGATGTATATTTAATGCATGAAAATTTCCAAGTCATTTTGTAGCATTAAATTAGATTAACGTTGAACTAATATTATTTTGCAGTCATTGTTAAGGCACTCATCCATTATCAATCATTAAATTTAGACAAAAATGTTACGGGTCAACTTGACCCATTAAACTTTTCCCCTATTTCTCAGACCCCGTCTGTACTTAGTTTGCTTCTAATTAATACACGTCTTATTGAATCAGCATCCCCAATCGATATGATGCTTTTTGGAAGGAGCTTGATGGTGTGAAGCAACTAGTGAAGACAAGGAAGGACCTTAAACTCGAAGATTATGGCATTGGTGCTCTTTTTGGAATCGAGTGTTTCGCTTGGTATTGTGCTGGAGAGATCATAGGACGGGGGTCTCTTATTGGTTACCATGTTTAACTTCTGCATCAACCTTCACTTCTTAGCTAAGTGCTTCAAGGTAATAAGATAGTCTACTTAGAAATGTAGCTTTTCTTAGTGAAGAGCTGAATACAGAACCATGTTTTGTGGGAACAAATGTGTCACAACCAGTGCCAAATAATTATTAATTTGCTGACTTTACAGGTTAAGGTATTTTGTGTCGGTGTGTACACGTGTGTGAATTAGAGACCCCTGATGAACATAGGTGGCAAGATGAGTAGGTCGGGTGGTTTGGGCACCCATCAAAACGGGTTTGGGTTAAAAGATGTCTTTTTTATTGCAGGTCGATAAGGGTTGTGTCGGGTTGGGCCGACTCCCAAATAGTTTCTTGTCAAATTTTTTAAGCGAATTAAGATGTCACATATATAAGAATTAGACGTAGAGCAACTTTTATCAGTTTTGACCCATCTAACACTTTGACCTGTTCAGCTGAATCTTTTTATACAGCCGTGAGAAATACAAAATACACCAACTCGACTTATTCATTATTTGAGAAGTGTTGCAAGTTATGTAAAACATTTGGACAATTTTTGTGTTTAACTCTTATTATCTTTTTGTAAGTTATGCATTTCATTTCAAATCTGAAATTCGGTTTTTTCAGTTTACTAGACTTAAAGGAAGTATAATTCATGTTTTGCAGAAAACCACTCTAACTTTAAAGTCTAGTTGATTAAACTAGCAAAATTCTTTTGTGGAAAATTTGGATCGAGTCATACACACTTTTTTCGTTTTATTTGTAGCTCACAAGATTAGTTTGAAATACAAAACAATTTTGGTAATATTAAAGATAATCTCAGAAGAATTTCATACACCCAAGGTATAAGCTATTTCGCTACAACGAGTGGATAGAACTAGCGTTACAGAATTCGAGATAAGTGACCGGATTACAAACTACTCAACTGATCTCACCAATTACAAATGTATATATACAAGAAGAGGTTTTTTAACAGAAAGCCAACAACTAACAAACTTAACGACTTGTCATATACGTTTTCGACATTACTAGTTCCGAAACTTCTAAAATATATCTTTTGTCCCAAACTTTTTAACGTTCTAAAACATAAGTTGCATATTGTCGTTTGAAAGCTTTTTTATTTAAGATCATTTTAGGACAAAATATGTTTTAATTCCAACAATTTTAAAAAACTCACCTTAATCCTTATTTTTCAAATGTTAGTATCTTTTAAACCGTTAATCGTTAAGCGAAAAAATATATATATTTTTACGACAGATATTTAATTATTTTTCTATAGATAGACACTTTGATATACTTTCGACAAAAAAATTTTTTCGTGTTTTTCACTTTTTTTTTTACATTTTTTTCATTTTTTTCGTTACTAAAATTTGCATGAAAAAAAATCACGTGTGATTAAACACTAATTTGAATATCACATTTGATATTAGTCTTAAATCACATATGATATGCATATCATATGTGATTAAACACTAAAATCACATGTGATATTATATATTATATGTGATTTAACACTAATATCACATGTGTTATTCAAATTAGTGTTTAATCATCACATGTGATTTTTTCATGCAAATCTCATATTTGGGAAAAAAAACTAGAAAAAGGCGAAAAAAGTTGAAAAATGTTATGGATAATAATTAGTGGATGTCCACATAACACATAAGAAGCCCATGACCCTATTAGCTATTAGGGTTTTTACCCTAATATTTATTTATATATACCTTTTGTATCTCTTACATTATTATTAATAGAAGAATTTTTTCATTCCGTTAATTCTTATTCACAATACGTTATCAGCACGCTCTAGATATTTTTTTTAATCTTCTCGACTTCTAGGAGGTAAATCTCAAACTCAACCGATCGTCGCAATTTATTTAATCTTTGTTTCGAAGTTACTTGCTACCACAGTTTGCTATGCAATAATATAAATTATAGTTTTCTAGTATTATTTCTTTTTTAATATAGCTTCAATGAACTTAGAATATGACAAGTGTATAAATATGTATTCCAAGTTTAAAAACTAAATCTTAATCTAGATAATAAACACAACTGTTAACTGTTCTTATGTTATTCACTTTGTTGTTTATTATTAATCTAGATTGTTGTAAAATCACTTGCTTGTAGTTTGCGTTTTTTTTTTCTTTCACTTTGATGTAGTATTAATCAAATATTGTTCTTTTCCGTTACGTATTTTTTTACCTATCATATACAATTATTTTTGTAATTTGTTACATGATTTTGTATGTTGACTAATACATATTAACTTGCTATGTTGTACTAATATAGTTACCATGTGGTCAAATCTGGCGACTTTGATAATTATCGATGTTTATACATAATACAATAAAACATGAAATTCGATAAACAAACTTTTGTTGGACAATAAATATAGTGAGTTCATCTCCTACGGGCTACATATATAAAACTCAGTAGAGGAATTTACAATTAGCATTTATATTCTATATATAAGTTTATATGAGGAAGAAAAATATATATTCTTACAATTCTATGTTAGTGTACTATGCGTGATGTTAGATAGTGCAATAATGCAATTGACTGTCGTGATTGACCTTACATAGAGTAAGGTATAAATTTATTTAAGTTAATTATGGTTCGTAATATGTCAGTTTATGTGTTTGAGATTAATTTCTATGCTTATGAAACCACAATTTTTATATAACTTTGTGAAAATCAAACAACTTATAACTTGATGTGTCCATGGCAATTTTGCTTTTTAAAAACTAAAAGCTTTGAATGTTGATCCAACTTGAATTTGTAATTACAATTGTTAACTTTATACTACCAATTTGTTCTTTATTGCCATCACATTAGCTAAAAGTCTAGAAGAATCAAACCAGAAAATTATTTGGCCAAAGTTTGCATGATGTCAAAAGTAAATAGCCACGTACGACTGTACGAGGTGTATATTTGTGGTCGTTTAGTTTACGTATTTATTACTTCTTGTTTGTTCTTTTAATTGCTCCGATCCTTAATTTGTGCATGATACTAAACTAAACTAATGTTGTAACAATCACATATTTGTTCTATTCGGTTAAAGACGGGTTACATTTTATACCCCCGTACGCAATTTGATAATAGTTTATGTAAAATAATTCATTTAACTTTAAAATTTTAATCTATGAATTATTTAAGATTGTAAGTAATTGCTAAAAATATTGATCAAGATTCGAGAATATGTCACATATAAGCTAATTATTTGCACTAGCTTTGTATATATGAGGTGCATGTTAAGTCATAAAGACTATATTTTTATTTGAAATATATTGTCATGCAATATATGTATCTATACGACACTTGTACTTCTGTATTACTTAGTAGTATTAATTTATTGTTGTTATAGTTATTAGATGTGTGTGTTTATATTTGGATGACTTAACTTCTCATACTATGTTTATTGGAAAATATGGTTCTTAATTGGTTGGAAGAGAAACCTCTAAATATTGCTACAAATAGTTTTCAATGATCGTTGTAAGATTTAAAATTGGTAAAGAGAATGAATACTCTGAATTGACATTATTCGACTAGAATAATATATATTAGGGACCTTGGCCACATATGTTTATGCTATAAACCCTAACATGAGAATCACTTGAGAATTACGTATGTTTATGTTATGTGAAGATACAATGTTATGTGAATATGAGAATCATTTTTTCGAATATGTTAATAATGAGCTATATTGCATAATTGTTTTATGAAGTTTGCTTAAGAAAAATTAATATATTGAATACAGATGTATTTATATGTGACTTACTTCTAATATAGTTTTATTTGCTTGTGAGATAATTAGTTACTTGATTATATATATTATGCAACTTGCCTGTTATATAATATATGTTGTATCTTTCATAATGCTATGGCTAAGTCGAATAACGTATTGAACCATATGGAGCAATAGGAGGGTTTATATAAGTTTTATCGGAAAATGTGATGATTTATTGTTATCTCCATGTTATTCGATTTTATAAAAAGAGAAGTGCAATTAAAGCACGTGTGGTCATAAAGTATAAGTTTATGAGCCATGATATTTATAGTAATTGGCATGACCGGTTGGACCATCCCGAGTCAATGATGATGCGAAATGTATAGAAGAACCATAAGTTTCTTTAAAGATATATTTGATTGTTGTCAGAGGAAGTTGATTGTTCATATATTCCCACCATATTAAAGTGAGGACTTTATCCTATAAAGTTTTGAAAAGAATATAAAGGGGATGTATTCAGGCCTATACATCCGTCATGTGGATCATTTTGAGCTTTACAATCGATGCATCGTCAAAATGATCATCAAGGACACAACTTAAGGTTAGCGTGATTAATGGCTCGGCTTATAAAATGCGAGCATGGTTACCATATCGTATCTTTGGAAATGGTGGTAAATACTTCCAAGTATCGGGAGATTATTGGAATAAGTGTTGAACTTTATGTATCCTAAGTTCATACGCGAATTGCTTTTGTTGAAATGTTCATAAAACGTCTTCAGTTGATTGCAAAGCCAATAATTATGAGAACAAAAATCTTAGATTATGGGGCGTGTTATAAAATATGAATTCGCATCATGCCAACAAGATTAATGAATACTTCCCAATAAAATGGTTTATGGTTACGAACCATATGTTTCCCATTAAAGTTTATGTAAATGTGCGAAGCCTATATTGAAAATCCACCGCAACGCACAACAATGGGATGTTGTAATTGATAATTCATTCAGGGGGCGAATGAGCAGCGAGAGATATGAAATGAATTATAATATAAATGTTGATCCTCATACCAATGAATATGAACTTGAAGGGACAATTTACATTCCAGATCTAGTAATTGCCAGACTTGTTTAGTGACATAAAGAAGTTACTAGATCATATATACGCTGCTAGTGCTCCAATTATAATGCATGTCCCAAAATGAAAACCAATGATTGGTAGTAAGTCTATAGCACGTCTGCAACGTGATAGACTAATCGATTCTGTTAGGATTTAGAAAATCCATTAGTTAAAGTGTCGGTCACCTCAAGTATATGTATTCATTAGAAAGCTCGTAGACGTAGTCATGTTATGTTAATAAGTAGTTAGTTAAGTATCACTGTGGAGGACGGACGGGTCTTTACCCACTGTATACCTGATCCACAGCCCGTAGGTGGCGTATTTTATAAGACATTATAAATACCCTCTACCTCCCAAGGTAGAGGGTTGGAGCTTCAATACCATTTTTCTTTGTTTCATATAGTTCCCAACTCTCTTCTCTTTCTCTCTCTAAAACTTTCTCTCTCTAAAAATCTTATACGCCCACTTTGAATCATGATATGATGTGTTTGTGAAATCCAAAAGCTTACAATTGGTATCAAGAGCCATGGTTTGATCACTCATCTTTCATGTTCTTGGTTTTAGTGGATTTCATAAAGTTTTGGGGGTTTATAAGTGTTTAGAAGAGTTTGAATCATTTGGATCATCTTTAGTGTTAAAGTTTGAATTTTGATTGTACTTTTGTGTTTAGAATCATCATATGTGCTTAGGTTTTGAATTGGAAGGCTTGAATCATCGTGGTTGGGTTGTTTTTGAATTGTAAAGTGGTTGTTTTGAAATTTGTACGAAGCGAGTTGAGTCTCGTATAACAATTCTTCGAAGCGAGTTGGGGTATTGCGTGAAGCGAATTGCCACCTTTGCGAGTTGTTACTTAAGCGAGTTGTCGCCTAAGCTAGTTGCTTTGAAAGCGAGTTGTCTGTTTCAGCGAGTTGTCTCTTAAGCGACTTGTGTTCTATGCGAGCTGTGCTCTAAGCGAGTTGGTTTATGCGACTTGGCTATTAAGCGAGTTGTCTCTTTATGCGACTTGTGTTCTATGCGACTTGTCTTTTAAGCGAGTTAACCACAAAGCGTGTTGTCCACTAAGCGAGTTGACCTCAAAGCGATTTGGTTAGGGTGCGACTTGTCAAGTTCACTACTTATTTGTTGAGACTTGTCACTTCTTCGTGATACATTTTACGGTTGTTTTGTTGATTTTGTAAAATCCCGTGAAAGAATCAATTTCCCGGTTTAATCAAAGAATAGTAAAATCCCATAGAATCAGTAATCATGTCTAACAACGTACCTACTATCGTCTCTTCTGTTGCTGATGACGTTCAAGCAGCTGGATCCGACATTTGTCCTCCTATGCTTGACAGAACCGATTATGACTCATGGGCTCAACGAATTAGGTTGTACTGTTTGGGAAAGGAAAATGGGGCTAACATTCTCAAATCAATTGATGAAGGACCTTATCAGATTGAGACTACCAGAGACATACTTGAAACTGCTGCGGATGGTACAGTGATCTTAGGTTTGGACAGACCAAAGACGTATGATGAGCTCAATGATAAGGAGAAAAAGAGATACGATGTTGATATCAGGGCTTCAAACATTATACTTCAGGTCTACCAAAAGACATCTACAAGTTAATCAATCACAACACTGAAGCCAAGGCAATTTGGGACAATGTTAAGATGCTTCTCTCTGGTTCTGAATTGACCAAAGAAGACAGGGAATCTCAATTGTATGATGATTTTGAGAACTTTGAGATGAACCCTGGAGAAAGTGTCACTGAATAATATGTTAGGTTCCACAAACTTGTGAATGATATGAGGAATATCAAAATGACAATGCCAAATATTCAGCTAAATTCAAAGTTTGTGAACAACATGAATCCCGAATGGCACAAATTTGTCACCTCAGTTAAACTAACCAAAGGATTAAGGCACACCAACTATGAGCAATTGTATGCCTTCCTACTTCAGAATGAGAAGCATGCTATGTTTGAACGAATGATTCTTGAAAAGTTCAAAGCTAGTCATGGAGATGCAAGCTCATCAAATGACTCAACATCATTCTATACAAATGTAGGAATTACCACCAAAGCTTCTCAAGTCATACCAACAGGTAATGGTAACCACAAGCTCATTCCAGATCCATCATATAAGCCTCCAGACTCAAACACAATCATGGAACATTTCATCAATCAAATGACTCTTATGGTTAAGCAAAATATGAACCTCACTCCACACACTAACAATGATATCAGAACTGCATCCAATCTACACAATCATGCTATTGTCAGAGATGGTAAGATCACGGTGCAACCAGTGCAAGGAAGACAGTATGAACAAGGAAAGGGTGGAGTAGGTGGAGGGTATGTGGCTAATCAGAACCGTGGAAGAAATGCAAATCAAGGACAAGGAAAGCCAATCAAGTGCTACAACTGTGGTGGTGAAGGACATATTGCAAGGAACTGCACATCTCCAAAACGCCCTCAAAATGCAGAGTATTTCAGGGACAAGATGCTGCTGGTGCAAGCTCAGGACAGTGGAGCGGTTTTAGATGAAGAAGAGTTGTTGTTTCTTGCTGAGGGAAATGCCAAAACCTATGATGCTGATGTGGATGAGCAGCCAATTCAGAAAATAGGTCACAATCATCAAAATGCCTTTCAAGTTGCTGACTGTGATGCATTTGACTCTTATGTCGATGATGAACCTACTGCCCAGACAATCTTCATGGCTAGCATTTCACCAATGGTCTCTCCAAAGGTCTCATCACCACAACAGGCTGGTCCATCCAAAGATTCAATCATTTCAGAAGTATTAAAACTATACGATGAAGTTGATGAGCAAGAGATGCATAACAAAGTACAATCACATGAAACTAATGAATCAGATATAGATAATGTGGGTAATAGTAATATTGTCCCATATGATTAATATGTGATACAAAGTGAAAGTGAGGTCGTACCAAGTGATGCATCTTTTGCAGTCAATGATGACTATGTGTTTGATGAATACACTGCATGTGCCCCTGATGATTCTGTTATCTCTGAACTGAATGCCTATAAAGAACAAGTTTCCATTTATGAACAACGTGCTAAGTTTGAGTTAACTACCGTGAGCAGGAAATGGATGACCAAATGCGTACAATTATTAGAAAAAGTAATTTTAGGGAAGAAATATTAAAACAAGAGCTAGATTCTTTAAAAGACAAACTAAACAAAACTGTTAAGCAAAAGCAAGAACTTCAAGAAAATGTTAAAGTGCTTAAACAGGAAAAAAGACATGGATATGCAAAAAGCAAATGTACTAGTTGAAACAAACACTCCCCTTAGGAAAGTGCCTCCAGCTACTGTGTATCCTCCGAATACACCAATGCATTTAGTTCCTAGAACTATTCCCACTAAGAGCAAGACCTTAATAAGCATGTATGTTGTATATCAACTATCCGTTGATTTTGAGAAGACATGTAAGAAAAGAATCACACCTACAGGGATAACTGAAGGGGAGAGGGGTTTTGAGCAAACTAAAGAATGCTATTTAACTGAAGTCATGCCTTTCTTTAAACAATTAAAAAATCAATTTGAGAGTCTTCAAAAGGGGATAGACTCAGAGATTAAAGAAATGGAAAAATAATTTGATTCAATGATAATTGAGGTCAATAATTATGAATGGGAACTCAAATATAATGAAATTGAAAGAAAGAATCTGCATATCTTAAATGAGAACTTGATATCAAGTTGTGTGGCTCAAGATGTGTTTTATACTGTTACTAAGTATTCTATTACTGCTTCTCAATTTCATGAATTATCTGTTGCTTTGAAAGTTTCCCATGATCGTGTCATTGAGCTTGAAAACAAAAACTCAAAACTAAATGAGAAAATTGACCAGGATGATCACGATAATTTGGTAAAACACTTTTCTAAGTTGGAAGTTGAACATTTTGATTTGCAACTAAAATATTAACATCTCAAAGAAAATGTTAAAACATCAAACATCAAGATATCCTCGGATGTTCTAGAGTTTGATGCAGTTTTTGAAATAAACAAACGTGACGAACAGATTCGAGCTCACTATAACACGATCAGAAAGTTAAAAACCCAAATTTCACAATTAAAGGGTGAAAAGAACAATGTGACTGGCTCCCAAATGCCTCCTCCTTTGGATTCTCAATTTTCTCAAAACGTTCATCTTCAAAACATCATTAACGTATTACAACAAGAAAATGAGAGTTTTCTAGAAGAAAATGAAAAGGTCAAACGACACTTCAAAGAGTTATACGATTCAATGAAAGTCACTCGTGACAAAAACAATGAGAAAATAACTTCGTTACAAAAGGAAATTGAGAATCTGAAGAGTCAGGTAAAAGGAAAAATGCCACTTGTCTTTAATGAGAATGTTGCATCAAAGGCATCTACAGATTCTAAATATACTGTGACTGTTAAATACATTCCTCCTCATCTTAGAAATAATGAACTTGTGTTTCATGATTACTTTTATCATCTTAAGGATAGTCTAGAATGCCTTTGTGAGATTGTAGAAGAAGATCACATAAATAAACCACTTGATAGTGAAGTTAGGTATGCTTGCTTATGTGCCAAACGATCTCAGGAGCTTTTAGAATGTTTAAGAGCAACATGCCCAAGATCCTTTTGTAAGAATGATAAAGTTATTATGCCTTGCTCTATGCCCAGTGTTAAGAAAGTGAACTTTAATATGCCTTCAAGTAGTTTAGATCCCAGCACTTCTAAACCTGAAATGCAAAAAGTAGCAAAACCAACTAATGTTCCCATTCCCTCTACAGGAGTAAAAAGTGACACCAATGCGAGCAGGTCAAAGCCTCAAGGCAACACAAAGAATGATAGGACCTTGCAAGTTAGGAATGTTCAGTGGAAGAGAGTAGAAGATCACCTTAGGAAGAATGAAACTATGTTGAATAAAACGAATCGTGTTGATTCTAGTGTTAGCTCTAAGCATGATGTAATTAATGCGAATTCTACTACTCTTGGAAAAACATGTAATGATGATTGCTTGGTTTCTGTTACTAATCATGTATGTGGTGTGAATGATTTGATTAATGATGTTAAATACCCAGTTAAAATCGTTAATGCCAACAATCAAGTTAAGAAGGCTAGAAAGCAATGGTGGAAGAAGGTTAGAAAATATTGGAAACCCACGGGAAGAAAATTTAGTAATGTAGGTTATCAGTGGATACCTACTGGCCGCAAATTTAATCTTAATGAATTGTGCCCTAAATTATCTAAGTCAATGCCTATTAGGAAATGGATGCCTACCGGTAGAACTATTCCTTTAAGAAGTGAACATACTTTGAATAGGTCTAATGCGTACACTAGCACTGCATCTATCCCTAATGATTCCATTGATTCTGCTTCTGATGTGGGTGTTCCAATCACTGTTACTAACCAAATGGAACCCATTCTTCCATGGGGATCCCAATTATCCAGTTATCTATTCTTGTATGTGTTCAACTGCATGTCGTTCAAATCGTTCTGTGGTACTTGGACTCAGGCTGTTCCAAGCATATGACTGGAGACCGGTCACGGCTCATGAACTTCGTGAGTAAATTCATCGGGACTGTTAGATTCGGAAATGATCACTTTGGAGCTATTTTGGGTTATGGAGATTATGTTGTTGGAAGTAGTGTGATCTCCAGGGTATACTATGTTAAAGGTCTTGGTCATAATTTGTTTTCTATTGGTCAATTCTGTGATTCCAATCTAGAGGTGGCTTTTAGAAAACATACTTGCTTCGTTAGAAAACTTGATGATGTGGAACTTTTAAGAGGAACACGTGGTACAAACCTATACACCATCTCTATCGAAGACATGATGAAGTCTTCTCCAATCTGCTTGTTGTCAAAGGCTTCGAAAACAAAGTCATGGTTATGGCATCGTCGTCTCAATCACTTAAACTTCGCCACCATTAATGATCTTTCCAGAAAGGACCTAGTAAGAGGCTTACCCAGATTAAAGTATGAAAATGATCATCATTGTTCAGCATGCCAATTGGGAAAAAGCAGGAAATATGCCCACAAACCCAAACCCGCAAACTCAGTTATGGAAGTTCTTCATACTCTTCATATGGATTTGTGCGGACCTATGAGAGTGCAAAAAATTAACGGGAAGAAATATGTGTTAGTCGTGGTTGATGACTACTCTCGCTTCACTTGGGTTAAGTTCTTAAGGACAAAGGATGAAACTCCAGATGTCATCATTAAACTTATCAAACAGCTGCAGGTTCGACTTAACAAAACTGTTAGAATCATCCGAACAGACAATGGAACTGAGTTTGTTAATAAAGAACATAGTGAGTTTTATGAAATTGTTGGAATCAGTCATCAAAGAAGTGTTCCACGAACTCCTCAACAGAACGGTGTAGTTGAAAGACAAAATCGAACTCTTGTGGAAGCCGCAAGAACAATGCTGATTTATTCAAAGGTTCCAACATTTCTCTGGGCTGAAGCCATTGCCACTGCATGCTACACCCAAAATCGATCCCTAATTCACACAACTCATGGAAAAACTCCATATGAACTTGTCCACAATCAAAAACCTGATCTATCCTTCCTTCGTGTGTTTGGTGCTTTGTGTTATCCAACTAATGAGGGTCAAGATTTAGGTAAACTGAAAGCTAAAACGGACGTTGGAGTGTTTGTAGGATATGCACCAAACAGAAAAGGATACCGAATCTACAACAAAAGAACCCGAAATATCATGGAAACAATTCACGTTATGTTCGATGAGCTGACCGGGCAAATGGCTCCAGGACAATCCAGTTCCGGACCCGCCTCTCAACTTTCATTAAGCAGTCCCATTAGTTCCTCTCTTGTACAGTATCCCTCATCTGCAGCTCCATATGTACCACCTACGGAAGAAGATGTGAAGAAATTGTTTAATCCAATGTTTGATGAATACTTTGAATCTCAGGACAACATCCACTCTACTACTTCAACAGAGGCAGCTCCTAATCCGTCCAACACAGTTAATCCATCCATCTCTATGTCGTTATCTCACGAAGCACCTACTGCAGTTCATTCTTCATCATCCTCAACTCTTCAATCTTCAAGCGTACATAATTGAAATGTTGATGCAGTCACAGATGAAGAAAACCATTTTGCCACTCCAGAAGATGCACCGTTTGAAAATATTTTTTTCCCCTGATCCATCATCAGAACCATCTTCATCAGGGGAAAACAACTCTGCTACCTCAGTTCTTCAACCACAACCACACAAGCACTTCAGAAAATGGACACACGATCATCCGTTGGATAATATCATAGGGAATCCCTCTCGTCCGGTATCCACCCGGAAAAAGCTTGCAACAGATGCCTTATGGTGCTTCTTCAATTCCATACTGTCAAAATTCGAACCAAAAGATGTCAAAACCGCAATGTCAGAGGACAGTTGGTTCAATGCAATGCAGGAAGAAATTCATGAGTTTGACCGACTTGATGTTTGGGAATTAGTACCAGCTCCTGAGTGTGCTATGATTATTGCTCTCAAATGGATCTTCAAAGTGAAACTTGATGAGCATGGGGATGTATTAAAGAACAAGGCAAGACTTGTTGCAAAAGGATATCGTCAAGAGGAGGGTATTGACTTTGAGGAATCATTTGCTCCAGTTGCACGTATTGAGGCAATCAGAATCTTCTTAGCTAATGCTGCTAGTAAGAACATGGTGGTTTATCAAATGGATATAAAGACTGCCTTTCTTAATGGAGATCTGAAAGAAATCGTGTACGTCAGTCAACCAGAAGGTTTTGTGGATCCTGAACGTCCTACTCATGTATATCGCTTAAAGAAGGCTCTCTATGGTCTGAAACAAGCTCCAAGGGCGTGGTATGATACTCTGTCAAAGTTCCTCTTATCTACTGGATTCAGCAAAGGAGCAGTGGATCCCACATTGTTCACCAGAAAGTCAGGCAAACATTTAATCCATGTTCAAATCTATGTAGATGATATTATTTTTGCCTCGACCGACCCTACTGAATGTGGCCGTTTTTCAAATGAAATGGGCTCCAAATTTCAAATGTCTATGATGGGACAAATGTCATTTTTCTTGGGATTACAAATTTCACAAAGTCTCGGAGGCATTTTTATCAATCAATCTAAATATGCTAATGAAATTTTAAAGAAATTTGGATTTGACACTTGTGACACCGTTGACACTCCCATGGTGGAGCATAGCAAACTGGATGAGGACCACTCAGAGATCATGGTAGATCAAACGAAATATCGTAGTATGATTGGATCCCTGATGTACCTCACAACCAGTAGACCTGATATTCTGTTCGTTGTATGCATGTGTGCTAGATACCAGGCTAAGCCTACCAAAAAGCATCTTAAAGCGGTTAAACGGGTCTTTCGGTATCTCCAAGGTACCATTAATATGGGACTTTGGTATCCGAAGGACACCAACATGTCACTAACTGCATATGCAGATGCAGACCATGCAGGGTGTCAAGATACACGTCGAAGCACATCAGGTGGTGCTCAATTCTTGGGAGAAAAACTTGTAAGCTGGTCTTCTAAGAAACAAATGAGTACGTCAATATCCTCTACAGAGGCTGAATACATTGCCACGTCATCTTGTTGTGCTCAAATCCTATGGATGAGATCCCAACTATCTGACTATAGCTTTGACTTCAACAAAATTCCTCTGTATTGTGATAACAAAAGTGTCATTGCTCTCTCCTGCAACAACGTTCAACATTCAAGAGCAAAGCACATCGACATTCGACATCATTTCATTCGGGAACAAGTGGAAAAATGTGTGGTAGAACTCTATTTTGTGAGAACTGAATATCAGCTAGCAGACATCTTCACTAAAGCACTCCCTCGAGAACGTTTCGAGTTTTATTCTTCTATGTCTTGGACTCAAGAGTCTTCAACCTGAAACACTCAAACGTCTTCAAGAGGAAGAAGAGGAGTAAAGGCATCTATTCATCTATTCTTTGTATATACTTTCATCAAAAACAAAATACAAAATTATAAACAAAAAAAAAACAAAAAAATCCATAAAAATTTAAAAATCTGAAAAATTTCAAAAAAAAAAATATTGTCGTTTTTGTCTTGATTTTTTTTTTCTTATTATTTGATTTCATCTACGGTCTTTGTGTTGTCATTCAAAGAGTGACACTGGTCTTTAGATGAAGTTCAAATGTACATAAATTGTTTAAAAAAAATTGAGATGGAGAAAAATGGTGGTTTATTGTCATTTCAGACAGTAACCCGTTTTAAAAGAAAGAACAGAGCCATGTTTTATCTTACTTTTCAAATATCATGCTCTGATTATAAAAACAAATGTTTGTCACCAAAAAGACAAATGTTTCTTTCACAAATATTTTTTCTTCTATAAATTCTTTTGAAAAAATATTTGTCATCTCATGAAAACTAAATAGCTATGAAAAATAACTCGGAATCAATTTTTGAAAATCATCTGGACTTGTCATTTGTCAAAATCTATATCTCTCAATCAGCAACTTATGTCATTGATTGATGGGGAGAATGATTTCAATTAAATCAAAAAGGTCATTTGTCAAACAATTGCAATGTCTTATACAATTGGTTCAGACCTTGGCTAATATTATGTTTTCATAAGATACTTAAGCATGCTTGAACATTGGATTTTAAAGTCTCAAAATCTGATCCTTATCAGTTAAAATGTTTTTCAAAAGCAAGTCACAATTCTCCTCCAAAGTTTTCAAAATTAATTTAAAACAATAGAGATCACAAATCTCAACGGAGTTGAAAATTGTGATCGGGGGAGAATTTGTGATTTAAATTGGATTTAAACTGATAATTCGATAAATGGTTTTGTAAGTCATTAGCAAGCTCTCCTCCCTACATGTGCCAAACGATTTCAATTTTTCCATGCACATGTTAAGGGGGAGCATCTATATCAAACCAAAAAGGATTGAAACGTGATTGATTTGTCTCTAAGTGCAGGTTCTCCCTAATATGTGCAAAACACTTTTCGAATCTCAATGCACATATTGAGGGGGAGCAACTTTTAGAAAACCACATCCTTTCCCAAAAATATCTTTAACAAAGTATTTAAAATACTAATGTTGATCGGGAAAGTGATGTCGATATTTTTAGAAAATGTAGATCAAAGAAGTGAATTCTTAATTCTCAATCTGAGATTTTCAAGTCCTCTTGTCTCCATGTGCCAAAGCAATTTCAAACATACAATGCACATGTTGAGGGGGAGCTTTTTCTGAAATATCAAAAACAATTCAGGTACAAAATGCTTTGATCATAGATCACAAGTATCTTGGTTGATTATTCAAATGGTTTTCAATTGGTTTCAATGGCAGAAGAACAATACCAAAAAGAATGACCAAATTTATTTTATGCATGGAGATATAAGGATGGTTAGGTTAGGTATTCGTTCTCACGATCCCGCCAGAGCCGGAGGGATCTACCCAGGGACAATCCACTAGATAGTGTAGAAGTCCTTAGGTATGATGAAAAAAGGAGAAAAATGAGAATACGGGAAGAGTGCGGATTGAGACAGAGCTAGTACTGGAATAAACCCAACAAGGTTCTAGTTATGAAGTCTCGGTAAGCACTGAGGGGGTTGAAGAATGAAAAAGAAATAAAATGAGAAAAGGGTGAAAATAAATAGCCCTCCATTTATTCAACCTTAGGGCAGAAACCGGGTTCAATATATATGCTACTGGTAGCTACTAAGGTAACACCGGTATTGAAGACAAGACGTCATGGACCCAGTGACGCACTGCACTACAACTTCCCAAGCTACTCAAGTTCCTATTAAAAAGGACTTGTTTCATTCTCACGGGGAACCTACATTATCTATCGACTTTCTCTTAGAGATTGTTGATATTGAAGAAGGAGACCCTCTCCTTAGTCTCCGGCATAGGAACCAAATGTGCACTATTGAGTCTAGAGCCATGAGATCATCAATATCTCTCTAGGACACAATCAATGAAGACTCATTGTTTCACGCAATGTGGAAAGTGAGATTATATCTTAAGAGTCCTACGCATTATCCTTGTGGTATTGCCAGAACATCTGAGTGATATGTAAAATACTCACAATGAAGATGGAAATCCTTCTAGAGCCAACATCAAACACGCTCTTGGTAGGTAACATGTGAGATCTATCCAATAGATCAAACTTGTGACAACTGGATAGAAATGATGGGGAGATTCATTATTGAATCAACCTTGGTCCAGGAAATGGATTGACGGATACCTGTGAAAAACCGGTCGTTGTGCTTAAAACTCCTTTCTCTAGCACATCAACTGTGTATTAATATTTCAAAATAAAAGGTGTTTATGATTGATAATTGATTTTCATTAAAACCTTCGGTGTATTGCAAAACACTTTTTAAGTAGTACACGATTGTTTTTCAAATCACTTTTCAGCAATCAGTGAATCTCAATTCGCTGGTTCACTCACTCCGTGTTGTCTTCTTTGAGACATTTCGGTTTGAGAACAGCTAGAGCAGCTGCGAAACCCTGTCAAGGAGATTCTTAGGAATTCTACCTGATCACAGGCAGTACTTGTACTGATCAACAGGGAACTGTGGGCCATGTACCTCAATTCAACGAAAGTGATCAAAGACACTTTTGTGCGCTTTATCGCTAACTGTTGTATGCATGTACACCCAACGTTTGCAGCTGATCAGTATTGAGAGGTCAATCCATAGTCGCAAGATCATACAACACATTCACTTCTAAAGAAATCATGATAAGTGCATCAACGACTTTGATATTTACACTCCATGCTTCTGCTACGCTGCTGGAAATATCATGAATCAACTAAAGCTTCCGCTACTCTGATGAGAAGAAATCATGATCCAGAATGTGAGCATGTCGATCCAATGTCACAACATCACATAATGTCAACACTACAAAGGAAGAGTCAGAGATTTATGGTAGCTGATGATCTCAAAGCTGGCTCAAAACTCATCATCACGTGGATCAGTTAAAGACCTCCACTTGGATTAACCAAACATGCAAAACATGAAGAATAAAAGACTACGGGCTACTGAGCAAAGAACTTAATCAAGAATCCAAGAACAATCAAAATGTAATATCTGTTTGTATTCAATGTAATTTGAGGTGACCTCCCTTAGGGGGAGATTGTTAGGATTTAGAAAATTCATTAGTTAAAGTGTCGGTCACCTCAAGTATATGTATTCATTAGAAAGCTCGTAGACGTAGTCATGTTATGTTAATAAGTAGTTAGTTAAGTATCACCATGGAGGACGGACGAGTCTTTACCCACTGTATACCTGATCCACAGCCCGTAGGTGGCGTATTTTGTAAGACACTATAAATACCCTCTACCTCCCAAGGTAGAGGGTTGGAGCTTCAATACCATTTTTCTTTGTTTCACATAGTTCCCAACTCTCTTCTCTTTCTCTCTCTAAAACTGTCTATCTCTAAACCTCTTATACGCCCACTTTGAATCATGATATGATGTGTTTGTGAAATCCAAAAGCTTACAGATTCTAAATAAAAGTCCTCGGATGAATAGATAAAATGGAGCAAGAAAATTCAGATGGTCTAATCGAGGTAATAAAGACCCCATAATAATTCTCCTATATAGACACTAGACATGAAGGTAACTAAAAAACCCCGGGTACTTGAAAAACTATGAGATATCAATAAATGATATATTGCAATTTCTAGTAAAGTGTGGAATTGAAAATATAAATGAATCGACGTCGATGGTGATATTGTATACAATAATACACATGGTAATGATTATGTAAATAAATAATATAGCGCTATAATCATGGTGAGGATCATGGAAGCATACCTGCAGGAAGTGCAGATGTATAAATGAATGGCCAAAAGAAGTAAAGACGCAAAGAACTAATGAAAGATTGAAGTTTCTTGTGACGAGACATGGTTACTGGGACTTGAAATCCGTACATATGAATGTGTAAAATTATTAGATATGCATTGGTCATTATGAGAGAGCGAAATTAAAGTATTGAAACTATTATATTTAAGGCATAATTGATGGCACACAAATATTTTCGCAAAGACTTTGCATATAGAGACATGATCTCATGTGGTGGATCCAATAATCTATTTAATATTTATAAGTCTGGCGATATGATAACTAATCGATATGCGTCTAAAAGAAAATGAATAGAGCTCATTTGAAGTTGAGATTTCATGAGGGATATAAAAGGCATGAAGCATGTCTCGTGATTTAACATGCTAAAAGCATATAAGAAAGTTTTCAAGAATAACACTTGATCAAGATGAATATATCACTATATAAGTGAAAGGCAATATGGTATTTGTTAAAAATGAGCCATTGAAATAACAAAATTTACCCATGTTAGTTTTAAAGAGATTTATATTTGAATATGGTATAAGCTACATATGTTTTGATGAGGTAAATGTGAATGGAACTCATGAGGAGATTTTCATGACGGTTGAATACCTTGAAATGAAATATAAAGTTTTGTCTTATTTTATGAATTAAACATCTTAAAGATGAAATCATTTTTCATAATGAAAGCTAAAGAAAGATGTTATATATCTTTATATGGATAAACGACGCTCATGTTTATGAGGCTAATTGATGAAGAAAGACCCCTTTACTTATAAAGATGATGATCACAATATCGATTTATGGGTGTCATAGTTACAATGTATATAAAACATTGATTGTTCTCACTAGTGGTCATAGATGATATAATGTATCATTTACTTTGCATTCGTTGATACTATATAACTTGAGAAGTACGAGGATGTACTCGAATAATAATAAGTATGACATATGTTTAATCCTTCTTGATATATGAAGGTTAAGTGGAGAAACACTTTTTTATATGAGAATCAAACATATATTCTATCAAGACACTTGCTATATTGACATTAAAGAAGTTGGTTTATTATATTGGATTGAACCAACTAAGAGATTTAAGTGATGTGATCATCAGGGGGAGAGAAGATACGTGTTGCACTCTTTTTCCCTTGACCATGGTTTTGTCCCCATAGGGTTTCCCGGCAAGGTTTTTATTGAGGCAATATCCCTGAGCGTATAAAGGAATTGTATGTATTTTTTTTTCCTTCACTAGATTTTTGTCCCAGTGGGTTTTGTCTAGTAAGGTTTTAACGAGGCATAATCCTCAAATGGACATCCAAGGGGGAGTGTTATTGATAATTATAATATGGATGTCCATATCTTTTAGGATACTGATTAGAGGTATTTGAGCTATATTAGAAGATTACATATCTTCTATAATGTCTGACCCTCACAATGGTTGATCTTAAACTGGATATGTATTTACAAGTGGAGGAACCGCAATTTCATGACGTTTAGTTAAGCAGACGATCTCAGTGATATCATCCAACCATGCAGAAATTCTAGAGATACATGAAGCAAGTCGAGAATGTG
This sequence comes from Chrysanthemum seticuspe, assembly GCA_019973895.1. Classification (NCBI taxonomy): domain Eukaryota; kingdom Viridiplantae; phylum Streptophyta; class Magnoliopsida; order Asterales; family Asteraceae; genus Chrysanthemum; species Chrysanthemum seticuspe. The sequence continues at coordinate 189,987,308 of BPTQ01000006.1, read as the reverse complement.
TTTGGCTAAGAAGTGTGATACAACACATACGTAAATCATGTGGTAATTATTCAGAATAGGTGGCACCAACAGTTTTGCATGAAGATAATGCAGCATATATTTCTCAACTTAAAGAAGGTTATATCAAGGGCGAAAGGACGAAATATATTTAAGCAAAATTCTTTTTCACTCATGACTTACAGTCGAATTGTGATATTATTGTTCAACAAGTTCGTTCAAGCGACAATTTGGCGGATCTGTTTACCGATGGACTTCCTAGCTCAACATATAGAACCTAAGACACAACATTGAGATGCGTCGACTTAAAGAGCTCAAGTGATATAGTCATCAGAGGGAGATAATACGCGCTGCACTCTTTTTCCTTTAGTCATGGTTTTGTCCCACTGGGTTTTCCTGACAAGGTTTTTAATGAGGCAGCAATTCGTAAGCGTATTAACAATATGGACATCCAAGAGGGAGTGTTATGGATAATAATTAGTGGATGTCCTTATAACCCATAAGAAGCCCATGTCCATATTAGCTATTAGGGTTTTTACCCTAATATTTATCTATATATACCCTTTGTATCTCCTAATTATGATTAATAGAAGAATTTTTTCATTCCCTTAATTCTTATTCACAATAAAAAAAAATGATATTTTTCCTTTTTTTTGAAAGTATATCAAAGTGTTCGTTTATAGAAAGATAATTAAATGCTCGTTGCGATGATGTAATTATTTTCGCTTAACAATTAACGGTTTAAGAGATATTTAAATTATAAAATATCTGAAATAATAAAATGTTTTTAATCTACACCATTGATTTCCTTTTATATGAAAGGTGTGGATAAATTACTTGCTATTTGAGAAAAGTTTGGTATAAAATATCTCTTCTCGATTTTTTTACTCCACCAATTGTGGTTTTTTTTTTCGTTTCTTTTCTTTTTTCTTTTTTTCAATCATAGACCTATATGGCTATTTTCTTGACTGATATTGAGTTGTCCAATATGTGTTGTATCTATCATAGAGCTTGAAACTCTCAATAATATAGCTAAAGGATTAAGAACAAATGTTGTGTATTATGTTGCGAATATATCAAAGTACCTTTTTGCCTTGCATTGTTTTCGAACTAAACATTGCTATTATCATTCACCTGCCCAATCAATTGTCAAGATAAGAATGTATTATATGTCATAAACATTCTTAAACACATATGGAGATGGCGTTAACTACAGATTTAAGAAACTACCGGATTTGAAAAACTGAGTCATGTCTTTATTGGCAATTTGTCAAATACCAAAATGACATAAAAAGAGGCTCAACAATATTGATAAATAAGTACTCCGTATAACGGTATAAGTATCAAGTAACACTACAACATTCGTCGCTTTCGCAGGCGACGTTTCAGCGCTTTCGCCGGGGACATGTCCCCTACAAAACCTTTTCTCGGGGACATGTCCCCGACAAAAAGACCCCGGCAATACCTTCTCGGGAATACTTTCCCCGGGGACTGTTTGTTACTTTTATCGGGGACATGTGGGACCCCCAGTCGATTGTCGCCGGTCAAATTTGTCCGACGTGGCATCCATTTTCGGGGGGGGACGAGTCCCCGGGGAAACTATTTTTACACTTTACTTGAAGTATCCTAATTACGTCATTAGTTCATTTTTCCCGGAGACCAGTCCCCGGGGAAACTATTTTTAAACTTTAATTACAATATCCTAATTACGTCATTAGTTCATGTTTTCCCCGGGGACATGTCCTCGGCTAAACTAACTGACCCAATATTCAGAAAAATGCAGCAAAATGGGTAATTTCCAGACTTTTTCCGGAAAATTTTCGGAAAAAATCTACAACCTGTTTGCTAACATAGTTATCCTTTTCCAAAATCATGCCAATCATAACACAAATTCGCTAAACATAATATCATATATACCCATCAATCGCTAACATAGTTATCCTTTTCCAAAATCGCCAAAACGGTTCCTAAACCGTTAACGCATGATCATCTACAAAACTATCCAAAACTACCTATCCGCAAATGGTCCAAAACTATACGTATAATCCATTTACGAGAATCCTAGCACATAATGCACATAAACGACATAATAATCCATGTTATTCTGTACAAACGTATCCAAAATGTGTTAAAGTAACATAAATTGGCATCTCAAACCCCACTACCCCCATTACCGTCCCCGGTATCTCTAGACTCGCCGGATGGAGTAGCACCAGATCCCGACCCACCCTCTCCAGATCCCGACCCACCTGGTGGAGTAGCACTTGACCCACCTGGTGGAGTAGCACTTGATCCCGGGGCGGACTGTATTCGCTCCTGCCAAGCCGGGAATGACCTCACAAAATCCATGACCTGCTCCATCTGAGTCCTCTGTGTAGCCAGCTCCTCGGTCTGTTTCTGCACTGTTTCCCGCAGTGAGCACACATCCGCTGCATCACGAGGTCGGGAGGTGCTAAAGGTCTTCTTCACTCCACCGCCGGGTAAGACCTGACCTACACCAGGAATATGACCGCGCTGCTTACCACCAATCACGGTACGCAAAATCTGACGGTCAGTCATGCGAGTCCCATCGGAGGTGCTCTCTTCCCGCATCCGCAACATCTCGTTCTGTTTAGTTACAAAAAAAACAAGAAAAGTAATATATAAGTCGTGATGCATTATATATCATCAAAATGGGTGAATTTGAAAATAAATTATACTTACATATCTAGCCTCAGATAACGAGGACTCAAAGACATCGCCCCTCGTATGGTTCAGACGGTAAAGCTCTATCAAGTCTTCTCCGAAACTTTCCCAGGGGACATGTCCCCGGGAAAAGGTTTATTTATATAATTAAAACTATCATTTCTCCTAGCCCGTCCGTTCGATTGTTGTAGTGGTAAGCATTCTCTTCCTCAGAGCCTTCAAAATAAACCAAGTACTTCGACCCAATTTTCGCCCTAATCTTCCTGAACCACCACCCGTCGTTGTCGAATGCATCAAGCAACTAGCAAAGAAAATAATTAGGATAAGAGGTCGAAACTGTAATTTGTGGGATGTAGGGGACCTCATGATCGATATTGTGATTTGGTGGCATCTATACTTCCTTAATATTGACAGTAACTAAAAGAAAAACAACCCTAATTAAGAACGTGTAAATCGGAATGAAATAAATGTAGCGTGAATGTTGCCTTACAAAATTATTTGTGTTGATATCTCATTGATAACCCGGGAAAAGGTTTAATTATAAAATTAAAGCTAATCTAATTACTTTTAACTTATGTGCTACTGGTATACGTATCATGTTAAACGACCAAGTATAGGTGCATTGGTATACGTATCATGTTAAACGAGCGAGTATATGTGCTACTGGTATACGTATCATGTTAAACGACCAAGTATAGGTGCATTGGCATACGTATCATGTTAAACGAGCGAGTATATGTGTTATTGGTATACATATCATGTTAAACGACCAAGTATAGGTGCATTGGTATACGTATCATGTTAAACGACCAAGCGCTGGTGCTATGGTATACGTATCATGTTAAACGACCGAGTATAGGTGCTATGGTATACGTATCATGTTAAACGAGCGAGTATATGTGCTACTGGTATACGTATCATGTTAAACGACTAAGTATAGGTGCATTGGCATACGTATCATGTTAAACGAGCGAGTATATGTGTTATTGGTATACGTATCATGTTAAACGACCAAGTATAGGTGCATTGGTATACGTATCATGTTAAACGACCAAGCGCTGGTGCTATGGTATACGTATCATGTTAAACGACCGAGTATAGGTGCTATGGTATACATATCATGTTAAACGAGCGAGTATATGTGCTACTGGTATACGTATCATGTTAAACGACCAAGTATAGGTGCATTGGCATACGTATCATGTTAAACGAGCGAGTATATGTGTTATTGGTATACGTATCATGTTAAACGACCAAGTATAGGTGCATTGGTATACGTATCATGTTAAACAACCAAGCGCCGGTGCTATGGTATACGTATCATGTTAAACGACCGAGTATAGGTGCTATGGTATACGTATCATGTTAAACGAGCGAGTATATGTGCTACTGGTATACATATCATGTTAAACGACCAAGTATAGGTGCATTGGCATACGTATCATGTTAAACGAGCGAGTATATGTGTTATTGGTATACGTATCATGTTAAACGACCAAGTATAGGTGCATTGGTATACGTATCATGTTAAATGACCAAGCGTTGGTGCTATGGTATACGTATCATGTTAAACGACCGAGTATAGGTGCTATGGTATACGTATCATGTTAAACGAGCGAGTATATGTGCTACTGGTATACGTATCATGTTAAACAACCAAGTATAGGTGCATTGGCATACGTATCATGTTAAACGAGCGAGTATATGTGTTATTGGTATACGTATCATGTTAAACGACCAAGTATAAGTGCATTGGTATACGTATCATGTTAAACGACCAAGCGCCGGTGTTATGGTATACGTATCATGTTAAACGAGCGAGTATATGTGCTACTGGTATACGTATCATGTTAAACGACCAAGTATAGGTGCATTGGCATACGTATCATGTTAAACGAGCGAGTATATGTGTTATTGGTATACGTATCATGTTAAACGACCAAGTATAGGTGCATTGGTATACGTATCATGTTAAACGACCAAGTATAGCCACAACAAGAACAACAACAACAACTACTAATTTGATTAGCAACAACAAGAACAACAACAAGAACAACAAGAACAACAACAACAACAACAACAACAACAACAACAACTACTACTACTACTACTACTACTATTACTACATACGAAGATTTTCCATGTCACCTAACAGCTCACGAAGTAATGCATCCGACTGACATGCGTGGTCGTCAGGAATCGTTGCCATTTCAAGTTTGGCCTCAAGCACCCTTATTCTTGTCTCTAGCACATGTTTTTGTGTTTCCAGCAAGCTTATCCTAAGATCTTTTTCATGGCAGCTCGAGCACTCTGTTGGTGCAGAGATTGTTCTTAAGTACTCGTCAAATGCATCCTTCCACATAAAATATCCGCATCCATTATCCTTTCTGGGCTGTTACATAATAAGAAAATTTTAAGATATTACAACCCAATTATTTGTATATTTACATAAATAGGAAATGTATGATTGTTCACCTTTGACAGAGGACATGAATAATATTGTCGTCCAGATGAATAATTTTTATGTGATGTTCTTAATTTTATATTTCCTGCTCCACAAGAACACATAAAAGGATTAAATTGCTCCATCTCAGGTTTTGAAATTTGTGTGAAGATCAGATACGGTAGAAATTTGTGAAGATAAGATATGGTGGTTTTGAGGATATGTGAAGATAAGAAATTTGAGGATAAGATATGGTATATAAAGTGTAATTACTCTGGATAAAGGTTTTGCCGGGGACATGTCCCCGGTAAAAGGTTTGGCGGGAATTTTCCCGCGAACAATTAACACGATTTTTACTTTGGTCAATTATTGGTGAAAGATGAAAATACTTTCTGCGGGGACATGTCCCCGAAGAACCCCTGCGTTGAATTTTGACTATCCGGTCAAAGTTTCATAAAAATCAAAGTCCCTTTCCCCGGGGACGTGTCCCCGCGGAAAGATTGTGTTGAAAATTTTATAACAAGTCAGCGAATTCATGTGCCACGTCAGATTTTATTTTGTCGTTTAGCGACTTTCTCCGTGGACTTTGTGTCCCCGGCGAAAGCCTCCTCGCCCGTCCATCCGATTGTTGTAGTGTAAGACATATATCGAACCAATCCCTCTATACTGTGGTATAAAAACCAATTTGCAATAAATATAGATAGCACATTTTGTAGATCATACCTGTTTTTAGTTAAGACGATCCTAATTAAAATCTCATACAGTTTGAAAAGTATATTATCGGGTGAATCTACATAGATGATTAAATTCTTTTTTTCATTCTTTATTGCCACTTGTATAATTATTATCACAAAACTTAAATAGACTATCAATTAATTAGTGGTTAAATGGAGTACTATAAAAGTCATTTTGCAAGTAAAACTGTAATAACTACAACTTTCTAAAACAATACGTATTTAGTAGTGATGACGTATAGTCTATATCCGGGTCGTGGACCCGACTAAAGTCCAATACTAACTTGGCCCGGTACGAACTGGGCTAAGTAGATTAAACGTTTGGGCTCCTGAAGGCCCAAGCTGGATCTATTGATAGAATAGATATCCGATATCTTTCAAATAGATGGATAATCATTCCCAACCGATTAAGGTGGGATACGCCGAAGGTTGAGGAACACGGAACCAACAAGGATTCCGTGCGTATATAAAGGGAATCACATCCCTCGTTTAAGGTACGATCTAAAAACCCTAATTCTCCTTAAACCCTAAACCGATTACTTACTCTCACGCCGGAGGATAATCGTGGGAAACTGATAACGCTACACGCGTCGTTCGGGGTCAAGGAAACTTCCTTTTCTTCGAGCAAGTTTTATAACACCCTAGGCAGTGAACCTAATCGTTGTAGTGTAGTAATTAGGGTAAGCCACGGGTATTGATATCGTTCTCTAGGGGAATAGGAATGCTAGTGAGAAGTTACTACGCTAAGGTTGAGGTTGAGGAAGATTATTTTTTTATCTTTTTTATGTTTTTTAGAAAATGAAAAGGTACGAATCTCGGGTATTGGATTTGGGGGGTTGGTATTGCTACCGATTACTCTACTATTATCTAATTATCTAAGCTAAGGTTGTGATAGTCTATGTCTAATTGATGTGTACTCGTATGATAGTTTAAAGATGTGTTTACTTAGGTTTTACTACTCCTTAATTATCTCCTATTGATGGTTGATTTGTCACGTCCTTATTCCTAGTTGCGTTGTGATTCTAAGGCTATAGGGCGTGCTTGTTTCCCTAACTCTTTGAATTTACCAAAGGGTCTTGTTTACAAATCCTCTAGTGATTTATAGACGCCTACTCTACGGTTGTCCTTGAATACTTTATCCTACAATTACCTAGATAATTATATTCTAAAGTTCACAAAGAAAAGTCAAGCATTAAGTACACAACGAATAATCTAGCGCACTCTAGATCATTAGTCAACTAAGATAAGTATCAACCAATCAATATTCAATAATTAAGTTTCATATTCCCTAAGCAAACACACAAATAATCTAGCCGGACATGGAGAACATGCAAGCATACACACAAATAATCAAATACATAATTAAATTAATGAAGTAAATACTTATCTTGATGTATAATAGGGTTTAGAACCCTAAAATACTGCACAAGAAAGCCTTGGTTCGGTTTTAGGTTTTTACTCCAAAAGACTACCCACAAAAACTGAAAAATTCGGATTCTATATATAAGATTACATCTGCGACGACGTCACCTTATGTTTTGTGACGCCGTCGTGTCGCCGTCATTAGGGTTTCGTCTTGGCCACGTAAACCTTGCGACGGCGTCACCTTATGACTGTGACGCCGTCCCCTTCAGCTCTGACGCCGTCTTGGCTGCATCTAGGCCGTCTGAGTAGCGACGGCCTATTCCTTTAGAACCTGACGTCGTCCCTTGAAAACATGCAATTTCGCCTCTGAGCCGTCGCAAAATGCCTTCCCGACGGCGTCGCAGATATGCAGTGACGCCGTCGCCTTATGTTTCAGCAGCTTTGAGTGTCTCGATTCTGACTTTGGCCATTTTCTTCGTATATTCGCGCCTTTTCGTCCAAATAAGCATCATTCCAGCATTTTGCCTTCAAGAGACCTAAAAAGTGAAAAGGAACGATATTAAGCAATAACGGATACAAAAGTGATCGAATAAGGGCTTAAATGACCCCTCAAAAAGGTACCTTTTAAAACCTTATCAGAAACAATCCCACGATAAGCCTAACGGTGTCTTTTGTCTCTTAGTGCGCAGGTCTCAAGCAACGATTCTCAATTGGTGCAGGAACCGGAGCTCCAAACAAGGAACGTCCAACTTTTGCATCAACAAGTGGCGCCATCCGTGGGACCATTCACTAAGAACCAAGAACTAGGATGATAAAGCGATCGCAATCAGACTTTACTGGAAAGAAGGCGCACAGCGGGGCAACTCCCAAGCAGATCTCTGGGACAACCAGTGCTGCTAAAAATCAGGGATCAGGCCAGGATTCGGCCTTCCCTCTGGTGGAACCGCTCTCGGGGACAACCCAGGCAACAACTACCACCACCAGTATCAGAGATCCGCTGCGCACTCCCTTTACCCCACTCCAATCGGTGCTAGAAGCTAACTTCACAAAAGCACCCGACGCACCCGATAAGAACAAGGGTGTGTTGATAGAAACGGATACCCCTGTCCTAGAGGGGGTCGTTCCGGAATTAGAGCCAAGTAGTTTTGTCTCTCAAAACTACGAAGCCCTAGCTATCCTCATGCAAGAGGAAGCGAAGAAAAGACCAGGTCGGAGCCTGCATGCTCGGCTCGACTTTGACCCGGAGTTTGAGATATCTCCACCGCGTCGTCAGAAGGAGAAGCGCGGGAGGGATAATCGCCGACCCCCAGTGTTCAATAGAATCGGAAAGAGAGTCGAGGAGGATGACACATCTGACTCACAGCCTATGGACGAAAGTGAGGAAGATGAGAGGCGCACCAATGTCCACACTAGACTTGGTAGCCGCAGAATACAAGATAGACTGGGGGAGCGATATTCCCCAAGTGAGAGTCCCCCAAGCACAAATTCTGAGGACAACCGGCGTAAACGCCGAAGGAGAGAGGAACTATCTTCTAGTAATTCCTCGGACAACGAGGACAGTGAAACTGGACATTGGAAATCCAGAAGAAAAAATCGTGACCAAGAAGAGGAGGACATGTCCCTCCCATGGCGCCGTCAGAAGGTAGATGCGTTCACTAGACGCATCAGTGATTTCTCTGAGAACAAAAAGAGGCGCATGCCTACTAATGTTAAAACTTATGATGGAGCAGGTGACCCTGACGATCACCTAAAAATTTTCGAATCAGCCGCAACCATTGAAAACTGGCCACAACCTGTATGGTGCCACATGTTCAATTCCACACTGGTGGGAAATGCGCGGAACTGGTTCAACAAGCTTCCACACAGAAGCATCAATGGCTTTGAAGAGTTGAGGAAGGCATTTCGCCTAAACTTTACTCAACGGAAAAAGTGCGCTAAAAACCCCATTGAACTCGCTAGAGTCAAACAGCGCCAAGGGGAATCCACAAGCGCTTTTATGGAGCGCTTCAAGGATGAGTGCATGCAAGTCAAAGCATGTCCCAAGGTACTCAAAATTTCAGGGTTCAAGAATGGTATCAGCAACCCGGAACTTATTAAAAGATTGAATGACAGGATTCCCCAATCCTTCAATGAGGTTATGAAGCGCACACGGTCCTTTGTACAAGGAGAAGCTGCTGCGGCGGATAGCAAGAGGAGCTATTCAAACTACCGATCACAGGAACAACCTGGGAGACAATCCACAGACCAGAATAGTAACCGCAACAGGAACTATCGCAACCAAGGGAATGGACGCGACAATGACAAATACACCCCGCTTACCAAATCGCCAAAGGAAATACTCGCAACAGAGGGTGCTAACTTCCCGAGACCACCACAGATGCGCACTCCAGAGGATCGGCGTGTAGGGAGTGGATACTGTGATTACCACACGCAGAAGGGCCACACCACTAACGAATGTGTCCAACTGCGCCAACTTATCGACAAGATGGTCAAAGAGGGTAGATTGGACCATCTGGTCAAGCATATCAAGGAAGGGAAGGACAAACAGAAGAGTGGCAATAAGAAAGAAACACCTAAAGACAAACCCGACACCATTTACATGAAACAATCATGGCAGCGGGTCACGAAGTAGAAGGTAAGCCAGGATTTTTCAAGTGGAAAGGAAATCTCGTTCCCCACCTTAACTGCGAACAACGCAGTGGTGGAACCACTTACTATAGAGATAAGCGCGGGGGGTCACGACATCCACCGCATGTATGTGGATGGTGGAGCTTCTGCCGACATCATGTATGAGCACTGTTTCAAAAGACTGCGTCCTGAAATACGCAACCAGTTAACCCCGGTCAGAACAGCGTTGACTGGTTTTACAGGGGAGAAGATATGGCCTATGGGGCAAATAAGATTACCTGTCAGCATTGGAAACGAAGAACACTCCGCAACGGCCTGGATGGAATTTATGGTGATTAAATCTCCCTCACCATACAATGGCATTATCGGGAGACCGGGTATATCAGCTATGCGAGCAGTGCCATCAACAGCGCATGGGATGCTTAAATTCCTAGTGGAAGGTGGTATTGTTACTCTTTACAACGCCACTGTACCACATAGAGAATGCAACACGATTGCATGCGAGACGACACCAACCCCAGCACAGCAGACAACCAGAATTCGAAATCTGAAAGTAGCGATTCACCCAGAATATCCAGAACAGGAAATAGCCATCGGAGGGTCACTATCGGACAACGGCAAATCAGCTGTGTGTGCGCTCCTGCAAAAAGAACTTAGACATTTTTGCATGGGAGCCGAAACATATGACTGGGGTACCGCGCTCAATCACAGAACACAAACTGCGGATCCGACAAGGGTACTCGCCTATCCGCCAGAAGAAGCGTGGCCAAGCCCCAGAGCGCGCGCAAGCAATCCTGGCAGAAATACACAAGCTGGTCGATGCAGGAATTATGCGTGAAGTCTATTACCATGACTGGCTTTCTAACCCAGTAATGGTCAAAAAAAGCGATGGCAGCTGGCGAATGTGTGTTGACTTTACTGATCTTAATAAAGCGTGCCCACAAGACTGCTATCCATTACCAGAGATAGATTGGAAAATAGAGTCTCTGTGCGGGTACCCATTGAAGTGTTTCCTAGATGCGTACAAAGGGTACCATCAAATTCAGCTGGCTAAAGAGGATGAGGAAAAGACGGCCTTCCACACAGGCCAAGGCGTTTACTGTTACACAAAAATGCCCTTTGGCTTGAAGAACACGGGTGCCACCTATCAGCGGTTGGTGGATAACGCCTTCGAAAAACAAGTGGGCCGCAACTTAGAAGTTTATGTCGATGATCTAGTCATCAAGAGCCATACAGAAGATGAGCTAATACGCGACATCGAGGAGACGTTTCAAACTCTACGGGAGATCAATATGAAGCTGAATCCCAAAAAGTGCACATTCGGCGCCACTGAAGGCATGTTCCTTGGATACTTGATTGAACCCGACGGTATAAAACCGTGTCCAGAAAATACAAAAGCAGTCATCGAACTTCCTTCACCGCGTACGCTGAAGGAAGTCCAATCTCTCAACGGGAAGTTGGCCGGCCTAAACAGGTTCCTATCCAAATCAGCAGAAAAATCATTACCACTTTTCAAAACACTCAAGAAGTGTATAAAGAAGGGTGATTTCAAGTGGACTACGGAGGCAGAAGAAGCCTTCACTCAGCTTAAACAGCATCTGGCAACGCTCCCAACGCTCGTTGCACCCCGACCAGGGGAAGAACTGATCATGTACTTATCTGCAACTGATGGAGCAATCAGCGCAGTGCTACTAACATATAGGGATTCAGTACAAACTCCTATCTACTTTGTAAGCAAAGCGCTAAAGAAGACGGAGATGAACTATACCGCCATGGAAAAATTAGTTCTTGCATTGGTGTTTGCTGCTAAACGGCTACGTAGGTATTTCCAGGCGCACCCAATAGCAGTAATCACCGATCAACCAATCAAGCAGATTATCTCTAAACCTGACGCATCAGGCCGACTCCAGAAGTGGAGTGTATTGCTGGGCGAACACAACATCTCTTACAGACCACGCACGGCAATTAAAGGACAGATTCTGGCAGATTTCATCATTGAAAAGCCAGACACCGATGAGGTACCTACACCAAGTAAGACGGAACAACATGATCCATGGATCTTGTTTACAGATGGATCCTCATGCATTGATGGTTCAGGAGCAGGCCTTATCCTTACAAATCCAGAGGGAATGGAATTCACCTATGCACTGCGCTTTGAATTCACAGCGACAAACAACGAGGCAGAATACGAAGCTCTACTTGCTGGACTACGCATTGCAGCTCGAATGGGTGTACATAACCTAGAAGCAAACGTGGATTCCCGGCTTGTAGCCAACCACGTGTTGGGCGAATACGTGGCTAAGGAGGATAATATGATCCAGTATCTTGCCAAAACCAAGACACTGATCAAAGGTTTTGACAGGTTCACCATCAAGCAGGTTCCTAGAGGGGAAAACCGCAAGGCGGATGCACTAAGCAAGATTGCCTCGACAAGCTTTGCACACCTATCAAAGCAAGTTCTGGTAGAAACACTGAAAAGCAAGTCAATCTCAGAGATGGAAGTCTCCACAATCATAGAGGAGGACGGTCCTACATGGATGACACCAATAACGAACTTCCTGAACAAAGGAATGTTACCTCAGGAGCAGAAGGAAGCTCGCAGGATACGGCGCACAGCGCAGAGATTTGAAATCCGAGACAACATCCTGTACCGATGCTCCTTCCTGCAACCATGGCTCCGCTGTGTAGATCCATTACAGGCAAATTATGTGCTGCGAGAGATCCATGAAGGTTCATGCAGTATGCACTCAGGACCACGATCCGTTGTGGCACGCCCAATGAGATCAGGATACTACTGGCCTACTATGCATCGAGATGCGCGGGACTTAATACGGAAGTGTAACGATTGCCAAGTGCATAGGCCCATCCCGCGCCAACCACAGCATGAGCTAACGCCAATAACATCACCATGGCCATTCTACAAATGGGGTATTGACATCGCAGGCCCTTTTCCTGTCGCAGCTGGGGGATTAAAATTCCTCATAGTCGCCATAGACTACTTCACCAAGTGGATTGAAGCAAAGGCGGTGGTAACAATCACTGGCAACCAGGTGAAGCGCTTCGTATGGGATAACATTGTATGCCGTTTTGGTCTTCCTGGAGAAATTATCTCAGATAACGGAAAACAATTCTGTGACAATCCCTTCAAGGACTGGTGCGAGAAACTAAGCATTACACAGCACTTCGCGTCAGTTAAACACCCACAAACCAACGGCCTAGTGGAACGGGCGAATCGAAGCTTAGGCGAAGGAATTAAAACACGCCTGGACAAGCACAAAGGGAGATGGGTGGAAGAGCTATCACATGTTTTGTGGGCGCATCGCACCTCAATCAAAACCAGCACAGGAGATACCCCCTTCTCTCTAGTCTACGGGACAGAAGCCGTTATACCAGCCGAGATCGGTATGCCAACTATCCGCACTGCTGAAATAAATGTGGCAACTAATGACGAAGAACGGCGTCTTGACCTAGATCTGCTAGAAGAAAGGCGTGAACGCGCAGCTATACGTGAAGAAAAATCGAAGTCAAGAATGAAGGGATACTATGACGCTAAGGTAAGAGGTGTCTCATTCAGACCAGGTGACTTCGTCTATCGCGCTAATGATGCAAGCCATGCAGAAGACACAGGTAAGCTTGGACCGAAGTGGGAGGGACCCTATGAGGTTACTGAAGCACTAGGAACAGGCGCGTACAAGCTACGGGGCTTGGATGGTCGTGAATTGCCACGCACATGGAACATCTGCAACCTCAAGAGGTGCTACCTATAGGAATGGCTACGTCCAAACGCACAACTATGTATATTTTTTTATTTCCTTAGTATCATGTTTTTATTTCCTTACAAACACTTGCAAGTATTAATAAAACGTTGCGGTTTCTAGCTAACTCCGTGACACATTTTAATTTGTTACTTCCATATACTGTATGTCTTAACAACTTTTTTATTATTTGCCTACATGGCGTGCATGCAATATATAAACCCACGATGGTAAAAGGATAAGTTAACCTAATAAACAACTTGTTGAGTAAGAGGGTTGCAAACCCATCAGCGTCGGATCACGTATCCTTGTTAAACACCTTGTTCTCAAGACGTTGGAATAAGCTTTGTGCGCACCCCACGACGGATGCGCAACAATGCACATGTGCACGTTTAACAACTTCGGAACCAAGACACTTGATTCCTTAATTTGGTATTTACAGTACGCTGCTTACCATGAACATACACGATTATGATGATACTTGACAATTTTTTTTTTAGTATCTTAAGATCTTCATACATGATTATGAAATTCTTGTATTATTTACACTTGCATATACAGGTAACAACGAACACTTCTTTTACGCAAAGACAAACAAGATAAGTGTGTACATCACAAATTGCACAATATATTTCCAAACACTTAACAAAAGGAGATTTATTTCATAACTACGAGTTATTTCTCACAGATAGTTACAAGAGACAATCTAAAGACTATGACTACGCTTCAAGGAGGAACTACCCACGCGGCTAGTATCATTCCCAATCCTATTCAGCTCCTGTAACAAATCCGCATCTCGACGAGCCACGGTGGCAACACTCACGGGCACCCCATCAGACCGAGGGAGGTGCGCCGCGCCAACACCACACATAACAGCCTTGCCCTTAACACCTTTCTTTTCAGCAAGCCTCGTCGCATGCGCCTCCAACACTTGCTTCAAGGGGACCTCCCTGTCCAGGACAAAAGGATTCAGGATATCTCTAGGGCGCGGGAATATAGGAACGTGCAGTTGGGATGCATCGGGTCTAAGATAATAATCTGGTTGCGCGACAGCTTCTCCACCGAGATGACGGGCTAGAGTTAGACCTGCAAAAATTACATCTATCGGATAGTCCTGGTCACAATCCAGTTCAGCAATCTTGGGGAGTTCCAAATCCCTCATCTTCTTCATGGCAGCGACCAGATTATCATAAGCCTCTGCGTCATAATTGGGTACCTGCTCAATGGGTACCTTTAGTAGCTCAGTCTCTTGCAGCTTCTCAATGGCCTCTGACTTACCACGTTCCAGCGCACACTTCACTACATCCCCGAAGGAGTCGACAACCTCTTGTGACTCTAGGGTACTTAATGCCGCAAGACGGAGCCCATGGCTTATGAGCCATCTACGCTCAGCAATGGTTGATAGCAGTTGAGGATACAACTCCTCGTCGTACTCCAGGCTCAGTTTGCGCAACTTCTCCTCCTGAGTTTCCAGGGCACTTTTTACAGTAGCGCCAAAGTTTTCAAGCTGCGAGGTCAGTGCGTCTTTACCATTTTCCAAATATTTAATAGCCCAAAGACAAAAAGACTTATAGCCCGCGGCCTCCGCACGCTCTTGATTTATTTGACACATCAGTGCCATTTTCTCCTCGGCGAGTTTTTTAGCATATGACCCCAGAGTCTCCGCTTCACCCCTAGCATTAGCCAATTGAGCCTCAAGTAGCGCAATTCGTTGGTCTTTTTCCGCACCTTGGCTAGTCTCGCCCGAGTACTTTACCTTTAGCCGCGTCGCAAGTGAGACCAGATCATCGACCAGTTGTTCCATGGGTGCATCCCCAGCGGTCTCAGGCTCCGCGCTTTGGCTCTTTAACCCAGATGATTCAGCACGAATTGGACTTGATTGGGGGGGCGACTCTGCGGATTGTTCCAACCTACAAACATGATGAGAAAATCACAGTTATTCAGTGATATCAAGATGCATTTTGATACATAATCTTGCAAGGATACTTACGCAGGAATGGATGTGTCAGGTGATGGTGGACGCGAAGCAACATCACTAGAAGATGATTCCACACTAAAGATAATGGGGCGCTTCTTCCGAGATGTGGCAGCGCCATCGCCGTTGCGCTTTCTTTTGCGCTCCAGTTCTGGACTCTCTTCTTCCTCTTCTATATCTTCCACGTGCTCCGCCGCTATGGGCGCTGGCTGCACGGGCGGTGTAGGTCCAACACTACAGTACGCCCGGCCGCCGCAACAAGCACGGGCTCTTCTCCCTCCTTTAGTGGTCGAGTTCCCACCTTTACATCCATAGGTTTTGTCAGGTGCACAACGCTGAACAGGTCCATCTCTGCGCGACAACAAAGAAATACACACAGTTTACGACACGTATAACAAACAGTGAATAACTTACAGTAATGTAATTCAACGGGGTACGAAAGCATGAGCACCCACCCTGACCATCGGCGTCTATGAAGATAGGAACTTCTTCTGAACTGCCGAAATAGTTGTGGCTCAGGCCAATATGCACCAAGAACTCCTCGGGGTAGGAGATTATGGGGATGCGGTTCGCATTTATTGTTTCCGCATCCTCTGCATTATATGATCCAGGGAGGGGGCGCTCATCCTTTGGCAGTGTCCCCTTAGCGTAAAAATCGAAATGAGACGGAAAACAAGTGTTGTCAATCCAGAAAAAGGTTTCCCTCCAATTTCTGAGCGCGTCTAACTTTTCCGTATAACATTGGAGTGACCCAGGGCGCTTCGCGAAGGAAACCCACCCGTTTGACCACGTGGTGTGGTAAAACGCCCGGAACAGGTGGATTGTGGGGTTAATGGCCAGTAAGTGACAGTTCACCTCGAAATTAATTAATTTTGCCGCACCTATACAGTGCAACTGGGACAAGTGTATACGGTAATAATTCAGTACGTCACTTAGGAATAATGATATGGGTATGCGCTGATTTGCGAATTCAAAGAATCGCGTGTATACACCAATTTTCCCATTGGGGAAATCGGCTATTGATGCATTCGCAGCCGGAACTTCCGGATGTACTGCGCTGGGGATATAATAATCCGATGCAAACTGTTGAAGCTCCTCTTCCGTTATGTCGGACGTAAAATCCGATAATTCCTTAACCATGGTATTGTTATAAAAAAAATTAAGGCGCAGGCGCAGTTACCTAGAGGATATTTCAGTCTGAAAGCTTGGATGTGTTGGAAGTTTTGATAATGGAGGATCGCGTTTTTTTTTTACTGTGTGTAGAAACGGTGAAAATGAAGTGAAGGGGTTAAATACTTTTCTTCCTCCACGCGATGATCGACACGTGGACTCCACTAACCCTACATATGTGGTGGGGATTGTTTGATGGAACACGGGTGCAGTAACCTTTCCCCCGATTTACGAGGTGCTCGTTTCCTTTTTTATGGCTAGATACAATGTATCCTGAGAATATTTTCTTTAGCTTCTGGGCTACGCTTTGTTTCTTTTTCATAGCATACGATAATTAGTCTAGCATCCGTAGTTACGCACTGTGCATACTAAACTGGAGGGACATGATGACGTATAGTCTATATCCGGGTCGTGGACCCGACTAAAGTCCAATACTAACTTGGCCCGGTACGAACTGGGCTAAGTAGATTAAACGTTTGGGCTCCTGAAGGCCCAAGCCGGATCTATTGATAGAATAGATATCCGATATCTTTCAAATAGATGGATAATCATTCCCAACCGATTAAGGCGGGATACGCCGAAGGTTGAGGAACACGGAACCAACAAGGATTCCGTGCGTATATAAAGGGAATCACATCCCTCGTTTAAGGTACGATCTAAAAACCCTAATTCTCCTTAAACCCTAAACCGATTACTTACTCTCACGCCGGAGGATAATCGTGGGAAACAATCCCACGATAAGCCTAACGGTGTCTTTTGTCTCTTAGTGCGCAGGTCTCAAGCAACGATTCTCAATTGGTGCAGGAACCGGAGCTCCAAACAAGGAACGTCCAACTTTTGCATCAACAAGTAGTATACAATTACGGATATATATTATGAAAGATCAAAAAAACAACGTATTTAAAAATCAATAAACTGTCTTAATGCTTGTTTGCTTTTTCCTACTTAAAGATGGTTATATACCATGAGAACATGTTTTTCATATTTATTTGTCTTAAACTCTATGTATATACATTGTTTTTTTCTAGTTAATGATGACAGTTTATTGATTTTTACAAGTTATATTGATAATCAAAAAAACAACGTATTTAATACTTCCCAAATTTAGTTAATGATTATCAATATATATAACTTGTAAAAATCAATAAACTGTCAATATTAACTAGAAAAAAACAATGTATATACATAGAGTTTAGGACAAATAAATATGAAAAACATGTTCTCATGGTATATAACCATCTTTAAGTAGGAAAAAGCAAACAAGCATAGCAGAGTCCATTCATGGCTGAATTCGCACACGCAAAGTGGCGAAAGCTAATGACTTTCACGCTTAACCTGCCCTGCATTTTCCTCGCCGGATTTCTTACAGTCTTGTTACTTTTCTGGGCATTCTTTGGCTCAAACCACATTTTTCTAGGTTCATGCAAGTGCAACCAATCTAAACCAGCCTTCAACCTTCAGTTCGACCCACCCGTCACCACTTTCTACGACGACCCATCTTTCGGTTACACCATTGATAAACCTATTAACAACTGGGACGAACAAAGAAAAACATGGCTTAACCTACATCCATCGTTTGAGCAAAAATCACACGACCGAGTGTTTATTGTAACGGGGTCACGTTCAACCCCATGCAAGGGCCCAACTGGTGACCATTACTTGTTACGGTTTTTTAGAAATAAAGTTGATTATTGTCGGATTCATGGGTACGATATGTTTTATAATAATGTGTTACTAGATCCAAGCATGCCAGCATGTTGGGCCAAGATCGCGACTGTCAGAGCCGCGATGGTGGCCCATCCAGAAGCTGAATGGATCTGGTGGTTAGATGAAGATGCTATTTTTACGGATATGGAGTATAAGATCCCTTTTCACAAGTATAAAAATTTTAATTTTGTGGTACATGGGTGGCCAAAACAAGTGTATGAGGAGAAAAGATGGTTAGGGTTAAATGTTGGATCGTTTCTGATTAGAAACTGTCAATGGTCGCTCAATTTTCTAGAGTCGTGGGCTGATATGGGACCTCGGTCTCAAAATTACGAGAAATGGGCTCGAGTTTTATTGGATGCTTTTAAGTATAAGTCTAATGATCAGATTGCCTTGGCTTACTTGCTGTTGAAGGACCACGAAGAATCGCTTGAGAAAAAGATGTTTATCGAAAAGGGGTATTATTTAGAAGGTTATTGGGTAACGATTGTTGATACTTTAAAGAATGTTAGTGAGAGGTATTTGGAGATCGAGACAAGGGATCGGCTGCTAAGAAGGCGACATGCGGAAATTGTTAGCGAAAGATACGGTATGCTAAGAGAAGCATTGCTAAAAGATGCAGGTAACGAGTTTGGGACTTGGAGACGGCCTTTTGTGACTCATTTCGCGGGTTGTCAGCCTTGTAATGGGAAACATAACCCGCTATTTACTGGAAAGGGCTGTATGGATGCAATGAACAAGGCTTTGAACTTTGCTGATAATCAAGTTCTTCGGAATTATGGGTTTGTTCATACGAATTTATCGGATTCATCTGTTGTTTTGCCACTTCCATTTGATTATCCAGCGTGATAAGAATAAAGATTAATGAAAGTAAGGTATTAAATTTTTTGTGTTTCTTTTTGGACATATTTTGGAGCTATAGTTATAGTAACAAATGAAATGCATTATTTGTGGTTGCATTGCCAAGCATTTAGTTGGATGATAATGTATTCAACGAGGTTAATACGAAGTTGTTTTTGGACATATTTAATTTGGAGCTATAGTTATAGTAACAAATGAAATGCATTATTTGTGGTTGCATTGCCAAGCATTTAGTTGGATGATAATGTATTCAACGAGGTTAATACGAAGTTGTGAGAAGTGAATATAAACAAACATTGAAGATGCAACGACTTGACTTATATGCATTTATATTCATTTAGATGCACTTTTGTAAGTTTCGAAAGTTATCTTGAAGTAAAAATGATGCAAATTAATTTTTAAGATTTACATCTAATATACGTATATGCAACTAATTAAAAACTAGAAAACACATTATGATGTATTTGAGAAATAATTTATAATGGTGTATCTAATTTAGGTTCGTGCATTTCAGATATGCGGTTATAGTCCTTTTCATTTTAAGATTACTTTTTATTTGATCATAACTCAGGTTAATAAATGTCGCCCGTTGTTACGGATTTTTATATTTCATTTTTATAATTTTAGAAGCATGTTGTATGAAATTTCTAAATATTTTCGTTTACGTATATTAAGAATTTCTAAAAATTTGAAAGCTTTTAAAGATCGCGTCAACATGTAAAATAATACTTTTATGAAGAAAAAAAAATGTTGCATACAAAGCCCACCGTATCTAATTATGCTTATTTTTAAAATGCGTTAAATCATTTCTTTTTAACATAAAGTAGTAGATAGCTAAAACTTAAAACGTAAAAACTAAATACTCATAAAACTTAGTTACTATTAGATGACATATAACTTAAAAAGTAATTGGAAGTTTCAAAAAATCTCTACCGCACATCTATATTACATATAGAAGGAAAACTTGATCAATGTGCTTTTAGTTGATTACCACATTTTCTTCATTTTCATTGTCTCTCAACAGAGATTCCCATTTTATCTCCCTGATGGTCTTGTTGTTTACTGATGCTGCTAGCTCCCATGTCTTCTCTTGGATAATCACTCCTGATTGTGGCTATCCCTAACTTTGTTGGGAATTGCACATGTGACCTGATTGTTGACACCTACGCACATAGTTGTTGTAATGTTGTTCTGCTAAACAGAATTTTGTATCTGGAACTTGACTTCACGGTGCGAAATTCCATGACAACTGTTCGTGATAATGGGTAAGTTCCCAATGTGGTTTCGAAGTGAATTACTCCACCATGTATGGATCTCTCAGACGAGAATCCAATGAGCGGAGTAGTTGCATGTTAGGTTTATTGATTTGATGATACAAAACAAGAAGAATGAAACAAGAAGGACTCAAAGTGACAAAGATGAAATCTACAAAAAGATGGAAGAACTTACTTGCAAAAGAAGGTTTATTTATTAGCCCTTCGTAATATCTTGTAAACCCTAATCCTCTAGTATATAAAGAGGACATGGGTCATAGAGATTTATTATGTCTTTCACAATGTAGTCGTTTAAAGGTGTGTGTGTGTGTGTGTGTGTGTCCTAGGCGTATAGTCTTGTAAACGCCTAGGTGAGTAGTTTAGTTATCTCCAAGATCGAAGAAGGTTTTGATCCCTGTTACAGTTAGGTAACACGTTATTATTTTGATCAAATAATAATTGGGAAGATGTGGAAAAACCTTATGTCAATAACATATAATGTTCTTATTATTCCGTTGCATATTGTCTATGTTATTGTTAACCCAGCTCATAAACGATCAAGAAACTATCTTCATCACGTTATTAGTTTTCACAATTGGTATCAGAGCTTGGGGAGCTCGTTACCTAGAGATTCACAAGGTTTTATGTGTCGAAGAAGAAGAAAAAATCGAGTTTCAACAATTTTTGTAATGTTTATGCAGCACAGTTTTCAAACGATGATATCTTTGTCGTTAACCGTTGGATCGAGCTACAATTTTTTCTGGAGCATCTCAGTATATCCATCTAACGTTTCACCGTATGGATCGTTGATCTGAGCTTCTGACAGAAAGTTATATGCATTCGAAAACTGCTGCAGACAAAGGGTAAAAGTTTGAATTTTTAGGGTTTCTTCCCATTTGTTTTAGGGTTTGTAACTTGTTGTTGCTATTAATGATCTTAGGGTTTGTATTATACATGTCCTATGTTCTAATCTTCATATGGAAATCAAAAGGAAACCCTAATTTGGAATCTGTTCGCAACATGAAGCTGTTTGGTTTTGATACTTGCATGACCTGATCGTGTGAATTTTTGTGATAACTGAAACCCTAGACAATTTGTATTTGGTCTTACTATGGTACGTTATTTTGAGCGAGGTTGTTTGGCGTTAGTGCTTGAGTCGACATGTAACATGCATGTTAAGTTTAATTGTTGCTGTTGCGTTTTTCAATTCCTACTGCTACATGCTATTAACTACTGTTGCTGCTGCCAATAATCATAACTACTGCTCATTATAGTTTCGACTGCTACCTACAAGTTTTTATTGCTTGTAGTTGCTCATTGAAGTTATTCTATTCGCTCGTGGGAAAGCAGTTTGTACTGCTACGGTAAATTATGTTTGTACTGCTCGTCTACACGGTTTGTACTGCTACTATTCCAAGGTGCTGGTACCATTGGAGTTTTGATAGTGATGTTCGAAAATTCCTAGATTATGATTGGCTTGAGTATTCTTGAAAGGTGGAGCATGCATGGGACTTGATATAAGTCAGTTATCCAAAGTTACATGGGACGCTAGTATATAACTGAATTGGATTGGATTGTCTTTTGCATTGATTTTAATTCACGTGGGTTTGCATTAAGGCTTGTGTAAACTAGTGAATGCTTATAAACGTTTGTATAAGGATAATTTAAATAGAAGGTTACATGTTGGAGATGTTGAAATTTATTCACTCGTCAGACATGTGTTGGTGGCTCATACTGGTTTGGAATTTAATCTATAACACATGGGTCGGTGAGGTTAGTAAAAATTATGGGACACACATAATTTTTATTGGTCAGTACATGGAGTATATTGGTGTTGCTTGTTTTTCAAAAGCAGTTTGTACTGCTCAGCTTGTCCGAGAAAGATTATTACTACGATTAGCTTTATTCGATATCGGTCAACGAATAAAGTTTGGAGTTTGGATGGTTTACACACGCGAGATTGGTTTTGGAATTGAGGGGAAGTTTATATTGTTTCCATTCCCTATTTGTTGATAACAAAAAGGGGAAGAGATGAGAAGAGATCACATGGATTAAGGGGAAGACAAAGGAAGACATACTTATTTCATTCATGGGGAGATTTTATTATCTCAATTTCTCTACTACGTATAGGGAAATTCGTACAAGAACATATTTGTTTTGTTATCATCAAATAGGGGAAGATTGTTGGGTTTATTGATTTGATGATACAAAACAAGAAGAATGAAACAAGAAGGACTCAAAGTGACAAAGATGAAATCTACAAAAAGATGAAAGGACTTACTTGCAAAAGAAGATTTATTTATTAGTCCTTCATAGTATCTTGTAAACCCTAATCCTCTAGTATATAAAGAGGACATGGGTCGTAAAGATTTATTATGTCTTTCACAATGTAGTCGTTTAAAGGTGTGTGTGTGCGTGTCCTGGGCGTATAGTCTTGTTAACGCCTAGGTAAGTAGTTTAGTTATCTCCAAGATCGAAGAAGGCTTTGATCCCTGCTACAGTTAGGTAACACGTTATTATTTTGATCAAATAATAATTGGGGAGATGTGGAAAAACCTTGTGTCAATAACATATAATGTTCTTATTATTCCGCTGCATATTGTCTATGTTATTGAAAACCCTAGAGGCTTATATACGATCAAGAAACTATCTTCATCACGTTATTAGTTTCCACATTGCCGGATGGATTAATTTTCTGACGTTATCGAGTAGTTGCTTAGAAAATTGGGTGTACATGATCTTGACTGAGTTGCCTCCAGCTATGTAGATTTTGCTAATTTTGTATAAAGCAATTATCGTCGTGATGACCACTGGATCCTTAAAATGACAGAACCCTTCCCAACGAAATTCTTCCTTGGTTGTCGGAGTCCATGTTGTTCCCTATTCACTATCGTAATAACAGTTAAGTATTAAAAACAGATAATAGTGAATCAATGACTGAAGTAAGATGTAAGCAAAACACACTGATAAATTTTCAACATAATATTCTTTATTAGAAATCAATCAGAAAGAATACATTACCCAAGTACTTGCAGAATAGTACTTGGGATTGAAATGACAAAGGGTTGGTACTCCTCACTAAGTTCAGGCTAAGTCTTAACATAACTACTATGGAACCACTGAGCTATGTCAGGGACTGAGTTGTATTTGGAGGAGTGAAAGATGGCTTGTGTGTATGTGTTTTACAATTCACAAGCTTGAACTTTCACTCCATCTCTTATGCTATTTATACAAGTATGAGTTTTAACTCTATCCTAAGTGACAAACTGACATTTTGCAAGAGAAAATACTGATGTATTTTGTCTCTGTTTACAAAGACTATATCAAGTAAGAGACAAGGCAGCTTTCCATAAGTTAGTGATGACACTGAGCCTGATAGTTTGCCATTCTGGGAAAGTTGACTTTGGTTGATACGGACTTCGTCTTATCTGATTCGAACTTATCCCGCTCATTCTTCAGTCTTCATTGTCTTCAGTCTTCTACTTCAGTTTGTCTTCAGTGTAGGTAGTCGGTGAGGAGTTTAGGGATTCAGTGAGTTATTGTGATCACTCACTGAATCCACCATCTCTTCTTGACTCAGTCTTTACCCTTTAAGTTCCGCCTTACTGAGTTTAAAGACTTCTTCGCCTCTTACTGAGTATCCTGAAGATGGCTCACTGAGAGACTATGCACTCAGTGACCTGTTAGTATTTAACGGTCTAAACACTTAGGGTATTTTCTATTCAAATCCTAGATTTAAGGGGTTTGAGTATTTACTAAACCCAACAGTCTCCCCCTATTTGGATATACAAATAGCCTAAGTGTTTGATCAGTGTAAGTGAGCAATTGGCTTCTTCTTACACTGAATGTACTAATGAACATAATAGGGAACACTGAATATTTTAACAAAACATACATCGTTTATTGATCAATTACATGGTTCCTATCACTAGTATAAAAGATAAAAGATAATGACGTCATTTAAGATGGATCCCCAATGCTTCAAGCTTGACTTTCTTTGTGATGAGTGTTTCTTTGTCAGGGTGCTCATTAATCAACCCATGACCCATGACCCATAACCAAAAATACCCATGGGCAAAGAGGAGCGTTCCACGGATCCCTGGCTTTGTGCTAGCCGGATCCCAAGTGGAAGGGATTCGTGGGATCTGGGGAACAGTAGAGAATTTTCTCTATAAATAGAGAGCCATTTCTTCCTTTCTATTTACCACTTTTACACACATACGTCCCCCAAGTATTATAACCCTCTAACCTCAGATCCAAGTGATCTATGTAGTTTATCTTTTGTTTTTGTGTGATCTTCTAGGTTCCTCTTAAAGGCGAGATCACCACTTCTTGAAGACGAGCAAGCTCAAGTCCATGAGTTGCCAAGCTTCGTCATCATCAAGACAACTAAGGTTCTCTTGTTGATAGTTCTTTCTTCCTTCGTAGATGTTGGGTCGAGGGCATTAGTGAAGGATGCCGAAAGTGTCAAGACGAAAGCATTAGTGAAAGGTGCTTATCGTTCGTGTCAAAAGCATTAGCGAAGAATGCTAAAGGTGTCAAGACGAAGGCATTAGTGAAGGGTGCCAAGCGTTGTGTCAAAGGCATTAGAGAAGGATGCCTAAGAACCAAATCAAGTGGCATTTGGGAAGAGTGCCTAGGTCGTATAATCGATGAGGTGCATCGTTATACATATAAGTATTTGTTTATTTCCAAGGATGGTGATATCCTTGATGGTGTTGTAACAAGGAGTAGATCTCCTTGAGATTAGGTGTTGTGTTGTGAAGGGTAGTAGTTCCTCCATAGTAATGGAACTAGGTGCTTAGCCTAGTACCTAATAAAGGGTAGGCGACGTTGTAATAGGATTAGTTCTCCTTGGTGTGAAAGAACTCGGTGGTTAGCCTAGCACCGTATAAAGGGTAGGCGACGTTGTGTTAGGTGTGGTTCGCCTTGGTGTGAAGGAACTCGGTATTTAGCTTTGTACCGGAAAAAGGTTAAGCGACGTTGTGAAGGCTTCTCCGCCATAAGGAGTTGGTGTAGTGTTTACGAACTCTCGAGTAGGTGACTCGGGGAGTGGAGTAGGGCAAGGAAGGTGTCCTTGTAGCCGAACCACTATAAATACTTGTGTCGTGGTGATGTGCTTCTTACTCTTTATCTTTCATTACACGTTTATATATTTATCTATCAACGTCCAACATAAACAACCAAATAGATTGACATAAGTCGATCTAAATATTTAAAAAGAAGTTTTAAATTGGTAAAACTATTCAACCCCCCTTCTAGTTTTCCACAGTGTTGGTGAACCTGATGCTTTCAGAACTCTCATCAAAGGTGACATGAAAGGTTTCCTCAACTTGTTGTCTCCTTGTGTTAAATACCCTGAATGCTTTGGAGATTAGTGAGTAACCTAGAAAGTATCCATCATCAGCTTTAGAATCAAACTTGCCTAGATGATCCTTGTGGTTATGAATAAACACGGGACATC
The DNA here is from genome assembly GCA_019973895.1 of Chrysanthemum seticuspe. NCBI lineage: Eukaryota > Viridiplantae > Streptophyta > Magnoliopsida > Asterales > Asteraceae > Chrysanthemum > Chrysanthemum seticuspe. The sequence goes on along the minus strand of BPTQ01000006.1, from coordinate 189,961,271 downwards.
CAAACACATGAAAGTAGCTGATATCAGGAAGTCTACCTTTGAATATCTCATATAGGGTTTTGTTATGTCTTTTGACAATGATTGACCTGTTTTGAGTGTAACAGGTTGTTTTGACTGCTTCAGTCCAGAAATGTTTTGATAGAGCTGAGCCATTTAACATAGTTCTAGCAGCCTCAATGTGAGTTCTGTTTTTCCTTTCAGCTACCCCATTTTGTTCAGGGGTGTAAGGAGATGAAATTTTTTGGGAGATTCCCTTTTCATCACAGAAATTCTCAAGCTCTTCATTTCTGAACTCAGTACCATTGTCAGTTCTGATTTGTTTAGCAGTAATGTCATTCTGGTTTTCAGTGTTCTTGATGAATGACATTATAGTATCAGCTTCCTGACTCTTTTTGGAAAGAAAGTATACCCAAGTGTATCTTGAAAACTCATCAACAATGACAAGTGTATACTTCTCATGCTGGATTGATCTAGGACTGACTGGTCTAAAGATTTCCATATGCAGGAGGTGAAGGCAGCTTTTGATTGAGAAATTTTGTTTTGTTTTGAAAGATGCTCTTTGGTGTTTGCCTTTTTCATAGGCTGAGCATGGTTTATCTTTTGCAAAAACCAGTGATAGTAAGCCAAGGACCTTGTTTTGTTTTGCCAAGTTGTTGATGTTTTTGAAGTTTAAGTGTGAGAGTCTCTTGTGCCACAGCCAGTTGATAGTTTCAGTGGCTTTGGCAAAGAGACAAGTTCTATTTTGAGAGAGTGTTGACATGTCTAAGACATAAACATCATCTCTTCTAGGAGCTATCAAAACAACTTCTTTGTTGGCATTGAAAATGGTGCCTTGTTTGTCATTGAATTGCACAATGTACTTTGCATCACATAGTTGACTGACACTGATGAGATTGTATTTGAGACCATTGACATAAGCTATTATAGAGAAAACTATTCCATTGCAGTATACTAAACCATAACCTTCAGTGGGACATGATGAGTTATCACCAAATACTACCTTGGGTCCTGGTTCCTTTACATATTTGTGCAGATACTCCTTAACACCAGTCATGCTTCTTGAGCATCCACTATCTAGATGCCAAATAGGCTCCCTGGCGTGTCTTTACACAAATAGTAAACTGGATTAGTTTCTCTTTCTGACCCACATACTAGTGGGCTTGGGCCTAAAGGTCTATTTGAATTTGGCAATTGACTCATGGTCAGTGGTTGAGTGCATTGTGCTACCACAGGTTTTGCATTTGGAGACTGAGGATGACTCAGTGATTCTGGGTTGCTTGGAACTTCTCCTTGCTTGGATGACACTATCATGCTGGGATGTCTCATGAGCTGGATTTCCGCAAATATCACAGCATGTGTTCATGAGACAATCATCAGGATGATGATCATTAAAGCCACAGTGTGGGCAAGGAGGAAAGGGTTTTGCTCTAAACTTTTGAGCAGATTTGGAGGTTGAAGCATACTGATGACCAACTTTGGTATAGTTTGCTTTACTGAGTGAACTTACATATTCTAAGTGATCAGAAGTTCTGTGATCATCCTTTTTGCAGATCATACAAAAAAGGATTCTATAACAGTTGTCAGTGGTATGACTAGTATAGTGGCATAGATCACACTTCTGCTTGGGTTTGGTGGTGGCTTTTGACTTTGAGGAACTAGAGGAGGCTGACTTCGTTTCCTTGATTGATTCAGGGACTTTTTCGATGGATTCCTTCTTATCAGTTAGCTTCCTCAGAAGTTCAGTTAGTTGCTGAATTTGGTCTGCTTCAGTGGGGACAGAGGATGTGGAAGTCTCAGTGGGGGTAGATTTTTGTTGAATCGGTTTTGATGGTCTTTTCAGGATGGTTCTACCAAGTCCAGACCTTTCTTTCGGTGAGTGTGAATTAAATTGTAATCGAGTAAGCTCAGAGCTAGGAGCAGCACCCTAAAGAGGTTCTAGGGGTGGAAGTGGTGCTTGAGATTCTGCTTCAGACTCAGAGATGTGTTCAGTACAACTGGGCACATCAGGGAGTCCAAGCATGCTCTTTAGAGCTTGACTTTCAGGCTCTAGAATTCTTCCAGAATTGAAATTTGGAAGCTTACTCTCAGGATTAACCCGTTCAATCCAATCACAGGGCTTGGGAATAGTCAACACATTGGTAATCATGCCACCAAACACAAATGGTTTGGGAGACTGGTCTTTGTTGTGAGAGTCAGGGAGATGATCTTCACCTATGACTCTCTTTTTGCTATTGGGGGCTCCCACAACATCAAAGACTCTTGGATTCTTAGCAGTCCAACTAGCAATGACATCCTTTTCTTTCTTAAGTTTATCTTGAAGAGCCTGATTTCTTTTAACTAATTCAGTGTTTTGAATTTTCAAAGTGATAGCCTCAAGCTTATTTTGTTTTAAAAGAAGCAGTTCATCCCTACACTTGTTTAGTTCAAAACTTAGCTTGTTATATTTTAAAAAAAGATTTAATCTTTGCTCTTCTACAAACTTAAGGTCAACATTGATATAGTTCATATAGGACTGCCAATCAGATTCGTCATCCATAGAAAGTAAAATATTTACCTTCTTCATTGTGATGTTGACCCACTCTCCATTCCTGGCATGATTCTTCCCAACAGCTATCTTGTCCTCTTCTGAGAGGGCCATCAGTGCACTGACATGCACCATTTCATCATCAGATGAGACTGGCTATTCATCCCAGTCGAAGGTTTCAACAACAAGGCCTTTGTTTTTACCCTGCACAGATTTAACACTGTTTGTTGTTTCTGAGGGACTGGCCTCAAGCAATGCAAGCTTAGCTTTGACTTTCCTGTACTTAGCTTCAAAATCCACGGTTTTGTTTTGATCAAATTTGTTTTGAAAATTTTGATGAGACTGATAGATTTTTGGTTGAAATTTGCTAAAGCCTGAGGACTGATTTGACCCTGATGGTTTATAAGAGGGTTCAAAAATTATTTTTGAAAAACAGTCTTTTGCAAAATGACCTTTTTTGTGACACTTAAAGCATTCAGTGTCCTCATTTGAGCATTTGAAAAACCTTTGTTTCTTTTTATAAACCTCTAAGAGTTAGCAAGGAGTGCCCTTTCCTGAAATTCAACGTTCAGGTCATTTAGGTACTCCTCACTTGATCTCTCATCAGGCTCATCATCTGAATTTTCCTGGAAATCTTGAACCACATTGTTAGAATAAAAAGCAGTTGATATTGGTGTTGAAGTGGTGGTCAGGGACTTCTTGACTTCCTGAGACTTCTTTAAGTCAGGGTATCGTCTGTTGATGAGGTTTTCCTCATAGACAAATTTCTCATAAATTTCAGGAAGTTCAAGATTCTGGATATGATTAGCATTCCTAAGTCCTTGAGAGAAATTCAGCCACTTCTCAGGGAGACTATTGACAAAACAAACATTGATTTCATGTTTGGACAACTTAACACCATCATTAGACAGTTCATTTAAAAGAGTTTTGTACCGGGTGTAAGTTTGAGACAGAGTTTCTGAGTCCTTAGCCCTGAAGGTGTTATACTCAAGTTTCAGGTCCATTATCCTGTTTTCCTTGGTATAATATGGGCCTTCATGACTGTGGACTAAGTCATCCCAGGTTTGTTTAGTTGTACTACAGCTTATAACTGACTCCATAATATCATCAGGAAGACATGATATGATGATACTTTTGAGTCTTTGGTCCTGGTTGACCACTCTCCTCTCATCCTGAGTCCACTGAGCTTCAGGTTTAGGCAAACCTTCAGCAGTCTTTGGGATAAATGGACCTTCATTTATACACTTGATATAATAAGGTTCCATCCCAATCAAATAGCAAAGCATACGCTTTTTCCATTTGTTAAATTTTCCAACTTCAAGTCAAGGGGCAACAGCTGAATAAGCTCCACCCTTTTTGTCGACTAGTTGGAGTACATCAATTTCAGCCATAAAGATCCTGATTTAAAAACATTTTAGAGCGGCTTAAAAAAAGGTTTTATAATCAGCCTTGCTCTGATACCACTTGTTTTTCCCTATTCACAATCGTAATAACAGTTAAGTATTAAAAATAAATAATAGTGAATCAATGACTTAAGTAAGATGTAAGCAAAACACACTGATAAATTTTCAACATAATATTCTTTATTAGAAATTAATCAAAAAGAATACATTACCCAAGTACTTGCGGAATAGTACTTGGGATTGAAATGACAAAGGGTTGGTACTCCTCACTAAGTTCAGGCTAAGTCTGAACACAACTACTATGGAACCACTGAGCTATCTTAGGGACTGAGTTGTATTTGGAGGAGTGAAAGATGGCTTGTGTGTGTGTGTGTTTTACAATTCATAAGCTTGAACTTTCACTCCATCTCTTATGCTATTTATACAAGTATGAGTTTTAACTCTATCCTAAGTGACAAACTAACATTTTGCAGAAGACAAAATATTGATGTATTTTGTCTCTGTTTACAAAGACTATATCAAGTAAGAGACAAGGCAACTTTCCATAAGTCAGTGATGACACTGAGCCTGATAGTTTGCCATTATGGGAAAGTTGACTTTGGTTGATACGGACTTCGTCTTATCTGATTCGAACTTATCCCGCTCATTATTCAGTCTTCATTGTCTTCAGTCTTCTACTTCAGTTTGTCTTCAGCGTAAGTAGTTGGTGAGGAGTTTAGGGATTCAGTGAGTTATTGTCATCACTCACTAAATCCACCATCTCCTTCTTGACTCAGTCTTCACCCTTTAAGTTACGCCTTACTGAGTGGAGAGACTTCTTCGCCTCTTACTGAGTATCCTGAAGATGGCTCAATGAGAGACTATGCACTCAGTGACCTGTTAGTGTTTAACGGTCTAAACACTTAGGGTATTTTCTATTCAAATCCTAGATTTATGATCTGTGCTAAACAGTCAAGTCTAACAGACTTAAAACAGATTAAACACAAATGCAATGAAGATCAGAGAATATAGTGAATTCCCGGGTCGTTATATCCCACGGAGACTCAATGGTGTGTAAAACACTTGATCAGACGATAGAATGATCACTAATGATAGTGATCGGAAAGGATTTGGAATGAATATTACACTACTGAAAAAGGTTATAAAATAAAGCGACTAAAATACAAATTAAGAAAATTAAAAAGATAAGAAATATTAAATAAACGCTATCACTGTTTTTACAATGTTGTTTTAGTGATAGATAAAACAAAATAACTTAAATAAACTATTATAACTAAAACGTAAACTCAAATTATCTAAAAACGTTACTTAAAATGAAAACGAGCGATATGTATAAAAATTACGCTGGAGCGCAAGATAAAACGTAAAATTTATGAAATAAAAGGCCTAAAAGTGTAAAAACAATATTTTTACAAAATATATGACAAAAGAAAATTTTAGAAAAAAGAATTATATTTTTTTGACTTTTATATTTTTTATTATGATTTAAATAAGTTTTTACACTAATTAAATGTTTAAAAATACTAAAACAAATGAGAAAAATCTGAAACTTTTTTATAAAATACTTTATACTATTACAAAGATAAGAAAAATACAAAACATGAAAAAGCTAGATTAAATAAGCTAGAAATAAGCTAATAAACTCGTATAGGCTTAATGAACTAAAACTGGGCAAAGAAGGTTAAGTATTTAATGTTGCAAACATAAACATAAAAAGACCGTAGTGCAGATGGTTGGAGTGGGTGTGTGCTGTGTGCGTGCAGGTAGGCAACCAGGAGGTCACATGTTCAATTCCCACCAGTCACGTTTTTTTGCAACTATTTTTTTTATTTATTTTTATTTTACAAAACTTTAAGTTACACTAAAATAAGCATTTTTCATAACTACAACTATTTATGAAAATGACTAGAAAGCTAAGTTTGAGCATATGATTTTATTACAGTGGCATGAAAAGGAAAAAATGAATATGCACTAGTTATTAGCCAAATGGCTATTTAAGCTAATAAATAAGCATAAGTTAACTAAGAATAAGCTAAACAACTGTTATTAAGCTAAAATGATATCTAGAAAAGCAAATTCATTAAGAAATAAGTACTAAATAAGCTCTAAATAAGCTTAAACTTAACTGTATGCACAGGACAGTTTTCAGAAAAAAGGGTCTAAAAGAAGCTTGAAAATAAGCACTTAATAAGCTGAACAGACATGAACTAATATTTTTCTAATTTTCTTAAGCAGCTAAACTTTAATATCCCAAAAGGATTTAAGCTAAATCTTAGTACTAAACGCACACTAAAATTCTAAAGTTTATTCAAAAACCGACTAATAAAAATTTGACTTTTTAATGTAAACTAAATATTTGACTTTTATGAAATGCTAATGATCCTAGATGATCTATTATGATGTATTAAGCTAATATGAGATTAATTTATGCTAGATAAACAACTTTAAAGACAATATGTATGATTATGCATCCTAAGATTCTAACAGTAATGAATTTAAGAAGGTTTAAAGCTAAATTTGACTTTTATCAAACAAGGACTATATATTATGACTTACCTGAGCTATTTAATACTAAGGAAACATGAAACCATGACAAACAACAACAGATAGACACTGGAATCCTTATTCATCAGCAAATCCAAACACACCTTTGATTTCCACTTGTCACATGAACATCAAAGGTTTCAATGAATCTGAGTCTAAAACAGATTCCAAACATAATAGTATAACATAATAAGACTAAATGAGCATAAAACTTTAAGCACACAAGGGAGAAACACAGATTAGTCAATTTTGCATTTCAACTGAGTAACTTTCCATTTAAGCACAAGTGAATCTTAATGAACAAACTACTAATATTATGCTATAATAACATCAAACAACAACACAGAAACATAAAAACATAGAAATCAAAGCATGAAAAGTAATGAAACAGTAAATGGCGAAAAATGGTAAAAATAGAACTCACACATGATCAAAGTGAAAACTGAGTACCAGAGTTTAGAAACCACTCCTAGCTTAGTGTCAATAAACTAAGAACCAGAAAATCCATCCAGATTAGCTTCTTATCATCCCCAGAACTGCTTATTCAACCACAGTTGACTTCCATTGACTTTTCTTTTGATTTTTTTAGAACTTTTCTGAATTTAAAGGTCTAGCTAGTTTAATGGTTCTAAAAGCTTTGTGAGCTTTTGTCAAGAGCTTAGGAAAGCTATAGAAACCTTAAAACAGCTACTTAACATGAAATTTAAACGACTTGATAATTAAAGGTAAGTAAGCAAAACATGGAAATTAAAAGTAACTTGAATTAAAACTGGAAATAACATTCCATTACACTAGTTTAAGAAAGATAACGACATTAAAACAGTAAATGACATGGAATTTAAAGAAAGCATGTAAAAGTTACACTACGTGAACAATGGTAAAAACCAAAGTTAAGTCTACTCTTGATCTTTTTCTCTTATTTATTGACATTGAAAGACCCTTGTCGACTTCTGATGCTTTCCCACCTTAATCCAATCTCTCAATTGATCTTAATCGTCCATTTGGCAAATTGGCGGGAAAGTGGTTTTGAGTGGGTAATTGCATTAATTGAGGTGATGAGTGTTTTGCAAGGTGGAAAGGTTGATGTTGAAGGTAGGAATGAGCTGGAAAGTGGTGGTGAGGTGGAAGGGCATGTGTGGTATCACTGGATTTGGTTGTGTCGACATGGTAGAGAAGCTGCTACAGTACATGGCGGTTTTCAGTTTTAAACATTGGGCTTGAGTTATGTGGTATTGGATTGGTTGGGCCTGAGATAGTTTCACTGGATTTGGATTTTGGGTTAATATGTTACAAGGGTCCGTTTGGTTATTTAGCTAGTACAAGGACGAATTTTGTAATTTGGCAAAATTGAGGGACTGAACTTGTAAGCTTCCAAAGTTATTCCAAGGACTAAATCTGCAAATAATGGTTAGTACAAGGACGAATTTGCATAAATTTCCATTTTTATAAGTCCAGGGACCAAAACTGTCAATTTTATAACTCTAAGGACCAAACATGTAATTTTCTCAAAACTTATTATATAAGGGCCAAATATGTCACATTTGAATAGTACAAGGTGTAATTTGAATATTTTCCATTTTTTAAACACCCAGGGACTGATTCTGACACTTTTGTAAAGTTGAGGGACTAATGTTGTAAATTGTGATTTTAAACTTCAAAGGATAATTTCTTACAACTTGTAAATCCCAAGGACCTTTTATGACTTTTTATAAGTTTTGGAATGACCAGGGACTAGTTTCGACAATTGATGTAACTCCAGGACTAAAACTGACATTTGTGTGAACTTTGCGCATTTTTCACTTGTTTTTCAGTCTTTTTGTTCCTGAGTCGCTTAAAAACACATTTTATGATTTTGTATCTTTTTGTGAGTCATTTGTGTGTTTTTGGTCGTTTTGTGGGTTTAAATAGTATAAAATATATGTGTAAAATGACACATATCAAATCCCCCACACTAAGCTATTGCTAGTCCCTAGCAATCTTTATGAAGTTTTAATGGATTTTAAAAATTCTTTACCAAAAGCCATTACTTCTGGAGTAGCCAATTGTTTCAGTTCAAGGAAGAACCTTGGTACAATGATAACCAAATGATTTTGAGCAAATCATAAGCTGTAAACGGTTTTGATTTGTCTTTACCAGAAGCCGTTTGCTTCTGGACTAGCCAACTCTTAGATAAATTATTAATATTATCTTTGGTGAGTTAATTACCAGTTATGGTTTTTCCACTGCCTTTACCACAAGCCATAAACTTGCGGGCTAGCCAACTCTTCACTTTTAAGGATATGGTGAGTCGAATACCATACAATTTTGGGCAAATTGCAAGCCATCAACGGATTTGAGATATCTTTACCAAGAGCCGTTTGCTCCTGGATTAGCCAATCCTTATGTGGGTTAGACATGGTGGACTGATTACCATTTGTTGTGTTTAGTACATAGTACTTCCACTAAAAAAAAATTTTAATTTGGCCATTTTGGGGGAAAAAGGGACTTAAAAGGATACATTTGCGATCAAATTCGCCAGAATTTCCCCCCCCCCCCCACACTTAGAAATGAATATTGTCCTCAATATTCAAAGCCCCGGCTATTATGCCGAATCTTCAAACGTAAAAAGATAACATTACTAGCTAAATGTGGAAACACAACAATTATTTTCTTTTTTAATATGTACAATTTTCTCAACGTTTTATAAATCTATGTACGAAATGTGGGGCACACCCCCACACTTAGGTGGTAGAAATGGGTAAGAAAAATGAAAATGATTTGACGAGAAATTGGAGTGGGGTTCACTCACAGAATTATGAAGATAAAGGCAGGAAGAATCTTTTTGGGTTTTTAATTTTATTATGTTTTTGTATTTTTAATTTTTATATATATATATGTACAAAAGAAAGAAAATTCCTTACAACCGCCCCTCGAAAGGGAATCTGGGTCTGACAGAGCTCAGCAACTGTAAACAGCCAACAACCAAATGTTGTAACTGAGGGACTTATCAAACTGGGCAAGTTGTGTGCAAAGGAAAAAATGTTTTTGTATTTTATATTGTTTTTGGTGCTATTAACACCTTAGGACAATATTTTTAACTTTACAAAAAACTTTTCACAAAAGGATGGATATGCACAAGAATGGGTCTGAAAAAGGTTAACACACGCTAAAGCCTCCCCGGCAGCGGCGCCAAAATTTGATCTGTGCTAAACAGTCAAGTCTAACAGACTTAAAACAGATTAAACACAAATGCAATGAAGATCAGAGAATATAGTGAATTCCCGGGTCGTTATATCCCACGGAGACTCAATGGTGTGTAAAACACTTGATCAGACGATAGAATGATCACTAATGATAGTGATCGGAAAGGATTTGGAATGAATATTACACTACTGAAAAAGGTTATAAAATAAAGCGACTAAAATACAAATTAAGAAATTAAAAAGATAAGAAATATTAAATAAACGCTATCACTGTTTTTACAATGTTGTTTTAGTGATAGATAAAACAAAATAACTTAAATAAACTATTATAACTAAAACGTAAACTCAAATTATCTAAAAACGTTACTTAAAATGAAAACGAGCGATATGTATAAAAATTACGCTGGAGCGCAAGATAAAACGTAAAATTTATGAAATAAAAGGCCTAAAAGTGTAAAAACAATATTTTTACAAAATATATGACAAAAGAAAATTTTAGAAAAAAGAATTATATTTTTTTGACTTTTATATTTTTTATTATGATTTAAATAAGTTTTTACACTAATTAAATGTTTAAAAATACTAAAACAAATGAGAAAAATCTGAAACTTTTTTATAAAATACTTTATACTATTACAAAGATAAGAAAAATACAAAACATGAAAAAGCTAGATTAAATAAGCTAGAAATAAGCTAATAAACTCGTATAGGCTTAATGAACTAAAACTGGGCAAAGAAGGTTAAGTATTTAATGTTGCAAACATAAACATAAAAAGACCGTAGTGCAGATGGTTGGAGTGGGTGTGTGCTGTGTGCGTGCAGGTAGGCAACCAGGAGGTCACATGTTCAATTCCCACCAGTCACGTTTTTTTGCAACTATTTTTTTTATTTATTTTTATTTTACAAAACTTTAAGTTACACTAAAATAAGCATTTTTCATAACTACAACTATTTATGAAAATGACTAGAAAGCTAAGTTTGAGCATATGATTTTATTACAGTGGCATGAAAAGGAAAAAATGAATATGCACTAGTTATTAGCCAAATGGCTATTTAAGCTAATAAATAAGCATAAGTTAACTAAGAATAAGCTAAACAACTGTTATTAAGCTAAAATGATATCTAGAAAAGCAAATTCATTAAGAAATAAGTACTAAATAAGCTCTAAATAAGCTTAAACTTAACTGTATGCACAGGACAGTTTTCAGAAAAAAGGGTCAAAAGAAGCTTAGAAATAAGCACTTAATAAGCTGAACAGACATGAACTAATATTTTTCTAATTTTCTTAAGCAGCTAAACTTTAATATCCCAAAAGGATTTAAGCTAAATCTTAGTACTAAACGCACACTAAAATTCTAAAGTTTATTCAAAAACCGACTAATAAAAATTTGACTTTTTAATGTAAACTAAATATTTGACTTTTATGAAATGCTAATGATCCTAGATGATCTATTATGATGTATTAAGCTAATATGAGATTAATTTATGCTAGATAAACAACTTTAAAGACAATATGTATGATTATGCATCCTAAGATTCTAACAGTAATGAATTTAAGAAGGTTTAAAGCTAAATTTGACTTTTATCAAACAAGGACTATATATTATGACTTACCTGAGCTATTTAATACTAAGGAAACATGAAACCATGACAAACAACAACAGATAGACACTGGAATCCTTATTCATCAGCAAATCCAAACACACCTTTGATTTCCACTTGTCACATGAACATCAAAGGTTTCAATGAATCTGAGTCTAAAACAGATTCCAAACATAATAGTATAACATAATAAGACTAAATGAGCATAAAACTTTAAGCACACAAGGGAGAAACACAGATTAGTCAATTTTGCATTTCAACTGAGTAACTTTCCATTTAAGCACAAGTGAATCTTAATGAACAAACTACTAATATTATGCTATAATAACATCAAACAACAACACAGAAACATAAAAACATAGAAATCAAAGCATGAAAAGTAATGAAACAGTAAATGGCGAAAAATGGTAAAAATAGAACTCACACATGATCAAAGTGAAAACTGAGTACCAGAGTTTAGAAACCACTCCTAGCTTAGTGTCAATAAACTAAGAACCAGAAAATCCATCCAGATTAGCTTCTTATCATCCCCAGAACTGCTTATTCAACCACAGTTGACTTCCATTGACTTTTCTTTTGATTTTTTTAGAACTTTTCTGAATTTAAAGGTCTAGCTAGTTTAATGGTTCTAAAAGCTTTGTGAGCTTTTGTCAAGAGCTTAGGAAAGCTATAGAAACCTTAAAACAGCTACTTAACATGAAATTTAAACGACTTGATAATTAAAGGTAAGTAAGCAAAACATGGAAATTAAAAGTAACTTGAATTAAAACTGGAAATAACATTCCATTACACTAGTTTAAGAAAGATAACGACATTAAAACAGTAAATGACATGGAATTTAAAGAAAGCATGTAAAAGTTACACTACGTGAACAATGGTAAAAACCAAAGTTAAGTCTACTCTTGATCTTTTTCTCTTATTTATTGACATTGAAAGACCCTTGTCGACTTCTGATGCTTTCCCACCTTAATCCAATCTCTCAATTGATCTTAATCGTCCATTTGGCAAATTGGCGGGAAAGTGGTTTTGAGTGGGTAATTGCATTAATTGAGGTGATGAGTGTTTTGCAAGGTGGAAAGGTTGATGTTGAAGGTAGGAATGAGCTGGAAAGTGGTGGTGAGGTGGAAGGGCATGTGTGGTATCACTGGATTTGGTTGTGTCGACATGGTAGAGAAGCTGCTACAGTACATGGCGGTTTTCAGTTTTAAACATTGGGCTTGAGTTATGTGGTATTGGATTGGTTGGGCCTGAGATAGTTTCACTGGATTTGGATTTTGGGTTAATATGTTACAAGGGTCCGTTTGGTTATTTAGCTAGTACAAGGACGAATTTTGTAATTTGGCAAAATTGAGGGACTGAACTTGTAAGCTTCCAAAGTTATTCCAAGGACTAAATCTGCAAATAATGGTTAGTACAAGGACGAATTTGCATAAATTTCCATTTTTATAAGTCCAGGGACCAAAACTGTCAATTTTATAACTCTAAGGACCAAACATGTAATTTTCTCAAAACTTATTATATAAGGGCCAAATATGTCACATTTGAATAGTACAAGGTGTAATTTGAATATTTTCCATTTTTTAAACACCCAGGGACTGATTCTGACACTTTTGTAAAGTTGAGGGACTAATGTTGTAAATTGTGATTTTAAACTTCAAAGGATAATTTCTTACAACTTGTAAATCCCAAGGACCTTTTATGACTTTTTATAAGTTTTGGAATGACCAGGGACTAGTTTCGACAATTGATGTAACTCCAGGACTAAAACTGACATTTGTGTGAACTTTGCGCATTTTTCACTTGTTTTTCAGTCTTTTTGTTCCTGAGTCGCTTAAAAACACATTTTATGATTTTGTATCTTTTTGTGAGTCATTTGTGTGTTTTTGGTCGTTTTGTGGGTTTAAATAGTATAAAATATATGTGTAAAATGACACATATCAAAGGGGTTTGGGTATTTACTGAACCCAACAGTCTCCCCCTATTTAGATATACAAATAGCCTAAGTGTTTGATCAGTGTAAGTAAGCAATTGGCTTCTTCTTACACTGAATGTACTAATGAACATAATAGGGAACACTGAATATTTTAACAAAACATACATCGTTTATTGATCAATTACATGGTTCCTATCACTAGTACAAAAGATAAAAGATAATGACGTCATTTAAGATGGATCCCCAGTGCTTCAAGCTTGACTTTCTTTGTGATGAGTATTTCTTTGTCAGGGTGCTCATTTATCTTGGCGTTTAACGGTCTAAACACTTAGGGTATTTTCTATTCAAATCCTAGATTTAAGGGGTTTGGGTATTTACTGAACCCAACAGTCCAATTTTCGAGTACCTCGTTATTTTGCTTTTTGCCTAGAATCCATGTCTGGATAATACGAACATGATGCGATTGTTGGGTATTATGATGGGCTTTTGTTTTATTTTTATTTTTTTGATTCATCATGGTTGTAAAACAAGGTTTTGTAATTGTGAATCAAGGTTTTGTGGTGAACAAATGAAGTTTTTTGAATTTTTTGGTGAAACACAATTTTTCCGATGAACGGAAAAATTGAAAGTAGTGGCTTTTTATTATATTGCGTATAACACATATGGCGTCATGTTTACTATTGTACGTATGGGTGGATATAACTGTACATTTGGTTTTTACGTTCGATAAGGACCCAAAGTTATGATCGAAGTCAAGAGTTTGGGTAAAACACACGTGACGACTATAGAGCGTGTGTGTGTGTATAGGATGATTAATTAGCTTCACGGTGAATTCGAGTTGATCCATTTCGTGGAAATGGACCTCTATTTTGTAAAGATACATTTAGGGTTTTGTGTCACCTACGAATGCAATATAATGTTTTAGGATGGTCCATGTGGTGGACATCTAAGAGAGGAGACAAGAATGACACATAGTGTGATATTATTGGCTCCGTTTAGGGGTGTTCATCGGTTTGGTTTTCGGGTTTGTGGGTTATATGATTCGGATCATCGGTTTGACAAATTTTAAAATCAAACCAAAGCCAAACCAAACCAATTATAGAACGGTTAAAACCAAACCATTCACCAAATTAGAATTTGGTTTGGTTTTGGTTAAAACCAATAAAACCAAATTCAAGTAAACTTCACAATATAATCTAGAAGTTATAAATAAAAACTTAAAAATTCAAATAAGATTAACAAATTAGAATTCCTCATAAAGTGCTCAAGTAAATTAACAAAATGAAACTAAAAGGTTTCATAACTTAACACAAGTAAATTAATTATAGGAGTACATAATATGACATAATAATTTTTTAGGGATCAAGTCGGATAATTCACTCACCAAGATATGCATCACATTTTGTTTTTAGGATTTTTTTTTAATATATTTTGAAACTTTAGGATTGTTAGCTACAATAATATGATAGAGAACTACATGCATAATTTAACCTTTTTTGTGTATATATAGATATTCACTTTTTTCATTTTTTTTGGTTATATTTTCGTCAAAACATACACCAAACAAAATACTAATTAAATATTTCGGTTCGGTCTCAAACCAAATCATACACCAAATTAAAATTTTGGTTTAGTTTTCTAGTTTATTTTTTGGTTCATTCGGTGTCAAACCAAAAACTGAACACCCCTAGCTCCGTTTGGTGCATGAGATGTTCCATGCATGTAGCAGTGAGATGTTCGCATCATTACCTCTAAGCCAATGGGGTAATGACAAGTGTTGCCTGTTGTAACATCCCTTTGGGATAAGAGCCAAGTATGGCCCTTGCCTGGATGTGTCATGCAAACTTACTTCGCATGCAGAGTGTGTCGGTTATGGGCCTGTCTTGGTGTTGTGTCGTTGTGTGTAGGTAAATTATGTTATCAAGTTTTACTATTTATTTTATGCCGACTTTACCTATAACAAACACTAACGAGCAGTTACACGGACGATGGTAGGTTAGTTAGTAAGTAGGGTGTCGATCACTAAGAGTGGGACGTTAACACTTATGTCTATCAGTATTTTAATATCCTAAGTTAGTCTATCTAAATCTAATTATAACGTATCAAAGGGTTTCAGCTTGAGAGACTCGCACGAGATTTAGATTTAATAAAATTGTAAATGAGAAAGATAACACACACAAGTAGAAACACATAAGATAAAAGCTGATAGTAAGGAAAACGCATAACCATGTTTAATCAAATAATAATGCTAGATTTGTCTACGCGTGCAATGATTGTACTACTTCTGTTGGTGGTTTTCTAATGAAAGCTAGGCGGTACTTCTTATTAAACTCGAGGTTCATATCTGATTAATCATGTCACAATTAACCTGAACCCGCATAAAATCTCACTGCCGATTATAATCTATATGCTTACGAAATCACTGCTAGGGTGAACTACGAGGGCTTACATTACACACTTATGCCCTAACTTTATTACTAGTAGCCTATTATTCATAGCACTATTTGATCTAGTTACAAAGCCAAGTAATATGTGATTTTCCTGAATTAATGTTCATCATCCATTTTACGAGTTTATAACGAGGATAGGACTTATTGATAATCCTAATCTATAATCCATTTTACACTAATAGTGAGGATAAGACTTATTGATAATCTTAGTCTATCTTCTATTTTACGCTATAAACACGAGGATATGACTTATTTATGTTACAAGAAATAGTTGAATGAATAATCACATACACATAAACGTGAATCAAGTGATAAACATTTTCAGCAAACAACGAAAGAGTAGACAATCGACATAAATAAATCAAAACACTATATTATCATAAACATGGCTAATACCTACAGGTATTAGCCCATAGTCACTGAAATCATACATAAAATCATAGTAATACGATTAAAATAAGAGTCGAAAGGATAAATACGCTAACCGAACAATTATAGCTCAATGTAATGATTATAAGAGTTTTCCTATGGAATTATAACACTAGCATGACCTTCTTTGTTTTTTTTAATCTTCTGGAATCGTACTTGGTGGTTTCTCCTCTTCTGAAAACCGGAATTAGGCTTTCTATTTATAGGTTTTCGAAAACGCTTGATACGGCGTATTGGGTTGACCAATACGGCGTATTAGGTAACTTCGCATGGGGTCCAAGATTATTATGTTATGGAATATTTGTACACCGCCTTTCTGATACGATATATACGATAGATGAATACGGTGTATCAAGTTTTCTTTATCTTGGATATATGGTGAAGTAATCTCGATAAATACGACGTATCTTATGAAGGTGATATGGCATATTATGACTAAAACAAGTCCGTTCTTCTTCGTCGACCAAAGTTTCATGTAAAACATATCCAATATTTGGATACGGCGTATTCTTCAAAGTCAGGCAATGATCTTCATAATCGTCCAAGTCTTGGTATATGACGTATCTGTCTAAAATGATACGACGTATTCTTGTCTGTTCAACGGAATTTCTCGAACTTGATCAATTTTGCTCCAAAATACGTTCATTATTGCTAACTTTCACCAATTATCCCATAATAATTGAGATTTACAAAATTAAATGATTAAGTATAAATTTTCATATAAAATGATATAAGACGAGCAATATACATAAGTCTTTGACCTTTTACCCAAAAGACGAGCAATATACATAAGATAAATGATGCTATAAATATGTACTTATTTGATGTCATTACTTGGTCATGTTTTGAGTGTATGGGCTCTAGCCATTTGTACTAGAGCTCCCATACGCTATCATTGATCTTAATTTGAAATAAAAATCTGAGAAATACTAAAGAAACTTATCGTGGAATTGAAAATATTATATTCTGAATTGAAGATTTGGATCAACATTTTGATGTAATTAAATCATGAATTGAATTGATATAATCATGAATTTAATAAAGTAAAATGAACAAAATTGGATAATGGTTGGGAGGAGTGGAAAACTGAATCGGGGTTGGTGGAAGAGAAGAATGGATGGTGGGTTGGATGGAAAAAGAAAGAGATGACACGTGTCGCAATCTGACCACTTTTTATTCCACTACCCTCGTCTTAAAATACAGGAGAAAAAATAACATAGTTTAATAAAAGTGAGGCCACTTTGTTCTCAACTACTCAAATAGAATATTCCCCAACTAAAATTAACTAGTTTTTACTTAAAAATAAAATTGAACAATTATTTTGATACATCGCGAAAAAAATATGGATTATAATTTTAAGACGGAGAAAGTATATATTTTTGAGTGACTTTGCATTATTTAAGTAAGCATTACAGTCAATAAAGTCGGTTCATCTTGATTGTCACAATTCGTTTTTCGAAATCCGAATAAAAACTATCGAAAACATCGGTTAATTTGGTATGCATTTTATAGACAAAAACAAGATTTGTAAATTTATGTTAACAACAATCCATAAAGCATTTATGCAAAATCAGATAGCAAAACCACGGCCTGTTCCACTTCTTGGGCTTAAAACAGTATAGGCCCAAATTTTCATATCCTCATCATATTAGGGTTTTGAACCACACCTTCCACCCTCTTTATATACATCTCATTTACATCTCCCATGTCATAACAAACCAGCCTCATACACTACCCTTCCTTTTTTGATCAAGTCTACATCTTTGTTTACACAAAATTTTCAAGATCTTGTTATTTTTTTTACAAAAATTTGTTTATTAGGCTCTGATAATACGAGTCAACAGCAGGCGTCGATTTATTGGCGACTTGACTGCCGCTTAGAGCCTAGATTTAACTCATCCGGTTTTAAGACCCATGCCAAATTCTTTGTTTTTTCATGACACAATATTCCGGATATATTTTTTTCTATATTTATACATCATGTTAATTTGATTTGCAGGTTATATACTTGATCAAAAGTGGTTGGTCTGCAAATTAATTAATTTGGCGTATTTTAAATTTTTCAACGAGGTTAAAAAGGCATACGATACAGGGGCTTTGTTCTAATTATAAAACAAGCAACCTTTTGCACGGTGCCAATAAAATGTATGCTACTTAACACGATTGGAGGAAGATGGTTTTACCACATTTTTCTTCAAATTACTAGTAGCTATATTTTGCATTTTGTTGGTTTCTGCCCTTTTTAACGATGTTTTTCTGTTGCGAGTGTTTATTTTTGGTTTATATGCAGTGATGAGAAAGCTAACATGTAAGAATTTGCTTAACTTTGTGTTGAGTATTTTCTATGAAATATTTTTGTTACGCTTGGCTTCTGAGCATAATGGTTCCTAAATAATCAAATTTACATTTGCTTTTTAGATTTTCTTTACCAGAAACAAGGTCCGCTATCATTTAGGTTCAGAACCCATCAAATCTGCGTAGTTTTGACTTATAAATTCTTATAATTTTCTGTCATTTCTTCACACATTGATTTTTTTGTTGCGATTTTTTTCTATAAAAGGCACCCCTGTTTTTTTGCGATTTTTTTTTATAAAGGGTAACATGCCCTTTTCTTTCTATTAAGGGCACCCCTCATTTTTTGAGATTTTTTTATTTTTATAGTTTTGTTTATATAAAAAAATTAAAAACCTGATAGAAATACGACTGATTAAAAATTGTGTTAATACTTAAATTAAAGAGGGACAAAAAGTTACAAAATTATAAAGGGTAACATGCCCTTTTCTTTCTATTAAGGGCACCCCTCATTTTTTGAGATTTTTTTATTTTTATAATTTTGTTTATATAAAAATATTGAAAACCTGATAGAAATACGACTGATAAAAAATTGTGTTAATACTTAAATTAAAGAGGGACAAAAAGTGACAAAAAGTGTTTTATGTCACATCATAATAAGGTTTGTATAGTATGAACTCATAATATATTGAGTATTTTAATCAAGACAAAACGGGTGGTTTCAGAATGACTGAGTCTGGAAAGTATATATCAGCTGGAAGGTCTTGAGTGGTTTCATAATGCATTTCAAAAGGACCCAACAACAGACTCAAACCAAAATAAAACTTGCAACTTGCAAGGGGGTGTTTTTGGACCCTTAAACATCATAATACACAACAAAAAGATCTAGCAACCGATAGGAATATCTTATTTCATAAAGATGCAAAATCATTTCACTTATACATCTCATCAAACACATTTATAACAAATACATTTTTGTTTATATCAATGACCCGCATACAAGATTCTAAATCCTATATTATGAAAGAAAGCAATTCAATTGACAGACTAAGGGCTCGTTTGGTTCGCATAATGTTTTTTTACAGAATTGGAATCTGTTTAAGGAACTGGAATGTGAATAAATGGAATGTTAGAAATTGAAATTCTTAGGATTTAAAATCTGATGGAATTGAAATTTGCAAATACTAGCGTATGTTTTTACCACATTTTTGGTTTATATGCACTGATGAGAAAGCTAACATGTAAGAATTTGCTTAACTTTGTGTTGAGTATTTTCTATGAAATATTTTTGTTACGCTTGGCTTCTGAGCATAATGGTTTCCAAATAATCAAAAGTAACATTTGTTTTTAACTTTTTTCTTTACAAGAATCAAGATTCACAAGTATCGGACATAGTTATAATATGTATGTTACTTGTTTATCATTCGGGTAAAGTGAATGTGTGATTGGTGTATTAGCTTAAATGTTGAGTATTTATATACATAGTTATAACATGTATATAAATACTTGTATGTTTACATTTTTTCACATAATGATATTTTCCTATCACAATAAGAGGGGATTCTAAGGAATCACTTTGCGGCCAATTCTTTGATAAATTATAATTTCTGTTAACATGTAATTTTTTGAGTTTAATTAAAGTATAGCAGATTCTTATTTGTTTTCAATTAATGGAGTTCATTTATTATATCTATATATATCGGTATATCTATATATGTTGGAGACTCCAGTCCAAGTGGTTAAACTTTATAGAATTGACACCTTCGTTTGAGATAATTTACGTATGTTCAGTTAATACTAATTCTAAAATAACACAATGCCTTATATATAGTTAAAAAAAAGTCTCAAAAGTTGTCTAATGATGTGAGTATGACCATGAATTTGACATTGTTGTTTTTAATCCTTTTTCTTTCCTCCAAATTCATAAACTTCTTTTCGTGTACACACAAATGAAATCTTCTATATTCACGAACCTTATTGTAATTATAGTATAGCATCATTGAATTCTAGGAGAAGCTATTTCATAGCTTGACTTTTTTATTACAGCACATGGCTCCCAAATCCATGGGACGGTCCTGAAAAGCACCTCATTCTGTAACAAAACGTGAATTCTCCTCCTATTCAAATTACTCAATACTCTCCCTTACTAAAGATTTTGAGTTGCAAGTTTTGGAGTGGCGGCAAGGTCAAAAACGAAAGTCAGTGGGCAAGCTTAAAAAGTAGAAAAATGATTTGTAGGCTAAGTAATGAACTTAGAAAAATACCTACAATTATAATTGGTGTATTTAAAAAAAATGATTAGTTAATATGAGGAGAGATAAATTGTGTATTTAATAATTTAAATGAGGTAGCTTTATTATTACTTTAAAAAGTATTGTATCCCTAAATATAATCCATTCTTTTTATGCATAGCCCAATTAAATTTAACCAATTACTATATATATAAAATGGGGACACAAAACGGCAGCCACTTGCGTCGTTTAGGGCTACAGGGTTTCTGGGCCGGGTTTTCTTGCGTTTTTCTTCGGCCCGTTATGCTGTTTCAACGGCCTTTTTCTAAACCGTCATCACCGTTGTTACTTATCTTCGTATACGTGTTGTTTCTTTTGCTTACGTGTCTTCACGCTGTATTATCTCCGTCTCAATCTGTTGTGCCGACCTTCATCTCCAGCTATCTTTTCCAGCCTCAAGTTCTCTCCGGCGTAGGTAATCGGTGCTTCAATTATTGGCTTTTGTTGTTGGGTTTTTTTTGGTATGTGTTTGCGTAGATTTTTTAGTTTTTGTTGGTTGCTTTCGTTTTGTTTGTTGCCTGCAGTTGTTGGGGTGTCTAGGAGATTGTCCTTTTTGTATCTAAACGTGGGGTGTGGAGAGTGTCTGTGAGATTGCTGTTTTACTGGCTTAAGCTGGGGTGTGCAATATGAAAATTAAGAGTAGGGCCGTGCGTAGGAATAGTAGTGGTTATAGGTTGCAGGAAGATGAACCAGTTAGTGCTAATTCTGCTGTCGTTAGCGATTCCTCAGTTAGGTCTGACCCGGATGGTTTGGGTCTTGGTCATTCTTTTTTGGTGGGTTCCGGTTCCCGGTCGAATTGTGTTGTTAATGAAGGAGATCAGTATGGGGATTTTATGGACGTGGATGATGGTTTGGTTCTTGATCACGGTTGGGATAGTCTTGGGGCAGCGCCTATGAGGATGATGGGCGGGGTGGTCATTAATGAACCAGGGTCTTCTTGCGAGGCAGGTGCTAACCGTTCTCAGCGATTGCCGGAAGCGAGTCATTATGTTGGAAAGGGTAAGGGAAAAGTAGATGATGCGCCGCCATTGCCTTCTGATGGTTAGTTTCTTTTGTGTTTCCCATTTTTACGTTTATGGTTTTCCGACGTTTGTGACGTTTCTATTGAACCTTGCGTCTGCAGTTTCGTATAGTCTTGGCGGGGTGACGGCTGGCGGTTTTTTGGATGGTTACCGTGTTTCTACCATGCCTCCCTCGGTTTCAAATGAATGTACGACTGTTGTTGTATATGCACCTTTATTTTTACATGTTGATATGTTGCTCTTTTATGGTATTAATTTTTTTTCGGATGTTGTTGCTATAGCTGCTGTCGGAATGTCGCCTGTTTATTGCAACCCTGGTCCTCCTGCGCAAGGTCGGTTTCCATAAGTTTGTCTTGGCTTTTTCTGTTGCTTTCAGCTATTCTATTGGTTTTTAGTACTGCTCATATTTAGATGTAGCCTTTGCCATCGCAGGTAGCGTGAGTTCAGATGCTCATGTTTCTTTTGACGTTATCGCTCGGCATCATGAGGGATGTCCGGTGTCAGATTATCCTTTTACTATGCCCGCGGGTGTGCCATCGGGTGACGGGGCTTCCTCCGGCTGCTACCCCTCATTTGCAGCAACGAGTGCGTCTTTGAATTCAGGTTTGTTGACTGTTCATAGTTGCTCTTTGTGTTTTCTCTTGCTATGGTAACTTTCCTAAAACAGTTGCCCCGTTTTCTTTAGAAATTTAACGCGAAATCCGTATACCCGAAAATGCAAAACGCCTCGCCGCAAAGCGGCGGACCCGAAGCGATCCTTGTTCAATGAATATATTAAGCTAAGTCATATACAATATGTACAAAGAGTTTTTTTTTTTTTTTTTTTTTTTTTTTTTTTTTTTTTTAAATGTTACCCGATAAAATATTATGTACAAAGAGTTAAGATTAAATGAAAAAACAAATTAAAATATCAAATAAGAAATAAAATTAAATTGAGAAAGGTTAAAGATTAAAACTATAAGATGATTTATCTATATAATCTAATCCGAAAATTAGATTTTAAAATTACTTTTTGTAATTATGAGTTTTCAAAATGCATAATTTATTTACAATAAATCAAACCTAAACACCCCATATTAATGGTTTCACAACTACAGTTTGTTTATCTGCAAATTAATTAATTTGGTGCATGAATATTGATGAGTAGGTAAATAAGGCATAGGAATACATGGGATTTGCACCGGCCAATTAATTTTAGGTACTCAACAAAGGAGGAGGAAATTTTGGACTAATTTTAGAGTGTGTTGGTTTCGCAGTTTGTACTCACGATCTCTTGTACATGTTTCTTATAATATTATATATTGTCGTTTTAAATTATTATGATTATTATTATCATTATTTTTGTTTCTAGCCATTTTAAATAAGCTTTTTAAGAATCAACTTTCATTGTCGGAAGTGAGTTAGATTCGTTAAATTTTGGAATAGATGCAGTGACGAAAACTATGTGATAGAGTATATAAGTTTTAGCCCAAATAAGTAAAGGCATACTGCTATAATTAGTCAATAAGGCTCATGTCACGTGTAACCATCACATTCGTACATAGGTGGTGTAGCGAGTATTTCGCTAGTACGTGTGCATCTTGCTGAAGATTTTCATATCCACATGAGTCAATCATGTCATGACACATGTTATTTTTGTCTCCTTCATAGGTTGATCAACACGTGGTCCGTCTAGGACTATTCCATGACCGTTGGATTCCTTCCACGTGTCACACACAAACCTAAATGCATTCTCATAAACTGGTAAAGTATCTGTGCATTGTGACGACGACCAACCTGTAATAATAATTTTTGTGAAAGGTTTTTAGATTATTTATGATCTTGTCATTCTAAAAAAATTATACCCATGCAAGAATTTGACTGTACTTAATTTTGTTAATTTTCTTGTTTTTAAGTCAAGATAATTAGTAAGGATGTTTTTTGGTACTATCCCGCTCTGGTACCGGTACCAAATTTTCTTTTGGCTCGATTCATGGTACCGGTTATGTATCGTATATCGGGAGTCAATACCATTTCTTTACAATTTCAGTTCGATACAAAAATTCGAGTCCAAACACTCATTGTGCTCGTTTCATTTCAAACCGTAGTTATGTAAAACATAAAGAAATAAACCAAACATCCCAAAAACCTATTGTGAAAATTATAAATCCTTCATGAACCCTCCTAAATCATCAAGTTTACATTTTAAAAGCCTAACCTATTATTAATCATTCAAATGATCAAGTTTACATTTTTAAATCACCATCATTGATAAAAAATGGAGGTACTTTTTCTTTTTTTTACAGTTTACATATGCTTGTCAGTATCTAAAGCTTAAAATTGAATGTAGAAACACAAATTCAATGTATATCCTATATGAATGCATGAATTATTAACTTTATTTAATTCGCATATGTTAACATGTCAATATGTAATTCGCATATGTTAGCATGTCACTATGTTTTTTTTAAAACGACAACTTTTATAGAAAGACTAGCAAGAAGCTAGCAACAATACATGACAAAGAAATCAAGTGGGGGTTTTTAAGCCAACTCTCCCACGTAAAAAACTTATTACATCTACTCGAACACCAATTAAAAGATAAAGCCACAATCTCGTCAAATATCACCGAACGTCTTGGAGCAGACGTATCAAAAACTGTTCTATTACGGAAGCCCCACATGTACCACCAATAAGTAGCAAACACTCCATCCAACAAAGCCTTCGTACCAGCAGGCATACGAATGGATAAAAACCAAGACTGCCAATCCGAGAATGACTCTAGATCCTGCCCATCCAGCTCCCACCATCGACAAATTCTAAAAAAAACACTCCTCACAATAGGGCGTTGAAAAAAAACATGCTGAGACGTCTCCACCGAACCTTCACAAAGCGGACAAACTACAGAATCCAACACTACTCCTTTACGGGACAAATTGTATCGAGTAGGGAGACAATCCCTTCGAGCCCTCCAAACAAATTCACATATTATATTATATTCGCATAGTTTGTTTTTTACAACTACTTGTTGGAATGTAAAGCTTACATAGTCATCAATCATTATTATATGGGTTAATAACCTAATAAAGCATCATACTTGTCTCAAAAATCAGTTCGACGTATCAAACAAAAAAATACCTCTTTGGGCTATTTGACCCGATAATTTTGTCTTTTATACGCATTATACCACTTACATAACCGGTACCCGGTTATGTTTATCCTCGCTGTTACCACATCATCTTCCACGCTGGAATCCTCATACATAGACATCATATGAACACACGTTCCCCTTGTTCCTGCGCACGTGGAAGTTGCCGTACGACGAGGTACGAGGTTTACATTAAACAAGGACGATTTCAAGAGTACAAGTACAACTTTAGTGGATTTCCTTATCCATTATAAGGATTCAAAGTTACAGTTTTTCCAAGATCCCCAAACACACTTTTTAAACCCTAATCCACACACATTTATCAATTGGTTGTCTCTTTCCCCAAATTGGGTAGACAAAAGGTATATTCGTTGTTCATATTTAATGTTTTATTACCCGATTTGTGCTAGGTTGTAATAAATAAGTATTTCATATTTAGGGGTTATTCCAATTAGGGTTTATTAATTTTTTTTCAAGTTATACTGGTTTCATGGAAGTACCACAAGATGTGGTCTTCAAAATACACTATAATGGTGTATTTATGTTTGACCCTTTAAGGTACGATTATGGTAGGGAGATTATAATGGAGGCCTCATCAAAAGATAGGATTAAGTGTAGCCCTCTGTTAGATATCTTAGTTGCAAAGATTAAGAATAACATATGGGCTCTATACATGTGCATTCCTACATTAGACATAGACACTGGTGGTTTAAAGATAATTGAAAGGGATGCAGATGTTGTGTATTTATATGAGCAAGCTAAACAATTTCAGACAGTCGAGTTGTTTGTCGCTCATTCCCCACAAAACTTAGCACCATACTACCACGGAAACCTAAGACTAGATAGTTCAGACTCAGAAGTTACGTCAAAAAGAAAGAAACATAATAAGATGAAAAAAGATGCTGGGAGTATGTCTTGTGAGGAGTTGGTTACGTGGGCTGAGGAAGAAGCACAGTCACCTTATTTAAGGTCTCCTCCGGTAAAAGACAGACCACTTAGAAAGGATCTTCACAGTAAGGTTACCTTCACTAGAGTTTATAATGCGGACGATGACTTTACGTATGATTATCCTATGCTAACTGAAGAAGAGGTCTATAGGGAGTACAACGTTGTAGTTGATAATGTAGTCGAAAACGTTGGTGTTGAAACAAGTATGTCGTTGGAGAATGAGGGTTGTCATAAGCATATGGAAACTACTATACCTGTCAGTGTTGAGGAGATTGATATGGATTTGGACACTAATAGGTATCGGTGAATACACGTTGTTATAATATTGTTTTGTTTGTATTATATATTGTATTCCTACTAATGATTTATGTTGTTACACTTTTGTAAGGCCTGACGATAATCAAATGGTTGGCGACACTGACATCAATGTGGACGAAGAAATACTTCCGGAGACTGATACAGCCGCGGGTAATGATACAGATGTGTTGCAAATGGATGGTGCGTCAGATGGTGACTTATCAGATGCTGTGCTTGCAAGGCAGAAGAAACTTGATAAGGGTAAGTCTGTCATGACACGCCAAAAAAAAATTGCAAAGAAGACTGCCTATACCCGTGCCAGTATACGTGCAACCAAGGGTATTGTCATTACAGAGAACATGAATCCGTCTGCTTCATCAGATTCTGAAGGTGACACCGACGTTGATGAATACTATGATACTAACTCAGAAGGTGAAACTGCTAATAACAAGGGTAACTCTGCACATTATTCTTCTGCGTATGAGTCTTACGAGTCTGAGGTGGAATCTGATAAGTCGTACGATTACTTGAGCAATGGAGAGGACGAGGTTATTAACCTAAGAAAGATGCGACAAAATTGCAATAATCTTTCATCTGATGAGCAGAACGACCATGATGTGGACGAAGAAAACGAGGATGATGTCGATCAAACAGAACAAGATCATGTGCTTGGAGATGGCCCAACTGGTTTAGGACCGTTGGTTCGTGAACATTAAAAGTATATGGCACACTTGTTGAAGGACATTAAAGGCAAAGGTGCTGGAATAACCGACCCCTTTGCAGCTCTACAAAAGCCTAACAAGGATGACAAGTACCCAATTTACGATTCCGAGACACACTGGAGATTGAAAAAACCAACTGTAATCCATTTGAATATACCTTTTCACTTTTACGTTTATCAAAGAATACCAGTTCAGTATGTTTATGTTGCTTATAAGTAATTATAATTTACGTTTGCAGCTTGGGCAACAATTTCCGGATGCTGATAGTTTCAAGGACTGCCTAACATACTACGCAGTTGCTAATGGTTTCTCACTTTGGTTCGAGAGGAGCACGAAGACAAAGGTTATAGCAAAATGTGGACAACGAAAGGAGACTCTAAGGGATCCGTCGGTAGGAAAACAGACTTCGTACAACAAGTACCCTTCTGAGAAGGCTGGGAATTGTGACTGCCCGTGGAGGTGTTACGGCAAGATGCTCAAAACAGAGAAGACTTTTCAGGTCATATCTTTGGTAGATAATCACACTTGTGTTCGTAGCTTCCATTACGGTAGGTTGGTTAACTTTAAGTGGATAGGTAGGCAGTTTGGAGATAAGATTAGGATGAATCCTAATATTACAATCACTAACTTACAAGAACTGGTCTTAAGAAAATATAAGTGCCACGTTAGCCGTACCCAATGTCTTAATGCTAGGACATATGCTCTTAATGAGAGGGACGCAACTATCCAGGACCATTATGGTTTACTAAGATCATATGCTAAGGCTTTGGTGGACTCAAATGTAGGTAGTACGGTTAAGGTAGGAGTCACAGTAAATCCTGATGAAAAGACATACTTTGACCGGTTTTATGTGTGTTTTAGTGGGTTGAAAGAAGGGTGGAAAATAGGATGTAGAAGGATTTTGGCGTTAGATGGTTGTTTTTTAAAGAAACCAAACATAGGGGAGATTCTAACTGCGGTGGGTAGGGACGGTAATAACCACATATTCCCCGTTGCTTGGGCTGTCGTAACAGTAGAAAATAAAGACAACTGGAGCTGGTTTTTACAACTGTTGGGTGACGACTTGGACATTCAACTTGGTCAAGGGTTAACACTGATGTCGGACCAACATAAGGTGCGTGTTAGTTTTAGTCATCCAGTTTCATCTTTTGTTATTTGCTGCCTTGCATACTTATCAATGTTTAATAATAATTGGAGCAGGGGCTAATTGAAGCAGTGAAGGAGGTCATGCCACTTGCAGAGCATAGACAATGTGCCAGTCATATTTATGAAGGGTTCCGGAAAAAGTTTCCTGGTGTTGAGTATCGACAACTATTTTGGGCAGCCTCAAAAGCATCGTACCCAGCTTTACACAACAAGGTAATGGATAAGATAAAAAGAGCTAATCCAAGAGCCCATGATTACTTGATGAAAAAAGAGCCGAAGACATGGTCAAGGGCTTTTTTCAAACAAGGTGTATGCTGTGAGGCTGTCGAGAATGGGTTTAGCGAGTGCTTCAATGCTGTTTTGGTAAGCATAAGACACAAACCGATTATAACTATGTTGGAGTCCATGAGAGTAATTGTTATGGAGAGGATGCATACCATGCGGCTGCTAATGGATAAATGGAATGGTGATATTTGCCCCAACATTCAGAGTATACTTGAACACTCAAAAGATCAACAAAGGTAAATAAATTGTTTAATAATACCTATAAACAAAGCTTAAATTTGGCAAGAAATTGAGACTATACTTGCCGTCAATGACATTTTGTAATTGTCGTAATGTTCACAGGTTCTGGCATGTAGTCTCTTGTGGGGGTAACATCTTTGAAGTGAGGAAAGGGTATGAAGCATTCAAGGTTGATGAGCCAAAACGAACTTGCTCTTGCAGAATGTGGCAGCTATCAGGTTTGCCCTGCTGCCACGCTATAGCATGTATATTTAAACTCCGTAGGATGATAGAGGAGTATGTACCTGATTGTTTTAGGAAGGAAAAAATACATATGTACCTATAGTCAGTATATGAAACCAGTTGGTGGGATAGACTTTTGGCCCGATGTTAGTAATCTTTCAAGGATTTTAGGCCCCATTCCTAAGACAATGCCTGGTAGGCCTAAGAGAAAGAGGGTTAGGGCTTCACATGAAAAAAAAATCAACAACTAAGATTACGCGAGCAGGAATCGTTATGACCTGTCAGAACTGTGGTGAAATAGGGCATAATAGAAAGGGATGCTCAAATCCAACAAAACCACCTGTTAGTAAGGAAAAAGGAAAGCCTGGTAGGCCATTTAAGGAAAAAAATGTTGAACCAGAGTTAGTAGATGACCATGACATTCCAAGGTTTGTTAACAATGACTTGAATGAGTATGAAATGGGAGGTTCAAACATTAGAGGGGTGTTAGGAGATGGTCGACATTTTTATTTAGGAAAACAAACAAAGAAAAGAGGAGGAAGTTCAAATAGGGGTCACTTGAAGATGAGAGGAGGGAAAACCCGGAGTGGAAGACTTATTCCAGCACAGAGAGTTGCAAGAATGGGAACCTGGTTGGCTGTTGATCCTGCAAGTTCTGATACGATTGAGGAAGAACAAAATATGAACTCGGGTATGCCTGGCAGAACTGAAGCAGCTAGTAATCAAGCTACCATACCAGGTACATTTGATGTAATTGACAAACATTTTACATTGTTTATAGTAATTTGCTTCTGCGTGACTGAAGTACAGTTAATCTGTATATGTTCATAGGTACACAAGAATCGCAAGTTGGAGGAGCTACTATAATTCCAAGACATGTTTTGACAAGAGCTAGGAGATTAGCTCAATCAGAGATTGTGGAAACAAGAAGAATGACAGGAGGATGTAGGGGTCGAAGAGGATCAACGATTGCTAAAGGTGCTTGCTCGGAGGGTGGACGAACGACTAAGGTTGTTGAAAGACAAACAAGATCTGCTGACGCAAACCAAATGGAACAACCACCAAAAAAAGGCAAAGCTGCAATGCTACCACCAAGGTTGCCAAGTCAAAGAATCTTGGGTAAAAAACTAGCTACACCAGCTACAGGACCAGGTTCAAGTGTGGACAATGAAATTGTCCTAGAGTAGAAGCTTCAAACTGCTACAAACAATCAATGTGTATGTATAATTAGCTAGCCCTATTTTGTTCACTGAAGGGCCTACTTTTATTAGCAACTGAAACTTATATAGTGCTGCACTTATTGCCACTATAAACTTGTGTAAGATAGTTCATGTAGTGCTGCTGTTGATGCCACTACATAGCCCTATTTTGTGTCTTGAAGGGCATTGTAAAGAACTTTGCATGCAAGTGTTCTGGTTGTAACAATGTATGCTGCTGTTGCAGATACATTATCTTATGTTATGAAAGAACACCATTTATGCACATCCTTGTTTGTTCACATGAAAAAGGCCATTCGGTTTGTAAATGTTGTAAATAAACCATTTGGTGCAGTAAGTGGACACCAACGACATATCAGTGACAAAGATACAAGCATGATGCCCACAAACAGATAAGTAATAGCATATGCCGAAAGTCTGTAATTATCAAAGAAGCAACCATCAAGTCAAAATACATTTAACATTGAACAGACAATAACTAATAGCATATGGCGAATGTCAGTCATACAAAACCACTTAACGTTTGTTCACCATGACCATGACAATATTACAATAAGGCGATATTTGTCAAGAACGTGCAACAACACAACCTGGAAGCTAATTCCTAACGGACACAAGAACAATAACAACAATGAAGATGAAAAGAAGAACCATGAAACAAACACATCCAACCAAATACATGTCGTAAACTTTGGCCTTCAACTTGAGTTCCTTCAATTCTTGGTAAATAGCTTCCATTTGAAAGTCATGTTGACGGTCGTTTGAAACCACCTTTTCGGAATCATCTTGCGGTGTTAAAGCGTCAATGTTGGACTGAAGCTTCTTGTTGTCCATATGAAGATTGAACATGAGGTCTTTGTAGTACTCCGATGGCAACTCATCATCAAGGAATCCATATACCTCACATTTCTTGTCTTTATTCTTTAGAAAAACATAAACACTTGTAAATATACAGTCAATATACAATACTCATCAAAACAAAATGGATTTGTGTATTACAACTTACACGGGTGGGACAAGCTTTGAATCTTCTTCCGGGATTCTCAGGAGTCCATGAAACCTGCTCATAGATTGGGAACTTACAAATACAATGCGTCATACGACCAATTTCATCCTTGGAATATCTCCTTCGATTATAACGGGAGGACGAGGACGAGGCCGCCATTTACGTAAAATAAAAGGGATTACAAGTATGAGTTACTAATTTAAGCTCAATTGTCGTGCGCCATTTTTAGGGTTCTTAAGGTTTTGCTTTGGGGAAGAAGATTTGGGTTTGGGAAGAACTTTTGGGTTTGGGGAAGAAATACATATGTGGTGTTTATGTATTACGTGGAAAGAGAAACAAAAAAAAAAAAAAAAAAAAAAAAAAACGATGTGGAAACCAGTTGTGGCAAATAAACCGGTGATGTGGCAGAACCCAGCAAACAAAGGTAATTAATGCCTATAAAGGACAAAATAGTCGGGTCAAATAGCCCAAAGAGGTATTTTTTTTTGTTTGATACGTCGAACTAATTTTTGAGACAAGTATGATGCTTTATTAGGTTATTAACCCTTATTATATCCTATTAGCATATGTTATCATGTGTAAGTCACATTACTTTATTTTGTATCTAATTCGCATATATTGGTTTTATGTAGAGAGATGATATAATTTTTTAAGAAACCCCAATGTTGAATATTGATGAATGGTTTGATAAAAATGGGAAGAACCGAATAGGTACCGGTTTGGATATCAGTACCGGTTTCGGTACGGAAATCTCGTTCTGTACGGTACCGGTACCCTCTTTCATGCTCGGGAAAAGATCATACGATCAATTCGGTACGAGTTCGATACCAATCTGATACCGTGCTCATCCCTAATAATTAGTATATAACATTTGTTAATTTATCTTAGGGAGGTGATACTCACACCACTTTTTTTGATTCATTCACCACTTTTATGCATTACAGGGTTGTACTGTACAAACCTGTAATGCATAAAAAGTGGTAAATGAATCAAAAAAAGTGGTGTAAGTATCAATTCCCTTTATCTTAATATTCACTTTTTAGCATACCATATATCTGATAAAGTTTTATTGTAGTTTTGCAGCTACGCTTGTATGTTTTTTAACAACAAAACATATGTATTGACACCTTTTTTTGATAAATTCTTTTGTCGCATGTATTTAGTCACTAAACAAAAAGTTTATTTTGTAATGACTAAATGTTATTAGAGGAGTTAATTGTGAGAATATTTAATTATTAATGGAACTACATGATTTTAATGGTATAAATATAAATATTTAATGTTTTAATAACATTAGTAATAACAAAATTTGAAATGTATATTAATTTAGATTTTGATGAAGCAAATGTTTTAAATTAGTAACTTGCGTAAGCTTAATATTTAAAAATTTCTGATGATAGAAATGTCTCAAATACATTATCGATAGTAGAGATAGAGATACATGTGCCTTTGAAAAGAAGAACCAAGTTATCTTCTCCACATTTTACACACACAAAACACATACTACAGCTCTAGTCGTATGTAATATTACCCTGGCTCAAAAACACATTATTATCTTGAAGTCGTTAATGAACGCGAAAAACCGAACATACGATCTTCACAACCATCCCATATCACATGATTGATTTAATTCTAAATCCTAGATTTATCCATTTCGTAAAACCGATTAATTGACCATCTTCGCACTTCAAACATGAATAGGTGTTAGACTAATATTAATGGCAACCCAACATTTGACCAGACCACTCTACCACCAGACACACGACCTTAAACCTGCTGTAAAGCGACTCCAATCACAACAAAAAATATAACCCACAAAAATTATTAAAAAAAGTTACGCACACAAAAAGAAAGGGACCATACAAAACCTTTGCATTTGCTAAGGTCGTATGTCCGATCGAACCAAGCACTAAAAGGATGGGGGACCGTGTCCTTTAGGGTCGCCGTAGTGGGGAGGCCGCGTCCTATGAGGTGAACCGACTGATCGTTGAGTTGCCACTATGATCAGTATTATAAAGCCAACAAATTTCGTCACCAGTGATACCTTTGAAATTTGTATACGTGAAATATCACCCATCAACCTCGGATGAATATCTGACCTTTGTGAATCAGATATATTCGACTTCCACAATATATAATTATTTGATTTACATTCGATCACCACGTTTGCCACAAGAGCCTTAGACTGACAAACTCATATTGGGGTTTAGCTGTGTTAAGTTAGCAGTCTCGTTATCAGATTGTTGGGTTATATTTCATAAGGCCTTTGCAACTAAAACATCTCTTGGCTTGTACATTTTTTCGTTTTCTTGATCATCGTTGAATTAAGCGTTTCAGACTATCTTTATCAACAATTTATCATAACCCAATCTTTTATTAAAATGTTATTTTCTTATTCCTCCACCTATACAACCAATACATACAACCAATCTCAACTTTTTCATCATTTATAAACAACCAACCTAACATATAATATTACTTCTTTTATATTTAATTTAATTACAAAAAAAATATGTATAGCCATTTATATCATGACATGTGGCAGATTGGGTTAGAAAAATGAAAGTCACCAAGTGACCAGGTTGTAGCATTCTTTTCTAACTTTGTACAAACTTAATATTATATCGAGTATTTATTTAATTTTGTACTTCAACCGATTAGTGACCCTCACCAATAAACATAATCTCATAGCTTTATAAAATACTAGAATCCCGTTTTAGAATGTCTTAGCATAATATAATGATTGTCATAGTCGTGGTATGCTTATTATCACTCTAAAGGATAGTTGAAAGCTGATCAAAATCGCTTATTTTTTGCACATCCTAATGGTTCTCTTACATTCCATTTAAGTTTTTCATTGCAATTTTAACAAGTATTTAATATTAGTTTTCACAAATTAAAAAACATTAGTCATGACGGCTTAGAAAAACTATGATCACTCTTATAAAGTCAACAAATTTCGTCACCTTTGAAACTTTTGAAATTTGTATACGTGAAATGTCACACATCAATCTTGGATGATTTACATTCGATCAACCCGAGCCATGTACACACCGCCCGTCACACCTTAGGAATAGGTTTCGCTTGAAGCATCGGACCAATGATCACTCATGACTTCTGTGTACCTGACAAACTCATGTTGGGGTTTAGCTGTGTTAAGTTAGTAGCCTCGTTATCAGATTGTTGGGTTATATTTCATAAGGCCTTTGCAATTAAAACATCAGCTTTGTACATCTTTCGTTTTCTTTTGGTTGAATTAAGCGTTCTCATAGCTTTATAAAATACTAGAATCCCGTTATAGAATGTCTTAGCATAATATAATAATGATCATAGTCGTGGTATGCTTATTATCACTCTAAAGGGTAGTTGAAAGCTGATCAAAATCGCTTATTAATTTCACGTACATCCTAATACCTTAATTCATATCCATTCCCATTCTAACATATTGTCAAATCTATACCAATAGTGATTCTAACATGCAAACTTTTTATATAGTACGAATTTATAACGGATTACAATAAGATGGCAGGCAAACGGGCAACAAGCTGTGCCGCAACCCCCTTTTGAATGACAAAACCAATTCTACTAAAAATGAAATTTTGTGACTTAGGGGTCGCAAAATTACTTTGCACAACCCGTTGAACCCTAGTCAAAAACTCCACAGCTGCCGAAGCTAGGAACCCAAATGTATCAAAAGCAAAAGGGGTAAATACGTGCTGATTCTCTAAACAATCTTTCTCGTGTTTAGCAACTTTGCTCGATTCCGCTTTCAACGCCGCTTGTCCCGCAACAAACCCATTGTCCCTTACCCCAACAAGAGGGGACACTCCGGTAAGATCCACACAAGCATGTTTCCCCCCGACCCATCCAAACACAAGTATATCAGCTGGCCGTAAAGTAGACCTCCCTTCAAGCGGATCTGTCAGAAAGTTCACGGGGGCCTCTTTTTTAGAAGAAATTCCTGCTCGTTTAAGAACATCATACAGAACATCCCTAACCAAATCATGCCTGTATTTGAAACCCGGTAACTCCTTGCAATGGACCGCATGCTCGCCAAAGGAATCTAAACAAACCTTGCGGCAGACTGGGCAAGGCTCATCAGCCGGAAACAGAGGGATCATTAGCCGGTACTTAAGGATAATCCGGTACTCCGGGGCCGACATATGTTGGCCTAGCCCTTCAATGGGGATAACCGTCAAGAAATCTTGAGCATGAGGAGCTCGGAGACATTCAAACACCGCTTTTTGCCGAGGGGATAAATCAAACTTCTCTCCCAAACTCCGGACGATTCCACTAAAAAGGGCACATGCCAAAACATTTTGGGCTTTAGGTGGGGCGGTGTCCTTGTTAGAGAAACCGCTAAGATCGAAATCAGGAAGGGACATGCGCAAGCGATCCATTGCATACCCATAATCAGAGTCAACCCCATCAATATCACATCCCCGAAGAATGTGATCCTGCAAACTCCAAGATTGCGCCCTCGAGGCCACAAAAGCATAAGTAGATACATCCTCAGCCGAACATAAACCCAACCCACCAAACTGAGTCGGAAGGGATGCGAGCCTCCATTGAAAATCCCCAAAAAAGGGCCCCCACAAACCACAATGGCCTCTATTGCCTTCCGAAGGCCATTGTCAAAAACAAAAACAACTTCCCCTATATACATAGGTTGGCACGTTCTGAGACCGAACATCAGCTTTGCGACGCCCATACATGAGCGAAGCAAAAGGAGCTCAGATTGAGGGTCGCGCAGACTTGTGAGACAACTCATTAGTTCCGCAGCACGAGATGCCCTTTTCACAGCCAAACTACTAATAAACCCTGCATCCCGGCTAACAGCGCCTCCAAGGAGTTTCACACCCAATATCGGCCTCCCAATCCTGTGGGGAAACAAACCATCCTGTACCTTCGCCCCATTGCATGAGGGCCAAAAAACTTCTGTTTTCTTAATGTTGAGTTCAAGGCCCAGGTGGGGGCCCTCAGCCATGATTATATCTAAGGCTTTAGCTACCTCTTTAGTGTCACCGATAATCGTACCATCATCTAAATACCAAGCATGGAAAAGAAGTATGCAACAATCCCTAATCCGGTGGGCAAGTGGGTGCAAAACTAAGGCAAAAAGAAGAGGCCCTAAAGGGTCCCCTTACTGAACTCCAGTGGTGGACCAAATATGGTCGTCACCCACATATAACCTCGCCGACTGACCATATACAAATTCTACCCATAGGGAAATAGACGGGCATCGAGTCCGAACCTCATTTAAAAGGGTAGTCCGATCCACCAAGTTGAAGGCATTTGAGAAGTCAACAGTAAGCATAGCCAACGACTCATCTGAATGAAACTTATGCACTACTACAAAAAAGGTCTTTTAGACCTTATTATTTAGACCCTTTCTAAAAAACACAGGTCCAAATGACTTTTCCTGTCCACAAAACCATATATAGACCTGTTAGTCTGAAAACCACCTATCTATATATAAAAAGTACATTTAAGCCGGTTGCTATGAAATGGGCCGGTTCTGATGAGTTTAAATATAGACCGTTCCATTTTAATTAAACCGGGCTTTATGTGCCAAATTTTCACTTTTATTTTAGGCGGTCGATTAATTCCTCAAATTTTCACTTTTGTTTTAGGCGGCCAATTATTCCTCAAATTTTCACAGACCCGCTAAACTCAAAACCTCACACAATTTCTCTCATTCAAAACATCACACAGTTTATCTCATTCACAATTACATAGACCTACAAGTTTAAAGCTTAGCTCGAATTCTTCAAGAATAAGGTATATAACATCAATTCTATCATCAACTATTCAACTGGGTTTCATTGTACGCCAATTTGAGGTGTTAGGTCTCAAAATTGAGTATTAAATATAAACTTTGATTTTGTTTATATTCGTTCTAAAAGCAGGTGGATATATGTTTACATATGCTTCTTTATTGCTTAATTTTACATGTCATAATTCAAGATATGTTAAAAAAAAAATAGCTTTGTTAAAGTTAGGTCTTAATAATTGGGGCTTTTTGGTTTTTTATTTCCTGTATGTTTGAATTTTTGATATTCTAAAGTTAATTGAATTGGGTATTATTTTTGTATGTGTTGCTTATTTGGCTCTAATTTCATATTATTTTCTTGATGGTCAATTGCTTGCTAAAGCTTTGTGTCCTTGATGGGTCACTTCTAACCTTGTTACAGTCTTGAGAATCACAAATTACATTAATAATTAAGTTTTCAAATAAGATTACTAATAACCTTGTATCTGCTATGTTGGTTAATTTCTTATATAGTCTTCATAGGTTAGAACAGAGGAAAAAGTCCTTTATGTGAATTACTAGCACACAACTTTCAGAAGCTTTGTCGCTTTTATGCCTTTTGCATTAAGTTCATAATTTGTCACTTTCAAAAGCTTTTATGTTTAATTGTGATATTAGGATAGCATATGCATAATGTGTCCTCACACTAGTATCTGATGTTCAGAAAGTGTTATTGATTACAGCATATGAGTTGAAAAGAAGAAGTCGTTATAAAGGAATTCATAATAAGACATTTCGAGCTTGTGTCATACAACCACGTGCTGTAAGTTTTTAACTCAAGTGCCATTTAGAAGAAGAAATTAGATGGGTTACATTAATTGACAGAGATGATGACCCAGTAGCATACAACTACTTATTTTATACCTGTAAGTTGTAACATATGAGTTACATTAAGGAGCAAAATATTTATAATTAACGGTTACAAAGCATTGAAACATTGCATAGTGAACTAATTTTATAATTGACAGAGATGATGACCCAGTAGCATTGATTAGAGGTTGTATCCTATATTGTACAAGACATGGTGCCAAGATGGTGAGGACCATTATCGTTCGAAGGGACTATGCTCATTATGTCAAGAATCACCAAAGGTAAGGCTACGATTTCGCTGTAGCAACCTGCCCAACTTTGCAAACATTAAATAGGAATCTTGAGAATGTGTGTTGTGTAATAACTTGTAGGACTAGTTTACAAGAAGAATATGAAGTATGGTACTACTATTCAAGCTAGAATCTGTGTTTGTGGTATGATCGATACTTGAAGGTTAGTAACAAGTGCTTAATCAAGGTCTTTAGATTTTATATAAGTATTAGTTTCTGTTGCTTTGAGATAATGGAAGCACTTAACCCTTCCTTACTTTGCAGAGTATGATGAAGAAAATCCGAAAATAATCACCAAATGTGAACATCATTTTCACTTATCGTGCATTCGGGAATGGATGGAAAGAAGTGATACCTTGCCCTCTGTGTGATCAGGTTGGCATAAATTATGTTTTATTGCTATGATCTAATATCTATGGTGTGAAATTGAAACTATTGTTTGCCTATATGAAGAAACTTTGAATACTATTATGCAAACATCTATTATATGAAACTGTGGGTCCGAATCAATATGGTTTGTTATATGGAATAATAATGATAATGGGCAAGATAGATAGTTATTCCTATAACCCGCAAAAGGAAAATGTTGTAATCTTCACAAAACACCTGAAGAGGAAAGTAGGCAATTCTAAAGAATACACTAAATCAGAAGTATGTTCTTAAATGTTTGCAAACATGTGTCATTTTTGCTGCTGCTTAGTATCGGCTGCTTGTTAACTCTTAACAACACTTGTCCAATGCGACTACGAACATTTCATTTATATGCAGTTTGGCACTGTCTCATCAGTTTAGTTATCTGATCAATGGTTAAGATTGTTAAGATGTTTGCATTATAGTCGAGTGTCTCATTAAATACTTTCCTTTCTACTGCTTAAGCTTTTTTTTTAATAATCAAATTAACTAACTTAACAGCTTACTAACCTAAGTTGCAATTTTGCAGCAAGTGGCCAAAGTTAGATGCTTGATGTACTGTCCCTTATAAATTGCGATTTTGCAGCAAGCGGTAAGCTTATTATCTTTTTTATATGTATACATATATTTGAATGTGTTGTCTCCGACTCATTTTTTGTAAGAACTTACTGAAACTACTTTAATACTATGTTAGGGCTGTTTAAATTGATTGATAAAACACCATTGGGTGGATGTTGTGAGTTGCATTTTGATTAATTGTTGTTCCTTGATGCAGAGGTCTTTTAAATCACATTGAAATACGAACAAAAACACGAAGAGATTTAGAAGTGGGAGAAAGAGATCAAACTTGTTGCTGACACAAATGGAGATTTGGGATTACGGTCACACTTTGTATATTGTTCACAGTTTTGTATGAACTTTCTATTGAATTTATGGCCACATATGGGCTGTTTGGGATTCCTTACTGAAACTTCTATAAAGAGAGCTTTTTAGAATTGCTAATTTAATTTTTTTTAAAGAAAAATACACATATAGACCGGTTTGTATTATAATCACCGGTCTATATAACGAGTTTTTTAGACCTACATAACGATTCTTTTAGACCGGTTTAGCACCGGTCTATATAACTTATCTTTTAGACCGGTTGCAGCACCGGTCTATATAAGTGTTTATCTTTTGGACCTCCCCCCTTTTAGACCTGTTCGAGCACCGGTCTAAAAGGGTCTGAGAACCGGTCTAAAAGCGTCTTTTTCTAGTAGTGATGTAAGAATCTGTTCGCGTTATGGAGCACGGCCTCTGCCCCACTAAGGACTCCCACCCCAAACTGAAAATCACCAAGGTAGTTGGACATCCCCTTCTCTTACATTCCATATAAGTTTTTCATTGCAATTTTAACAAGTATTTAATATTAGTTTTCACAAATTATAAAACATTAGTCATGACGGCTTAGAAAAACATGGATGACTGGATTTATTTATTTATTTAGAACATATTAATAGACTCATTTAACATTTTCACATATGAAATTGGTCACCGGCTCTATCTTAAATTTTTTATCTACAAAAAATCCAAATTCCAAACTTGTCAATTCAAAAGTTCTAGACCGAGTGCAATACA
The DNA here is from genome assembly GCA_019973895.1 of Chrysanthemum seticuspe. NCBI lineage: Eukaryota > Viridiplantae > Streptophyta > Magnoliopsida > Asterales > Asteraceae > Chrysanthemum > Chrysanthemum seticuspe. The sequence goes on along the minus strand of BPTQ01000006.1, from coordinate 189,921,449 downwards.
CAGCTGTTAAAACATCTCAAATACCGACACATATGTTTGTGACGATACTTTTTCCAAAAAGTTGGAGTATATATTATCTAACGTTGGGTCCGTGAAATATTACTAAAATTCCCTTGTAAAATGACAGGTGATACGAAATATGAATATCCACTATCAAACATACAAATGTAAGGTTCTGCAAGTGTGAACAAGTGAACACTTGATGTTAACATCAACATATTCAAAGAACGTGAATGTGGATATTGTTTTAAAGATTTAATTAAGAGGCACCGTCAGAATATCAGAAGTAACCAGCAAAATCTGTATGATTAAATATTCATAAAAATAAACTAAATATCTACTAGATTTTGTTCAACGCTTGTTCAAAAAGGTTTGAAAAGAAGATAGTGAGCCACATCATCTATTCATAGTAAGTGTATGTTAAGTAGCTAGTATCCGGGAGTATGAGGTTAGAATTATACCCAAAGTATCAACATTGATCAAATCAGCTACACCAAAATCTTATTCTGCCTTACGATATAATAATGTAATCAAACGTCTTAAAGCATTTAAAAAATTGGATTGGGATCCTCTAATATTTTTAATTCTTAAACATAACCTTTAGTATTATGTTTAGCAAAACCTTTATTTTATATAGATATAAATGATTTTGATTTTTTTTTCTTTTCATTTTAATGTTTTTTAACGAATGTCATTTTGTTAATTTATAGTTGCATCATATGAACGAGTAATGAAAAAGACCGAATATGTGGGAGATTAGCAATTTCCAGCTGTTCTCTAATGAAAAGATAATATCCATTTTCAAAGCCCTCAATCATAAAGTTCCTAACTTTGACTGTCTTTAGAGTTGACATGGTCAAACCATGAAGTCGACTAATGTGTCTCCTGGATTACCATCATACCACACGAATGTATTAGAACTAGAATGACCTACATCACCGTTACCATCACCCCCGCTGCCACGACCCCTCAATACCCACATTTGTCACCATGTTATCGTGAAAGGCGTGGAATCAATATGAGCATGTGAGGCTCGTTGTGTAAACACGGTTGGATCAAAATAGACAATCTTCTGTTTGTCTGATTGATCTTGCTAATATTAAACTACATTAGTACGTGGTCGATGCGAAGCTCGTGTATTAACAAAATTTGTTCGATAATTAGTTACATCTTAATTATATTTACCCGTTTACAAATCTTATAAATTGGAAGACATAGAGTAGTAAAAAGGGCATACATGAGCGGTGTGTCTAATTATCAATAGATTAAGTATAAGTTTAAACATATATATTAGGTCTATGTGCCGTACTGTCGTTGGTCATTAGCTTAATATTCTAAACAACCTACACTAGTGAAGGGACACATGTCCGTACTCTTAATGGTCCGAACAAAGTCTAAAACCATATTGTTGACTTCATGCAAACATTATAGAGTGAAAAATCTACTAATGACTTTGAAGTAGATTGAAAGTACATGGAAGATCCTTCAACAACTTATTAAAATATATATTAACGACTTGCATTACCATCTATATATACATGCATGGACTGTATTGATTCTATAAACATTAACATTAACATTAACATTACAATTACGTACCATTGACAATTATAAATCTAGCTAGTGAAACAATCTAATTATGAATGAGGGCGTTCACCGTTCAACAAGCGGAGGTGGTACTTCTTCGGGTTACACGGGTGTGCGCAAGAGGAAATGGGGCAAATGGGTATCTGAAATATGTGAGCTTGGGAAGAATTCCCGAATATGGCTTGGAAGTTTTGAGACACCTGAAATGGCAGCAGCAGCCTATGATGCAGCGGCATTTTACCTTAGGGGTGATATTGCCAAGCTTAATTTTCCAGAAAGGGTAAATAGTCTCCCAAGGCCGGTTAACTCTAGTGCAGAAAGCATACGCATGGTGGCTCAAGAAGCTGCCCTGCAGTTAAGACCCTCCATTCAACAATATGAGCACGAGCAGGGTGGGTCTAGCTCGGGTCATACAGTGCCAGTCAATGTCGGACTTTCCCCAAGCCAAATTCAGGCGATAAATGATGAACCACTTGATTCCCCCAAATTATGGATGAATTTGAGTGAATATGTTACTAACAATGCTTACTTTGATCCTATGTGTGACTGGGAAGACATACCAGCTGACTATTCCCTATGGGATCCGTAGGTAACAAGCGCCCTTCCTTGGGGATGGTCACTTTCTAAACATCATCTTCTGAAAACCCAAAAAAAAGTCAGCTGATAAAACTTGTAGATTTTATTGAAAGACTTTTCACCACAGATTTTTGCGTAGGGAAAAGATCTTTTTTCGAGTGTCATAGTTATTCATTATAAGTAGTATGAATATCTCTTCCATTAATCATAATCACTTTTTTCGACTAGTTTTCAGTTTTGACCACGGGTGTGGTCCAAAAATAAAGAAACAGCAAGTTGTTGTTGTTACATAATTTAATTGGAAGTTACAGTTTAGTACGTAGTTTACATATATTTGTCTTCTGTGATTTCCATTAGGAGCTGATCGAGATTTAATTGCTCCATAGACAATATTATTTGGAATGGCTGTAGTACTTGCAAGGGCCAGGTGCTTAGCAGAATAAATTCTTTTGTGTCTTGTATTTTTGGTTTTGTTTTATTTTCTCCTGATGTAAACGCCAATATCGCAAGGTTTGATATAAATTCCAGTCGTGTTGACTTATATAACACTTGTAGCTTTGTGATGTAATTTGCACAGCTTTTAGTAGTTGAACCACATTACTTTCGACATTTTACCCATTATCATGGAACGATGATCATCTCAACAAAGCATACTAACTGTGCCTCCATTATCCCCTAAAACACATATGTGTTTCATGCCCTTAAATATGATCATTTTTATAACAGCAAAGAAACTCATACCCTATTACTAACAAGTCTCCAAACCACGACCACAGTACATTGAAGGTGGGGTCTACTAACTTTGAAAAAAACCCATGGCTTGGGGGTTTAGGGTCTGTTATGGTCTAGAGTACAAATGCAATACATAGACCATAACAGACCCTAAACCCACAAGCGGGCTTGGGCCGACTAACATAACAATGTCATTGAACGTACCTCGCTACCAAGCAATTCAGCCATGGTTTTTTTTAAGGTGAAGGTGTGACTGTTGGTGTAGTCACATTGAAATATAGAAACCACTGAACAATTATGATTTCGAAGTTCCACTTACCCTCTCATCTTGGAAGGACCAGTTTCATCAGCATCGCAAACAATTATAATATGATGCTTTTTATCTTGACATCCGATGTAAATCTAGTACAATTAGTTCCAACAATTAACCATAATCAGTCACCTAATTAACATATCTAGAAATAAACATAATGCACTATTACAACCTTTTTCAATAATCTGGTCAATGAGGTTTGTCAGAAACATCACAAATCGCAAAGTAACGTCATACCATATATACCTTAGAGCATGCACAACAATAACACCATAACATCAATAACACTGTCCACGTCAGCGCCACATCAGCTTTAACATTTCACCTTAACATCCCCAAAAAACACCCACAACATTAACATCCCAATAACATCAATAACATTTCCAAAAATTTACAAAAACAACCCCTCATTTAGAGGCATAAATGAAAAAAAAAAAGAAAAAAAAAAAAAGAAAAAAAAAGGCAAATAACGGGCGTTCCCCGGCCCTTTAACACCCATTTAACATCGGCCTTCCAACAATAACACCAAATAACGACGGGTAACGCGGCTCTAACGCCGGTTCCGGCGTTATTGTTGAACATGCTTTTAGGACACTGTGTAACAGATTAGTACGCTATGAGCTGCAAAATGCATTTGTAAATTAGACTTTCTATCGGTATCTCTGGTATATGAGATTGAACTGTAAATAGTTTACACAGTTGCCCTTATTAAAAATCATATGCATAATTGTTACTTGTATTTTACACCTAATTGAATGAAATATGGAATAATACATATCGTTATCATAACATTAATAATAGTCTTAATTTACACGGCTAAATACCATGCTCATTGTGACCTGCTATTTGATTCGTGGAAAATTGTTTTTGTAAAATTAAGTGACCTAAACTACTAAAACAAGTTTTTCATGAAATTAAAAACTAGATGCTATGGACACTTGGGATGTACGGCTCACCCACTAGAACAAACTATAAAGGGGGTTTAAGGAGGTGCGCACAGTCACACCTAAAGGATTACCGGTTATTGCCTAGCGCTTACCTGGTCCTCCGCCTCCCTGTGAGTTCGATTGGAGCTACCGTGAACCATGATGATCACTACAGTTTCATTACCAAAAGTTTTTAAAATAAGTGTTAGAAAGTTGTTTTTCATGCTTCTTTGTACACGATTTTACCACATTTATGTGAATACCCTATGTGAAAATTTTAAGTCTATGTCATCCAACTATGAACACGTGCATTTAGCTTGACCTCTTTGGTCAGACCTTAGGGCCATTCCAACCCATGGTGATTATTACTCATGGGTCAGACCTTTGGTGATTTTTGCAAGTTCTTACTTGGTCGACTTATTTCGAGTATGCTTGGTCAGACCTTGGACCCGAGGCATAAGATGAGACTAAACATGCTCATGACATTATTACGTGTCTACTAATGTCTTGATCAGTCTCATAAATCTAAGAGTTGCATTGTGCAATTAACGATCGTCGCTTACCTCTTGCCCTACTTAGTTACGCATTGGTCAGACCTTTGGTAAATAAGTGGGAGGTCAAGATGGATCTTAGTCATAATTAGTAATTAATTGGGTAGTTAATTCTTTTAAAAATGTAATTATCGAAAATACTATAATTGAACTTTCTATGTTCTGACTAAATTGTGTTGTTGCAACATAATTCGTAAACAAAGTTGTTTTTCTTAAAAAAAACAAACTTAGTCTCTTTTCCTGATAAGAAGAGTGAGACTTATTCCTATCTTTTCTCCTTAGTTGACAAAGTAAGATAGGATTACAAACTGATAAACTCACTTAGGATCTTTCATAAGCCTTTTACGGTCTAGAAATAATTGAAAGATAAAATATTTTGTGTAACTAGAAAACATTTTGTCTATAGCTACCAAAATAAATGACATCTTGCACTTGTCACGATGTATGAGTTTAAACCGCAAAGAGTAAAGAAATTACTAGAATATCCGCTAGGTAATTTTCTTGGACTCTTATTATTCCTAAAGTGCTAAATACCCTTGGGACTATGTAGACGATAAAGGATGAATTGCATGCTAAAGATTCAAGTTAAATGAAAGTATGAATGGCTAGTCCCTCATCTACATAAGTAGGACTTAGTATACTCTGTTCAATACCTAAGTACATTGCTACTTGTAGGCATTCAAAGAGAATAGGAAAGTGTATAAAGTTGCGATATGCTTTCTACTGTCATTGTAACATCTACAATGTTGACAAATCCAGTGGGAGCATTGCATTTTATTACTGAAATTAACATTCCTGTAATGTTGTCAATTTCAGTGGGAGCTACGGGATTTATTTCCTTTTTAGTCACCCATATCATTTCAAACTTTCTTTGAAATAATTCATTACTTTCCAAATATGAACGGCAATTGCTTAAAGGAAAATTGCATTTTATTTTATAAGATAACATGTTGCCTTTCTGCTGTTGCTCTCTGAAGCGTTATCTATAGAATAATAATCCACAATTCCTTATTAGAGGTTATGGTTCTAAAACTATTTATAATATCTATGACATTATCATATTGTTTGCACAATCAATCACATGTTGTTTGTTTTCATAATATGATGTTGTGCCTTACACAAGTGGGAGAAATCTCAAAGTGTGTACAAGGAACAACAATATTATTTGTGTCTCTTGACCGCAAGGTAAGAAAATTAATAATTCTACTAGGACTTAAACACGCGAGATGTTTATTTGCCTACTACATGTTAATAAGAATTCTACTAGGACTTAAACCCGCGAGATGTTTATTGCCCTACTACATTCTAATTATAATTCTACTAGGACTTGAACACGCAAGATGTTTGTTGCCCTACTACATTCAAATATCATGATATAGTGTTAAAATACTTCAATATTTTGACTACATGTTTTAGTCAACATGATTATGGTTAAATGATAATAATCATAATTTTGAAATATAATATTAACTTGAAATTACTACAGAACTCAAGAGTTTGCGTTCATGATTACTTTTGTTAGTATAATTATGCTTACATGTTAAGACATAATTATAAAGTATTTGAATTAATCAATGACTTATAACATAAAGTATATAGTAAAATTTTTATCTCTTCTAGTTAACACATAAACATAAGGTTTTGAATTATTCAAAGACTTATAATGTATTATTGACATGTTATGTTTTCTTTTAAACACATGAACATATAATTCTTGAACAGTTCTGTCTTTTTGTGAACACATGAACATAAGGTTCTTGTATTATTTATGGAATATACATTATAGCATGCACTTGGTTCGAAAATACTTAATATGCAATTTGGATCGACCCAATTGACAACTATTTGGTCCAAAGAGAATGAAGTTATCTATAAAATTCTGATATAGTCTCATAATTCTAATACTCATAGAATACCACTTTATTATGGTATGTCTAATGTGTTAAAACAAACCTTATTCATATTGTTTGATTCATGATAGCTTTAATTGCTCTACCTCCAAAATATATCAAGGTTAGAAAATTGCATGTTTCGTGGATACACTCAATATAGTTCAAACCAAGAAGGTATTCAAGACAACCCATAACCGAAACCCCTAATCCCTTAGGGATTTTCGTTTTTTTTACAATCAAGCCAATCGAATCCTAAACCCTTTTGGATTTTTGATTTTTCTACACTTCCTAGCTTGAAGAATGAAGTTTTGGTGTTCTTCCTAGCTTGACGAAACACAAAACTGTTGCTAAGATTTTTGGTTAAAGAGTGATACAAAATTAGAGTTTTGCTACAAACCCTAATTAGAGTTGTTGGAAGGAATTACATTATGTCTTGATTTAAGTTCTGAATTTGTTAAAATCTTATGAAGCATTTTACTAACAAATCTAGAGATGAGAACTTAAAATGTATTTTGTGGTTCCAAATAAAGAAAAATTTATTGTTGCTTAAATACTTAGTATTTGGAGAATTGTCTCTACTTACAAAAGTAAGTGGGAGCATATACAAATCTCGAAGTTATTTGAGAACAAAATACTTAACCTTCTAAAATCCACTTATTAATGTCATACTAAGGTTAAACATGTAAATGTCGACCGAAGTATAATGATTACCTCTTATTCATAAATCAGAAAGGATGCCTCATCACTTGAGTGATATTTTAATATCAATGCTGAGGGATATAAGTTAGAAGATTATTGTAAATCAGCTAACTACTAAATACATTATCACATCTTGAATCTGATAAATGTTTTTGAACTATGAATGATAAGATACAGTCCTTAAAAGGCAAATCAAGTTTTGAGCATGATTATTATTTCGCCTAATACTTAACCTATGAGGTTGGAATGAGTTTCTTTTGAAGAATGCCTCACAAGTACAAAATAGTATACATGTTAATGCATGGCTTTTAGTAAGAAGTTTTTAATCGTACTTAAGCAATTAACTGTGATTAGATTTTCTTATATATACACGCATTAATTATATAAAAATAATTAATTGTCACATGTTTCCTTGTATGTGGAATATGGCAATTAAAATTTTATAACTCTTTCTTTATGATTACTTTTTGCAAGGACGGTGTGTAATCAAAATGGTTATGAATCTATATAATCTTTATGTAGTATACAAATATAAGCAATCCGTGTTTTGGATTGGATAATGCATCTAGGAGCTGCGATCATGAATTTAATTACAATATGATTTTGATTAAATTAAGATAACGCTTGAGTACATCTGACATTACGTGATTGCACATTGTTTTTTTCCTTAAAATTTAGATGTTGAAGATATCATTCAAATTAAGCTAGATATTAATCCTTAAGCTTGGAATGAAACTTCACTTGAAATTTAAGGAATAAAAAAACAACCTTGAAATAAATGTTTATCTAGAATAAACAAATGCGGAATATTAAGTCCAAGACAAATGCAATATATCATTGAAGCAAGTTGTGGAAAACTAGAAGGGGGGGTTGAATAGTTTTGCCAATTTTACGTTAGTTTCAAAAACTTTTAGATTCGTTGATATGTGAGATCTTGTGGATGTGGAGAGAGTATAGATCTAATGATAAAGTAAGTAAATAAAGTAAAGCGAAGGGAAAGAAAAGACACAACCGATGTATAGTGGTTCGGCTACAAGGACACCTTCCTTACCCTACTCCACTCCCCGAGTCACCTATTCGAGAGTTCAAGCACTATGTCAACAAACTCCTTCACTTGGCGGAGAAGCCTTCACAACGTTGCTTACACTTTTTCCGGTACAAAGCTAGATACCGAGTCCGTAACACGGTGGACCAAACCAACACGACTATTACACAACAAATATGTGAAATATCAAATACAAGATCTTCGCTACAGAAATCTTGTGGAGTGACAAATCAATCAAGGACCCCTTGCTTGGATGACTTGTAGAATGATCGTGATCTCGCCTTAGAGAAGGACCTATATGAGGATCACAATAGAAAGAAATAAAAATAACTCTCTAGATCAAGTGATCTATATGTTAGAAGAGAATGAGAGTGTATGAGAGATTTAGTAAGAAGAGGGGTAAGGTAGAATGAAGAAATGGCTCTCTATTTATAGGCAAATTCCTTCACTGTTCCCATGGATCCCACGGATCCCTTCCACAAGGGATCCGTCTAGTGTAATCCTAGGGATCCGTGGAACGCTCCTCTTTGCCCATGGGTTTTTTGGTTATGGGTCATGGGTTGGTCCATGGGTTATCTTTAGATTCAATGTATCTAAGTATACATTGTATCAAGTCTCTTTGGGTATGGTTTAAGATCCATGGGTTATGGTCCATGGGTTACGATTTTAACCCATCCTAATAAACTATTACAACAAATGCTTAATTACTACATTTTTGTATTTAAATGGTAATATGTAAATGCTTTACAAAACTAACATGTATCCTTTATAATTATACTTAAGATAACATTATATTTGTTATCAACAAAACACAAAGAGATCGCAAAATATTAATAAACGGTTTTACGGTTTATTTGTATTAACAATCTCCCCCTTTTTGTTGATGACAAAACATAATGTTATGATGAGTAAAACTTAAGAATAGATGTAAATTTTGAAAGCCCGAAAGCCCCTAAGTTTTACTTCTTCTCCCCCTTTTTGTCGAAACAAAAAGTTAACCCTTGGAAGAAATAAACATAAAAGGTGGGGAAAAAAATAGTCCACGTATCACTAACTCCCCCTTGAAGGTAGCTCCCCCTTGTTTGGGGCGTCAAGAGAAGAAAAATAGAAATCCTACAAAAGAAAGGTTAGTAACATGCTTAAATAATCTTGTGATTGTCGAGAATCAAGATTGGGAGCCAAGGTATGTAAACAAGGCCTTGTAATAAAACAACAAATTGTAGTGGTATTTATGCCACCTACAAGCATGTAAAAATACAAACAAGACTTGTTCTTGAAAATGACTCAAATGAAAAAGTACAATAAAAATAGTAGTAATGATTCCGTCCATGCTTGCATAAGGTTTATGGATGGAGGTTTTGATGAGGGATGGTATTGATGCGATCAAGTATGAGGTTGAGTATGAATTGCATTTCTTCCCTAACTTCTATTGCGATTTCCCTAGTGGATTGACAATGTTCACAATGTAGGTGATGTGGGTGATGAGTGCGGAAGTTTTCCGGGTTGTTTTGATTTGAGTTATACGGAAGATGTGGTGGAAAAATAGGAAAATATGGATCAACATCCGGAATATTTGTAAGTGGTGGTGGAAAAGAATCTAGATGTTCTTGTAATGTGATGGGAGCTAATGGTGGTGATGTTTCAAGATTTTGAAAGATATTATTTGGAGATGTGGGTGGTGTTGAAAAGACTATTTCTTTTTGTTTAGATTGTTTAGATCTTGTTGGAGTCTTAAGGAGTTCCAAAAGAGTGACTTTGGGTGGTGATGAGGTTGGTGTACTTGTTGGAGATGAGGGAGGTGCTATTATGGAAGCATCTTGTGGTGAGTTATTTGTTGAGGATGAACCATTTGAGGTTGTTTTTGCTAAACAACAAGATCGGATACTAATCCGTGCGGATATCCTAGAATTTGATTGTGGTATTTTGGATGGTGGAAGTACAAAGGTTTGGATATCATGATTGTTTGTACTAGATGATTCTCCTAAAAGGTTTTTGGATGACATGGTGTATTGTGTATGTGAGGATGAGATGGATTATGCAAGCATTTTGGGAGTTCTATATATAGAAAAACAAAGCATTGTAATAAATGGTTGAACAAAAATGTGGATTAAAATCTAATGATTAGATATGAATTCAAGGCATGTGATCATGAGAACACAAGCATTAAAGAGCATACTGTCTTTACGGATCCCACGGATCCTTCCCTTGAGGGATCCGTCCAGCATGAAGGCTGGGATCCGTGGGTCTGGTGATTCAGGCAGCACAAAAATTTCTTTTTGGAAATATTTTTGCCTATTGTGTGCCTATATGCAAACGATTTGGAGTTGCGGTTTTCTCGACCTCTAAAAAGAAAAGGAAAATAACTAGAGAAAAATAAATCCTATTGAGATAACCTGAAAACACACATTTGGTACATAAGTACGTAATATTGTGTTATCAATGCTCCTAATTCATTTTTGCTTAAATGAATATACCCGAAAACACATATTAGTTATGTGTTCCCTTTAGCATTCAAAAGACATGAGATGCAATGAAAACGGGTTTTTACTTTGTATTAATAATGAAAAAGTGATTTGTCCTAGACGTGAGAAATTGCTTTAGTGAAATTGATACGGGAAGGTATCATTCTTTTTCGAAAACATTTTGAAAAGAGATTTTCTTTAAAAATGTGTATGTAGTTATATGGAAAAAAATTAAAAGTAGAAGACTTATCTTGGGTTTTGAAAATTCCCGTATTGTTTGTGAGTTGTGTGTGAAATATGTTAGGAATTAGAAATTCCAGGTATTAAAGAGTCGGTCACCTCAAGTATATGTAATCGTTAGAAAGCTCGTAGTCGTAGTTCTTTTAAGTTAAGTAGTATTTAGTTTAGTAACACCGTGGAGGACGGACGGGTCTTTACCCACTGTATGCCTGATCCACAGCCCGATGTGTGGCGATTTATGTAAGACTATAAATACTCTCTACCTTCCAAGGTAGAGAGTTGGAGCTCATAATAAGAATTTTCTTTCTCTCACTAAAGTTCCCTAAACCTCTAACTTTCTCTCTCTAGAATTCCACTTATTCGCCACCTTGTTGTTATGGTTTGATGTGTATGTGAAAACTAATATCTAACAATTGGTATCAAGAGCCATGGTTAGATCATATCTTGCACATCTTTGGATTTCTAGTGGTTTTTAGGTGGTTTTTGAGTTTGAAAAAGTTTAGTGGTTTGTGCATCATTTGGTTGATTTCTTGTGTTAAAGTTTGGATTTTGTTAGTACTTTTATGTTTAGAATCATCACAAGTGTTTAGGTTTTCATTTGGTAAGCTTGAATCATCTTGGTTGGGTTGTTTTTGGATTGAAAAGTGATGTTTATGTGGTTTTTTCTTGCTAGCGACTTAACACACGGAATACTTTCTTCGTAGCGACTTGCTTTACAAATTTGTAGCGAGTTACAGTTTTAGACCTAGCGACTTAGAACTAGCGACTTAAAGTACAAGTAGTGGACTTTCCACCACAGGTAGCGACTTAGTGGTAGCGACTTGGTCTGTAGCGAGTTGCTCTTTAGCGACTTGTATCTTTAGCGACTTGAGTAGCGAATTGCTGCCAAAATTTTGCTAGCGACTTGAAGCTTAGCGAGTTACTACTTAGCGACTTGCATTTGTCTAGCGACTTGGGACTCTAGCGACTTAGTGGTGTAACGAATTAGTTGTTAGCGACTTGGTGCATTATCTTCTAGCGACTTGGGTGAATGTTTACGGTTTTCTCTTGATTTAGTAAAATCCCGTGAAAGAATCTATTTCCCGGTTTAATCATAGAGTTATAAAATCCCGTATAATCTGTTAACATGTCTACCAACGTTCCTACTATCATCTCCACTGTTGCCGAGGATGTTCAAGCTGCTGGCTCAGATACTCGTCCACCCATGCTTGACAGAACTGACTACGATTCTTGGGCTCAACGAATCAGATTGTACTGCCTTGGAAAGGAAAATGGTGTTATGAAGATGGAACTCCTATTTACGGAATGGACAGACCTAAAATGTATGATGAGCTTGATGATAAGGAGAAAAAGAGATTCGATGCAGATATCAGGGCTTCAAACATTGTTCTTCAAGGTCTTCCTAAAGACATCTACAAGCTGATCAATCACAACACCGATGCAAAGGCAGTTTGGGATAATGTTAAGATGCTTCTCTCAGGTTCAGAATTAACTATGGAAGACAGAGAATCCCAACTCTATGACGAATTTGAACACTTCAAGATGAAACCAGATGAGAATGTCTATGAGTACTATGTGAGATTTCATAAGTTACTGAATGACATGAGGAACATCAGAATGACTATGCCTAACATTCAGCTGAATTCAAAATTTGTGAACAACATGAACCCCGAATGGCACAAGTTTGTCACCTCTGTGAAGCTCACTAAAGGATTGAAGAATACAAACTATGAGCAACTCTATGCCTTCCTCCTTCAGAATGAGAGACATGCTATGTTTGAAAAATTGATTCTCAATCAGTTCAAAACCAACCAGGGAGAGACAAGCTCGTCTAATGACTCAACTGCCTTCTACTCAAACATCGGAATCACAACCAAAGCATCACAAGTCATACCCTTGGGTAATGGTAATCACAAACTCATTCCTGATCCTATGTTCAAACAAGCTGATGCTGATGCACACGTGGGTAACTTCATTAATCAACTAGCTCTTCTGATTAGTCAAAACATGAATTCTCTCCCACAAACCAACAACAACCTCAGAACAGCATCTAACCCACACAATCAAGCCACTGTTAAAGATGGAAGGATCGTGGTGCAACCAGTTCAGGAAAGACAGTATGATCAGGGAAGAGGTGGAGCTGGTAGAGGTTATGTTGGCAATCAGACTCGAGGAAGGAATGGTAACCAAGGTCAAGCTAAGCCGATCAAATGCTATAACTGTGGTGGTGAGGGACACATTGCAAGAAACTGCACATCTCCAAAGCGTCCACAGAATGCTGATTACTTCAGAGATAAGATGCTGCTTGTACAAGCTCAGGACAATGGTGCTGCTTTGGATGAAGAGGAATTGCTGTTTCTAGCTGAGGGCAATGCCAAGACCTATGATGCAGATGTGGATGAGCAGCCTATTCAGGAGATAGGTCACAATCATCAGAATGCCTTTCAAGTCGCTGATTGTGATGCATACGACTCTGATGTGGATGATGGACCTACGGCACACACAATTTTTATGGCTAGCATCTCTCCAATGGTTTCTCCCAAGGTCTCTTCTTCACCACTAGCTGGCCCATCCCATGACAAACTCATCTCAGAGGTATTAAAACTATACGATAATGCTGATGTGCAACAGATGCATGACAAAGTACAATCAACTGAAACTATTGAATCAAATATTGAAAATATGGGTAATATCGACATTATCCCATATGATCAATACGTGAAACAAAGTGAAAGTGAAGGTGTACCAAGTGATGCATCTTCTGCAGTCAACAATGACTATGTTTTTGATGAATACACTGCATGTGCCCCTGATGATTCTGTAATTTCTGAACTAAGTGCCTATAAAGAACGTGTTGCTATTTATGAACAGCGTGCAAAATTTGAGTTGACCACTCGTGAGCAGGAAATGGATGACCAAGTGCGTACAGTCATTAGAAAAAGTAATTTTAGAGAAGAAGTATTGAAACAAGAATTAAATTCCTTGCAAGAAAAACTTTCTAAAACAGCTAAGCAAAAACAAGAACTTCAAGAAAATGTGAAAATGCTTAAGCAAGAATTTAATGCAAAGGAATCAAAACTCTTGAGAGACTTTTCTAATCTGAAAACTTTGAAAAACAAGCTTGAAAACAAGTTGTACATACAAGGAAACACCATTCAGACTGCTCACATGGTCACTAAACATAGAGTTCTAAGCGATAAGCATAGTGTTCCCATTATAGATAAACCCAACCCTGAGTACGGAAAGATAGCAAAAGCAGCTCAAAGTGTGATCTATGATGGCAATGAGATTCTTAAACCTAGACAGAAACCTAGTTGCGTTGAGTGCACTGAGGAAGATAAGAAATCAGATGAAGTCACTAGGGAAAGGATGAACAAAAAATTAGATGATCCTAAATACAAAGAAAAAAAAATAATTATCACTCCCCATGACTACAAGAAGGAAAACTGGATTTCCTTGAACATGTTTAAGCCTCAGACATTGTTGACTCCCGAACAAGTTTTCTGGAAAAAGGATTTAGATAAGCAGAAAGCTGAAAATATTGTTGAAACAAACCCTCCCCTATGGAAAATGCCTAGAGCGACTGTGTATCCTCCTAATACACCAATGCATCTTTGATGAGTGTGTAAATACTCATCATTTTTGTACAAATTAAACTGCAAAAACATCTGAAAACACTCAGAAATGCATCAAAATGATAAAAATATCACAAATAAGTGTTTTATGTGTTTTAAATGCAAAAATATCAAAATCTGGTGAAAAACGTATCAAGTTTGCATAATTGGCAGTTTTAGTCCCCCAAGTTTGTAAAGTTGTCTAAAACAGTCCCTGGTAAATCTAAATAAAGAAAAATATCATTTTAAGTCCCTAGGGATTCCTAAGTTGTCAAAATTGGTCCTTGAGATTCAAATTTACAAAATTACAACTTTAGTCCCTGAACTTTGAAATTTGGCAAGTTTAGTCCTTTGAGAATTTGAAAATGTCAAAAATGGTACTTGTACTATTAGAGTTTGTCAATTTCAGTCCTTGAGTTAACTTTGGAGAAATGGCAGGATTGGTCCCTCAAGATTGAAGTAATTGCAGTTTTGGTCCTTGTCTTATTAACTAAAGCCTAAGACTTGTCAAAATCTTTTTAGACCCCTGCCATATTACCCTTTGTGACCCCCCTGTCACTTTCATTTTGGACCCTTTGGTCAAACACAGTCAAACAAAGCAAAAACCCGCCCCCACTGTTTATCTTCCCCAACACCTGTTTCCCTCCAACTTGCATGCTTTCCTCCCATCACCTCACCTTTTCCACCACCCTCATCATCATCAGCCCCCCACAATTAATGCCACCCCCTACTTGCTTGTTTCAGAGCCTACAAGTCAAATATAGGTTTCCCGCCAAATTGATAAAAACGGCTAAAAGGCTCAAAACTCTCCCATTGGCCAAGAAAAGTGGTGGGATTCAATCAGAGGACACGTGTAAGACATTTTGAAGCATAAAAGAGGAGGAAGACAGAGAAGCAAAGCAGTAGTTAGTTTATTTTAAAAAGTGTATGACGTTTTTAAGCTTATAATGTTTTAAATAGTTCTTAATTGTAGTTTCCAGTTATTTTGTATCAAACAAAGTTATTTAAGTGTATTGCAACTTATTTCAAGCATCAATTCAAGTTCTAGTTCATGTTTCATGTTTATTGGCCACTGTTGAAATTTTCAGTTTCTAACTCTCATGTATAAGCTTCAATCAGCTTATTTATAAGCTCAAACAAGCTCAAACTAGCTTATCATAGCTTTTTGTGAGCCTACTTTTAAGTTTCAAGCAGTTTTGGAATCTGGTCAACAAAAGTCAAAATGGGGAAAAAGGTAATGCAGTAATGGAAATAGGTAATGCAGACATGGAAATGGGTTGGTTTGGAAGCAGTTGGGTTGGTTTAGAATAGGCAGTGGTTCTGGTTTCATTATTGGCAAGCCATAGTGGCTAGGGACCATGTGTAAGTGATTGCCAAAATTTCATGCATAATCTGTTTTTGTCTTTATAAGTAGTAAAGCCTGTTTAAATAGTTGTGTTTAGGTTAAGCAAGTTTAGTTTGATCATTAATTTATGCTTGTTCAGTCTTTAGTCCAGTTTTTGTTTGCAAAACTATTAATAAAGGTGTGTTTGGATCCACTGTTGTAGCTGTCTTTTGGATATGTGCAGTGGATAAGGCCTCTTGGTTTATGTTTGTGTAGCTTATATTGACTCACATCAGTCATAATATTGCTGCTGCTAGTACTCAAAGTCAAAATCACAGTTAATCTTTCTTAACAATTTAACTGTGGGATTTTTATAAAAGCCAAATCTTATTTTGTGTTTAAAAGTCTTAGACAAAGCTTGTATGATCTTCATTTCATCATTTTACATCAATATCTGTCCACAAATTTGATCCAAAGTTCAAGAAAGTCAAAGTTTAAAATCTGTCAAAAGTCAAGATATTTGCAAAAACCAGTTTTTAGGCCAACTAGTAAGATTTTTCACAGATTCATCTCTGGGCCAAATCAATTCAAACTTTGGGTTTTATAAGTTCTCTTGGTCTAGTTTCTTATTAGTATTTTTGTTGATTTTTATTAATTTTTCTTAAGCCTCAAATAAGCTCATTAAGTAGGGCTTATCTGCCCTGCTCCAACACTCAGTTATCACTGAGATTTTCTCAGCTTATTGTTGGGGTTGTCCAGAGCTCCACAGAGCTTTTCCAGGTCTAATTTTTGGTTTGAAAGTAGTTAGCCAGGTCTAGAACAAGTTCCAACATTTGGATTTTATTTTCAGCTTATTGTGTTGCTTGTGCTTATTCTCAAAAGTGGTGCTCTCAAACTGTTTTAAGCAATAAGCTCAAATAAGTCAAATCACAAGCAGTTGCAATTCAGAGGTCAAGACTTGTTGTTTTTAGTTGATTTAGATTACTTTTAGCATGAAATAGCTTCTGTGAAAGTGTGGTGCTCAGTTTGAACCTTGTACTTATTCAAAGTGCTTATTAATAAGCACTTACAACTGCAGTCTCAATTTCCTCCACACAACACCATGTTTTTCTATTTTTCCTAGATTCATAATATTATTTTAGAGTTTTCCTGAAATTTTCATAATTTTCCAACACTGTTTGCTATTTTTCTTAATTAAAAACAGTTTTTAGGCCATTTTAAATAGCTTTTAATACAATTAAATCAGAAAAAGTTCAAAAAAATAATTTTTCAATTTTCTTAGGTTTAGAAAAATATAAAAAGTAAAAAAAGTAATTTTCCTGATTTTTCATAGTTTATTTTGTAATTTTTAGTAATTTAATTAGTTTTTAATAGTTTAAAATTCATAAAAAATAGAAAAACAATCAGAAAAATATAAAAATAGTTTTGAAAATTCTTTTTTGTTATTTTAGATTTTTCCAAGTCATAATTTTATTTTTCTAGGTTTATTTCCTATTTTCTTGTAATTTAGGTTATTATTAATTAGTTAAAAATAGTTTTTAATTAATAATAATTAGATAAATAGTTATAAAAATAATTTTCTTTTTCTTAAAATTTTCTTATATCATCAGGTTTGTAAGAATATCATTTTCATATTTTTAGGATTAATATTGTGTAAGTTTCACGTTTTTATTTGTACGTCGCGTAGTTTTTAAATTCAGTTTTATAAAAACATAAAACCAAAAACATCAGTTTAAAATTAGTGATAGCGTTTATTTAATATAGTTAATCTTTTTAATTTCCTTTAATTTGCATTTAAGTCGCTGTAATTTATTAATCTTTTCTTTAGGTATAAATAACTCAAAATCCTTACTGATCACTATCCTTAGTGATTATTCGACATCTGATTGTGTTAAACATCAGTCATCCTCCGTGGGACTTAACGACCCGGGAATCCACTGTATTCTCCTGATCTAAATTGCAATTGGTGTTTGAGCTGTTTTAAGTTCCTTGCGGCTGGTCATTCACAAGTGGCTAGCCTGCGTGAGAAAACTTGACGGTTTTGCACCAATCAAATTTTGGCGCCGCTGCCGGGGAGGCTGTAAGCGTGTTCTAAGCATTTTTCAGACCCGTACTTGCACATATACCACAGTTTGTAAAAAGTTTTTTAAAATCAAAAAGTTCATTAACACTTTTCCTAAAGTGTTAAAAACACCAAACAAAATATAAAACAACAAAACAATCGTAACGTTTTCTAGCTTGTGTTTCTTTTAAGGTGATTCTTAAAGAAATACGATTTGGTTAAACGAGACGATACCAAAAATATTGTCCAAAAGTTTTTAAACCCATCAGCACAAATCTATACCTACGTCTTTTCAGTGATACTTAATATACATAAAAATCAACCACCGCAAATCAAGGCAGTGCACTACCTAACTGGGGGTGCGACCATAATAAGTTCCCGAACATCAGATTTAAAACTTGCCTTTGTGTCCTTGTGATTTGGTGTACCTTTTTCAAAGAAGCCATTTCATTTGTGATTATTGGTTAAGTTCACTTGTCGTTTTGCCTCGCATTTGTTTTGAAAACTGATTTTTATACTTAGTGCATGCGCACTCGTTCTTCCAGTTCTACAAGTCCATTGTCAGAACTTGGAAAGATTCCTCGTAGACGTAGAGGACGTTCTGCTCCTTCAGCCGTGACTGAGGAACGTCTACCACCACCACCTGCCGTAATGGCAGAAGACAAGCCGATGAATGAGCTTCTCCAAGCACCCATCGAGGGTTACGGAGATGCTATTGTTGTCCCAGCCATCGTGGCTGATACTTTTGAGCTCAAAACCGGGTTACTTAATCTGGTAACCCAAAGCCAATTCTATGGTTTTGAGCGGGATGATCCTCATGCACACATTCGATGGTTTAACAAGATTGCATCTACCATCAAGTACAAGAATGTCCCACATGAAGCTATCAAGCTTCTTCTGTTCCCATTTTATCTAGAGGGACAAGCCCGGAATTGGCTTGAGAAACAACCCCCTCGTTCCATTGAGACATGGGAAGATCTTGTCACAAAGTTTGTTAACGAATTCTATCCTCCATCCCGAACTACAAGTCTTAAGAATGAAATAATGAAATTCTCTCAGAGATTTGATGAATCATTCGGGGAGGCATGGGATCGTTACAAAGACTTGCTCCGCAAGTGTCCGCATCATGGTTTTACCGAGTTAATGCAAATGGATACTTTCTACAATGGTCTGAACCAGGCCAATCAAGACTCTCTAAATGCCTCCGCGGGAGGTAATTTCTTGAGCAAGACCACAAAAGAAGCCTTGCAAATCATTGAAAACAAGTCCCAGGTCCGTCCTTTCCGCACAAAGACATATCATACTGAGTCTAATGCTGGACCTTCTACTTCATCTCCCGTGAGTACATCTAGCACCGATGCTAAGATTGACAAACTCACGGATATTGTTCAGGCTTTGGTTCTTGCTAACCAAAAGAAAGTCACTTTCACACAAGCACCATCATATGGTGAAGTGAAGAAAGTTGAAGTTTGTGTTACTTGTGGTGGTCCTCATGCATACTACAACTGTACTGCCACCGATGGTAGTCCGTTTGAAGCTAATGCTATAGCCGGTACTTCAAATCAAGGAGGTAATCAATACCGTCCTCAGAATGAACCAAACTACCGAGCTAACACTTATCAGGCACCACCCGGTTTCAACCAGAATCCTAACCGGAATCAGAACCAACCAAGAATGAACCAAGGTTATCAAAACCAAGGTAATTTCTATTCCGGACCCAATCAAGGTTTCCAACATCAAGGAAATCTTAATCAAAACACTTACAATCGAGGGAATCAATTTCAGGGGAATATGAATCCTAATCAAGGGAATTCTGGCTATAACCAGAACATACGGCCTCAAATTATCCCTCCACCTCCTCCTGTGTCAACATCTGATGAGCTTTTAAAGCAATTCATGAAGACTCAAGAGGAGACAAACAGGTTGTTGGTCAGTCAGATCGCTGAATTAAAGAAGTCTTTAAATGATCGACCCTCGGGCTCAGGTACTTTACCTAGCAACAAGATCGCTAATCCGAGGGGCGATGCAAAGGCGATCACAACCAGAAGTGGTGTTTCGTATGATGGACCCGCTATTCCTACTACCTCTTCTTCTTCTCTCCCGAAGGTAGTGGAAAGTGAACCTGAGGCGACAAAGGACAAGGAACTTCCTACTAATAACGGAGGAACCAGCACTGTCCATCCTCAGGTTGTCCCAAAACCCAATACCAAACCTGGAGTTGTTTTTGAACCTCCAGTTGGTAACCCCAAATCCAAAACTTCTATTCCTTACCCATCACGTTTACATGAGCAAAAGCTCCGCGAAAAAGCCGGTCATCAAATGGAAAAATTCTTTCACGTTTACATGTGCCTTCTAGGAATACAAATCTCAGTAGCTCTAGTGTTAAGAAAGTGAACCTTAGTGCACCTGCATGTAGTTCAGACCCCAACACATCTAAACAGGTGATGCAAAGAGTAGTTAAACCAACTAATGTTCCCATTCCCTCTACAGGAGTAATCAGTGACATTAAACGGAGCAGGTCAAAGTCTCAAGACAATACAAGGAATGATAGGACCTCTCAAGCTAAGAATGTGCACTGGAAGAGAGTAGAAGAACAATCTAGGAACTTTAAGCTTGAATTGAATAAAACGAATCGTGTTGATTCTAGTATTAGCCATAGGCGTACTGTAATTAATTCGAATTCCGATACTATTTGCAAACCTTGTACTGGTGTCTGCTTGAATTCTGTTTCTAATCATGAATGTGGTGTTAATGTTCTGCCTAATGATGTTAATTGTCCAGTTAATATTGTTAATGCAAAAATTCATGCTAAGAAGGCTAAAAGGCAAAAACGAAAGAAAGTTAGAAAACAGTGGAAACCCACAGGAAGAACATTCAGTAAAATAGGCTTTTATTGGATACCTGCTGGTCATAAGACTAATCAAATAATGCCCACTAGAAAATGGATGCCTACTGGTAGAACTATTCCCTTAAGAAGTGATCACACTGTGAACAAGGCTAATACAGACACTAGTACTGCATCTATTCACAATGATTCCATTGCCTCACTTTCTGATATGAATGCTTCTATTTCTGATGTGGGTGTTCCAAACAATGTTACTAACCAAATGGAACCCATTCTTGCATGGGGATCCCAATTATCCAGTTATCCATTCTTGTCTGTGTTCAACTGCAGATCGTTCAAATCGTTCTGTGGTACCTGGACTCATGCTGTTCCAAGCATATGACTGGAGACCGGTCGCGGCTCATGAACTTCGTGAGCAAATTCATCGGGACTGTTAGATTTGGTAATGATCATTTCGGTGCTATTATGGGTTATGGAGATTATGTTGTTGGTGATAGTGTCATCTCTAGAGTTTACTATGTGGAAGGTTTGGGTCATAATCTGTTCTCTGTTGGTCAATTCTGTGATTCTGATCTAGAAGTAGCATTCAGAAAACATACCTGCTTTGTTAGAGATCTTAATGGTAAGGAACTGTTAAAAGGAACTCGTGGCTCAAATCTTTACACCATCTCTATCGATGACATGATGAGGGCTTCTCCAATCTGCTTGTTATCAAAGGCTTCAAAAACAAAGTCATGGTTATGGCATCGTCGTCTCAATCACTTGAACTTCGGCACCATCAACGATCTTTCCAGAAAGGACTTAGTTGTAGGTTTACCTAGACTAAAGTATGAAAAGGATCATCTTTGTTCAGCATGCCAATTGGGTAAAAGCAAAAAGTTTGCCCACAAACCCAAACCTACTAACTCTGTCACAGAAGTTCTTCATATGATTCATATGGATTTATGTGGACCAATGAGGGTGCAGAATATCTTTGGGAAGAAATATGTGTTAGTTGTGGTTGATGATTACTCTAGATTCACCTGGGTCAAGTTCTTAAGGACAAAGGATGAAACTCCTGATATCATCATCAAACTCATCAAACAGCTGCAAGTTCGACTTAACAAAACCGTCAGAATTATCAGAACAGACAATGGAACTGAGTTTGTCAACAAACAACTTAGTGAGTTCTATGAAAGCGTTGGAATCAGCCATCAAAGAAGTGTTCCACGAACTCCTCAATAGAACGGTGTAGTTGAAAGACGAAATCGAACTCTTGTTGAAGCCGCTAGAACAATGCTGATTTACTCAAACGTTCCAATGTTTCTCTGGGCTGAAGCAATTGCCACTGCATGTTACACACAAAATCGTTCCCTGATTCACACTGTACATGGAAAAACTCCATATGAACTTGTCCACAACAGAAAACCTAATCTCTCTTTCCTTCGTGTGTTTGGTGCATTGTGTTATCCAACTAATGAGGGTCAAGACTTAGGGAAACTTAGGGCTAAAGCTGACATTGGAGTATTTGTAGGATATGCACCAAACAAAAAGGGATACCGAATCTACAACAAAAGAACCCGAAATATCATGGAAACAATTCACGTTACGTTTGATGAGCTGACCAGTCAAATGGCTCCTGGACACTCCAGCTCAGGACCCGCACTTCAAAACAGTCCCATTGGTTCATCCCTTGTTCCAAACTCTTCTCAAGAAATTCCATATGTACCTCCATCTGAAGATGATTTAAAGAAATTATTTGATCCTATGTTTGATGAACTGTATGATTCAATTACTAATGAGGTGTTGATCCCTACAACAGAGGATGCTCATATTCCTGTGAATGAAGTCAACCCTTCAGTCTCAATATCTTTAAGTCAAGAAGCACCTGCTGCTGATCCTTCAGTCTCATCAACAAATCATCATTCTTCAAATGTACATCATGGAAATGTTTCGGGCATCAATGATGAAGTTAATCCCTTTGCTACTCCTGAAGATGCTCCATTTGAAAACATATTTGCTCCTGAATCATCATCAGAACCATCTTCTTCAGGAGACATTGACTCAGCTACCTCAGTCCCTCAACAACTGCCACATGAACACATCAAAAAATGGACCCACGATCATCCATTAGACAACATCATTGGAAATCCCTCTCGTCCTGTATCAACCCGGAAACAACTTGCAACCGATGCCTTATGGTGCTTCTTCAACTCCGTACTATCTAAGATCGAACCAAAAGATGTTAAAACCGCCATGAATGAAGACAGCTGGTTCAATGCCATGCAAGATGAAATTCATGAGTTTGATCGACTTGATGTATGGGAGTTAGTACCTGCTCCAGACTGTGCTATGATTATTGCTCTTAAATGGATCTTCAAAGTGAAACTTGATGAGCATGGTGATGTGTTGAAGAACAAGGCTCGATTAGTTGCTAAAGGATACCGTCAAGAGGAGGGTATTGACTTTGAAGAATCTTTTGCTCCTGTTGCTCGAATCGAGGCAATCAGAATCTTTCTGGCTAATGCTGCTAGTAAGAACATGGTAGTCTATCAGATGGATGTGAAGACGGCATTTCTGAACGGAGATCTTAAAGAAGTCGTCTACGTCAGCCAACCTGAAGGATTTGTGAATCAAGAGCATCCTACTCACGTTTATCGTTTGAAGAAGGCTCTTTACGGTTTAAAGCAAGCTCCAAGGGCATGGTATGATACATTGTCAAAGTTTCTTCTATCAACCGGATTCAGCAAAGGAGCAGTTGATCCTACATTGTTCACCAGGAAGTCAGGCAAACATTTAATTCATGTTCAAATTTATGTTGATGATATTATTTTTGCCTCGACAGACCCAATGGAATGTGATCGTTTTTCAAATGAAAAGAGTTCAAAATTTCAAATGTCAATGATGGGACAAATGTCATTTTTCTTGGGATTACAAATTTCACAAAGTCCCGGAGGCATTTTCATAAATCAATCTAAATATGCAACAGAGATCTTAAAGAAATTTGGATTTGATTCAAGTGACCCTGTTGACACCCCCATGATTGACCGAACCAAACTAGATGAGGACCACTCAGGGATCATGATTGACCAAACGAAATATCGTAGTATGATTGGATCCCTGATGTACCTCACTGCTAGTAGACCAGACATCTTGTTCGCTGTTTGCATGTGTGCTAGATACCAGGCTAAGCCTACTAAAAAGCACCTTGAAGCAGTTAAACGGGTCTTTCGGTATCTCCAAGGAACCATCAATATGGGTCTTTGGTACCCGAAGGACACCGGTATGTCACTAACGGCCTATGCAGATGCTGATCATGCAGGTTGTCAAGATACTCGTCGAAGTACGTCTGGAGGTGCTCAGTTTTTGGGTGATAAGCTTGTGAGCTGGTCTTCAAAGAAGCAAATGAGTACTTCTATTTCCTCTACAGAGGCAGAATACATAGCCATGTCATCCTGTTGTGCTCAAATCTTATGGATGAGATCTCAATTATCTGACTATGGCTTTGTATTCAACAAAATCCCTCTGTACTGTGATAATAAAAGTGCTATTGCTCTCCCATGCAACAATGTTCAACACTCAAGAGCAAAGCATATCGACATTCGACATCATTTCATCAGGGAACAAGTAGAAAAAGGTGTGGTGGAACTCTATTTTGTGAGGTCTGAATACCAGTTAGCTGACATCTTCACCAAAGCTCTTCCAAGAGAACGTTTTGAGTTTATTCTTCCACGTCTTGGCTTGAAAAGCCTTCAACCAGAAACACTCAAACGTCTTCAGGAGGAAGACGAGGAGTAAAGGTCTATCTTCATCTATCTCTTGTATATATCTATTCAAAAAATCAAATAGAAAAATATAAAACTTTCAAAATCCATAAAAATTTGAAAAATTCGAAAAATCTTCAAAAAATATTGTCATTTTGTCATGTTTCTCTCGATTCGATGATATCTACGGTCTTGTTGTTGTCATTCGAATGACACGGGACTTTAGATATTGTTCGAATTTTTATTATTTAAAAAAAAAAAAAAAAAAAAAATTGGGAGAAAGAGAAAAAAATGGTTTATTGTCATTTTCAGGCAATAACCCGGCTTTAAAAGAAAGAACGGAGCCATGTTTTCAAATTCCATGCTCTGATTCTATAAACATTCATCTGCTGAAAACTAAATGCTTTGAAAAATAACTCGGTCTCTATTTTTGATAATCATCAAGACTTATTTGCAAAATCTCTATCTCTCAATCAACAAGCTATGTCATTGCTTGAGGGGGAGAATGATTTCAATTAAATTAAAAAGTTATTTGGCATTAAATTGTTTTCAAAAGATATACATGCATGTTTTACCAATGGAGTTTTAAAGTCTTAAAATCCGATCTTTATCAGTTAAAACGCTTTCATAATCAAGTCACAATTCTCCTTAAAAGCTTTCAAAATCAATTTAAATCTATAAGAGATCACAAATCTCAAATGATTTGATAATTGTGATCGGGGGAGAATGAGTGATTTAAATTGGATTTAAACTGATAATTCGGTAAATGGTTTTATAAGAATGTACATGCTGTCCTTCCCACATGTGACAAACGATTTCAAATTTTCAAATTGCACATGTTGAGGGGAAGCATCTATCTTAAACCTATGATTTGAAACGTGATCATTTATCTCAATGTGCAGGTTCCTTCTAGTATGTGCAAAACTCTTTTCTAATCTCGAGGCACATATTGAGGGGGAGCAAACTTATGAAAACCTCATCCTTCCCGGAAATGCTATATCTTCTTGATTTGATCAGGGAAGTGATGTTGATATCTTTTAGAAAATGGTAATCAAAGAAGTAAATTCTTCCTCTTGCCTCCGTGTGCAAAACGATTTCAAACATTTGATGCACATGTTGAGGGGGAGCACCTGTTCTAAAAATATCAAAAACAATTCAGGTACAAAATGCTTTGATAATATATCACAAGTATTTGAATTGATTTTCAAATGGTTTTCAATTGGTTCCAATGGCAGATGAACAATACCAAATAGACCGACCAACTTTACTTTATGTACGGTGATATAAGGATGTTAAGGTTAGGTATGTGTTCCCATGATCCGCCAGAACCGGAGGGATCTACCCAGGGACAATCCACTAGTTAGTGTAGAAGTCCTTAGGTATGATGATAAAAGGAGAAATGTGAGATATGGGAAGAGTGCGGACTGAGATAGAGCAAGTACTGGAACAAACCCAACAAGGTTCTTGCAATGAAGTCTCGGTAAGCACTGAAGGGGTTGAAGAATTAAAAAGAATTGAATGAAAGAAAGGGTGAAAACAAATAGCCCTCCATTTATTCAACCTTAGGGCAGATACCGGGTTCAATTCATATGCTACTGATGGTAACATCGGTATTGAAGACAAGACGTCATGGACCCAGTGACGCACTGCACTTCAACTTTCCAAACCACTCAAGTTCCTCTTAAAAGGTCTTGTTTCATTCTCACGGGAAACCGACATATCTATCGACTTTCTCTTAGAGATTGTTGATATTGAAGAAGGAGACCCTCTCCCTAGTCTCCTGCACAGGATCCAAATATGCACAAATTGAGTCTAGAGCCACGAGATCATCTATAAATCTCATTAGGACACTTTCAATGAAGACTCTCTGTTTCACACAATGTGGAAAGAGAGATTATATCTTGAGTCCTACGCATTATCCTTGTGGTATTGCCAGAACATCTGAGTGATGTGTATTCATATTCACAATGAAGATGGAAAGCCTTCTAGAGCCAACATCAAACAAGCTCCTGGTAGGTGGCATGTGAGATCTATTATATGGATCAACCATGTGACAACTGGACAGAAACAATGGGGCGATTCAATTTCTTGAATCAATCCTGGTTCAGGTTATGGATTGACGGATACCTTTGAAAAACCGGTCGCTGTGCTTAAAAACTCTTTTCTTTAGCACATCGACCGTGTACTCATTTTTCAAACCAAAAGGTGTTTTTATGATTGATAATTGATTTTCAATAAAACCTTCGTTGTATTGCAAAAACAATTTCTATTGAGCAATACACGATTGTTTTTCAAATCTCTTTTCATCAATCAGTGGACTTAAAATTCGCTGGTTCACTCACTCCGTGTTGTCTTCTTTGAGATGTTCCGGTTTGAGAACAGCTAGAGCAGCTGCGAAACCCTGTCAAGGAAATTCTTCGGAATTATACCTGATCACAGGCAGTACTTGTACTGATCAACGGGGAACCGTGGGCCGTGTACCTCAATTCAACGAAAGTGATCAAAGACACCTTCGTGCGATTTATTGCTAATTGTTGTATGCAGGTACGCCCGACGTTTGCAGCTGATCAGAATGAAGCGGTCAATCCATAGCCGCATGCTCACTTAACACCTTCATCTAAAAAGAAATCATGATTAGTGCATCAATGACTCTGATATTTTCACTTCATGCTTCTGCTACGCTGCTGCCAATATCATGATTCAACAAATGCTTCCGCTACTCTGATGAGAAGATATCATGATCCAGAATGTGAGCATGTCGGTCCTAAAGTCACAACATCACATAATACCAACACCACAAAGGATGTCTTAGAGATTTTTGATAGCTGATGATCTCAAAAGATGGCTCAAATTTATTATCACGTGGATCAGTAAAAGACCTCCACTTGGAGTAACCAAACATGCAATGTGAAGAATCAATGACTACGAGCTTAGGAGCAAAGGACTACATCAAGAATGCAAGATCAATTGTTAATGTATTATCTAGTTGTATTCAATGTAATTTTGGTACATGATTGAGGTGACCTCCCTTAGGGGGAGATTGTTAGGAATTAGAAATTCCAGGTATTAAAGAGTCGGTCACCTCAAGTATATGTAATCGTTAGAAAGCTCGTAGTCGTAGTTCTTTTAAGTTAAGTACTATTTAGTTTAGTAACACCGTGGAGGACGGACGGGTCTTTACCCACTGTATGCCTGATCCACAGCCTGATGTGTGGCGATTTATGTAAGACTATAAATACTCTCTACCTTCCAAGGTAGAGAGTTGGAGCTCATAATAAGAATTTTCTTTCTCTCACTAAAGTTCCCTAAACCTCTAACTTTCTCTCTCTAGAATTCCACTTATTCGCCACCTTGTTGTTATGGTTTGATGTGTATGTGAAAACTAATATCTAACAAAATAGAAATCCTAGACTCAGAAAGAAGAAGGCTAGTGTTTACATACCTTGTAGAGTCAAATAAGTTACGACGTTTGTTCTATTAGACCAAGACCAAGACGAAGTAGGTTGAATTGTTCCCGCTTCAACGGTTTGGTGAGGACGTCGGCTATGTTGTCTTCGGATGCTACCTTCTCAATAGAGATGTTCCCCTTTTGAACATTGTCTCTTAAGAAGTGATGTCGAATCTCTATATGCTTTGTGCGAGAATGCAATACCGGATTCTTGCTTAGGTCGATGGCACCTTTGTTGTCACATAGGATGGCTATGTCGCTTAGATGGATGTCGTAGTCGACTAATGCTTGTTTCATCCATAGTGCTTGTTGGCATGCTTTGCCGGCGGAGACGTACTCGGCTTCAGTTGTTGATATAGCTAGTGCCGTTTGTTTCTTAGAAAACCAAGACGTTAAACAACATCCCATGAAAGTACATACCCCACTTGTACTTTTTCTATCAACGTAATCACCTGCATGGTCAGAATCTGCATATACAATTGTTTCTACTCCCGTGCCCTTAGGATACCAAAATCCTAATTGTGTTGTACCCTTAATATATCTAAATATCCTTTTTACGGCTTCTAGGTGTGATGTTTTAGGGTCTTCTTGAAACCTAGCACATAAGCAAACACTAAACATGATATCCGGCCTACTTGCCGTGAGGTAGAGAAGACTACCTATCATGCCACGATATTTAGTATTATCTACGGATTCTCCGTCTTCATCTTTTGTATGTTTGGTGTCGGATGACATTGGAGTCCTAATAGGTTTTGACTCTTCTAGACCGAGTTTCTTTAACATCTCCTTGATGTATTTAGATTGATTGAAGAAGATACCATCTTCTACTTGTTTTATTTTTAGACCAAGAAAGAAACTAAGTTCTCCCATCATACTCATCTCGAACTCGTCATGCATGATTTTAGAGAAATCATCACACATGTCTTGACAAGTGGATCCGAATATAACATCATCTACATATATTTGTACTATGATTATATGTGACTCTCTTTTCTTAGTAAAAAGTGTGTTGTCAACTAACCCCATGGTGTAGTTGTGTTTAACTAGAAATGACTTGAGTCTGTCATACCAAGCTTTTGGAGCTTGTTTAAGACCGTAAAGGGCTTTCTTTAATTTATAGACATGTTTGGGTTTTTCAAAATCAATGAAGCCCGGAGGTTGAGCTACATATACTTCTTCATTTATGACACCATTTAAAAAAGCGCTTTTGACATCCATTTGATAAAGCTTTAGATCATTAGCACAAGCATACGCAAGAAGTATTCTTATAGACTCTAATATAGCCACGGGGGCGTAGGTCTCATCAAAGTCTATACCTTCTTGTTGGTTATACCCTTGAGCAACGAGTCTAGCCTTGTTCCTAGACACGACTCCGTTTGCATCTAATTTGTTTTTATAAACCCATTTGGTTCCTATTATGGTTTGATTACTAGGTGGAAGGACAAGTGTCCAAACATCATTAGAGACAAATTGATTTAGTTCTTCTTGCATAGCCATTACCCAACTCTCATCTTTTATGGCTTCTTGTGTATTCTTAGGTTCTAAGGTTGAAACAAAACAAAAAAAGTTACTTTGGTTTTGAACTTGAGACCTTAATGTTCGTTCGTTTAGTTTTCCTATGACTTTATCTACGGGGTGATCTTTGGATTCTTTAATGTTTATTATTTCATCACTTAGAGGTTCTTCTTCTTCACTAATCTTTTTTCTTTATTACTATAGCTTCACTTTCTATAATCTCGTCATCTATAAGAGGTGGAGAGGGTTTGGGTGGACTTTCATCAAATTTTATATTTAATGACTCTTCTACCTTCATTGTTTCTTTGTTTAATATGACGTAAGCTTTGCTATTTGGCGAGTAACCTAAAAAGATACCTTCGGTTGATTTAGGATCAAATTTTGTAAGGTAATCTTTAGTGTTAAGAATAAAACATTTACTACCAAAGACTCTAAAGTGATTTAACGTAGGCTTTTTGCCTCGAAGTAACTCATATGGAGTTTTTCCTAAGATAGGTCTAATTAAGACTCGATTGAGTATGTACGTTGAAGTATCAACGGCATTACACCAAAACTTTTGAGGTATGGATTGTTCATTAAGCATGGTTCTACTCATTTCTTGTAAGGTTCTATTCTTTCTTTCTACTACCCCATTCAATTGTGGAGTGCGTGGAGCCGAGAAGTTGTGAGTAATACCATTAGCGTCACAAAAAGCTCCGAATTGCACTTCATTATCGAATTCCCTACCATGATCCGTCCTAATAGACACTATGGGACTTCCTAGTTGTCTTTGGATCTTTTTGCTTAATATTTCAAAACAGTTAAAGGTTTCCGTTTTGTTCTTTAAAAATTTTGTCCAAGTATACCTAGAATAGTCATCCACTATGACCAAAGTATAGTAGTTGCCTCCATAACTTTGGATAGCGGATGGACCAAATAAATCCATATGTAGTAATTCTAGACACCTAGTTGTGGACACCATGTTTTTAGCTTTATGACTCGAATGAGCTTGTTTTCCTATATTACAAGCATCACAAAAATGATGTTCATATTTTAACTTAGGTAGGTCTCTTACTAGATCTTTGGATGATAGCGATTGAAGAAGTCGCATGTTGGTGTGACCCAATATTCGATGCCATAAGGTCGAAGTATCATCCATAGAGGTAAGACATAGTTTGTCCTTAGGTTCATTACCGATTTTAATGACATAGACTCCATGTTTCCTAATTCCTTTTCCTATGGTAATGCCATTTTTTAGTATCTTACTACCGGTTTCGGTAAAAAGTACATTGCACTTTTTATCACATATTTGTCCTATACTTAAGAGGTTAAAGTTTAGGTTTTCTACGTGACACACATCGTTAATGGTTAGAGATTTGTTAGAAATCGTACCTTTACCGATGATTCTACTTTTGCTATTTCCAAACACCACATTACCTCCATTGAAGGATTCATATGTGGAGAATAGATCCATATTCCCGTTCATGTGCCTCGTGCATCCGCTATCCTTGACCCATTCATCGGGGTCTAGATCGACCTTTAAGCACACCTAAAACAATAATAAACTCAAAAGTTTGGTCCCCATTTGTTCATGGGTCCATTAGTGTTAAACATTCCATTCATGTTAGACATGTATGGATAAGATGAATATGCATTCCATGGAGCAAAGTTTTGAAAATGAAAACCGTTTTGCATGTTTGGATTCCATCCCATTTGATGGTTACTTTTCGGGTAAACGTTATTAGGTCTCCTAAATGAATTAGGTTTTGAAAAAGATGGACCTTTGTTTCTTGCAAAAGTAGGATTATATTTTGGAGGTAGTTGTCTAGTGGTGACATGAGTTGGTTTCTTCCTATTAACTATAACAAACTCAGTTCTAGATGAGGAAGCTACGTTATTGCTATTGTTTGCTACAGCAGATCCACGGATCCCTTTCTGTACACTAGTCGGTTCCCTTTTTAGGGGATCCGTGGGATCCGCCACAACAGTGGCTGGTTTTTCTAGTTCCTTAACAAATTTTGTTTCTTTACTTTCACTAGTTGATGGATCAAGTTGTTGACTACCTAGACCCTTTTGATTGTTACCGGTTTTAACACCTTCGAGTATTGTATCTAAAGTGTTCGTACTCATTCTAGCAATTTTAGAATCTAAGTTATCCACTAGTGTTTGAAGTTGAACGCAAAGTTCACATTCACCACTTGCTATTTTACCCTTTTCTAAATGTTTTAGTTTTGCTTTTAATTCTATGACTTCTTTATCTAAACGTTGATTTTGACTCTTTAAGAGTTTTTGTTTGTTAATTAGTTTTAAGCTAATATTACATAGTTTGTCATATTCATTATGCAATGAGTCGTCATCGAGTGATGAACTACTATAGTATTCGTGACATACCTCGTCATTTGCCATGAGACAAATTTCTTCATCCTCCTCGTCGTTCATTCCCCATGTGCCGTTCACGAACGCCTTTTGATCATCCCGTTTGGGACACTTACTAATAAAGTGGTTTGGGTCCCCACATTTAAAGCAAGTACGATCATCCTTTGGCTTCTCGTCATCTTTGCTTTTCCGAAAGCCTTTCTTATCGTCATATGGTTGTTTGACGTATCTTCCCTTTCTTCTAAAGAACTTTTTAAAGTCCCTTACCGCCATCGCGTAATCTTCGTCGTCACTACTCGAAGAGGAGTTCTCCTCATCGCTCGTAGCCTTTTTGGCTTTAAGCGCAAGAGATTTGTGTTTCTCTTTCACCTTTGAAGCTTCGGAATCTTTAGCAAGGACAAGCTCGTAGACTTTTAGGTTGCCTATGAGTTCATCGAGGGTGAGAATTGTCAAATCTTTTGACTCTTCGATCGCCGTCACCTTGGATCTCCACTTCGATGGAAGTGCCCTTAGATATCTCCTAACATGATTACGGCTAGAAAAAGATTCATCAAGTGCTTGTAAAGATGTAATAATAGTATTAAAGTTAGCAAATGAATGATCTATAGTTTCCTCATCTGATATTGAAAATTGTTCATATTGTTGAACAAATAAATCAATTTTATTATTTTTAACTTGTTGGTTGCCTTGATGAGTTACAACTAAAGAATTCCAAATTTCTTTAGAGGTTTTAAGCATAGAAATTCTTTCGAATTCCTTTTTCGGTAAAGCATTATATAAAACCATTTTTGCTTCACTATTTTTAGAAAGCTTTTTCTTCATTTCATCGTTTAGTTTATCATGAGGTATGTGAATTAAATTTCCTTTATCATCATTTGAGGTAGCCTCAAAATCACCTTCAACAATAATGTACCAAAGATCAATATCTTTAGACTTCACATATGTTTCGAATCTATTTTTCCAATAAATAAATCCATTAGTTTCAAGTAGTGGTGGTCGTTGCATAGATTGCCCTTCCTTATAATTTTCAGAACCCATAGTGATCGAAAAGTTTTTAAAATACAATTTTATTTTAAAACTTTTATAAACTTAGCTCTTGATGCCAATTGTGGAAAACTAGAAGGGGGGGGGGTTGAATAGTTTTGCCGATTTTACGTTAGTTTCAAAAACTTTTAGATTCGTTGATATGTGAGATCTTGTGGATGTAGAGAGAGTATAGATCTAATGATAAAGTAAGTAAATAAAGTAAAGCGAAGGGAAAGAAAAGACACAACCGATGTATAGTGGTTCGGCTACAAGGACACCTTCCTTGCCCTACTCCACTCCCCGAATCACCTACTCGAGAGTTCAAGAACTATGTCAACAAACTCCTCACTTGGCGGAGAAGCCTTCACAACGTTGCTTACACTTTTTCCGGTACAAAGCTAGATACCGAGTCCGTAACACGGTGGACCAAACCAACACGACTATTACACAACAAATATGTGTAATATCAAATACAAGATCTTCGCTACAGAAATCTTGCGGAGCGACAAATCAATCAAGGGCCCCTTGCTTGGATGACTTGTAGAATGCTCGTGATCTCGCCTTAGAGAAGGACCTATATGAGGATCACAATAGAAAGAAAGAAGAACAACTCTCTAGATCACGTGATCTATATGTTAGAAGAGAATGAGAGTGTATGAGAGATTTAGTAAGAAGAGGGGTAAGGTAGAATGAAGAAATGGCTCTCTATTTATAGGCAAATTCCTTCACTGTTCCCACGGATCCCTTCCACAAGGGATCCGTCTAGTGTAATCCTAGGGATCCGTGGAACTCTCCTCTTTGCCCATGGGTTTTTTGGTTATGGGTCATGGGTTGGTCCATGGGTTATCTTTAGATTCAATGTATCTAAGTATACATTGTATCAAGTCTCTTTGAGTATGGTTTAAGATCCATGGGTTATGGTCCATGGGTTATGATTTTTACCCATCCTAATAAACTATTACAACAAATGCTTAATTACTACATTTTTGTATTTAAATGGCTATATGTAAATGCTTTACAAAACTAACATGTATCTTTTATAATTATACTTAAGATAACATTATATTTATTATCAACAAAACACAAAGAGATCGCAAAATATTAATAAACGGTTTTACGGTTTATTTGTATTAACACAAGTCTTAAATGGTATATTTCACTTGGGATAATTTATTACATGGATGGAAACATTATGTTTTTAACTAAGGATTTATTATGTATATATTATATTGCGTATAGAGCTGGTTGTTGCTTTTGTACATGAGCAAGACGAGCTGATAACAACAATATCTAATTGAGAGTTTTTAGATTATTGTTAATACAGATGTTTATGAATTATAAAGCATAGTTTTGTATAAGTACAATGATGCTAGAGGATTATTAATACTAGTTATAGTAGGATTTTATTTTTTATGATAAATCTGCTAACTAGAGATGCTCAACATAGAGCATTGTTGCATTACGCATTAAGGAATAAGAATACTTTACATTTTAAGAAACTGTAAAGGTGACTGTCAGTGTGTCGTTTACTTCTAATACCTCATGCAAGGTAGGGCGACATCTCCATACTATTGCAATAGTATGAGCATATGATATAAGACACTCATTATATATTTCAAATCCCTCACTATATGTGAAATTTGAAACAAGTATTCAGAAAGTTTACTCAGATGACTATTTAGTTTTTCTTGTAAAGAAAAGTTGAGAATGTTGGAAACATTAGACTTCAACTTACTAAATTAGTCTCATGCATATCTGTTTTTAGTATTTGGATAATTGGGATTGAAAGACAATTTTTACTTTATGATGGATAAAGATACTTGGTATTTGTTATTCATTCATATAATAATTGTTATCTTATATTTGCATGTTTAATCCTTGAATAATTTTATTGTTCTAAATATGTCCATTGTTGGTTAACAATATGGGAATATTGTTACGTAAGGAAAATGTGAGTGTTGGTTATATTTTAACGAGAATGTGGACTGTTCCTGCCAAACTCATGTGTATTCACAAGGGATGCATATTGGATACCCCAACTTTCAAATATTTACTTTTGGATCCTTGTCATAAGTAAAATATTGAAAATGAATTGTTAAAGTCGTCCTTAGAGTTGAGATACAAGCAAGTTCTGTTATGTGTGGATATCACTTTTGTAAGTATAAGCGAAACGCTATCCTAAATAAGGTAGTTATAAAAGCTATATTTCGGAGAGATGTGAAGCAGCATCCACAATACTTGTAGTCAAAAAATAATTTGTTACTCCACTTGATATGTGCAGAAATATACCATGGCGCCTCTCCAGAATTAATCAGATAATTCTTTGGCCGAACCCAAATGGTAATGCAAGATGATACTTGATTACATTTGGTATATCTAATTAAATTCTATAACGAGATTCTAAATGGTTAAACTATATGGAATGAGTTAGGATCCATATCCATGGTTTAACGGTATCTATAACAAAGGATGATTAAAAGCAAGAAATTAATAACCATGCTACTGAGAAGACTTTATGAAACTATATCTCAGACAATTTTAGTTAAAAAAGCGAGTGAGAGCGTTGCTAGGCATTTCCGTCGTTGGTATTTTATGATATCTGCTACTCCAACTCCCAAGTGAGAGCTATTGGAATGTGAGAGTGGATTCACATAGGAACGACTAGAAGTGTGTGAGCCTATGGGGCACACACGTTAAACACGAGAGTATGTTATTACACGTTTATACTTGAACTATATATATTAACATGTTTAATATATTTGACCCGACATTGATTCGTTTAACTAGACCCATTTTATTCTATGACCCAAATACTTGTGGCCGGTTCCGTAAGGATTTGTTTGGAGAGAATATGGGCTAGTTAGAGTTAGATGAGAATATGTAATGTATGCTTGCTTGGAGGACAAGTTTAAAGCCCAAGAGTTCTAAATCTTTTGACTATATATACTCTATCAAGGGGTCATTAAACTTCACGCATACAATCATTATTTTCTGCAGAACACTCAATCTAATCTACATCAATATTCAAGTCGAATAAAACCCTAAACCTATTAGGGTTTCAATCGATTTATACAAACTAAGAACCCTAACTTGCTTCGTTAAACTCCAAGGTGTTTATAGGGTTTTAGTGCTTGGATTTTCAACGTGTTTCCTTGTGATTTGAAGCTGCCAAGTGAGGGATTAGTTTACTGGTTTCTCGGACAAAAAACAACAGCAGCAGATATCGGACAACTTTTGTCAGATATCGAATAGTGTGGTTTTTTGGTTCTCGGGTTTGTTGAAGTTCTCGGACAAGGCAGAAAAGAAGCTTTTCTAGGGTTTTCCTTGGTTCGAATTTTGTTCAAGGTTTTCAAGGGTTGATTGGGTAAACGGTCACGACTAGCTTTATCGGGCGTATTCGTGGTTAAGTGTTTGTGTGTGGACTCGTAGAGGTATTCGTTTTGAATACTTGGTTTCCTTTTTTGTTAATTACTTGCGGGTAACTACGAGGGTTAGTTTTCTTCATCCCTTTTATTACTTAATGTTTATTCATTTATGTGTTAACCTAATTGCATAAACTAGATCCAAATTCCGCTGCGTACTCGTTGTGTTACTTGGTTAACTAAATCTAAAATCCCAACACCTACATCAAATATGCAAGACTAGAAGTAGAACCTAAATCTTGAGATTCTTTTTTGCTTCTTATTTGGTACCCTCATAGATACACCCTGTCTAAAAATAAATAGTTGTGTTACCTTTTTAACTTTTGATTTCAGTTTTGCTTTTGATTTTGCAAGTTCATAACTGTCAACTCAATCTAGTAAAAGGACCAAAATTTCTCTTTGTGCATCCCTGTGAACTTTATGGTCAATGCAGCGGGTGGCACCCCTCGCTGTAGCCAATACGTATAGCAAAGAACAGAAGCCTGCTAGCTTGCTTAAGTTAAACTTCCATCTATCTAAGCTAACTTAGGTATATGTAGATAGATCATCAAATAGAAAATATACTGATAAAACCTCAAATAAATGTGCAAGTTATTTGACATGGTTTGATATCTATGATCGTACATGATTGTCTTCCCTTCATATTATTTATCCGCATTAAAATGTTGCAGACTACAAACTTGTGTTCCAAACATTACAAATACATGATTTTCCTGCCTATAATATGCATATACTTTGAGTTGGATTAAATCCCGAGTCATAAGATGTCTACGGATACAATGTAAGGACGATGAAGCAAAAA
Organism: Chrysanthemum seticuspe; assembly: GCA_019973895.1. NCBI lineage: Eukaryota > Viridiplantae > Streptophyta > Magnoliopsida > Asterales > Asteraceae > Chrysanthemum > Chrysanthemum seticuspe. Next base: position 189,884,270 of record BPTQ01000006.1, on the reverse strand, counting down.
AATGGAAACAAGTCTCAAACCAAGTCAAGCAAAGTTGCCTTTACTTATCATCTAGGTAGCACGGACACGCCTAAAAACTCGGAGTGGCAGTGTCGGACACGTGTCAGACACGGACACGCGTCGGACACGGCTCAGACACGTGTCCGACACGCACGTGCCGTGCCCCATGTGCGATTTGAGCTGGACACGGGTCGGACACATAGCAGACACGGATTATCAATAAGAAAAAAATACCCAAAACTCTGTCTCTTTCTCTCAGTTATACCAAGGACCAAAAGCAGGACTCTTTCCATCTTCTATTCGAAGATCTATCACATGATTCACATCAGGTTTCTTCTAAATTTTAATCTCTATTTTTTCTCTAATTTGAATCTTTGTCTCTTCAACCTTCATATCTCTCTAGGAATTAGGGATTTTGATTTGTTGAATAATGTTTATTTTTCCATTAAATGGAAACGATCAGCTTTTTTTTTTTTTTTTATTATTTTTATTTTTAAATGGAAACGTGGATTAGTTGTGTTGGTGGTGGTGTAAATGTGATATTTGTTTTGTATATTGTGGGAGTGAGTATATAATCTAATGGTGGTGTATATAATATTGCTTGTTTTGTATATAATATTGCTTGTTGCCTTGTTGGTGGTTTAAAATCAAGACTCGTGTGAGTGAGTCACAGAAACAAAAAATCTGATGGTGACAGAAACACTTTTATATTAATAGGCTAATTATATTGCTTTTCTAATAGACTAAATATATTTGACAGAAACCATCCAATGTATATTGTTTGCAGATTATTAATACACTTTTAAACACTAAACAATTAGCTCCGAAGATTCTAATAGTCGGCCTCCTCTTTGGAAGTATGTTACTATTGGAGAGAAGATTAGTGGAGGAGGAAATGTTCGGTTTACGTGTAATTTTTGCAATAAACTATTTTCGAGTTCTTATTTACGTGTAAAAAGTCATTTACTAAAGATTAGTGGTACCGGAATTTCTAAATGTACCATGATATCTTCTCATGACTTGGTTATGATGGAAAGAGATCAAGGAAAGTGTAGAAAACTAGACGGGGGGTTGAATAGTTTACCACTTAAAAACTTTGTTTTGAAACTTATTGAAAAATCAATTGATATTGATTTTAGATATGTTTATGAAATATATAAGCAATATGTAAAGAGTAAATAAGGAAAGAAATGATCAAACCCCAATAAGTTGTTTATAGTGGTTCGGTCTACAAGGACTCTTTCTCCTTGCCCTACTCCACTCCCCGAGTCTCACACTCGAGAGTTTAACTTCACTAGTCAACAAGCTCCTTTCACCGGTGGAGAAACATTTACACTTCGCTTACACTATTTTCGACACTAAGCTAAATGTCGAGTTCTTTCCAAGGATACAACCACTCCCACACACAATGTATTTTGAGGACTAAAATACTAACCACTCACACTCACAAGATTATGATGGTTTAGTACAACAATGAAGTATGAATCAACACAATATCATACAACACTAAACAAACAAGACTTCCAACTTCTTGTTGAAGCTTGAATGCGACTTGATCTTCTTTGCTACAAAAGAGATCACTAATATGATATGAAACTGAGTTAGAAAGATTAGAGAGAAGATATGTATGAGAGTATGATAGAAAGGGATGAAAAACTACTTGGTTTGGCTTTGCTATTTATAGCCAAAACCAACAGTAGGCACCACGGACGGCGGACCCCTTGAAAGGGTTCCGTCCGTTATACATTTTGGTGCCGCCGGGGTCTGACAGCAAGATATCAAGATCTTGCCAAAGTCAACCATATCTATGCAAGATTGTGTAAGATATGAAGAGTATAAATCTACACAAAATATCTAATGAAATCTTCCAATGATTTCCATGATGCATCACATGATGTCATGTGTTGTTTTTCTATTTTTAGAAATATGCAAATACATAAGTAATGTTTAGTTTTTAAGAAACTAAAGCATTCTAAAAATTACTATAGTACATTATGCTTAGACTCATATTTAAGATATGATTAGTCACAATGTAAATGCTTAAATGATGAAGATATTGTTTGAAAAAGCTTGTTTTAATATCTATTAAACTTGACAAGCTTTAAGCTTTATAAAAATTAAATTTACTTTTGTCGTTAACAAAACTTAGGTAAAGATCAAAAATATAAATAACGTTTAATGACGATATTCGTATTAACAATCTCCCCCTTTTTGTTGAGGACAAAAAACAAATTTTATTTTTATAAAAGATACAAAGATTGTGCAAGAGTTATAAAAATATTAGTTTTAGAACTTGAAAAGGAAATGATAATGCAAGTGTATGATGTTTGACTTTTTAAGAAAGTCAAAGTCTTCACTAGTTGAGGCATGATGTTGACTTTTTCAGAAATTCAAAGTATGCAGTTGACTTTTTCAGAAAGTCAAGTATTACCAATGAAGTATCATGTTGACTTTTTCAGAAAGTCAATGTATGCAGTTTGACTTTCAGAAAAGTCAAATATAACCAAGTTCTATATATTTCTCCCCCTTTTTGTCTCAACAAAAAGAAGATGCGATGCGGAATGTATAATGAGCCCGAGCTATTATCTCCCCCTTGATCAAAGCTCCCCCTAAATTGGGTGCCAATAGGAAGATACATGGATTGCGAAAAAGCTACAAAAAGATTTGTTAGTAATAATCATTATTCACAAGCATTTCCAAACACTATGTAATAAGCACCAACAATATAGAAAACACCATTCATTAGTTAAAATTTTTTCATGATTTAAACACCATGAAAAGAGAACACAATGAAGTGTTTTAATACAAGAAAGAAAATAATCCTAGAAAAATAAAATAAAAGAAAAGAAAAATGCTTAGAAAAGCTAATCTAGGACCATTCTAATGAGATGGTGGGTGAGAAAGAGCGTTGATTCGCTCAAGGATGTGATTGAGGATGAACCTCATTTCCTCTTAGAATTCATGGACCATTACCCGTGTCCGATCAACGGTTTGGGCGGTTTGCTCACAAGTTGAGCAACCATGCCTAGGGGGTAGTATGGTTGATGTTGTTGTGGTGGTGGAATGGTAGATGTGTTGATGTTGGTGTTGGTGTTTGGGCCGGTGATTATGGAGGCTAGCAAAGCACTTTGCATTTGCATAGTCTCACTTAGGTGAGAATCCACCATATTTGAGAATTGGTGGAGATGTTTGAGTTCCGATTGAATCTCCTCTCTTGTGGGATGATCATCCCACATGGACTCCTCAATGTCCTCAAGGTGAGGGGACATTGATGTAGGGAGTGGTTGATCCCCATACAAAGGACCATGGATGTCTTTGTGAATGGGGTGGAAGAGAAGAGGTCTTGGCCCTAACGGGGCATTTGGATCAAACGAGGGTCTAGGAGACTCATGACCGATCCGCTCAATGGTGCCAAATGATGGCAATGGTGGTGGATGATTAGGCCTAGGAGGCAAATCTTCCAAGTCCTCCAAGAAAGGATTTGGAGAAGTGGGAGGTGTGGAGAATAACTCCAAAGTAATGAGGGTTGGAGACTTTGGTGGTGATGGTGTTTTTGAGGTTTGGAGAGGTGCCGGTGGTGGTGAGGTTGGTGTTTTTGTGGGTGGTGGAGTGGTGATGACAATGGGTGATTGAGTAGGAGTAGCCAAGGTTAGGCTTGTGTCATCCCTTATGGGAGATGAGATGGTGAGTGGGGAGGATTCGGATGAAGAGCTCAAGTTGACGAAACAACAAGGCCTTACGCTAATCCTAGCGGTTTTCTTGCAAGGCTTGGTGGAAGGTGAAGATTTTGTCATTTTGACTTGTGTTTTTGCTAGTGGATGGTAAGAATGAAGAAGGTGTGAAGATGATCATGGTAAAACTTCTTAATTTATAAAAGTGAAAAATTATGGAGAAATGTGTTTGATTTGATGTTAAACCATAGAAGGGATGAGGTTCCTAATGATTTGGAAGTGGGTTAAATGCTAGTCATATCACCCAAGTCAAGCCATACAAGAGGGATGGAGTGAAGAAGCAAAGATATGCAATAAATGTGTTCTAATGATTGTAAAATCCTAACAATCAGATTACCCACGGATTTCAAGGTACCAAAATTTTGGTTCCTTCCTTTATGCAAAAGGGCTCCTTGGGTGAATTTTTCAAATTTTTGAATTTTGGTGGGAAGTGGATTTCTTATGTGCCTAAGTGTATTATACTAGTTCTAATTAAGGGTACAAACTAGTTAAGATTGACTTACAAGCAATATATGGTAATTTGGAATGTCGAAAGAACCGAAATTCAGAAAGTTACCTGGAGGATCCACGGCACCAAAATTTTACACGGACGGACCCCTAAAAAGGGTGTCGTCTGGTCCGCCTGTACAGGTACGGTGGTACCATTTCTTATAACAGACGGAACCAAAACGTTGGTGCCGTCTGATCCGTACAGAGCAGAAAAGTTCACAGAGTATATTTTCAAGTGTCGGGGACATTTCCGAAACCTGAAATTTTGCTCAAAACATGTGACTTTAAACCTTTCTAGTTAGGAAAAGTAAATAACACATGCACAAACATAATGAAGCATAGATTTTGAGCAAGGCCAAGTGATTTTCACTTTATAGTGAAAATGGGTAAAATTTGATAGCATACTTGTGCTATCCCCCTGCATAAGATTGTTAGCATACATCATTGTTTCGAGTTATATTATCATCCTACAGGATAAAAACAACCAAATTGTATCAAACTTTAGAGATAATGTATTGTTCCAAACACTCCTTAAAACAATTTTCACTTATCCAACTTCTTGTAGATCTTGGTCATCATTCTACCAAGGCACTTGAACATCCCCTTAGTTTGCTTGAACTCCGTTGATTCATTCTCAATCTCGGGAAGAGATTCATAATACTCATGAGGTGGAAGGCGAGAGTTTGGAAGACCATCATCGGAGCTATTTGATGATGATGATGATGGAGTTGGAGGTTTTGCTCTCTTGCCTTTTGTCTTAGCAACTCGTTCATCACTCAAAGGTATGAAGATGTGAGGGATGAGCTCATAGTGAAGGTGCATCCCTTTTGGGCTTGGTGGAATTGGTGCATATGCTCTATAGAGACGGGTGAGAAGCATCCAGTATGGAAGAGCAACCGATCCTTGTGTTGGAATATCAATCATTCTCCTAGCAATGTAGTAGGATAAATTGAATGGTTGACGGGTGGACAAGTTGTAGAGCATATGGCAAAGACAAGCATTGATGTGATCCCTATTTCCTATGGTGCTAATGACGTTGGCTCTAAGTAGTTTTTCCCATTTCCTAAATTCGGGCTTAAGTTCATTTAGCTCCATTCCATATGGATCTCGGTTCACTTTTTTTCCTTTTCGGGTGACTCGGGTTGTGTCTCCCCTTGGGATAAATAGGTGCTCACGGATGACATCCTTATTTGCTAGAGGTGTTCGGTAAGGAAGAGAGCGGTCATTGATTGCATCAAGAATTGTGAGTGACCACTTATCCGAGTAGACACATGTCCCTCGGTTGGGAATTCCTAGCAATTGAGCAAAGTTGGTTAAAGAGATGGTGTAGTCGTTTTGATTGATTTTAAACCTAAGACTATTGGTATGTGCTAAAACACATACCTTTTTGTTATCAAAACTGACCCAAAATAACCAAGAAAGAGCCGTTTATTGCTAATATTTGTGGTTTTCTTGAGTTTGTGCTTGTGTAGGTATGGATATGTAAAAACACGCAAAAAGGAGCCAAATCAGACGTAAATCCGAGCACGAGAGATTAAGAGAGCTTAAGCCGATGCCGGGATGCAGTTTTATGGATTTTGATGCTCAAAAGTTCAAAATGCGGAGTTCGGGACATGGTTTGGGAGATTTCACTGAAAACCCGTCATTATATCACATTTTCACTTTACACCTTTCATTTTACCACTTTTTCACAAATAATCCCTCAACTTTCCTAAATTACCATTTCACCCCTCATAAATTTCACTTACCTAATTCACCCTCACATTTCATAATTTACACTTTTGGACCCTTGTTCTTGCAAATATTACATATATGGTCCTTAATGTATATTATTAATACTACACCTAATATATCCTTTATCCAACCCATTATATCCAATTCACAATACACTTACCAGGCCCAAAATCCAATCCATTATCCAAAATCCAACACCCGGCTATATCCTAACCCGAACACACTCTTGAACCCGCCTACTTTACCCGATCCCAACCCAAGTCAACCTTATTAGACCCGGTCAAAGCTTTGAAATAAAATAAACAAACCAAACGCGCCTTTACCCTTTACCCACCTTCTTCCCCAACCAAACACGCCTGTTACCTCCATTTTATCACCAATCCCAAACACTAAACATAGTACTAAGCATCTATCCTAAGCTTCTAGATACTCTGACTTGTCAGATAGGATGCATACGTGGCAATATGGAGCTCTCCCATTGGCTGCTACACCTCATCAAAGGAATTAGAGCAATTTGATTGGATGTGATGACAATGGAATAATCATGTGGCTGTGGATTAAGTTCTAGGCGCTTCTGAAAGGATCCCAAGGCCTCTCCAACATCTGCTATATATAGACCTCTTAGCTCACATTGTAATTTGTCCATTTTTCATGTCTTAGAGAAATGTTACCATTTTAATTTTCATGTCATTTAAAGTTTTCATATTGTAGTAGTTAAATTCAGTTTTTATGATTTGTAATCTCACTTTAATTAATGCAATACAAGGTTTTTCAATTTAAGTTCTCTGCAACCATCCTGTTCTATATCTGTTTCCAAGCTTTGAAAGTTGTTTTCAGAAGCTCATCTAAGCTAATATAGCTTATTGTGAGTTAATAGTTTCATGAATTCTGTCTTAAGCTCTTAATTTCAAAAAGTCAACAATAGTCAACATTCGTCAAAATTTCAAAGTCAAATCAATTTCTAGTTAGATTCTAGTTTAAATGTGTTAAAAAGCTGAGATTAGTTGTATTTTGTTGATTTGAGATTCAGTTTTAGTCAAACTCCATTAAACTCAGATTTCATTTGCATCTTATTAGTTTAAAGGAGTGTTTGGATTATGCTATTTTTCTAAATTTTAGTTTAGTACTTTAGTAGAATTTGATGCATGTGATTTTACAAACCTTTTGAGATGTTTGTTCAACCATAATTTTGAGTTTTCAAGTCAGAAATTGTGTTTTCAATTCTGTCTCAGTTTCAGGTTACTGTCCATTTTGATCATGTCTCATTTGATTATTTTCTTACTTAGTAGTTGTTATGGTTTGAGTTCTGATTATATAAGTAGTTACTAGTTTAGGTTTGTTATTGCTTATTATTGTTTTGTAACTTCACTGTCATTCTCTTCATGACTGCTGATTCAGCAGACTAAATAAGTGGTGTTCATCTGATAATTGGTTTGCTTATTAGTTAAAAGGTTATCTAGGATAAGTATAGGAGTAGCTTGGATGTAGGATTTCACTGTTGAAGCTTAAATAGATGAGAGTATCAGCTTTTTAAGTAGCTTATTAGGCCTGCTATATCCCCTTCTTTGCCATAACTGTTTGCTGCACATCAGCAATCTGTCCCAAAATTGCCATTTAGTTTGTGATCTGTAACTTCTTCATCTCTAGTCCTTATGATCTGAAATTTTGGATAAATAGTCTCTGGTTGGTGGTCTTGAGGACCACACTTTTGGTTTTCCCTTAAGCTTATTGAATAAGCAGTTACAACTGCTTAAACAGTGGGGTCAAGTCACTGTTTTGTTGAATTAGCATTTAGCTTAAATCCATGGCATCTGCTTATTTGAGGATAGGAGTAGCATTAGTTAGCTCATTTAGAGTGGTAATAGTATAATTTAGGCCCTGTAGAAGTTTGGTGGCTTTTTGTGCTTGTTGGCTTATTTCCAAGTAGCTTATTTAGGATCAGTTACATAGCAGCCCTTATTTCTTCCACATTAGCATCAGTTTTTATATTTTTCACAGATCTATATTAATATTTTAGAATTTCCCTGAATTTTTCATTATTTTTAGACACTGTTTAGTATTTTTCTTAATTAAAAACAGTTTTTAATCCTTTTTAAATACCTTTAATTGCCATTAATTGAGAAAAAGTTCCAAAAATTAATTTTTCAATTTTAATAGATTAAGATAAATATAAAAAGCATAAAAAAGATTTTTACATACTTTTTCCCTTTTATTTGGTATTTTTCATAATTTAAATTAGATTTAAATAGTTTTAAATTCATAGAAAATAGAAAATTAATCTGAAAAATTAAAAAAATAGTTTTGAAAAGTCTTTTATGTTTTTTTAGATTTTTAGAAATTAGTTTCATAATTTTCCCCTTTGTTTTTATAATTTTTAGTTATTTAGTCTTATTTTTAAAGTTAATAATTAGTTTTTAATTTTAATAAATTCAAGAAAATTCCAAAAAAATAGTTTTAATTCATAATTAGTTTTCTAATATCATTTCTAGAGTAAAAGTAATTTTAGGTTATTTTTAGGATCTAGATTAGACGTAGTTGCTTTTTATTCGCGTTTCGTTATAATTCCGTATTTGCGTTTTAGTGTAAGATTGCGTAGTTTGCCTTTATCTTTATGTTTTCCCCATATATTTTAGTTCCTTATGCTTTCCTTATCCCGTAGTTTAGATATCATCATATTATCCCCTTCTCTTATTCAAATCCCGATTATCGAGACGTGAGTTGGAAATTCCATTCAACCCTCGTTCGGAACGATCTCGGTGCTCAAACCTAACACGTTTGAGTTACCCATATACTACACACTTCTCATCTATTATTGATCAGTGTCCGAGCCGTTTTAAGTTTCTTACGGTTAGTCATTCACAAGTGGCTAGCTTGTGTGAGTTAAGCTTGACGTTGTCTTGGCACTGTAAATCAACTATACTCATCATCATCTTCATCATTGAAGCCGGTCACACTAGCATAGAACTCTAACACAAACCTAGGACAAATCGGTTCACCGATGTCAAAAAGACAATCGAATTGAATGGCGGCTAGTTCTTGACGGAGATTGGTATTTTCAATGAAAGATGGGTGAATGGTTCTACCCTCATGGAAATACCTTGATTCTAGACTTTTAAAGATTTCTACTTGTTCTTTGGAAAGTCCTTTGGTTTTGTGATGTTTGGGAATGTAGCCAAGGGTGTCCTTGTGATCATAGAATCTTGCGGCTACCATGGTTATTCCTAGGAGCAAGAATTAACATGTTAAAAATGAGAATAAACTTAACGTTTTGATTCTAGTGTGTGCCTATATGAAAACGATTTGGAGTTGCGGTTATCTCGACTCATTTTATGCACAAAAATGGTTTTAGTGGGGTGTTTGGCAAATACTATGAGATAACCCAAATGCTCCTAATTCAATGTGGCTTCATTTGAATATACCCGGGAATGCTTATTAGTTATGCAATACCTTTAGTATTCAAGATCATGCAAGTGATGAAAATCTAATGTTTCTATTTGTATTAACAATGAAAAATTGTTTTCCTACAAGTGAGAAGCTTTTCAATTTTTTTGACATGGGGTGTTTGGTTATTTGAATAAAGCCTTATAGTCATTATCTATTGATTAGTGGGAAGCATGATTTGTTTATGCAATATGATAATATAGTACCTAATTTCAATGACTAGTTATGCAATTTGCCAATTGAATTCATTTTTAGTACAAAAGTATATATAAACCCCATGTAATGATTTGTAATGATTTTGTGCACAAATAAGAATCCTAGACTCAGAATTAAGAGATAAAATGTAGTTAGGATACTTACAATTGTGTTATCTCCAGTGATTAGTGAGTGAGAAGGTGTGAATAATGAGCTTGGTTTAATGTTTACATGTTTTGGTAAAGTGGGTTTTGAGGAAGAGGATGTTTTGTAGTTAGCTGTTTTGCTTCTGTAGTCACCACGGACCAGACGGTACCAAATTTTTGGTTCCGTCCGTTTTGTCGTTTGGTGCCTTGGCTACAATAGCAGATACAAAACAAAATTGTTTTGTTTTGACTATTCTAATGTTTTAGGCTATGTTTATCCTACATGTTTGGTTCCATTAACCCTAAACCAAGTCTAAGAAGATTAAAAAGGTTCTCGTTTAAGAGGATTAGTTAAGATATCGGCAATGTTATCTTCGGAGGATACTTTCTCGATTGAGATGTTTCCTTTCTGAACATTTTCGCGAAGAAAGTGATGACGGATTTCAATATGCTCTGTACGAGCATGTTGAACGGGATTCTTGCTGAGACCGATGGCTCCTTTGTTGTCGCAAAGTATAACAATATCGTTGAGATGAATTCCGTAATCTACGAGAGCTTGCTTCATCCAAAGAGCTTGTTGACATGCTTTTCCGGCTGAGACGTACTCGGCTTCAGGAGTTGAGATGGCTAAAGCCATTTTCTTCTTTGCAAACCATGAGGTGAGACAATGTCCAACAAAAGTGCAAATACCACTTGTACTTTTTCTATCGACATAGTCACCGGCATGATCCGAGTCGGCATACACTATGGTTTCTACACCCGTTCCTTTGGGATACCATAATCCTAAACACGTTTTTCCCTTAATGTATCTAAAAATCCTTTTTAAGGCTTCTAAGTGTCATGCCTTTAGGTTTTCTTGAAAGCGAGCACATAGACAAACACTAAACATAATGTCGGGTCTACTAGCCGTAAGATAGAGTAGGCTACCAATCATTCCTATATATTTAGTGTTATCTACGGATTCACCTTCCTCATCCTTGGTGAGTTTAGTGTCCGAGGACATGGGTGTCTTAGTTGGTTTGGAATCTTCAAGACCAAATTTCTTTAAGCATGTCTTTTATATATTTAGAATTGTTAGGAATTAGAAATTCCAGGTATTAAAGAGTCGGTCACCTCAAGTATATGTAATCGTTAGAAAGCTCGTAGTCGTAGTTCTTTTAAGTTAAGTAGTATTTAGTTAAGTAACACCGTGGAGGAAGGACGGGTCTTTACCCACTGTATGCCTGATCCACAGCCCGATGTGTGGCGTTTTATGTAAGACTATAAATACTCTCTACCTCCCAAGGTAGAGATTTGGAGCTTATAATAAAATCTTTCACTTTCTCTCACTAAGTTCCCTAAACCTCTAACTTTCTCTCTCTAGAATTCCATTCATACGCCACTTTGTGTTATGGTGTGATGTGTATGTGAAAACTAATATCTTACAATTGGTGTCAAGAGCCATGGTTAGATCATATCTTGCACATCTTTGGATTTTTAGTGGTTTTTAGGTGGTTTTTGAGTTTGAAAAAGTTTAGTGGTTTGTGCATCATTTGGTTGATTTCTTGTGTTAAAGCTTGGATTTTGTTAGTACTTTTATGTTTAGAATCATCACAAGTGTTTAGGTTTTCATTTGGTAAGCTTGAATCATCTTGGTTGGGTTGTTTTTGGATTGAAAAGTGATTTTTATGTTGTTTTTCATGCTAGCGACTTGACCTACGGAGTTGTTTCTTAGTAGCGACTTGCTTTGCAATTTTGTAGCGAGTTACAGTTTTGGAGATAGCGACTTAGGCCTAGCGACTAACAGTACAAGTAGTGGACTCTCCACTACGGGTAGCGATTTGGTGTTAGCGACTTGGTCTGTAGCGAGTTGCTCTTTAGCGACTTGAATCTCTAGCGACTTGTCTAGCGAATTGCTGCCAAAATTTTGCTAGCGACTTGAGGCTTAGCGAGTTACTACTTAGCGACTTGCATTTGTTTAGCGACTTGGGACTGTAGCGACTTGGTGGTATAGCGAATTAGGTGTTAGCGACTTGGTGCATTATCTTCTAGCGACTTGGGTGATTTTTTACGGTTTTCTCTTGATTTAGTAAAATCCCGTGAAAGAATCTATTTCCCGGTTTAATCATAGAGTTATAAAATCCCGTATAATCTGTTAACATGTCTACCATCACCTCCACTGTTGCCGAGGATGTTCAAGCAGCTGGTTCAGATACTCGTCCACCCATGCTTGACAGAACTGACTACGACTCTTGGGCTCAACGAATCAGATTGTACTGTCTTGGAAAGGAAAATGGTGTCAACATTCTGAAATCCATTAATGAAGGACCGTATCGAGTTGAGACGACTAGAGATATACTTGATACTAATGAAGATGGAACTCCTATTTACGGAATGGACAGACCTAAAATGTATGATGAGCTTGATGATAAGGAGAAAAAGAGATTCGATGCAGATATCAGGGCTTCTAACATTGTTCTTCAAGGTCTTCCTAAAGACATCTACAAGCTGATCAATCACAATACCGAAGCAAAGGCAGTATGGGATAATGTCAAGATGCTTCTCTCAGGTTCTGAATTAACTATGGAAGACAGAGAATCACAACTCTATGACGAATTTGAACACTTCAAGATGAAACCAGATGAGAGTGTCTATGAGTACTATGTGAGATTTCATAAGTTGGTGAATGATATGAGGAACATCAGAATGACTATGCCTAACATTCAGCTGAACTCAAAATTTGTGAACAACATGAATCCCGAATGGCACAAGTTTGTCACCTCTGTGAAGCTCACTAAAGGATTGAAGAATACAAACTATGAGAAACTCTATGCCTTCCTCCTTCAGAATGAGAGACATGCTATGTTTGAAAAAATGATTCTTAATCAGTTTAAAACCAACCAGGGAGAGTCAAGCTCGTCTAATGACTCAACCGCCTTCTACTCAAACATCGGAATCACAACCAAAGCCTCACAAGTCATACCCTTGGGTAATGGTAATCACAAACTCATTCCTGATCCTATGTTCAAACAAGCTGATGTTAATGCACACGTGGGTAACTTCATTAATCAACTAGCTCTTCTGATTAGTCAAAACATGAATTCTCTCCCACAAACCAACAACAACCTCAGAACAGCATCTAACCCACACAATCAAGCTACTGTTAAAGATGGGAGGATCGTGGTGCAACCAGTTCAGGAAAGACAGTATGATCAGGGAAGAGGTGGAGCTGGTAGAGGTTATGTTGGTAATCAGAATCGAGGAAGGAATGGTAATCAAGGTCAAGCTAAGCCGATCAAATGTTATAACTGTGGTGGTGAGGGACACATTGCAAGGAACTGCACATCTCCAAAGCGTCCACAGAATGCTGATTACTTCAGAGATAAGATGCTGCTTGTACAAGCTCAGGATAATGGTGCTGCTTTGGATGAAGAGGAATTACTGTTTCTAGCTGAGGGCAATGCCAAGACCTATGATGCAGATGTGGATGAGCAGCCTATTCAGGAGATAGGTCACAAGTATCAGAATGCCTTTCAAGTCGCTGATTGTGATGCATACGACTCTGATGTGGATGATGGACCTACTGCACACACAATTTTTATGGCTAGCATTTCTCCAATGGTTTCTCCCAAGGTCTCTTCTTCACCACAAACTGGCTCATCCAAAGACAAACTCATCTCAGAGGTATTAAAACTATACGATGATGCTGATGTGCAACAGATGCATGACAAAGTACTATCAACTGAAACTATTGAATCAAATGTTGAAAATATGGGTAATATCGATATTGTCCCATATGATCAATATGTGAAACAAAGTGAAAGTGAAGTTGTACCAAGTGATGCATCTTCTGCAGTCAACAATGACTATGTTTTTGATGAATACACTGCATGTGCCCCTGATGATTCTGTAATTTCTGAACTAAATGCCTATAAAGAACGTGTTGCTATTTATGAACAACGTGCAAAATTTGAGTTGACCACTCGTGAGCAGGAAATGGATGACCAAGTGCGTACAGTCATTAGAAAAAGTAATTTTAGAGAAGAAGTATTGAAACAAGAGTTAAATCCCTTGCAAGAAAAGCTTTCTAAAACAGCTAAGCAAAAACAAGAACTTCAAGAAAATGTGAAAATGCTTAAGCAAGAATTTAATGCAAAGGAATCAAAACTCTTGAGAGACTTTTCTAATCTGAAAACTTTGAAAAACAAACTTGAAAACAAGTTCTACATACAAGGAAACACCATTCAGACTGCTCACATGATCACTAAGCATAGAGTTCTAAGCGATAAGCATAGTGTTCCCATTATAGATAAACCCAACCCTGAGTACGGAAAGATAGCAAAAGCAGCTCAAAGTGTGATCTATGATGGCAATGAGATTCTTAAACCTAGACAAAAACCTAGTTGCGTTGAGTGCACTGAGGATGATAAGAAACTAGATGAAATCACTAGGGAGAAGATGATTAAGAAACTAAATGATCCTAAATGCAAAGAGAAAAAAGTAATTATCACTCCTCATGACTACAAGAAGGAAAACTGGATTTCCTTGAACAAGTTTAAGCCTCAGACATTGTTGACTCCCGAACAAGTTTTCTGGAAAATGGATTTAGATAAGCAGAAAGCTGAAAATATTGTTGAAACAAACCCTCCCCTTTGGAAAATGCCTAGAGCGACTGTGTATCCTCCTAATACACCAATGCATCTTGTTCCGAGAACAATTGCCACTAAAAGCAAGACCTTAATTAGCCAATATGTTATATTTCAACTATTTGTTGATTTTGAGAAAACTTGCAAGAAAAGGATCACACCCACTGGTATAACTGAAGGAGAAAGGGGTTTTGAGCAAATGAAAGAATGTTATTTAACTGAGGTCATGCCTTTCTTTAAACTTCTAAAAGATCACTTTGAGAGTCTTAAAAAGGGGATAGAAACTGATATTAAGGGAATGGAAAAGGAATTTGATGCAATGATAGTTGAAGTTAGTGACTATGAGCGTGCACTAAAATATAATGAGATTGAGAGGAAGAACTTGCATACATTAAATGAGACTCTTATCACTGAATGTGTTGCTCAAGATATGTTTTTCACTACTTCAAATTGCTCTATTAATGCTTCCCAATTTCATGAACTATCTGTTGCCCTGAAAGTCTCCCATGATCGTGTCATTGAGCTTGAAAAAACTAATTCTAAACTAAACGAGAAAATTGAACTGGATGATCACGACAATTTGGTTAAACATTTTTCTAAACTAGAAGTTGAGCATTTTAATTTACAACTAAAATATCAACATCTTAAAGAAAATGTCAAAACTTCAAATATCAAGACATCCTCAGATGCTCCAGAGTTTGATGCAGTTTTTCAAATTAACAAACGTGATGAACAGATTCAAGCTCATTGCAACACGATCAGAAAGTTGAAAGTCCAAATCTCTCAATTAAAGGGTCAAACGAACAATATGATAGGCTCCCAAATGCCTCCTCCTTTAGACTCTCAGAATTCTCAAACGTTTCATCTTCAAAACCTAGTAAATGCATTACAAAAAGAAATTGAAAGCTTTCTAGAAGAAAATGAAAAAGTTAAACGTAATTTCAATGAGTTATTTGAATCAATAAAGGTCACTCGTAACAAAAATAACGAACAAATAGCTTCATTGCAAAAGGAAATTGAGAATCTGAAGAGTCAGGTAAAAGGGAAAATGCCTATGACCAATGGGGAGAATGGTGTATCAAAGGTTCACTCTTGTAATAAATATGCTTTGTCTGTGAAATATGTCCCTCCTCATCTCAGGAACAACAAACTTGTTGTTCAAACATACTTCTCATCCCTTAAGGATTGCCTAGAATGTCTGCGTGAGATTGTTGAAGAGGATAAGTTAGAGAAACCTCATGATAATGTAATTGGACATGCATGCTTATATGCCAAACGATCTCAAGAAATCTTAGAATGCTTGATCACAATATGCCCAAAGTCATTAGGTGAGAGAGTTAATCCTTTGATTCCATGCTCGATGCCTAATGCCAAGTATGATATTCATTCGATTCCCAATGTTTTGAATATGAACCGTAGTGTGCCTTTAAGTAGTTCAGATTCCAGATCTGTCAATGCTAAGAAAGAAAACTCAAGTGTGCCTTCTAGGAGTACAAATTTCAGTACTTCTAGTTTTAAGAAAGTGAACCTTAGTGTGCCTGCATGTAGTTCAAATCCCAGCACATCTAAACAGGTGATGCAAAGAGTAGTAAAACCAACTAATGTTCCCATTCCCTCTACAGGAGTAATCAGTGACATTAAAGGGAGCAGGTCAAAGTCTCAAGACAATACAAGGAATGATAGGACCTCGCAAGCTAAGAATGTGCACTGGAAAAGAGTAGAAGAACAATCTAGGAACTTTAAGTTTGAACCGAATAAAACGAATCGTGTTGATTCTAGTATTAGCCATAGGCGTACTGTAATTAATTCGAATTCTGATACTATTTGCAAACCTTGTATTGATGTCTGCTTGAATTCTGTTTCTAATCATGAATGTGGTGTTAATGTTCTGCCTAATGATGTTAATTGTCCAGTTAATATTGTTAATGCTAAAATTCATGCTAAGAAGGCTAAAAGGCAAAAACGAAAGAAAGTTAGAAAACAGTGGAAACCCACAGGAAGAACATTCAGTAAAATAGGCTATTATTGGATACCTGTTGGTCATAAGACTAATCAGATAATGCCCACTAGAAAATGGATGCCTACTGGTAGAACTATTCCCTTAAGAAGTGAGCACACTGTGAACAGGGCTAATATAGACACTAGTACTGCATCTATTCACAATGATTCCATTGCCTCATTTTCTGATATGAATGCTTCTATTTCTGATGTGGGTGTTCCAACCATTGTTACTAACCAAATGGAACCCATTCTTGCATGGGGATCCCAATTATCCAGTTATCCATTCTTGCCTGTGTTCAACTGCAGATCGTTCAAATCGTTCTGTGGTACCTGGACTCAGGCTGTTCCAAGCATATGACTGGCGACCGGTCACGGCTCATGAACTTCGTGAGCAAATTCATCGGGACTGTTAAATTCGGGAATGATCATTTTGGTGCTATTATGGGTTATGGAGACTATGTTGTTGGCAAAAGTGTTATCTCCAGAGTTTACTATGTAGAAGGTCTTGGTCACAACTTGTTCTCTGTTGGTCAATTCTGCGATTCAGATCTAGAAGTAGCCTTCAGAAAACATACCTGCTTCGTTAGAGAACTTGACGGTAAGGAACATTTAAGAGGTTCGCGTGGTTCAAATCTATACACCATCTCCATCGAAGATATGATGAAGTCTTCTCCAATTTGCTTGCTGTCAAAGGCTTCTAAAACAAAGTCATGGTTATGGCATCATCGTCTCAATCACCTGAACTCCGGCACCATCAATGATCTCACCAGAAAGGACTTAGTTGTAGGTTTACCTAGACTCAAGTACGAAAAGGATCATCTTTGTTCAGCATGTCAATTGGGAAAAAGCAAGAAGTATGCCCATAAACCCAAACCTACTAACTCTGTCACAGAAGTTCTTCATATGATTCATATGGATTTATGTGGACCAATGAGGGTGCAGAATATCTTTGGAAAGAAATATGTGTTAGTTGTGGTTGATGATTACTCTAGGTTCACCTGGGTCAAGTTCTTAAGGACAAAGGATGAAACTCCTGATATCATCATCAAACTCATCAAACAGCTGCAGGTTCGACTTAACAAAACCGTCAGAATTATCAGAACAGACAATGGAACTGAGTTTGTCAACAAACAACTTAGTGAATTCTATGAAAGCGTTGGAATCAGCCATCAAAGAAGTGTTCCACGAACTCCTCAACAGAACGGTGTAGTTGAAAGACGAAATCGTACTCTTGTTGAAGCCGCTAGAACAATGCTGATTTACTCAAAGGTTTTAATGTTTCTCTGGGCTGAAGCAATTGTCACTGCATGCTACACACAAAATCGTTCCCTGATTCACACTGTTCATGGAAAAACTCCATATGAACTTGTCCATAACAGAAAACCTAATCTCTCTTTCCTTCGTGTGTCTGGTGCATTGTGTTATCCAACTAATGAGGGTCAAGACTTAGGTAAACTTAGGGCTAAAGCTGACATTGGAGTATTTGTAGGATATGCACCAAACAAAAAGGGATACCGAATCTACAACAAAAGAACCCGAAATATCATGGAAACAATTCACGTTACGTTTGATGAGCTGACCGGTCAAATGGCTCCTGGACACTCCAGTTCAGGACCTTTACTTCAAAACAGTCCCATTGGTTCATCCCTTGTTCCAAACTCCTCTCAAGAAACTCCATATGTACCTCCATCTGAAGATGATTTAAAGAAATTGTTTGATCCTATGTTTGATGAACTTTATGATCCAAGTACTAATGAGGTGTTGATCCCTACAACAGAGGCTGCTCATATTCCTGTGAATGAAGTCAATCCCTCAGTCTCAATATCGTTAAGTCAAGAAGCGCCTACTGCTGATCCTTCCGTCTCATCAACAAATCATCATTCTTCAAATGTACATCATGGAACTGTTTCTGGCATCAATGATGAAGTTAATCCCTTTGCTACTCCTGAAGATGCTCCATTTGAAAACATATTTGCTCCTGAATCATCATCAGAACCATCTTCTTCAGGAGACATCGACTCTGCTACCTCAGTCCCTCAACAACTGCCACATGAACACCTTAGAAAAAGGACTCACGATCATCCACTAGACAACATCATTGGAAATCCCTCTCGTCCTGTATCAACACGGAAACAACTTGCAACCGATGCCTTATGGTGCTTCTTCAACTCCGTACTATCTAAGTTCGAACCAAAAGATGTTAAAACCGCCATGAATGAAGATAGATGGTTCAATGCCATGCAAGATGAAATTCATGAGCTTGATCGACTTGATGTATGGGAGTTAGTACCTGCTCCAGACTGTGCTATGATTATTGCTCTTAAATGGATCTTCAAAGTGAAACTTGATGAGCATAGTGATGTGTTGAAGAACAAGGCTCGATTAGTTGCTAAAGGATACCGTCAAGAGGAGGGTATTGACTTTGAAGAATCTTTTGCTCTAGTTGCTCGAATCGAGGCAATCAGAATCTTTTTGGCTAATGCTGCTAGTAAGAACATGGTAGTCTATCAGATGGATGTAAAGACGGCATTTCTGAACGGAGATCTTAAAGAAGTCGTCTACGTCAGCCAACCTGAAGGATTTGTGAATCAAGAGCATCCTACTCACGTTTACCGTTTGAAGAAGGCTCTTTACGGTTTAAAGCAAGCTCCAAGGGCATGGTATGATACACTGTCAAAGTTTCTTCTATCTACCGGATTTAGCAAAGGAGCAGTTGATCCAACATTGTTCACCAGGAAGTCAGGCAAACATTTAATTCATGTTCAAATTTATGTTGATGATATTATCTTTGCCTCGACTGACCCCAATGAATGTGACCGTTTTTCAAATGAAATGAGTTCAAAATTTCAAATGTCAATGATGGGACAAATGTCATTTTTCTTGGGATTACAAATTTCACAAAGTCCCGGAGGCATTTTCATAAATCAATCTAAATATGCAACTGAGATCTTAAAGAAATTTGGATTTGATTCAAGTGACCCTGTCGACACTCCCATGATTGATCGAACCAAACTAGATGAGGACCACTCAGGGATCATGATTGACCAAACGAAATATCGTAGTATGATTGGATCCCTGATGTACCTCACTGCTAGTAGACCAGACATTTTGTTCGCTGTTTGCATGTGTGCTAGATACCAGGCTAAGCCTACTAAAAAGCACCTTGAAGCGGTTAAACGGGTCTTTCGGTATCTCCAAGGAACCATCAATATGGGTCTCTGGTACCCGAAGGACACCGGTATGTCACTAACAGCCTATGCAGATGCTGATCATGCAGGGTGTCAAGATACTCGTCGAAGTACATCTGGAGGTGCTCAGTTTTTGGGTGATAAGCTTGTGAGCTGGTCTTCAAATAAGCAAATGAGTACTTCTATTTCCTCTACAGAGGCTGAATACATAGCCATGTCATCTTGTTGTGCTCAAATCTTATGGATGAGATCTCAATTATCTGACTATGGCTTTGAATTCAACAAAATCCCTCTGTACTGTGATAATAAAAGTGCTATTGCTCTCTCATGCAACAACGTTCAACACTCAAGAGCAAAGCATATCGACATTCGACATCATTTCATCAGGGAACAAGTGGAAAAAGGTGTGGTGGAACTCTATTTTGTAAGGTCTGAATACCAGTTAGCAGACATCTTCACCAAAGCTCTTCCAAGAGAACGGTTTGAGTTTATTCTTCCACGACTTGGCTTGAAAAGCCTTCAACCAGAAACACTCAAACGTCTTCAGGAGGAAGACGAGGAGTAAAAGGTTTCCTTCATCTATCTCTTGTAAATATTTATTCGAAAAACAAAATACAAAAATATAAAACTTTCAAAATCCATAAAAATCTGAAAAATTCGAAAAATCTTCAAAAAATATTGTCAATTTGTCATGTTTTTATCGGTTCGACAATATCTACGGTCTTTGTGCTGTCATTCAAAGAATGACACGGGACTTTAGATGTTGTTCGAATTCTTAAAAAAAAAAAAAAAAAAAAAAAAAAAAAAAAATTGAGAGAAAGAGAATCAATGGCTTACTGTCATTTCAGGCAGTAACCCGCTTTTCAAAGAAAGAACAGAGCCATACTTTATCATGTTTTTCCATAAATTCAATGCTCTGATTCTATAAACATTTATCTGCTGAAAACTAACTGCTTTGAAAAATAACTCGGTCCCTATTTTTGATAATCATCAGGACTTATTTGTCAAAATCTCTATCTCTCAATCAACAACCTATGTCATTGATTGAGGGGGAGAATGATTTCAATTAAATTAAAGTTATTTGGCATTAAATTGTTTTCAAAAGATGTACATGCATGTTTTATCAATGGAGTTTAAAGTCTTAAAATCCGATCCTTATAAGTTAAAACGCTTTCATAATCAAGTCACAATTCCCCTTAAAAGCTTTCAAAATCAATTTAAATCAATAAGAGATCACAAATCTCAAATGATTTGATAATTGTGATCGGGGGAGAATGTGTGATTTAAATTGGATTTAAACTGATAATTCGGTAAATGGTTTTATAAGGATGTACATGCTATCCTTCCCACATGTGACAAACGATTTCAATTTTTTCCATGCACATGTTGAGGGGGAGCATCTATCTTAAACCTATGATTTGAAACGTGATCAACTTATCTCAATGTGCAGGTTCCCTCTAGTATGTGCAAAACTCTTTTCAAATCTCGAGGCACATATTGAGGGGGAGCAAACTTATGAAAACCTCATCCTTCCCGGAAATGCTTTATCTTCTTGATTTGATCAGGGAAGTGATGTTGATATCTTTTAGAAAATGGTAATCAAAGAAGTAAATTCTTCCTCTTGCCTCCGTGTGCAAAACGATTTCAAACATTTGATGCACATGTTGAGGGGGAGCACTTTTTCTAAAAATATCAAAAACAATTCAGGTACAAAATGTTTTGATAATATATCACAAGTATCTGGATTGATTTTAAAATGGTTTTCAATTGGTTCCAATGGCAGATGAACAATACCAAATAGACCGACCAACTTTACTTTATGTACGGTGATATAAGGATGATAAGGTTAGGTATTGGTTCCCATGATTCGCCAGAACCGGAGGGATCTACCCAGGGACAATCCACTAGTTAGTGTAGAAGTCCTTAGTTATGACGATAAAAGGAGAAAAGTGAGATATGGGAAGAGTGCGGACTGAGGCAGAGCAAGTACTGGAACAAACCCAACAAGGTTCTTGCAATGAAGTCTCGGTAAGCACTGAAGGGGTTGAAGAATTAAAAAGAATTGAATGAGAAAAGGGTGAAAACAAATAGCCCTCCATTTATTCAACCTTAGGGCAGAAACCGGGTTCAATTCATATGCTACTGATGGTAACATCGGTATTGAAGATAAGACGTCATGGACCCAGTGACGCACTGCACTTCAACTTTCCAAACCACTCAAGTTCCTCTTAAAAGGACTTGTTTCATTCTCACGGGGAACCAACATTATCTATCGACTTTCTCTTAGAGATTGTTGATATTGAAGAAGGAGACCCTCTCCCTAGTCTCCGGCACATGAATCAAATATGCACAAAATTGAGTCTAGAGCCATGAGATCATCAATAAATCTCATTAGGACACTTTCAATGAAGACTCTCTGTTTCACACAATGTGGAAAGAGAGATTATATCTTGAGTCCTACGCATTATCCTTGTGGTATTGCCAGAACATCTGAGTGATGTGTATACATATTCACTATGAAGATGGAAAGCCTTCTGGAGCCAACATCAAACAAGCTCCTGGTAGGTGGCATGTGAGATCTATTATATAGATCAACCATGTGACAACTGAACAGAAACAATGGGGCGATTCAATCTCTTGAATCAATCCTGGTTCAGGTTATGGATTGACGGATACCTTTGAAAAACCGGTCTTTGTGCTTAATAACTCTTTTCTTTAGCACATCGACCGTGTACTAATTTTTCAAACCAAAAGGTGTTTTTATGATTGATAATTGATTTTCAATAAAACCTTCGTTGTATTGCAAAAACAATTTCTATTGAGAAATACATGATTGTTTTTTCAAATCTCTTTTCATCAATCAGTGGACTTAAATTCGTTGGTTCACTCACTCCGTGTTGTCTTCTTTGAGACATTCCGGTTTGAGAACAGCTAGAGCAGCTGCGAAACCCTGTCAAGGAAATTCTTCGGAATTATACCTGATCACAGGCAATACTTGTACTGATCAACGGGGAACCGTGGGCCGTGTACCTCAATTCAACTAAAGTGGTCAAAGACACTTTTGTACGCTTTATTGCTAACTGTTGTATGCAGGTACGCCCGACGTTTGCAGCTGTTCAGAATGAAGCGGTCAATCTATAGCCGCATGTTCACACGATACATTCATCTCTCAAGAAATCATGATAAGTGCATCAATGACTCTGATATTCTCACTCCATGCTTCTGCTACGCTGCTGCCAATATCATGAATCAACAAAAGC
Source organism: Chrysanthemum seticuspe (assembly GCA_019973895.1). Taxonomy (NCBI): domain Eukaryota; kingdom Viridiplantae; phylum Streptophyta; class Magnoliopsida; order Asterales; family Asteraceae; genus Chrysanthemum; species Chrysanthemum seticuspe. Next base: position 189,861,460 of record BPTQ01000006.1, on the reverse strand, counting down.
TTCCGCTACTCTGATGAGAAGATTTCATGATCCAGAATGTGAGCATGTCGGTCCGAAAGTCACAACATCACATAATACCAACACCACAATGGATGTCTCAGAGATTTTTGATTGCTGATGATCTCAAAAGCTGACTCAAAATTATTATCACGTGGATCAGTAAAAGACCTCCACTTGGAGTAACCAAACATGCAATGTGAGGAATCAATGACTACGAGCTTAGGAGCAAAGGACTACATCAAGAATGCAAGAACAATTTTTAATGTAATATCTATTTGTATTCTATGTAATTCTGGTACATGATTGAGGTGACCTCCCTTAGGGGGAGATTGTTAGGAATTAGAAATTCCAGGTATTAAAGAGTCGGTCACCTCAAGTATATGTAATCGTTAGAAAGCTCGTAGTCGTAGTTCTTTTAAGTTAAGTAGTATTTAGTTAAGTAACACCGTGGAGGACGGACGGGTCTTTACCCACTGTATGCCTGATCCACAGCCCGATGTGTGGCGTTTTATGTAAGACTATAAATACTCTCTACCTCCCAAGGTAGAGAGTTGGATCTTATAATAAAATCTTTCACTTTCTCTCACTAAGTTCCCTAAACCTCTAACTTTCTCTCTCTAGAATTCCATTCATACGCCACTTTGTGTTATGGTGTGATGTGTATGTGAAAACTAATATCTTACAAGATTGGTTAAAGAATATGCCATCTTCTAGTTGTTTAATTTGAAGTCCTAGAAAGAAATTTAATTCACCCATCATACTCATTTCAAACTCGTCGTGCATGATTTTAGAGAAATCATCACATAGCTCTTGACAAGTTGATCCGAATATGATGTCATCAACGTATATTTGAACAATGATAATATGTGATTCCTTTTTCTTGGTTAAAAGAGTATTATCTACTAATCCCATAGAGTATTTGTTATCAATAAGAAAGGTCTTAAGTCGGTCGTACCAAGCTTTTGGTGCTTGCTTAAGACCGTATAATGCTTTCTTGAGTTTGAAGACATGATGTGGTTTCTCAAAGTCAGTAAAACCGGGAGGTTGAGCAACATATACTTCTTCGTTAATAAAACCATTAAGAAATGCACTTTTAACATCCATTTGAAATAATTTAAAGTCATAAGCACATGCATAAGCAAGTAATATTCTAATAGATTCGAGTGTAGCTACCGGTGCATAAGTTTCATCATAATCAATCTCTTCTTGTTGATTATAACCTTGTGCAACAAGCCTAGCTTTGTTTCTAGATACTACACCATTTTCATCCATTTTATTTCGAAAAACCCATTTTGTTCCAATTATAGTTTGATCTTTAGGTTTTGGAACTAATTTCCAAACATCATTTCTAACGAATTGGTTTAACTCTTCTTGCATGGCAATTACCCATGATTCATCTTTTATTGCTTCATTTATGTTTTTCGGTTCAATGGTGGATACAAAACAAAAATAATTACTTTGATTTTGGGCTTGTGACCTTAAGGTTCTTTGATTAAGTTGTCCTATGACCTTTTCTAAAGGATGACTTTTAGATTGTTTGATGTTTAAAATCTCTTTATTTAATGGTTCATCTTCCTTGTTATTTTTAATTGTTTCTTGACTTTCTATCATTTGACTTTCAACTAAGTCATCATCTACCAAAGGTGATGTCTTAGAGGGAGGTGGACTTTTGTCGAATGTTATGTTCAACGATTCCTCGTCTATCATTGTTTCTTTGTTTAAGACAATGTAAGCTTTACTAGTTTGAGAATAACCAAGAAATACACCTTCATAAGACTTTGGGTCAAACTTGGTGAGATAATCTTTAGTATTAAGAATGAAGCATTTATATCCAAAAACTCTAAAATATCCTAAAGTTGGCTTTTTACCTTTATAAAGCTCATATGGTGTTTTGTTTCGGAAAGGACGGATTAAGACTCTATTTAAAATATATGTAGAAGTGTCAACCGTGTTACACCAAAACTTTTGAGGAATGTTTTGTTCATTAAGCATTGTTCTACTCATTTTTTGAATTGTTCTTTTTTTACGTTCTACTACTCCATTTGATTGAGGTGTTCGTGGAGCCGAAAAGTTATGTGTTATACCATTTGTATCACAAAAGTTTCCAAATTGAGTTTCATTGTCAAATTCACGACCATGATCCGTTCGGATCGACACAATTTTAACGCCTAGTTGATTTTGAATTTTCTTGCTAAGAATTTCAAATTTATCAAAAGCTTCATTTTTAGTTTTCAAAAACAACGTCCAAGTAAACCTTGAGTAATCATCTACTATGACCAAAGTGTATAAGTTGCTTCCGTAGCTTCTTATAGCGGATGGACCAAACAAGTCCATATGCAATAATTCTAGACACTTAGATGTGGACACCATATTTTTAGATTTATGACTACTATGGGTTTGTTTACCAATTTTGCAAGCGTCGCAAAAGTGTTGGTCATATTTTAGTTTTGGTAAATTCCTAACTAGCTCTTTTGAAGATAGGTTTTGTATAAGTCTCATATTAGCGTGACCTAAGCGTCTATGCCAAAGAGATGAGCTATCATCTAACGTTGTTAGACAAAGTTTGTCATTAGATGTTTTATCTATTTTCATTACGTATATGTTATTTTTCCTAACTCCTTTAGCTATGGTGATACCATCTTTTAGTATTTTACTACCATTTTCATCAAATAGTACTTTATACTTTTTATCACATAATTGGCTAATACTAAGTAGATTAAATCCTAACCTATCTACATGAGCAACATTTTCAATAGTTAGGGAGTTATGAGCAATCGTACCTTTGCCAATGATTTTGCTTTTGAGATTGCTACCAAAAGTGGCATTACCTCTGTCATACTCTTGGTATGATGAGAAGAGACTTTTGTTGCCCGTCATGTGTCGTGAGCATCCACTATCTTTTATCCATTCATCAGGTTCCAATCCAACTTTCAAGCATACCTAAGAAGCAAATAACTTAAGCATTTGGTCCCCAATATCTCATGGGTCCGTTTGGGTTATACATACCATTTATTTGATTCATGTATGGAAACGATGGGTAAGAGTTCCATGACATGTAATCTGGAGTTTGATATGGTCTAGGAAAGTTTTGATTCCAACCGTTGTGTTGGTAGTTGGGTTGTAGGTTGTGGTTGCTCTTAGGAAAGGGGCGTTTGGCAAAAGGTGTTTTATATCGTTGTTGAGTAGTTTTTTATCTAAATTCATTTTTAGCAAGTCCTACTCCTGATGTAACAGCTGGTTTTAGTTTAACACTATCCTTGGTTTTCTTTGTTACTTTGACAAATTCATTACGGTCCGTATTACAAACATTCTGTCCTGCTGAAGTACCCATGACACCATTTTGTTCAACGGACGAAACCCTTATTTTGGGTCCGTCTGGTCCGTGCTGTACTGCAGCAGTTTTGACTGATTGTTTGTCCTTTTCGGCCGTTTTGTTTTGACTCTTTGGAATTAATACCTCATTAAATCCTATCCCATTCATGTCTCTTGGTGTTTTATGGATTTTAAGTATTTTATCGGCAAGGGCGATGTTTTTGTTAAACCTTTTAAATTTAGAATTATGTTCGATTAGAACATCTTGTGTGAGCTTTAGTTTTTCTATTTCAAGATTAAGCTCTTGACATGATTTACAACCATCTTCATTCGCTTTTCCCTTTTCTAGTCGTTTTGCTTTTTCTTTTAACTCATAGACTTCATTTTCCAAAAATTCCTTTTTGGTTTTTAAAAATTTATTTTTAGTTATGATTTTTAGACTTAGCTCACACAATTGATTATATTGTTTTTGCAAAGTGTCATCATCAATAGAAGAATAAGAAGAGTCGGAATGTACCTCGTTTGACTCATGTGCCATTAGAGCGATCTCTTCTTTGCTTGACTCTTCATCATCTTCACTATCACTCCAAGCACCACTTACAAAAGCTCGTTGAGTTTTGCTTTTAGGTGGCTTGGGACATTCTCCTATGAGATGCCTTGCATCACCACATCTAAAACACTTTCTTTCACCTTTACCCTTTTTGTCATCCCGATCTTTTCGGAATGGCTTCTTTTCTTCTCGAGGTTGTCTTACAAACTTTCCTCTTCTTCTAAAGAACTTCTTAAAGTCTCTAACGGCCATGGCATACTCCTCATCTTCACTACCGGAGCAAGATTCGTCATCATCACTTGATTCCGCCTTTGCTTTTATAGCAACGGATTTGATCTTCTCCCTTCTTCCTTTAATGATCTCCGAATCTTTCTCCATCACCATTTCGTGTACTTTGAGGTTACCGATTAGCTCGTCTAGTGACATTTTTGAGAGATCTTTTGATTCTTCAATAGTGGTCACTTTAGCTCTCCATTTCGGATGGAGTGCTCTAAGAAATTTCCTGACAAAGTTCTTACTACGAAAAGATTCATCAAGTGCTTTAAGTGATGTAATAATAGTATTAAAGCGAGTAAAGCCACAATCAATGGTTTCATCTTCAGGGATAACAAATTGTTCATACTGTTGAACAAGAAGATCAATTTTATTATCCTTGACTTGTAAATTACCTTGATGTGTAACAATCAAAGATTCCCAAATATCTTTGGCAGTTTCTCACATAAAAATTCTTTCATATTCTTTTCTAGGCAAAACATTATAAAGCATCATTTTAGCTTCATTATTTTTAGCAATTAATTTGTTTTGTTCATCAACAGAAATATCCTTTGTTGTAGAACTAAAATCCCCTTTAACAATAATAAACCAAAGATCTATATATTTTGATTTTACATATGTTTCAAAACGGTTTTTCCAATAGATAAATCCATTGGTTTCAAAGAGTGGTGGTCTTTGCTTAGATTTCCCTTCTTTAAAGTTTTCAGAATCCATGGACCGTTTCAAGTTTATAAAATACAAATTATTTTAGAAATTCTTGAGCAACGAGGCTCTGGTACCAATTGTAGAAAACTAGAAGGGGGGTTGAATAGTTTATCACTTAAAAACTTTGTTTTGAAACTTATTGAAAGATCAATTGATATTGATCTTAGATATGTTTATGAAATATGTAAGCAATATGTAAAGAGTAAATAAGGAAAGAAATGATCAAACCCCAACAAGTTGTTTATAGTGGTTCGGTCTACAAGGACTCTTTCTCCTTGCCCTACTCCACTCCCCGAGTCTCACACTAGAGAGTTTAACTTCACTAGTCAACAAGCTCCTTTCACCGGTGGAGAAACCTTTACACTTCGCTTACACTATTTCCGACACTAAGCTAAAGGTCGAGTTCTTTCCAAGGGTACAACCACTCCCACACACAATGTATTTTGAGGACTAAAATACTAACCACTCACACTCACAAGATTATGATGGTTTAGTACAACAATGAAGTATGAATCAACACAAGATCATACAACACTAAACAAACAAGACTTCCAACTTCTTGTTGAAGCTTGAATGTGACTTGATCTTCTTTTCTACAAAAGACATCACTAATATGATATGAAACTGAGTTAGAAAGATTAGAGAGAAGATATGTATGAGAGTATGATAGAAAGGGATGAAAAACTACTTGGTTTGGCTTTGCTATTTATAGCCAAAACCAACCGCAGGCACCACGGACGGCGGACCCCTTGAAAGGTTTCCGTCCGTTATACATTTTGGTGCCGCCGGGGACTGACAGCAAGATATCAAGATCTTGCCAAAGTCAAACATATCTATGCAAGATTGTGTAAGATATGAAGAGTACAAATCTACACAAAATATCTAATGAAATCTTCCAATGATTTCCATGATGCATCACATGATGTCATGTGTTGTTTTTCTATTTTTAGAAATATGAAAATACATAAGTAATGCTTAGTTTTTAAGAAACTAAAGCATTCTAAAAACTACTATCATACATTATGCTTAGACTCATATTTAAGATATGATTAGTCACAATGTAAATGCTTAAATGATGAAGATATTGTTTGAAAAAGCTTGTTTTAATATCTATTAAACTTGACAAGCTTTAAGCTTTATAAAAATTAAATTTACTTTTGTCGTTAACAAAACTTAGGTAAAGATAAAAAATATAAATAACGTTTAATGACGGTATTTGTATTAACAGAAAGTTTGAAACAAGGGCGGCTAGAGTTTTACCTAAACAAGTACCACTTCCACCATCTAATAGTCGAACTAATTCTTTTTCATCATCGGCTTCTACGGGAACTTCAATGGGAACTCGCCTTCAAGGTCACGATCCACTCCCAAACAAAAGAAAGAAGGTAACGGGTGACACCCCTCTTGAGATGGCTTTCAATGTACAAGCTCGACAAGATTTAGATTCTAAGATTGCAAGAATGTTCTATTCATCAAGTTTGGCATTTTCTCTTGCCAAAAATCCATACTACATTAGCTCATACACTAGAGCCGCAAATAGCAAACATCTTGTTGGTTATGTTCCTCCAGGTTATAATGGTTTGAGAACCTCACTTTTAGTAAAGGAAAGACGACACATTGAAGGGTTGCTTGAACCTCTTAAGATGGCTTGGAAGGAAAAAGGTGTGAGCATTGTTAGTGATGGGTGGACAGATGCTCAAAGAAGCCCAATTATCAATTTTATGGCAGCTAGTGAAGGTGGTCCAATGTTCTTACAAGCGGTCAATTGTGAGGGTGAATACAAAGATAAGTACTTCATTTTCAACTTACTCAAAGAATTTATTTTATCAGTTGGCCCTCAAAATGTAGTTCAAGTGATTACAGACAATGCACCTGTGTGTAGGAGTGCAGGGTTGTTAATTGAAAACCAGATTCGTCATATTTTTTGGACTCCGTGTGTGGTGCATACATTGAATCTTGCTTTGAAAAATATTTGTGCTGCAAAGAATACACAAGCCAATGCAGAAACATATGAATAGTGTAGTTGGATTACAGAGGTTATTGGAGAAGTAATGGCTATTAAGAACTTCTTTGTGAATCATTCTATGCGATTGTCAATGTTTAATGCTAATTCACAGTTGAAGTTGCTTTCAGTTGCAGAGACTCGTTTGCTTCTAGCATTATCATGCTTAAAAGATTTAAGCTTATCAAGCAAGGGCTTTTGAATATGGTAACTAGCCCAAATTGGGCAAACTATAGAGAGGATGATGTCCAAAAAGCATCTTTGTTCAAGGAGAAGATATTGGACGATTTGTGGTGGGATAAGATTGATTACATTATTGTTTTGATAGAGCCTATATATGAGATGTTAAGGAAGGCGGATACTGATAAACCATGTCTTCACTTGGTGTATGATTGGTGGGATTCTATGATAGAGAATGTGAAAGTGGTTATCTACCGCCATGAAGGAAAACAAGAAGATGAAGATTCTTCCTTTTACTCTATTGTGCACACTATACTAGTGGATCGTTGGGCCAAAAGCAACACACCTCTTCATTGTTTGGCTCACTCTTTGAACCCTAGGTACTATTCATGTCATAACTTTTATTTTATTATTTGCATTTTGCAAATCTTCATTTTTTATATATTAATATTCTACTATATATAATTGTAAAAATATTGATGTAGGTATTATAGTGATGAATGGCTTAAAGAGTCTCCCAATCAGCTTCACCCACATAAGGTAAAGAGATTTATGATGAAAGGCTAAAGTGTTTTGCGAAATATTTTCCTTCCACACTTGAGCGTAAAGAAATCCACACGGAGTTTGCCAAATTCTCAGGAGCTGTGAGGGAGTTTGCAATTACTGATTCGATTAGTAATCGTGGATGTTTGGATCCCGATTTGTGGTGGATTACATATGGATCTTCAACACCATTGCTTCAAAATTTAGCATTGAAATTACTTGGGCAACCTTGTTCATCTTCATGTTGTGAGAGAAATTGGAGTACATATTCTTTCATAAACTCTTTGCTTAAGAACAAGATTACACCCCAAAGAGGCGAAGACTTAGTTTTTGTGCATTCAAATCTTCGTCTTCTATCAAGGTAATCTCCCGAATACATAAAAGGTGAGAGTAGCATGTGGGATTTGGGAGGAGATGGATTTGACACTTTAGATGATGTTGGGATACTTGGAATGGCCACCTTTCTCTTGATGAGCCGGGAATGAAAGCAATGTTATTCACAATGGATGATATAGTTGATGATGAAGACGACTAGCTAGTTGGCTATGGAACCATGTTTTTACTATTTGGCTTTGTTATGAAATATGACTTATGAGTTATGAATTATGACTTTATGAATGTACTCTTAAAATTGCCTATGAAACATGGTACTTCATTTGATTTTAATTTTTATACATGTCTTTATATATATATACATATACTAGTGTCAAAACCCGTCCGATGGACGGGTATGACTTGTGGTTTTTATTTTTAGATTTTAGTAGAACAAATATATACTAAAAAGTAATTAAAAGTTAAATTAAACAATTTACAACTATAATTGATGTTACCATAATATATATATATATATATATATATATATATATATATATATACACACACAAATATGTATGCAGTGGATATATGTTTTGGTGAAGTTTTTGATGTGGTGATAGGTCGTACATCGCTTCTTGAAGATGATGTCAACGATATTGTGTTAAAAAATCAGTGTGGGTTTGCGTATATTTATTTATTATATTCATTTTATGCTTGTTTTTAGTATCAATAGTTTAAGATTCGTGTAATACGCGAGTTTTTTTTTAAATATCTTTTGTTTTATTAACTAAAACATGATGAATATTCTAAAATTCAGAGCAATCACTCATCTAATCATTGTTTGTTATTAATATATAGAAATTAGTGTTCGGAGTAACTGCATTATAAGATATGTTAAGGTGTGCTAAATTCGGGTTTCACCCCACAAAAATAAAAAAACATAACCTAATCAAACCAAATTTATAACCGAGCCGAATTTTACAAAATCAAATCAAAACGAATTAATTATTCAGTTTTCGGTTCGATTTGGCAAAATAAAAACCTAAGCGAACTGAAAACCGAATTCACATAAATATGTACATATTTTTTCATATTTATATTTAAAAAAAAAGTAAAACCCTTTCATAGTATGCATATAACATTTTTTAAGGTTGAAATTTTTTTATAGCAAAAATTCTATATAACTAAATAAATAAATAATTAAAATTATGTATTCTAGTTATTTGGTTTAGTTTACGGTTATTGAATTTGGTTTTCGGTTCGGTTTAATCCATCTTGAATTCGGTTCAGTTTGGTTTTTGGTTTTAGCTAGAATTTTTTTTAACCATACTAACCGAACCGAATAAACCGAACAACCCGATAACCGAACCGATAAACAACCCTGAGATATGATGTAGATAAATAAGAAAATAGAACACAATGAGTTTAGACAATGTTTGTAAGGAGTGTCAGAGTTAGACAAAACATGATTAGAATAAAAACTTTATATAGTACACATCTCCATAGATTGTATTAGCTAAACAGAACACATAATAAGCTACTATGACATTTTGCCCATGTTTATGTGATAGAAATTGGAAGTGTCGTAAACGAAAACCCATTTTAAATCACGACCCGTAAGTCTGTGTCATAATCAATCGTTGAGGTACATACACACAATAAGTGCATAGCCAAGAACACCATTGATAATATAAGCTTGGGCCACTTGCTGTCTTTTTGTAAGGCACAAATATGACGTTCCTTCTCAAACTCTCTCCAAGCAGAGATATTCAAGACTTTATATTCAAATATCATGATAAATACTAATGGTTGCGTATCATGGTCTTATTTGGCACCTTATAGTATATCACCTTGATGTTTGTAGCATCCATCTTCATCATTAAGTATTCACGATCATCATCACAGTTAAAACAAAACCGGTTCAAGAGCACTTAAACAAAATCATTTCTAGTTTAAGTATTCACCATCGTCATCACAAGTTAAAACAAAATAGATAAAAATGATTGCTAAGATGATACATACCTAAAGCCTCTTCATGAATCTCCTTTTGCGAAGTCAAAGCTGCCGTCAAATTTCCGAACTCATGACCACTTATATGCTGCAAAAAGGAATCTTTGAATTCACAATTAAAAATTAGCGTGCTATTTAAATTTAGTAGAATCTCAAGACATCTCTTTTATTCCAAGACTACAGGCGTGCTCTCATGCTCTTGTTCCAAGAGTTGCTAATTTTAAAGGTTCAAAATCAAAATACACCAATTGATAAAAAATGAAAATACATGGATGACCTAATAAAATAGTCTAATTTTGCATAAGTTTTTCAATTGTTCAATCAAATAATCCAAATAAAATATTGATGGGGTAAGCAAAAAAGCTTCTTTTAATAAAGTACATATTTTGTTGCTAATTTTTTTATAGAGGAGTTAGTGTTGTTTGACAAAACGGTTCATAATAGGCATATCATCACACTTCTAGCCAAGTTCACAAAATTAAAAATAGTTGCAACAATCTCTATAAACTATAGTTGGAGCACCACCTTTGAGAAAGCCAGTGAAGCAAAGAAACACTATATGAATCATAGATATCACGCATTAAACTGAATATCGGGTTTAGAACCTTCCAAAGTAACAACTTTAAACAAACAATAGTGGCCCTAGGCAATGGTCAAGCAACAACTCTAAACAATAAAATTGCAAACACAAAACACAAATCTTAGAACAACGCCTCCACAATCTTATTTCAGATTCTATATGCACCAAGGCTGCTCTACTATACATGTCGCTCAATGCTCAATTCCTTTTGAATTGCTAAAAAAATGTTTTTGCTAAAGCTTTTTTATCCAGGAGAATGCATCAAAAGTGGGTGGGAATGAGGTTAGGGATAGTTTTGGCTGTCCATCTGTGATAAACCTTGACTTCAATGGCTTTGTTGATATCTGTCCATTTCAAATCAGCAAGAGCGACAATCTCCTAGTTTTATGGCTATCATTTTTCCTGCTTGGCCGCTACTGGCAGTCATTAGTCTACAAAAGCGGGAAACAAATTCAGTGAATGGTATGTATATATGTTTGGCTTCAATAGTTTTGTTTATTAACAGTTGAATAATTGTAACCGTTACTACATCTTAATGTTATGCACAAGTAACGTGTTGAGTAAAAGTTCGTCGAAATACTTGTTCAAAAATAGCTCCAAGCCGGCCAACTACCAGCCTTTTAACCATACCAAATTGAACAACATTAGATAGTTCGATATCCAAATAGATGAGTAGAGTTTACATCTTCTCAATAGCCAAAATTGCACCATATATAAACACTTAGAGAATCATGTAAACCACTTAAATTTTGCATCTTTATAAATAAGAGCGGAAAAGAATACGACCGAAAAGTTTAAGCAAATGAACTTGATATTTAATAATTTTTAAACGTGAGAACATTTTTATTTGTGATAGATAATTTTTAGAGCTGACCGTGGCGCAAACGACCATTAAGGCCAGCATTTGTAGCTGAAGTGCTGGCCGCTGGTTGATTCATATTCATTGTACATGCGATATGAAAATAGGATACTTACAACTTGAATAGCGGAGCTTAGCACTAAAGTGGAAGTTAGACTCGTATAGAACATTAGAAGAATAACTCAACAATTAAGTTTACTAACCATTCATAACAATTAGCATCAATAGTCCACAGTTTTCTTGTAAAAAAATAAAGCATGTCTCAGTTCATGCTTATGACACGAAAATAATGTATGAGATTCTTAATATTCACATATATACATGCCAACGCTATACACATATATGGTCATTGAACCACTTGCATTGCTTAACACTTTTTAGAATAATGTTCGAGCCAAATGTACAAATTACAAAAACCTAATCTTTGCATTTGGAGATCATAAATATATAGAATGAATAAGCTATAATGAGATTCAATATTACACTTTAATAGTAAGTTTGTAATATCAGTATTTACATAATTTCTCTAGCATCCTCTTATACAATGGCATGTAATGAGCGTTGATCATCGTTCTTGAAAACCTCATTTTACCATAAAGTTCTCGAGGAGATGCGTCGGTCTTATCAAAGTCGGTGCAAATGAATTAACAGTAGATAGTTTAGCTCAGTAGTTAGTCATCTCCTCTATTACGCAAACAGGAAAGCACCAACATTCCGATAAAACATATAGGTGGCAAAATAGGAAGTCAATCAAGTTACAATAGGCATCTGCCAAACCTATAAGGTATTAGAACTCATTTTAACACATAACCCAACTTACCCATTTTGAAAAAAGTAAATCCTTCACAAACAGATTCCAACTTACTCATTTTCAACGTTAGTTTATCATATTTAGTCCATCTAAATGAGTCATGTCACAAATCCTTCACAAACTACATGTCATAATCTAAACATCCTTAATAAAGTTAGATAGATTAACAAAGTAAATAACTGAACTTGTATATAAAGAGATTAGACACAGCTAAAACAATTGATGACACTTATTTATATTGACCAATTAACTTCATGCCCTCAATAAGTCAATAGTGCAACTGTTAGTTTGCAACATGACCAGTGCCTCCTACCAATATTGCTAAAACTAACGCTAACAGCAATTATGCCTGAGCAATATTGATAAACAATGAACTTTTCAAAACATGGCAACTATGAGCTTAACTTCTAAGAAATGCATTTTTTCGTTCGGGGTTAGGGGATATGTAGGACCATCCAGTTTCCGTGACTTGTGATCTCAATCTTGGTTGTTCTAAACCTACATAGCTAATGGAAAAGATAGCGTTTGGAATAAGAGAAAGTGTTTGCGTTATTAGGAACCTCTGATAAGCCTATCCAAAGACAACATATTTTCATTGCGAATAATTTTACCTTATATTTTTTAGCTTACCCTATTAGACTAGTTACATATTTGAACATAGTCCAAATCGGCTTATTTGTATATACCAAACCTGCCAACTCCAATGAAAACCAATAACTACATTATGCAACAAAGTAAAAAGTAGCTTACTTTTGTCCAGCTGGAAGTCATGTAGTAGTTGAGTTGTGAACGTTTAGTTGATCTGATCCCTTTTACTGTAACTAAAATTCAAATAATATTGATCTTAAAGCTAAGTCATATTCGACGAAACTAAGAGTCTATGTCATAAAAAGTGGTTGTATGATTAGAAAAAACTTGTTCAAAAATACCTTTATATTATTGACACACATGTTTCTTTTATAACTGATTATGCGATGTTGACATAAGATAGTGTTTCAATGTATTCCTACTCATTTAAAGTTGTACTAATAGAACTTAAGTTTTAACTAAATTCTGATAGTTAAGGACAATGGATAAATTGCTTATGAACACATCAAAAGTTTTCTCATTAACCAATGTGGGATAAAACTTTTGTACGCAATCTTTAAAAACTTGTCGTATATGATCCAATAGTTATATTCTTTAGCTATAGTAGCACTATTAAGAAACATGGATAAAGAAGTCTGCTAAGTAGTCGATTCTTTTAATTACTCAATTCTGAAGCAGGTATAAAACTGATTATCAGACCTCTACATATTATAGGAATCACTTCATCTTAACACTAAACCAAACACCCCCTAAGGCCATAAGATTTAGCAAAGGGTAGTATTGTACCAATACTCATATCTCTTTGAAGCCCTCTCCTATTTTTGTTTCTTGAAAATAGTATTCCCTTCTTTTTTTCTTTCTCCCACAAGTTTCGATCTTTTCTGGCGTGGTTAGTTCCCACAGTCTTTTTCCTATATATAGCAACCGTTTAAGTTACTTCAATTATTTATCCTCATAAAGTCTTCAAGATAAATAAACAGATCAAGACTTCACATGCATATACCTTTTCAAATGTAACCAACTTGACATCATAATACATGGTGGAACTTCCTGCTTGGGTAGTTCCTGCGCGTTTACTGTTCGAGCCAACCATTGGTATGTGTGTTCGGTCTTCAACGTGCCCGCCTACAATTTTCAAAAATAACCATTATTGGAGATAACAATTACATAATAAAATTGTAACTTGTATATTTTTTAAAAGACCGACATCATAAGTCATCGAGAGGTCATGCTTAAAAAGTCCGGAAAATTTCTCAGAACCTGCCCAGGTTTCAAGTTCTCATCACAGAGAGCAAATATATAGGTATTGACGGATTTTTCGGGCATTAATGGTGTTCCGAAATTTGATCTTAGATGGTTGATAAAATTACCATTGTAGGCTTTAACGTTATCAACGCTGGGTCCAGCCTCATTTGGGTCACCTTTGTAAGCCCACCTTGTTTCATGTCCTTGAACCCCGTTGCATTTAGAGCAGACCTTATAGCATCTACCTAAATTGTAAATACTTCACACCAAATTAGTATATAGGCATATAACGTAGTTTACACTACCTTTTTTCCAAATTCAAAGTGTTTATTTGATACATATAAATCAGTCACTAAATAAACTCTGTATCATAGTTTACACTACCTTTTTTAGGGGACTTGGTAACATATCGTTCATTAGCCTTTTTAGACCCATTAGCATTAGCAATAAAACGCAATCCAAATTGACCCATCTCTATATACATGAGTACAGACATAAAATTTACCTGATTGTCATATGTGGAGCTTGAAATAGGCGGGGTAGTGCTCTAGGAACTTGTTTGATCATAATAAGGAGATGCACGAACAGGACTACTTTGGCCATAATAAGATTCTGAATTTCCAAATACTAATCCGAGTGTGACCTCTTCATATGTGAGTCATAAGTCTCAAAATCACCTTCAAGGAACCTGAAAAACATGTATAAGCCCTCTAAGTAGTATACCAAGTATCAACAATCTCGTTGATTATAGATGACTAACCTCTGTTAATCTTAAGCCGTTTATTCCATCTTTTTACGTTTTTGTAAGTATCTTTCTGGATACATCAGCAAATTGGATCCAATGGAGCCTCCATCTATAACAGAAAATGAGTATATACACATAAGGATGTTTGTTGTGATACATCACAATGATTACATTTTACATAACACGGAGCTAAACTAACCTTCGTGAAAACTGCCAACAGGCCCATTGCTAATTTAGGTCATCAATGGGTTCACCCACTAAGAATTTGCCCCAGAAAGTGCAAGAGCTACCAACTTCCTTCGGCCATCAGCTAATTAACTGTTCAAGCTTTGATTCATAGAGGATGCTAAATTAATAGAATAGAAAAAAAATACCAATTTCCTTTGGCCGTCGTCAATCCACTGTTCAAGCTTTGAGTCATAGACAATGCTGAATTATTAACAAAAAAAAAATTGACGGTCCATCTCATCATAAAACTTTATGTGGATCTCAGTATCGTGAGTATGTATATATACGTACCATCAGTCACAATTTAGCTTTTTCAAAAGAAAATATGGCCTTAATCTGTTACCCTCAAAGCAAATGCTAAAGGTGAATGTGCAGGCTCAACTTGCTTGTGAGCTGCACTTGTGGGCTCGATCATTACGTTTTAAAATGTAGCATTTATTTGATAAAAAATGGCTTTAGAAGACAATTCAAAGGCACGAACGATAGAAGCCTTCGTCAAAGTTCAGTTCATGGATGCCTTTGTCATTGAGCCATAAGTTATATATCAATACCTTTGTCCCATATGAGCCAATATCTTCAAACAGAGAGGACAAAAAATTATGCTGTAATAAAAGTTGATATGATAGATCACCCAAAATGCAGTATATAAGGTAAAGGCAAAACCTAACACCAACTAAGTTCAAAGAAGTAAATGAGAAGTTTTATTTCTCATTTTCAATCAATAGTGCATCTCTGCAAGGTGCATATCAAAATATTAAATATTAAGTAATAACCTGTTGTCGCATTTCATCAACTAAGAGCGATCCAAGTAAGCCATGATCACTAAATTCTAGAAGATAAGCTTGACCAGATGTATCGTAACGAAACTTTTCCTTATCTTTTAGGTTTTATTTTCTGCAAAAGTGTTGTGAGGATAAGGTGGTTTAATAAAATACCATGTAATACTTTCCAGTGATGATGTTCCAATGACTTACTTGTTCTCTTGGGTTAAGCTTCTCCTATAGCTTTAATAATTCCTTCTCTCCAACCTCAAGGTTGTTGCTAAGAATAGCAGCTTCCTACAAAAGAACACAAATTAGTCAATATCTTTCAGATTTCAATTAGCAAAAGAACCTAGAGAGAGTTTATGAAGCCACTTGCTGCAAAAACCCTCCAACTAAACATTTTGCTTAATTTATTGCCTTTCATGTAATGAACTAATAGATAGGATAATGGGTTCCAATTGATTAAGCTGTAAGTCTGTAACACGTAAGATGTAACATGAGATAGACTATTACCTGGATAAGCAATATGCAAATGCCAAAAATGTAGACAATGAACGAACAAAATTCAGAAGCCGTTGCTTGACAACTTGGCTTGGTGCAGAAGGTAGGATAACTGGTTCCAGTACTCTGCGAGCTTGGTGCAGAAGGTAGGATAACTGGTTCGAGTACTCTACGAATATGAGTGACTGTTCAGCTGACAACAAATATCTGGTAATAGTAATACTATAGCTACTTTCAATTTCTATAATGATGTTACTTTTACCTGCATATAAGGACAACACCACCCCATAGCAACAGCGGTTGGATATAAGATGTCATCACCTGATTTTCTTTACTCTTGGCCCAACTATTATCATTTTTCTGTATCAAGCAATCATGGTATCAGGCTATTAGCTACTTAACCTCATAAAACCAACTTGATCAATATATATACCTGCCAAAAAAGGATCCTACACGCACGTAATAATGGTCTATTCTAATAAAGAGACTGGTGAAATCAGAGAGATGAAAGAAGAGGTATGGATTTCACTTTATCTTTCCTCTAGTAGGCAAGAAAAACAACTGCTAAAATGTTCTTTTGTAACATCTTTTTTTCACTCAGATATCCAATATGAAGCTATTGTTGGAGAAAAAAAGATGCAGAATTAGAACAATTGAGAAGTGAGAATGCACGAGTTGCACTTTCACCTGTTCGTTTGCCAAGGTGTAATCCTACAAACAGTTTAAGGCGTGATGCTAACCAGCGCCATGTTGATGAAAATAAGCCTTCTGAGGTTAGTCCTAATATTATATGGGGAAGATCAATAGTTTGTTCCTTAGCGATTGGCAATCACACATATAATATCAATTTCTAGGTAACAAAAATGAAAACACAATAGCCAGTTGGTTTAAGGAGGTAAATAGGGTGGGTTGGGTAACGTGTCAAATTGGGATGTTCTTTGATATGGTTTGAAATAAGTCGAGTTAGGTTACCTGAAATATTTGTGTCCCTTTTTTGATTAATGATTACTGAGTCAACTATTACAGACTTATACTTTATATATATATATATATATATATATATATATATATATATATATATATATGGCATAGCAGGTTAGAAGTTGTTCACCTGGTAAGCAAAGGAGGACCCGTTTCCCCTCAAAATTTACCGACAAAGAGTTTATCCCTAGAATGCCCCTTCTAGCTGAAAGAGGGGTCAAAATCTCCTTCTATTAGGAGATCCATATCCACGGATAGAGGAGCCCACATAAAAACCATAATTAAGCCCGATATACTCGACAATCCTGCAATCACAAAATCACAATATCCTACACGTCCTTTCCTCAACAGATCGCTAGCCACATTACCTGTTTTACCCTCAACCGAGAATGAAAAAGGGGATTTGAGTTCACAGGATAACTTTTCTGAAGCATTACATAATCATCCGAGGATTAATTCAAGGAAAGCTAATCATGAGCAAAAGAAATACTTTTACAATTAAATCTAGATTATTTTATAATCTAAACAAGGATTTTCAATTGCTGGTCTTATAGTTCAGTTTGACGGATCAAGTAGCAGTTTTAAAAAATTAGGGTTTAAGAATATGATTATAGGACAGTGGTTAAATTCAATATCTGAATATTTTTAAAGTTGTCATGAGCCATTTGTCATCAGTTAATCATGTATGAGCAAAAGATAAGCAAAGACCTATAGATAAAACTGGGTACCTTAGGTTGGCTGATATATACAGAACTGGTTGTCTACTAATCAAAGGTATACATAAAGGTGTGATAAACCTCGAATGAGTAATCCATCAGAGGAAGCATTGAGTGTGTGTTTGGATCTCAAGTGAGGCAACATCGTTGCTATCTTACCTGCATATATGCAATACGAAAGCAAAACATAAAGAAAAAAATATTTGAAGTAGCATATCTGAATTAATCACTTACATGTAATTAAAGTGGGGAAAAAACAGGTAGTAAAGAACCGGTGATTGAATGTTTTGATTTAGGGTTTTAGAGAAGAATGATGGGCAACGAATGAATTTGTGCGGGTTACAGTTTTAATGATATTAGGGTTTTGAGATATAATGAATGAATCTGGCTAATTTCTCAAATTACTGGGTTATATTTGTTTGGAAAGTTTATAGGTTTTTGTTTGCAAATTATATACCAAAGTGGTATGGGATGCCAAGTGGCATTATATGTGGCACGCCTCCTCTTATATATATAATGTAATATATATATATATATATATATATATATATATATATATATATATATATATATATATATATATATATATATATATATATATATATATATATATATATATATATATATATATATATATATATATATATATATAAAACTCAGGACCGCCCTGATTGTTTTCCAAAGAAACCTGTGGCAATAGAGAAAATCAACAACTACATTTAGGTAGAAATGCTAGACAATGACACAACCACATGAGATTAAATGGATATAACACATTATCAAAGAGTAGATCAAACTTAATTTGTGTGTTGAACTATTAAAAACTATTTTAATTTCTTTTTTAAACCACGTACGCTAAAACATACAATTCTATGAAAGTTTGAATTATAGATAAATAATGTATTTTTATATAACATACTTTATTTACCATATATCTAAAGAATATACCTCCGAAAAGGCCTCCGTATTACAGACATGACGAGCTCAATATTGATATATATTTTACATACGTATGAACTTACGAAAAAAAGGTTGAAGTTTAGTATTTATTTTAAAAAATTTTGCGACACAGTACAATAAGCTAAATTATCAACAAAAAAATCTAATATTGATATACTTCTAGTTAACAACCAAAAAAGCCTCAATGAACAATAAAGGAAAACCCATACAACATACCAAGGCTCAAAAGTCAAAACATAGAAAATTTCCGGTGCCAGTTTCCCGCAACAACACATATAAAAGAACGATACGCATGCCCTTGCAGCAATGCGCGGGAGCACTCCAACTCGTTTCATATAAGTTTTTTCATTGCAACTTTATCAAGTTTCTAATGTAGTTTTCCCGAAAAAAATAAGGGTTTGTCTAACGAGTGCCCTAAGAGCATTGGTTCAAATATATTAATTACACACAAACTTTCCTTTTTTATTAGATAATGCATTTAATAAACATTAATCAAACTTGAAAATTACTTTAATTAAATGTTATTTTTAATTTAATGAACACCAAGTTTCCTTATTTAAACGTATAAAACAATGCCCCGAGGACACTTGTTAGACAATCCCAAAGAATAAAGCTTTAACTATGATGATGACCAAGAAAACATCAATTGAGTTATTGAGATGACTCCTCTAGGCCCACTGCTGGGCCGGCTCTTGATTGGGCTTGGAAAAGACGCGTTAGAGTTTAGATATCAGGAGAAAAAAATGAATTCATTAAATTGATCAATCTCTTAGCAAATCTATAGTTAACAGATGATCAAGAGTCTTGATTCAAGATTTCATGACAACGGCACTGAAACCGAAGCTCGTGTGTTTCTTTGTGGGAGCTTTCGGACGCCTCTATCTCAAACATTCTTGATATGATCCTTTTAGCCGAGCGTGTCTCTATAACACCACTATTTTTTAAATCTAAAGATACAGTAATCTTTAGGCTCAAAAAATCTCAAGAATGTAACAATATCAAGCTGGCATCATTTAAGTAATCTAACACTCTATTCTCTATTTTGTAATTGCTCATATAGCTTGTTGTGAGGTTTTATTAATATAGTCTCCTTTTAAAGTGTTTTTATTTGGTACAATTAAATTTACTCATGATTGATGAAACATCTACTTCTACTTTACATATGGGATTGATCACCGGCTTTTTTTTATAAAAATTTATTTACAAAGATTCCAACCTCCATATTTGTATAAGTTCTAGAAAATGACTCGTTTCAATACAAAATTGTTGAACTTTCTATAAAAACCGACACGTATAATATAAAGTTTTTTTTTTTTTTTTTTTTCTCTCTCTGAAAGAGAAATTTATATATTCTATAAGGTTGGTGAATGTACATTCACTAAAATGCCCTTGTAAAATGACAGGCGACATGAATATCCACTATCAAACACAAAAATCTATGGTTTGTTTATTTTGGGTGTGAACCCTTATTAGATGATGACCCATTTGGTAATATCAAAATATTCAAATAACGTGAATCTAGACATTGTGTTTTGGATTTAAATAGTAAAAAACCATCATAATATAAGAAGGAACCCCACAAAATCTATTGTAGTAAATAGAACATATAAGGAAGAGCATGGTACAAAGAATTGAGAGGAGAGAAATGAAAATAAAATCATTTTCAATGTTTAGTACCATTATGAAAAAATAAAGTGAAGAATTGAAACCTTTGAAAATGGCTCTTTTGAAGAAAGTGAAGAATTGTTTCCCCTCTCACAAAATGATAGAATTGAATTCTTCCATAATAATAATAATAATAATAATAATAATAATAATAATAATAATAATAATAATAATAATAAGAGTTATTCTATAAATTGACTATGAACTTTCAAAAAAAATTAATTGTTTGTAACGAACTTTGTAAAATACTACTATCACGTATGAAAGTTGTAAATTCGTTCAAATATTACACATATTGTCAAGTAATTAAGATTTATGTACATAAATCGTCCCTGTGGCTCTAAAAATTTACACCAGTCGTCCTTGAGTCTAAAAAATCACGATAAGAGCTACTTCTTGAACGACGAGCACAATTAAATATTGCTTACGAGCTCGACTTATTGAAGAGATCCAAGAAATATAAGAAATGATTCTATTTATTGCTTTCAAGTGAGCTCAAGTAGTTTGTGTGCCTTTGAACTTACATTTGTTGAAGTCCCGAAAAGGACCCTTGATGCCATCCATTGTTGACAACACTGATGACATATGTGAAAGAAAACAAAAGGTCATTAGAAGATGAAACTAGAATGACGTTTACTTGCCACCCTAAAGTCTTGGGCCTACATGGACTGGGTTTTCTTCTTTATTAGCACTTAAGCTTTTATTATGGTGGAACAAATAGGCCAGGAACCCGACATACCTTCACCTTGATCATCAGCCTTCAGAGCTATGCATGCATACTTGACAACTCTAATCAAAGTAAGAGTCCAGAACATGATGTTGTAGATACCCAAGTAGTCATTTGTTGTTGGAGACTTTAATGCCATTGAAGGATAGACATAAAGCGGAGAAGTAACAAGCCCTCCAAAGACAACTCCTAGTGACTTGTAAGCGAGCAATAGAGGACTATCACCCTAAATCAAAACATACAAATTTACATGCAAGTAAAATCAAGGAAAGAAACACGTAAGAAAAATAAAATTCCAGGTGTAATGTCTTAAACTAACTTTAGCATATGGAAGAGAAGGAAAAAAGATCAAGATCTTGTTCAGAACAAGGACAACCTTTAGGCATTGTACTCGACTTTCACTTTTTATTGTTTATGCAGATCTGAGATACTTGAGATTGTAGATATTTAAAGAGAACAAGTGCCTATATACGATTGTTTTCTGACACTCATCAAAGTTCGAGCATGCATGATATTCATGCCAAACTTCCTACATGTAAAATCCATTACAACCTTCCATTGTGGCTTGCGCACGTATATCAACTAACTCATAGCTTCTGTCTTTGATTGTGCATAGATATAATCCAATGTATTATCTGATTCCTTACATGTCATTCCAACAACAAAGTTGAGTCTGAGACTTGCTGATGGCCCTAGACCCAAACGCTAAGGTCATGAACTCTAGTTGAAGCTTGTTTCTTGCCTAGTGATAACATATTTATCTGTATTTGGTCTGTACATAGCAGATATGGTCTTAGGAGTAGCTTTGTTGGCAAATTTAAGCAAGTGCAACAAAGGACTTTTTATGTAAATTTTTTATAGCTACAGGGACAATTTATGTAAATAAACCTTGATTAGTTTAATTTTATAGCCACAAGGATGACTGATGTAAATTTTTAAAGCCACAAAGACTTTTTATGTAATTGACTCAAGAATTACTGTTGTAATTATTTAGAGCCACAGGGACAATTTATGTAAATAAATCTCAATTACTTGCCAATATGTGTAATATTTGAACGAATTTACAAGTTTCATAGGTGATAGTAGTATTTTACAAAGTTCGTTATCAACAATTGAAATTTTTTGAAAGTTTATAGTCAATTCATAGAACTAAGCCTAACAATAATAATAATAATAATAATAATAATAATAATAATAATAATAATAATAATAATAATAATAATAATAATAATAATAACATATTGTAAGGCTGTTAAAACCTACATTATAATAAATATGTAATTTTGTTCATTTCTTGGTTCAAGTCTATTTTGTTACCGAACAATGGAATCAATCTCAATTCTCTATCTTTTAATTCTTTTACTTATTTTATTTTTTTAAAAGATCCAGAAAAATAAATAAGCATCTAATATCCTTGTTCAACGTTGATTAAAAAGATACTTAAGAGATGTGTAGACAACAATAACATGACTTCACACATATACATCCAATAACATGACTTTACACATATACATGCACGTATATTCTAGTTATACAACGTACGTTAAGTATAATTAAGTGAAGAATAAAGTCAAAACAAAAAATAAGTGACTGCCTTAACGAAAAAACTATACATTATAACCGAACCATGTAATTAGAAACATTACAAAATTTGTTTGTTCAGTTATCGTAACGAGTAAATAGGCACCCGCCGCGTTGCGGCGAAGCTTATATATATTCAATGTGTGCGTTTTTTTTTTAAAACTAAATATACGTAACAAACTTTCTCGAATTAACCAATATACATAACATACTTACTTTATTCTCAACATACGTAATATACTTTCAAATACTTACCAATATACGTAATATTGACAGAGTACCACTATAAAAAGTTATAATAATGGTCCCTGTCATTTGCGTTAACTTTCACCGTTAATCTTTTGACATTTTTTCACTTAAAAAAGTTACAATAATGGTCCCTGTGGTTTGCTTTGACTTTTACCGTTAGTCCTTCGACTTTCATCTTTTTTATATACGTTTTTTACACGTTTTTATACAAGTTTTTTACACGCTTTTTATACACGTTTTTATATACGTTTTTACACATTTTTAAACACGTTTAAATGTTTTTATACACGTTTTTTACACACGTTTTTATATACGTTTTTTACACGTTTTTATGCACGTTTTTATATACAGTTTTATATACATTTTTACACGTTTTTATACACGTTATTTACACTTATTTTACACACTTTTTACACATATTTTATACACATATCTTTAAATGTAATCTAATCTCCTCTTATATTTACTCAAGTGTAAACTAGTCTAAACTTATTCAGTAATTCTAAGTGAAACAGAGAGTGTCACTCATACTTATATTATAGTATCAGTTTGTCACTCTTTGACAAGCTATCAGAAAGACAACTACTTTCTGATAGTATTCAAGTCTATCAACCCGATTAACCAGGGATAAATGGTTAAACAAAGATATCAATCATGACAATGAAGAATGGCTATATGCATATACACCATTGACCTCTACGATATCAGGACCAGGTACCTCTACAGAAGACTGAACAAGCTTCGATCAATGATAGACAACTATCAAGAACATAGTCTTTGAATCTTGAACCACAGCCTTAAATGCAAAATTCCAAAAACTTTACCAATGTTGCAGTTTTTGAAGGGGAGCAAGCATTTATTGTTATCTCACTGAAACCTAAATCAAACCAAAAGCTAAACAAAAACTGGTTCGATAGGTACATACATCAGGGATATAGTCCTTGATCATAAAGGAATTGGTTCAAGAGAAGCAACAGAGACATAAGTCTTGAACAAAATGTAGCATCATGGGTAAAACAAGTTTTTAGAACATCAGAGATTTGGTTCACCAAGCGCTGAAACCAACAAACTTAAAATCAAAGAACCCGTATCCAATAAAGCTGCATCAACAACAAAGAATCTGTGTTTGTCTACTGTTTAAATTCATTCTTTGTTATAACTCTATTTGTAAGAAGAAGCCCTAATGCTCACTTACACCTGATAAACACTTAGGCTACTTGCATAAGAGAGATTCAATGTTGAGCCATGTATATGCCCCAAATCTCTCACTCAAAACAGAAGTCATCAAATAAGTGTAGAATTTAATCTCTGAGAAAATTACTCAGGGGGTCATCTTCAAAGAGAGTTCTTAAGAGAAATGAAGAAAGAATCATCACTACCTGAAGTGGAGCTCAGACGGTGAAGAAAAGAAAAGAACCAAGATCAAGATGACAACTCAGACTATGACACAACCTCATTCCCAAGAAGTGGTATCAAAATATAAACGAAAATTCATTAACTTTAACTTTATTCTAAATCAAAATATAAGAAGAAGCCATTATGCTCACTCATCTCTGATAAAACTCAGCACGTAATAAAGCCAAAAATTATAATCTTCGATTCACTTTACCTTGTTGTAACTCAGAGTATAAGAAGAATCCGTTATGCTCACTTATCTGTGATAAAAGTCAAGCTGTTACTATGTTCAAATAGGGGGAGATTGTGGGACAATATTTGACCCAAATGATCTAAACAAGTATTTGAACATAAAATAGCTAAGTCACTCGTTGATACAAATCATAGAGCATACTCAGATAGCATGCTTCAAGTATGACATAGACCAACTGAAGATACAGGCACTTTACCTCACTCATGCTGAGTCAGTAAGAAAAGTAACTGAGTAACAACAGGGACACTATCTGACAATTATCACTCTATCTTTGAAACACCTTTTTCAGCGACCTAATCAAGAATCCTCGCTAATGGTAGAACTAGCAAGCAGCTCCATCAGGATCAAATCAGAGACATAATCAATAAATCTAAAATCTCTTAAAGACATACTCTCAAGCTGATACGAGTCAGCCAATATGCATAAAGATTTCTAGCTGAAGTATATGACTCATCAAGGGAAAGCAATACCCTGATTACCTCTCACATCTCTGATCATTCTAATAGAACATAGCTCTTGATTCTCTAAGATTTAGGTGGGACCTTCTTACCAAAAAGTTTAAACTGGATAAACAAGATAAATTATTGCTCCTTCCGAAGACACTAAAGTAGCCCATGGGTAAACGCAATTGTCAACTCCGGTAAACCAAAAGGACATTATAGTTTAAATTCTAGGCACGTGCCTATCTACATAAAGTTAACAAAAATTACTATTTCCACGTGGCACAACAGTAATTCTCCAGCTATAAATACTCGCTACAACATGAGAAAGGTAAGTAGCAAAGAGCAATTTCACACAAATGATAGTACAAAGTATTATGGTAGAAATCCTCATCACTTAGAATTCTAAACTTAGATTGAATCTTTGTGACTTTTAATTGTCACTAAACAGGGATAGTATTCCACAACTATCTCCTTGAAAAGTTACCCAAGTATTGTTAGTATGTCAAGTGAGTTCTTGAGTAACCTTGTAATTAGTTTGTTTTAACTTAATCATAAACTCTCGATGATTTTTGTATTGATTCATGGTTTACTCAAGATTTTTCCAGACCAAAAACTTGTAATGACGGTGACCTTTATTGATCTTGAACTACTTGTTCGTTGATCACATCATCTTCTACCAAAGGAGATGATTTAGGCTCGGGAAAACTCTCATCAAAGGTCACGTTGAGAGATTCCTCAATCCTCATTGTTTCCTTATTAAGCATTATGTATGCTTTACTAGTTTGAGAGTATCTTAAGAAAACACCTTCATACGACTTTGGGTCAAACTTGGTGAGATATTCTTTAATGTTAAGTATGAATACTTTACAACCAAGTACCATAAAATATTCTAAGGAAGGTTTCCTATTTATAAGTATCTCAAATGGTGTTTTATTAATGGTTTTTCTACGTAAACTCTATTAAAGATATAACACGCGGTATCTAGGGCATGACACCAAAACCTTTGTGGAATGGATTGCCCAGCATTGCATGACTCATCTTTCGTAACTTACGATGTGTTCTTTCAACAATCTCAAGCGATTGAGAAGTGAACGAGCCTGATAAGTTATAAGATATTCCTTGTTATTCATAAAAGCTTTCGAATTGCAATTTATCAAATTCACTACTATGATCAGTTTTTATTAAAACAATAGAACAATCAAGTAGGATTTCAAGATTTTACTCAAAATTTCTAATTTTCCTAAGACTTCATCCTTAGACTCTAAAAATAACACCCAAGTATAATTTGAGTAGTCATAAACAATCATCAAAGTGTAGAAGTTTCCTCCATAGCTTTGAATTAGAGATGGACCAAACAAATCTAAGTGTAGCAAATCTAAAACCCTATTATTTGACACTTCAAATGCTCGTTGGAAGCTAAGTTTAGGACTAACCTCATATTGGCGTGACCTAACCTCATATTAGCGTGACCTAACCTCCTATACCAAATCGTTGAATTATCCACCATGGATGCAAGACATATGTGTTGTTTAGAGTTATCTCCCAACTTACAAGTATATAAGTTATTTCTCCTGTGACCTCTAGTTAACACCTTACCATTTTTACTAATAGTACAATCTACTTTAGTAAACTTAACCTCATAATCATAATAACTTAATTGACTAAAACTAAACAAGTTAAAATTTAACCCGCTAACATGCTCAACATTGGTAATTTCTTTGGAGCCATGTAGGACATTACCTTGACCGATGATCTTCCCACTAAGTTTCCAAATATGACTTAATTGTCGTCATACACCTTGTATGAGGTGAAAAATCTCCTATTCCCGATCATGTGTTTAGTGCAACCGTTATCCACTATCCACTCGTCTGGTTGTAGATCACATTGAGGCATACCTATAACCAAAGATGCAATTCAAGTTTTTGTTGCCCATTTCTTTTTGGGTCCATTTTGGTTAGCATTTAAAGTGCCCAAGTTAAACATTCTTTGGTCTTGAAGCAAGACACATAATTTCTCAAGACCATATCTAGAAAAAGGAGACCAAGGGGTGTTTTTAACATCATTTTGATTTTGATGTCTTGGTCTATAGTTTTGATATGTTTGAGGTCTAAAGAATCTTTGGTTTGGGTAGGAGTTTGGACACTTCGTCATTCAAAGAGTCAACCTCAAGTGTGAGAGTCTCACATCTTTTACATGGTTCAACCACCTCTTTGCAATGAGTGAGGGTCTTTACTTCTCATTCAAGTTCATAAACTTTCTCATTAAGTTTCGTATGTTCTTGTTCAAGAGAGTGTTTTTCCTTAATAAGTTTTTCAAAAGTTTTCATAAAGTTCTCTTTAAATTTTATGAGTTCCTCATTCTCCTTTTGTAACTTATGAGTATCTACATTTAAATTAGAAGTAGAAGGGTTTTGAGATACCTCTTGATTTTCTAAAGCCATGAGACAAGTAGCTTCCCTATCCGGTTAGTCTTCGTCTCCACTATCACTCCAAGCTCCACCAACGAATGCTTTGTTCTCTCTAGGCTTAGGAAAATCACTTATGAAGTGACTCTTGTCACCACAATTATAGCACCTAGATTCACGCCTTGTGCTTTCACCAACCTTTTAATTAAAACCTCAACTTCTTCCAACCTTGTTCCTACCATCATTAGCACGGTTACCAAACCAATTACTACGCCTAAAATTACGCGCTAGAGCGCCTGTAGCGCGCCAGAACCAAATTTATGGGTCGTTTTAGTTTTTGGCTAACATTTGTGATTTTATATGTTACGAAGGTCTATTTTATAATTAAAACACAATAGAGACCTAATCAATGTTGCCCCAACAGATCTTTACCCGTGTATGGGGGTTGAATATGGAGACGATTACTCCTCTTCCATTCTTATCTAAAGTTGATATACTTTGGGTTTATTTTGAACATGGTGGAGTTTCACAAGTAATTATTAGAATGGAAGGCGTGGGAAGGTATTGCAACGGACTTTCTATCATCTTCCTTTAAGTCCTATCAGGGTGATTTGGTCATCCTTATGAGAAACTTAAATGTTACATTGTATGTTGTTTTGGTAAAAGGGTGGGTTATAAGGTTTCTAAGTTCCTTTGAAACCTATCCTCTCAACCTATCAGGGTGCATTTGATCACCGAGATCCGAAGCCTGAATCCCTAACCTCATGCTCAGTGTCAGTTTAAATGACCGCTCTGGGCTAAGCTGTCAACGGTGGGCACATTATGGCCTCTGGTATCCATGGAAACTTAGCTTGACGTATATGCGTCATCCATGGATAGGATACACCGTGTTGCTTGATCGGTCGTTTCGGGCTCAGAGGCTTGTGTGCCTGAGGCAATTACGCACTTTTAAGGAGCTCGAGCCTTTTCTTTGTAGTACATTTTGAGGTCGATTTTTGTTCACTGTGTCAACTCGTATTTTTCAGGTTCATACCCGATAATAAACTCAAAACATTTTACCATGAACGCTTGATTATTCACTTTAACGTATAACGATTAAGTTAAATCGCGTAAACCAAAAAACAGCTTTAAACGTAAACCGGCACTAGACGAAGTTTAGTCTACATCAACTAAGTACCATGCGACTCTTATAATCATTTTTTATAAATTCACGTATTTGGTGTTACAAGTTTTACGTAAAACGTCTACATTGTGCATTTAAGTCTCATGCATGCATGCAACACTTAACCAATACACTACCCTCGCATTATATACACGTATACACATCTCTACTTACCAAAAATTCAAAATAAAAAACCCCCTCACACCTAAAAAAAAACCGGCTCCCTAAGTGTATATATAAACATCTCCTTTTTGAATTCAAAACTTTAAATTTACCATAAGCTTACTAGCAAAGTCACTACACTTTGAAAATCCATCCCTCCTCTTCCCCATGCAAAACCTATGCCCCATAGTAACAAGAACACCACTTTGCCATTCTTGATCTTACATAACCTTGTGATACTAGATAAGACCATTCACATTGCCAAAAATACTCCTATAAGTACAAGGCTTTTGGTAGCATTTTCTTACCAAAAATCATACACATATCCCACTCTTTTCTCTCCCTCTTTTACATGAAAGAAAAACCACAAAGAACAAGGGTCTTTATTTTGGTAAAGCTTTGATTAAAGAGTTGGAATCAAAAGTTAGGGTTTTGAGTTCTTACATAGGGTTTTAGTTGTGTTCTTGGGTTTATTTGCTCACTTATTCATCCACATCATTGTAAGCACTTATATTCATGTTTTCATAAATTTTAAACATATCATACATGATTTATATCACCTACATATGCTTGTTTTGTAGAAAAATTTGATTTAGAACTTGTTTAGAAAACTCTAAATTCCGCAGAATTTTACAGCTGACTTAGGAGCATGAGAAAACCACTTTAGAAATTTTCAAGGAAATCCTCCTTTAGCACGCACTTAGATATAGGTCTCAGGTAGTTCCTGGTCTAACTTCGTAATTTTTGGAGTTGTTTTGGTATTTTTAACAAGTGCTACGAAATCGGGTGTCTGAAAATCTTTAAATTTGAGTTCGAAACTTAGATCGTATTTATCACCCCCTTAAGAGTAGTTTGATAGGTCGACCCTTTTGAACTTATTGTTGCTAAGACCCTATCTTAAACTCATCAAGTTGAATCGAATCTATAGGAACGCAGAATATATGGCCCTTGGAAGTTAAGTAATGATTTCTGAAAATTTCCAGACTTGACACCCGTATAAACTTTTGAATTTCTGAAACAATATGCTTAGAACTTAAACAAATGACATAATTTTTTGGAAAGACAACTAAAAAATATTCAACTTAGGCTTTAGAACGGACTAATATCATTAGAAAATGAGTGAGACATAGCCCGTCAAAGTTGGGAAAAGTTTTTGTCAAACAACATATCCGTATATAAATGAGTATAAACCGACACCTAAAACATGTTTTCACAACCCGGGCCATTGATTTATTGAAAGTAGACATATTTATCTACGTTTAGAGATTTGAACGGATAATAACGAGTTAGAAATGAGGAGATACGCCCATTCTAAGTCGGGTTTAACCTAAAAATCAATAACCATTATTTTAGTATCGTAAACGCGTTTTATTCGCTTTCTTAAACGTTTTAACTTACGTACCTTTATAAAACCTCAAAAAAGCATATAAGGGTGATAAAAATTTATAAAACTCATATGCTTTTAATACATGTCGCATCGTTTTTAAAATGACTAATTTATATAGGTCGCGTTTAGGATTACTTGTCATTGAACTCATGTTATAGTTTCCCGTTACACTACTTTCTTGAGGTGAGTTGCATATCCCCATATTTACTCTTTTATACTTGTTTTGAAATACTTGGGGTGAGAATACATTGCTTGATTTTACATACGGACACAAGTACATAAAACATTTACGGATTTTCCTAAGTTACCACATTTTCCATGAAGTCCCCATAATCATGAACCGTTGATTACTTGTAAGTACGAATGTTTTGAACAGATCTATTGGGTTGACACCCCCGTCTGGGCAAGTAGCGCTTACTTGAACGTATTATAGGTCAAACGGACGCATTTCATTTGGGGAGTATCGGGTGTTTGGCAAGACAAGGGCATACATACATGACCGAATGTACTGGTCAAACATACATTAAGGCTTCGGTGTCATGATCTTAGTGCAATCTTTCACACATGACCGAATGAACTCGTCAAACAAACATTAAATTGTGGCCCACTTTTACAAATACTTAAACCTATGAACTCACCAACTTTATGTTAACATTTTAGTATTTATTTCTCAGGATCTTGATTTCGTTAGCTTGGTCTACATGGAGCATAGCATAGAGTCTCATTTTGTGATTTTGTTATGACGAAGATTTATACATTACTCAATTAGAAAACTTCATCATACTTTGTGAAACTCTTGGCTATGTCTTGTAAAATATTATTTCTTTAATTGAACGTGTACTTTTAAACGACTCATGTAGAGGTCGTTCTCTATATCTTGTGACTTTGTACTATGAAGTCACACCCCTGATTACTTTTCAGCTGCGACATTTTAGATGTGTGACATTCGTCGTGTGGAACTGTTTCCTGGTGTTTGGAAACTTGATTGAGTTTTTGTGTAACAAAGAGTGTGGCTACTCCTAGAGGCGGGAGGTTCCTTCGTGCTCTAGATAGTGGTTTTTTGTTCCATGGCCATCTGTTTTAATAGGTTCGAGCCTGACTTTGTTAGGTCATTATTTGCTACCATAAAACTTGTAGACGGATGTTTGTAATCCATGATGTATCGAGATTGTTTTGTAGAATGTACCAGGCATGTATTGTCCTTGGTTTTGTAATAGGGTGGTTTACCTTGATTTTATAATGAAATTAATTGTTCGTCAATTTAACATTTTTGTGTTTACCAGGCTTGTATGGGTTTTTAGTTACAATATTGTAATCCTGAACTCTTAATGAAATTAGCTTTTTTAGCCAATTTATTGTATGTGTTGTATTCCTATGTTTAGTGATCAGTTAAAGAATGTCTAGCCTGATTTTGCAATCGAGGATCTGATTTGACCTTGATTTTGTGATACTAAGTACTTATGTTTTTTCATGCACATGATAACTAGTAACTATCGACTAGCTATCTTCCAGCAACTCATTCATGACAAGTTGTGTGTATATAGTACTTTAGAATGGGCTTGCGCATTAAAAACTTATCTAAAGCATCGTCGGGTGTATTCCCTGATTTATGACACGTAGGCACCCTTTGGTCATAAAGGTTAATTTACGTTCGAATAAATGTTGCTTGTATGAATAGTCGTATGTGACACTTTGTAAGCAAAATGTTGGATTTGTCATTGCATATTTATAGAAATAGTACAGATAGCTATCCTAGCTGTTAGAAGCCTTTTTGTTAAAATAGAAAAAAATTTCTTTGATCGAAAGATCCACCTAACATCGTTTGAGGTTGGATGTGTGCCATGTTAGGGGAATGTCATCCCCTTCAGGCATTGTTAACAGGTAGGAACCATTGTCGTTTTCCTGATGAATGATGTATGGCCCTTCCCAACTGGGAGCAAGCTTTCCCTTACCTGCGGACTTACTGACCTCGTTTATGCGCATTACATGGTCGCCAGGTTTGAAAGACATTGGGCGGACACGTTTGTTGTAATACTTTGCCATCTTGTTTTTAGAGTGTGCTAGGTGGATGGCGTCTAGATCGCGCTTTTCCTCGGCTAGTGCTAGGTCTAGCCCGAGGGAGTCTTCATTTTCATCCTTGTTAACCATAGCAACTCTTTCTGTCTGGATGAGCATTTCAACAAGTATCATGGCTTCAGTTCCACAAACCAAACTGAAGGGTGTTTCACATGTGTTTTCCTTTGGCGTGGTTCAATGTGCCCATAGTACGTTTGAGAGCTCGTCCACCCAACGAGTCTTGTAATCATTCATTCGCTTCTCGATGTCTTTCACAATTTCTCTGTTAGCTACCCTATGTCTGGCCATTGGCTTGGGAATGGCAGGGAGATGTAGTAGCCCTGAGGATACCCTGATTTTCGCACCATAATTTGAATAGTTTGCCAACGAATTAAGTTTCGTTACTAGTGATGAGTTGGCATGCCGAATCGAGTGATGACTTGATCATAGACAAAGATTAAGAGTTTTCTTGAAGTGATGGAGGCTAGCGGTTTTGCTTCAGCCCATTTGGTGAAGTAGTCTACGACTACAATCATGTGTTTGACATTTTCAAGGGTTGTCAGGAACGGTCTGCAAATGTCAAAGCCTCATTGATGGAATGACCAGGGTGCAGTGATGGGGATGATGTCAGTTTTGGCGCACGTTGGACCTTAGCGTAAGCGTGACATTCTTGGCATGTCTTTAGCTCAGCGCCTCTAGTTTGTCATGTGGCAAAATACCTTGAGATAGCCAGTTGAAGATAGGAGTCATCCAAGTGTCCTCTGTCTCGACCTGTGAGACTTTCGCAGGTTAGAGGATGGATTTCTCGTTGATGACTTCAACCAAGGCCTCTTTTCCGAAGTGTTCGAAAGTGAGCAGCGAGTTTGCTTAGGGCGTTTACTCGCTGGTTCTGTCTCCTGGGGATTTGAGTGATTGTGAAAGACGTGAAGTATGGTATGATCTGGTTGACAAATGTCAAGTATCATTGGTTCTTCTTTTACAGTGTATTCACCCCTTACTTGGAAGGCTACCAACAATGAGTTTGTGAATACCTTGATTCTTTTAACCTCCATATTTTTGGCTATGCGTAAGCCTGCTAGTAGCGCTTCACATTCTGACTCATTGTTTGAGGCATAAAATTGAACTTCATGGCATGCGTGAAGTCGAGGGCATGATTCGAACGTGTAATTAGTGGGCTTGGGCCGCTAATATTGATACGCTAAAAGTCGAGTGTGGTAAATGTGTAGTTGACTTTGACAACGATAGTTCAGAGGAGCAAACTGATATTGAAATACGAATGAGTGAGCTGATTTAATGATAGTTCAGTTAAGGGAATGCAAGATTCTCCAAAATCCACTAGTCTTTTTCAAGATGAAGGTAAGTGGCTGGTCGGCAACTTCACTTGAAGCAAGCGGTGTTCGTTAGCATTTTTGGTTGCTCTTAAATGGGTGCAATCATGTTCTTCAGGTTGGACCGAGATGCAACTTTGATGCAAACATTTTGAAAATTTTATGAGCTCTTTATGCATAAGTTGTTCACTTGTTCTTCTGAAAGAAAAGCTTGCGAAAGAATTTGTTTTACTCGGTCTCAAGTATGCAAAGTTGGAATTCACCATGTGAAACGTAAAGTTTGGTAATTAACCAACACTATTTGACATTGCACATTTTAAATCAGGGTGCTCCTCATTTTTTCAGTTTTAACGTACCTGAGTTTCAATGATTCATGATGTTTTCTTTCTACTTGTTCCATTTTCGTTGTTTATAGATAGGGAATATCTCCTACTTATTGTACTTTCGGTGTTTTTTATTCAACATCTAACTCACACTCTGATTTAAAATATACATACCTTGCACATTTGTCTCTCGCGGGACTTGTACACACCGCTAGATGTTCTTGTCATGTGTTCACAACTGAAAGCACTACAGTTAGCCAATTTATGGAGCAAGTGCAATTAGCCAAACTTGTGTTTTCCCCTATTAACTAAGGTATCTACATGGCTTTCTAAAACCATATTTCGACAACTATTGGACCATGTCAATGTGCATATGCGTAGACTTAATAATAGTATTCGCATTATCTAGTATAGTAGCTCAGAAAATTCTGAATATTTAGTCATCTTTTGCGAGGCTTTTCTTATATTAGTTGCCGCAACAAAACTAAAGTGATCACGTATAATACTGACAAAATTTAAGGTCTCGAGTGAGTATAGTTCTTCCGGGAAAAAATGTCATTTCTAAACCAAATGTACAGGGGCGGAGCCAGGATTTCAAGTTAAAGGGGGCCGATATAAAATTTTAGAATGATAACGATATAATTCTAACCAATATAACAAAACATGAGAATCTGTAAAAGTAAATGAAGAGCCAAATGTCTAATAAATTAAAGAAACACGTGTTTTACACTAATACAAAGCCTTAATCAATCTTGCTAAGAATGTCAATGACCGTTAGCAACTTAGCGATTCGCATTTGGCCTCCTTACTACTAGTAAAAATATATATATTACCTCTTCGGTAGTTAATTTATGATTCTTGATTGCTAAAGAAGTGTCATATGTGAAGGCTATGGATGTAACAATACCTAGAACATCAATTGGAGCATTTGACCAAATAAAGTCTGTAATTGAACAAGTTTTCCTCAATGTCATATCACAATCTTCAAATAATTTGTCTCATGAACTAACCTGCAAATCGTTCGCTCCGTTTTATGTATCTTATGAGTTAATATTTGATCATTTTAATAAGGGCAAATCGCATAAAAAGGTACTCATCTTATGTCCAATTTCAATTAAAGGTACTATTCTTTTTTTTTCTCAATTTAAGGTACTCGACTTTTTTTTTGGGCCGATTTAGGTTTTTTTCTAACTTCCGTTAACTATTTCGTTAGTAAATTACATGTTTGGTCCTTGAGTTTGTATAGGCATTACATGTTTGGTCCTTCAGTCCGTTTTTGCACATTTTCAAAAAATATTTTTCGAAGTAAAATTTTTTTCAAAATTTTTTTTTCGAAATATTTTTTTTCGAAATTTTTTTCAAAAACAATTTTTCGAAATATTTTTTTTTCTAATTTTTTTCAAAAAAACTTTGGAAAAAAAAATATTTCGAAAAAGTTTTTTTGAAAAAATTTTGAAAAAAAAAGATTTCGAAAAATTTTTTTTGAAAAAACTTTGGAAAAAAAATATTTCGAAAAATTGTTTTTGAAAAAAATTTGGAAAAAAAAATATTTCGAAAAGAATTTTTTGAAAAAAAATTTACTTCGAAAAATATTTTTTTTAAATGTGCAAAAACGGACTGAAGGACCAAACATGTAATGCCTATACAAACTCAAGGACCAAACATGTAATTTACTAACGAAATAGTTAACGGAAGTTAGAAAAAAACCTAAATCGGCCAAAAAAAAAAGTCGGGTACCTTAAATTGAGAAAAAAAAAGAATAGTACCTTTAATTGAAATTAGACATAAGATGGGTACCTTTTTATGCGATTTGCCCTTTTAATAATTCTTAAACGCAAATACGTAATCAAGCATACAAAAAGTAATAAATAATAATAATACAAGGCTACAAGCAATTAATACTTTAATAGTTATCAATTGAATGAGATGATCACTAATGAAAGAACAAAAACTATCGATAAAATCACAATTCAATATTTCAAAGAATTAAAGACACAAAGATTCAAAGAACTAAATATGTAATTGTGATCATTAATTAAAGAACAAATCATTAAAAGCATTCAATACTTTATCAAGAAAAACAATTCATTTAATCGTTCTTTTGATCGGTGTATTCACTTGTTAAACCCGTCCTCCTCTTGACTTTTGAGTTTCAGCAGTTACAATATTTTTATCCAATGAACACAATATTGAATCAGTAATATTGGTAGGGGCCGATAGTTCATATTTTTAAAATATTTGGTTTTTGGACTATATTATAGTGGACTTATTGGACTAGTTGGGGGAGGCCTAGCACCCACTAGTTCCCCCATTGCCTCCGCCCCTGCAAATGTAATACTATCATGAAGTCTACGCATATGCACATTGACATGGTCCAATAGTTGTCGAAATACGGTTTTAGAAAGCCATGTTTAACCGTAGCTAGGGGAAAACACAAGTTCGGCAAATTGCACTTCCTCCATAAATTTGTTAACTGTAGTGCTCTCAGTTGTGAACCCATGACAAGAACGTCTAGCGCGGTGACGCAAGAAAAATGTGAAAGTTATGCATAGTTTAAATCAGTGTGTGAGTTTGATGTTCAAGAATAAACCAAAAGTAAAATAAGTTGGAGACATATATTTCCTAACATTTTGTTGTTCTTCAACTGCAAGAAAAAAAGAGCTTTCGAGAATTATTGGAGAAAAACCAATACTATCAGCATTGATCAATTAAACAGTACACCAGATCATTATTTTGCTTACAACATAATCACGTAAGCAAACGGTATAAAGCACTTAAATTTCCAAATCATCATTTCCTTAATATAAATTTTGAAGTATCAAACTACTTTGGTTTTAACTATGTAACAGTCATTTTATTTTGCTTACCCATAAATTCATACTTGCTAAAGGACAAATCCTCACCATTCATCTAATTTGATCTAATGGTGAGGATTAACCTAAGATTTAAAGGTACAAACCTAAGTCTATGTTTTTTTTCTTGTTTTTTTGTCTTTCTTTTTTATTCACATTTTTTTTTGTCTTTTATTTTAAATTCACGTTTTTTTATTTTATTCGATTTATTTTTAATTCGCGTTTTTTTTTTTTTTTTTTTTTTTTTTTTTTAATTCGCATTTTTTTTTAAATTCGCGTTTTTTAATTAATTCACGTTTTTTTTAATTCGTGTTTTTTCTTCGCTTTTATACGTTTTCATCCGTTTTCGTCCGTTTTCATACGTTTTCGTCCGTTTTCGTTCGTTTTCGTCCGTTGTCATTAGTTTTCTATCATTTTCATCCATTTTTCATACGTTTTCATCCATTTTCAAACGTGTTTTAACGCTTTCATACGTTTTCGTCCGTTTTCATACGTATTCGTCCATTTTCTTATGTTTCTGACTATCACAAGTGATTTTCTGTGATATTCAGAATATCACTTGTGATTTTTTGAATATCACTTTGTAATATTCAGAAATCACTTTGTGATATTCTGAATATCACTTGTGATTTTATGGATATCACTTTATGGTATTCTGAATATCACTTGTGATTTTCATTTTACAAAACATTAGTTGAAAGTCACTTGTAATATTCAGAATATCACTTGTGATTTTCATTTTACAAAACATTAGTTGAAAGTCACTTGTAATATTCAGAAAATCACAGAATATCACTTGTGATCATCTGAATATTACAGAATATCACTTGTGATATTCAGAATATCATTTGTGATACTCAGAAAACGGCCGAAAACATTTTAAAACGGACGAAAACATATGAAAACGGACGAATATGTATGAACTCTAAACCAAAATTTGACCATTTTCTCTTTATACGTGGTAAATATAAACTTACATATTTTTATAAGTTTCAAAATAAGCAAATTAAGCTTGTGAAACATAAACCGAAATCACATAAGCTCATAAGTAAATAAAATAAGGTTAAACAAATATCCCCAAACTATGTAGCTGTTATTCAAATTATAGATTTGTGATATTATGAATATCAATTGTGATTTTCTGGATATCACTTTGTGATATTCTGAATATCAATTGTGATTTTCATGTTACAAAACATTAGTTGAAAATCACTTGTGATATTTAGAATATCACAAGTTATATTCTGAATATCACACAATATCACTTGTGATCATCTGAATATCACAGAATATCACTTGTGATATTCAAAAACATATGAAAACGTCTGAAAACATTTAAAAACGGACGAAACGTAAGAAAATGGACGAATATGTATGAAAACGGCCGAAAATGTTTAAAAGCGTAAAAACATGTATGAAAACGGACGAAAACGTATGAAAACGTACGAAAATGGACGAAAACGTATGAATGATGAACGAAAACGTAAGAAAATAGGCGAAAACGAATGAAAACGTAAGAAAATTGACGAATATGTATGAAAACGGACGAAAACGTATGGAAGCGTAAAAACAAGTATGAAAATAGACGAAACGTATGAAAACGGACGAAAATGGACGAAAACGTATGAATAATGAACGAAAACGTAAGAAAAAAGGCGAAAACATATGAACACGGACGAAAACATATAAAAGCGAAGAAAAAAACGCGAATTAAAAAACAACATGAATAACTTAAAAAAAAAAGACGGACAAAATATGAATAAAAAAGAAAGACAAAAAGACCAAAAAAAAAACATATACTTAGGTTTATCTAATAAATCTTAGGTTAATCCCCACCATTAGATTAATTGATTAAACTAGATAGATGGTGGGGATTTGTCCCTTGGTAAGCACCAAAATAAAGGTAAGCAAATGAAAATTCCTCATGTAACCTATAAAAACTAAGAGAAAATTACCAAAAGAGGCCAAAAATCCAAGGTTGGTTCATTTTCTAGACACTTTTAGCATCCTTTACCCATTTTGGCCATGCTCAACTGATCAACTGCTCGACTCCACCTCTTTTGTGACATGTGTCAATACAAGTACAAGAGTTAGGTGAACATGTTTTTTTACTTTTTGCTTAAATGACAAATATACCCCACATATATAAATACCCTCTCTCTTTCATCTCTCCCTCTATACCAAGATCCGACAGATCTGGCAATTAAATTCCTGGCTATGTTAGGTGAAAGCATGCGACCAAACCACACAACAAAACGGAAACCATCATCAAATATATAAATTCCTCTTGAATCTAAGCTCTCTGCAACAGGCGGAAGCCTTGTAAAAACTCTATGAAATTCATCATCCATTGTAGTTGGCTGCAAATATACGAAAGATCTGGCAACCAGAGCAGATCCGACACCATTCAAATTACCACAACAATAATTCTTTTCATGCTTGTTCTTGGTTGCTTTAAAAAGGAATCGTAAATGGAAGCAAATCTGAAATGGAACCTATAAATGGGTCCTAAACTTCACCTATAAATGGAACCCTCAGATCTTGGTATCCAGCGGTGGTCGGAGAAAAAAATGCGACAACAGAAGATTTATTTAGGTGATTCTGGCGAGATTTTTAAGATTCCGGCGATAGCAGCAGCAGATTTAGTTTGTGATTCCAACGACCGCAACAGATTTAGTTGATGTATAAAGGTGTCTTTTCTTATATATTTTTTTATGATTCCAGCGACAGTAGCAGATTCCGGTGATGGCGGTAGGCGGTTGGTGGAGTGGGTGGAGCAGGTGAAAATGGGTATACTTTCTGTGTAATTAGCAAAATTAATTTCTTATCTAAGATTGAAACAGGTCAAACCTGTAAATTGGGCTAAAAATGGCCCAAAATGTGTAAAACCTCCTAAATTGTTTCATTAGGAAAGCTAGATTATTTTTGCTGCAATAAAGGTTTCTTAATCATTTTTTTCTTGAACGACATATAAAAAAAGAATATAAAGAATGTAAGACCTTGATTTTAGTTGAAGCAAAACAAAAGTGTTACAACAGTTAAAAACAAAGTTTATGATTTTATATTACAGCATCGGAGTTGAGAGGTGGTGGTTGAACATTTGAGAAGTGGTGGTTGAGCAGTTGAGCAATATTGGTTGATCAGTTGAGTAGTCAAGCAGTGGTGGTCGAGCAGTTGAGCAGTGGTGGTGGTGGTGGTGATGGACTGGTGAAGTGGTGAAGTAGGTGATATTTATATATGTGGGGTATATTTGTCATTTAAGCAAAAAGTAAAAAAGCATGTTCACCTAACTCTTGTACTTGTATTGACACATGTCACAAAAGAGGTGGAGTCGAGCAGTTGATCAGTTGAGCATGGCCAAAATGGGAAAAGGATGCTAAAAGTGTCTAGAAAATGGACCAACCTTGGATTTTTGGTCTCTTTTGGTAATTTTCAAATTACACGGATGGTCCTTGTGGTTTTTGTTGACTTTCACCTTCGGTCTTTTAACTTTTGTTTTGACCCAGATAGTCCTCGATTCCAAAAC
This sequence comes from Chrysanthemum seticuspe, assembly GCA_019973895.1. Lineage (NCBI taxonomy): Eukaryota > Viridiplantae > Streptophyta > Magnoliopsida > Asterales > Asteraceae > Chrysanthemum > Chrysanthemum seticuspe. The sequence continues at coordinate 189,821,080 of BPTQ01000006.1, read as the reverse complement.
CCTTAACACCTTTGGTCCTTGACCAAACGGTTGTTTGTTTTAACAGAATAAACCCCTCATGTGCAAGGCACATGAGAGTAACATGTCATTTGATATTTATTTTTCCTTTATACACTAACACAAACAGTAGGATGATGATCCATATGATGATGATGATGATGATGATGAGTACAATGCTCATGATCTATCCCAAGATCAATTGGCTTTCTGTGACGCTTGGAATATCATGATTCGCGGTCAGAATAAGTCGTAGGTTATGTTTTTTGTCGTTTGAGTCAAATGTAATCTAGTTATAATCGTTACTTCATTCATAGAAGTAGGTTTACTTGTTATGTTAGCATTTCTGCCTATGTAACGGGCTGAGATGTGGGAGTTCACCCATATCCTCACTATCTTTCCCAACTACCCACCCCCATCTTCATCTTCAAAAATTAAAACCTTCAATCTCATTCCCAAAACTCACTACCTAAAAATCAATAACCTTCAAAATCCAAAACACCATCCATTTTTCCTAAAACTTTTTTTTGTCACCTGTGTTTCCGACTCAACATTACTAGCTGACTATCCCAGGGCGACTACCTTTTTGGATAGTCTGGAGTCGGTGCATGTGAACCTCCGTGACCACAAGGAAAAAGAATCCAAACACACAACCATTTGTTCTCGTGTAACTGTCATCGTCACCCCATCTCCGGTCACATGCACTAACTGCTTCCACAATGACTAACTAACAACTCGCAGTCACCTCGCGTGTATGTGTTTGATGATAATGGCCAATCACATATCTACACTTCAAGATATGCACGTTATCATCTCCAGATACCCCATTGAGTCAAAATCTAGTTATAGTTGAAATTAGTTGAATTGGTTAATGGGTATTGTTTAGAATAAGGTTGTCGAAAAAAGGGTTTTTTAGAGAGGCTTACGGACTACTCCCTCTATCCCAAAACTATAGTCCATGTTTGATTTTTTCGATCTTTCTTTTACAACTTCGACCTTAAATATTTTTATTTGTGTTATATAATACTTGATGCAAATATATGAATTGATTGAGTTTTAAATGTATTTTCATTGGTATAATTTTCATCAACTATTGTATAACACAAACAAAAATATTTGATGTCAAAGGTTAAAAAGAAAGACTAAAAAAGTCAAACCAGGACTATAATTTTGGGACGGATATAGTATTTGGTTTATGGTGGTGATGATGACATCATTGTTTGGTGTTGTGTTAGCCTGTTTTGTTGGTGTTTGTGCTGGGGGTTGTTGACTAGGTTTAGTTTTGTGAGTTGTGTTGCGCTGATAAAAAGTTTTAGGTGTAGTGTTTGACTTTGGGGTGATGGAGAGTTTTGGGTATAGTAATCCAGTATGTATCATGTGGTGTTTGACAAGATCTACACTATTTTGGATACTGAGTTAGTAATTTATTTGTTTGATTTTTGTATAAATTTTGTTGTAAGCATTTGATTTGAACGGGTAATACATTTTTGTCTTATTCTTGGTTTGGAGTATCATGTAAAACTTAAATATAGACTATGAAATTTTTAAAGAAAAATAGAAATATAAGAAAAAATTTATAAGGTTAAAGATAAGTTGGTGCAAAAAGACCAAAATATTCTCACGTGCTAAGCACATGAAGTGTTTTAACAGTCGCACTTGATGTCCATTTGGTCAAAGGACCGTGGATGTTAAGGCTTTCGGAGTTGAGGACTATTTGGGTAAAAACAAAGTCAAAAGACTAAAGGTGAAAGTCAACGCAAACCATAAAGACCGCCCGTGTAATTTACTCAAAACTAAATGACACACGATTTGTATACTGTAGAACATATGAACAAGTAAAGAAAATGACTGAATGTGGAGGCTTAGCAAAATCCAGCTGTTCTCGACAACTATGAAAATGGATTATATCCATTTTCAATATCCCCAATCATAATTCCCAATTCCTAATTCAAACTTTGACTTTGTTGAGAGTTGACATTGTCAAATCGTGATGTCAACAATAGTGCCTCCATGACTACCATCATACCAACACTATTGTATCCGGACTCAAAACACCCACCGCCACCACCATCGTTGTATATCTACCACCATCACTGTCATTGTCGGCTTGCCGCACATGCCTCATGAGTTCATGATACACACAATTGCCGCATTGTCATCATAACAGATTAACAGGTGTGGAAGTAATATAAACAAGTGAGGTAAGATATGTAATGGGTTATGATCGAAACAGGAACTTTCTGTATAAGTCATGTCAGACTCGAAACACTTTGGGTTTTAATTTTTTTTGCTGGTGAACAATTACATTATTACGTAGTATAAATACAACAATTATAGTATTTTAAATCTAAATAAACTTATGAAATAAAATGATTCCATAGGTTTTATGAACTCAAAATACACCTAGAGCGACTTTGAAGCCACTTGACTTTTCTGCTTTTAGACAAATTTGTATGACTTTCCCTGTTTGATCCATCAAAAAGAGCACATAATCATAAATCTATGTTTAGTTAAACTTGCCGAAACTACCACCTCAACTTATCACCATTCACAAGGACATAACCAATCTAGAGGTTCACCATATCAAGTGAGAACCCGATGCATGAACAACATCAAATACAGTAAACGAGATGTCCAAACTATAAAATTTATTTAAAAAATTAAGCTGAAATATTCTTTGGATCAAGAAAAAAAGAAGCTTTTGGTACCAGGTAAAAAAAGATAAAGTGGACCCAAGAAGAACCAGGATAGGCCACCTGAGTGGAAACCGCGTTACAAACATCACAAAACAAATCTCTGTCTTCCAATATTCAAAGAGTATCATTTCATTATAAATGGTCAATTAGCAAGATTCCATAAACAAAAACTAGTGAACAGACACATGTCCATACTCTTAATGGTCTAATCTAAGTCTAAAGAAATATTATTGTCTTAATGCAAACTTTATAAACATAAAAAAATCTACTAATGATTTTGATGTAGATTGTAACTACTTGGAAAGCCCCCTTCAACAACTTTTTTATGTACACTTATGAATTGCACTATATCAACATCTTATATATACATGCCTGGATTGTATTCTATAAACATTGAAATTACACAGATAATAATTTTTAAAAATAGTAAAACAGTTTAAATATGAATGACAATGTTCAACGTTCCACAAGTGGAGGTGGTACTTCTTCAGTTTACAGGGGTGTCCGTAAGAGGAAATGGGGCAAATGGGTATCTGAAATTCGTGAACCCGGGAAGAATTCCAGAATTTGGCTAGGGAGTTTTGAAACACCCGAAATGGCGGCGGCAGCTTATGATGCAGCAGCATATTATCTCAGGGGTGATGTTGCCAAGCTTAATTTCCCAGATAGGGTAAATAGTCTCCCAAGGCCGGTTAACTCAAGTGCAGAATTCATACGCATGGCGGCTCAAGAGGCTGCCATGCAGTTAAGGCCCTGCATGCAACAATATGAGCACGAGCAGGGTGGGTCTAGCTCGGTACACACAGTGCCAGTCAATGTTGGACTTTCTCCTAGCCAAATTCAGGCAATAAATGATGAACCACTTGATTCTCCCACATTATGGACGAATGTAAATGAATATTTTTTTAACAATACTAACTTTGATCCTATGGGTGACTGGGAAGACATACCAGACTATTCCTTATGGGATCTGTAGGTAACAAACGCTCACTAGGAAAAAGATGATCATAACATTTATTCATGTTACATATGCATCATCTATACGTAGATATAATAGTTTTGCATGGGGCTTTCTTTTTTTGTTAGACATAATTTTTAAATTACCAAAAAAAAATGTCGGTTGCTAAAAGTTACTTGTAGAATTTATAAAAAGACTTTTCACTACAGGTTTTTGCGTAGGAAAAAATCTTTTAGGATGTCAAAGCTATTTTATTATATTTTCGGGTATGATTGTTTATAGTGTCGACTTTCTTCCAATAAACTGATCATTTTTGGTGCATGAGAGCGGGCCCACAAGATGATGATGACGAATGGAAGAAGATTTTCAACATGAATAAAGCCTAAGGTTCATACGACTACTTTTGTCCGTAGGTGTGGCCCAAGAATACAGAATCAGCCAAGATAATATTTTTTACAGCATGTGGAAGTCACAGTTTACATATTCATCCACTGTGAATTCCATCAGAGGAGCTGAGTTTTAGTAGCTCCAATGACTATCATTTGGGATGACTCAACAAGGGCCGGGTGCTTAATATTACTAGGGATGGCCGTAGTATCAATTCTTTTCTGTGTTGTATCTAATACTGAGTATTACTATTTTTTCTTGATGTAAACCGCAATGTTTCATGTATTTGATATTCCAGTTATGTTGACTCCTATAATATTAGTAGTTTAATTATGTGCTATGACTAGTTGTGGAATGTTAGTTTCTATATCTTACGGAAAATAATACAAAGATGATTATCTAAGCAAAACAGGATAACCATGTTTACTTTATCCTCAAACACAAATGTGCTTCATGCCATTAGTCTTTTCTATGATCGTTTATCTAACAGCACAGAAACTTATACACTTTGAAACTAACGTCCATCTTTCCTATGGGTCAAAGACCACTGGTTAACTATAGTCAATCCATATGAGTTGACTAACATCTATCTTTCCTATGATCCTATCAACATCCTAATCAAGTTGCAACATATAGAATCGTAGATATAGTGTTTGGAAAATTAATTTTGAGATTCTAATTGATAATAGCTCTATAAGGTCAAGAATATCTAGACATTCTTCCTATAGTGGTAGGCCATTCCAATCAGGATAACTGTATTGGATTCATGCATTGGCTTCCAAATTTCCAAACAGAATATATTTCAGTGAAACTTGATATAAGTATATATATTTGGTTATATTCAAGAACTTTAGTCTAAAATGAGAAAAGAGTAATTTTTAAAGAATCACAATCAATATAATCTCTAATAAGTTGTAAAAGTAAACACCAACAGGATTCCTAGAGTCAGGAACTTTGGGTTATCGAACATCTGGTACGAGTATCACCTAATAACTATAACTAATTTCAGATAACCCATACATCTCCCTGGTACATTTTCTCAGTGAAAACTAAGGTTCTATACTACATCGCATGCGTGTCTTAGTTCTTGAAAGACAATAGGGAATGTTTGGTTCACAAACTATTTTTGGAAGAGATAATTGTCAATGGGATTGAAATTGAGAGGAGCTGAAACAGAATTGAATGTGATCAACCCACATGTTTGGTTGGCTATGGAATGCAATGGAATTGGGAATTCTTGTCTTTTTTAGATGTATCTGTAGAACTGGAAGCAAATAGGGAGTCATAACAATTGTCAAAATTGTGCTTCTATCACTCCTTAGTAATTTCCTTTTTGATTAATGAATACCATGATATAACAGAATATGAGCAATAAATAAATATAATACAATACTGATAGTCGTAATATGATAAGCCTTATATATGTTACTTATATTGTTTCTAAGACAATCTGCGATTTTGAGGTTTCTCTCATTAGGAAAGTCTCTACGTACAAGCCTCTAGCTTGAGCAAGGCTGATAACAGCATAACACGAATATTCAAATGACACTAGGTAGGGTATGGGTTCATTTTTGACTTCCAGGAAACATCAGCAAATTATAATATAGGCATGCATCGGCAATTTACTTCTTAAGTAAGATAGCAAAATCTACAAAATCTCAAACCAGATACTAACTTATCATTTTGATAAACACAAGGTAATATAACCAATAAGTCATGAGGATGGAAAATGACTTATGTCAGCAGCATATATTGCAGTATAGCATTTTAAACTTTTGGTGGGATAATTTGCAGACATATCATTTAAGTCTAGTACACAACAACGTTTGCTTGACGAAAGCATAGGGAATATCAGTAATTTTTAATACAGTGAAAGGTGGGGTCTACTAACTTTGTATGTATTGCATGACCTACTTCTAAACCAGCAAACTCACTCCACATGTGACATGCCACCTCCAGTTTCAGATTTTGCTCTGCAAATCAAGCAATGATTTTATATTTAGAGAGAACATGAATAGAACAAGAAAGAAACGTACAAACAAGGCAATCTAACTTTGCATCTTTGGCACAAGCATACTAATCAGGAAACAATTAAATAAGTTAATCTTGTAAGAAAACTTTTGAGACATTTGGCACTTACTTGTGATCAGAAGGATTTGGCCTAAGCTCATAAACAACGTTGACAACAGCATCTCTCTTCATCTGTACAATCAAAAAAAAATATATATATATTATACAAAAACACACACATAAAAATTTGGGAAATGAAGCAATGAGAAAGAGAAAAATTCAAACTGTACTTACTTGAGTAGCTTCACCTTTTAGCCCAATGTATTGTATTCTAGACGTATCGCCACCAAAATTATCAGGAAAATGCAATGTCAAATTTCCAACACCTTGAAACTTAGAGTATCTGATGCAAAACATAGATCAACATGCATTAAGAAAGAAACATCTTATAACTTTTGTGTTTTAGAAGCATATTAGATTAAAGTGTAACTGTATTTCTATATTTCATTTCAAGACATGCTTGAAAAGTATAAGATTTCTCAGTCATAAGTTCTCTTCCACAATCATAAGTGAAAAGAAAGCTGCATGTGATACATAGTGAAAAGTTGATAAATGGAAGCTTTGGGTGAATATCATGAGAAGAAAGAATGGTTCACCTTGTCTGGTATTCTAAGACTCCTTGCAAGTTTTCAGCCAAATCCCACTCCTATAGGCATGATTATAGGCATTATAAAATTTCTCATCGAGTAAAAAGAGTTGCAATTTATAGAGATCTTCTGACATGTTTTGCCTGCATACCTGAACAGCTTGCATACTCTGAGCATCTGAGAAGTCGATTCCTTCCCGGTTGATAAACCTACATGTAAGTATGTAACAAATGTATTTTAGGGTTTATTGTTACTATTTTAATTGTCAAGCAATAATTAACCAAACTACAGGATGAGGCTATTATCCAACCAAGGATAACTAATTTGTAGATAAACATTGTTACTTCATACCAAAAGAAAAACTATACAAATTAAAAGAAACTGAATGACAAAAAGCCTACAAGTTTGAACCCTTAAGTGAAATAGAAAGACTTTGTTTAAGCAATCAAACAAAACCGAAATTTCAAGGGTTCAATTTGTTTTTATTATCAAGATAACAAGTTGCATTTTCCAAACACTCATAAAATCGAAATAACCCGTCTATATCAGTCACCAAATATATTAGAGATGTTAACTTCAACTATGTCCAAGAGTGCTCCAACATATCTAAGATTTACTTTTGGAGGTTTTTGCAAGCAAACTATCTATGGCATATGTGTGTCCCTATCACATAAAAGTTGGACTGGGGTACCGTGACCATATAATTAAGATTTAGTTTTCTATATGCAAATTGTGTGGTGACACTGAAACAGAACTCGTCAATACATGATTTATAGAATCAACTGAAAAAGTAGGAATTCGATGTTCTCCTTACGCTCTCATCTTGGAAGGACTTGTTCCATCAGCACCACCGACAATTGAGATGCTCTTTATCTTGACATCAGATGTAAATCTATCACAATCAGTTCCAACAAACGAATATAAAAAGTCAGCTCACATGCTTAGAATTAATCATATTGCATCACACCCTACATTCTTTATCAATCTGGTCATTAAGGAATGTCAGAAACATTACAGATCACAGATTAATGTCATACCATACCTTAAGACATTGTATAACAGATTTCTAAGCAATAACTATCAGATGCACGTGTAACTTAACTTCGTTATCGAGATCTCTGAAGTATGCGATTAAACTGTTAATATTATACGGGGTTGCAACTTACTATATAATTTTTAACAGTGCATTGTGTCACTGTATCAGGCTTTCCATAAAAGAACCAGACATATAGAAGTGTGGCTGTCATCTTGCTTAAGACAGTATTATTGGTACTCAAACTTATTACAGTGATAACAATATGGGAATACATGGATACTGAAAATCGAGGATTCCAAAGAACTGGGGATAAGGCGTGCATTTATATGCATGTGCATCTATAACCAAACTAATAAATATTGAAAAGTTGTTTCATGGTTCCTACATCAAAATGCAAGACTAATACACACTGGAAGTAGAACCTACATATCGATGCTTTTCACCTTTTAAGTGGCATCTACACAAGTCCACACTATTTAAAAATAACTTATTGTGTGGCCTTTTTATCCTTTCTAGATTATAAACTCAGTTCAAATTTTGGAATTCAGTTTTGCTTCTGATTTTTGCAACTCCTAAACTGCCGTATCAAGTTCTGGTAACAGGGCTAGACCTCCTTTGTGTGCATCCCAAATTTCATATCCCCATGAATACATTGTCAACGATTAGAAGAATGGTCACATCATGGATGACACCCCAGTGCACCTATACATTTAGCAACAAAGAGATGCACCCCTGCTTCCCAGCTCAAGTTGAATTCCATCCAATGTACCCAATCGTATCTATCAGATCATTACAAGACAGCATACTAATACAATCTATATATGGATTCAAATTGACTACATGTGCAGGACAAGGTAGATAGCTATGCTCCTAACATGAGATGTCTTAAAAGCTTGGAAGATCGCATATGTTCTCTACCTACACTTCATCCTTATTCAAATACAACAGCCTATGAAACTGTTTTGTAGAAAGTACAAAATAAATGATTTTTCAGTCTGCAAGATGCTTAGATGCATAAGCTTTAACTTTAAATAAGATTCGCTCATAAGATCTCTGAAGATACAATGGAAGAACGAGGATACAACAACACAGGAACAAGTAACAAACCAAGTAAATAAAGTTGCTGTAACTTAACATGATAAATGAAACAAAAGTAGTACTTACGGAATAAAAACAATTAACTCAGGATCGCCCTCATTGCTTTCCAAGGAACCCTGTACCAAGAAAGAAAATTAATAATCACATGCAGCCGCAGGTAGAAACACTATACGATGACACTGGTAGGAATCATAGAATACATAGTTAACAAGTCATAAAAATAAGGAAAGCAGGGTTTGCAGGGCAAAGAAGCACATAGACCAGAACATAATAAGATGTATAAACTCGCAAGCTGTCTACCAGGAACATTAGAAATGCTTTAACTACCCTGGTATCTTTCATCATGGTAAAGTTGAAACTTGAAAGCTAATGGTACTATTTACTATGATAATCTTTCACATGATTAGATAAAATATATAGCCCATTATCAAAGAGCATACTGAACTTGATTGAGTTGAAGCATATATGCATTATCAGTACACTCAATGACCCAGTAATTATCAGTAAATTGCTGATGCCGGAAAGCATTCAGCACTTCAAGTGAGCATTTAGCCACGAACCCAAAGTCACTGTATCAGTAGTGTCACTATATCAGTAGTGTCACTTTTTTTCGAATCTCAAAGTTGCCTAAAGCACCCATATAAGTTATCTTCAGTATTTACTTCGAGAAAAACAATGCACATTTCTAAAATGCATTAGAATCTAGAATAGGTGGTAAGAGAGTAAATGTGGTTGAAAAGCACAGCAAACAGGTACCCCTGATGTCCGCTACTATATAGTCCATGAAAAGTTTGACGATAATTCTGCAGAAAAAAAGATTCCGTGTCCTAAGATCGTTGACATTAGCAGAAGCATAATTACCTTCTCCAGTCAAACAACAGAGTCAAACAACAGCTGCTTGCTTAACAATCAATATAAAAAATTTATAGAAGTGCATGAATAGTCTAATGTTGATTGTAGTTCGGTGACTTTGCTAATTGCAAAACCATCTCATTTTGCTAATACACAATTTTATTTTCACAACTTTGCTCGCGTTTTATTTCACTTCAGCCACATCTTTATGCCAAGTGTAACAGGAAAATTTGGATAAACAATTTTCATTAGAGTGCATAGTTAGTGCATATAACTGTAGTTGAGGCCACTTGCAAACTCAGGTCTACACTGTCACATTTTGGTTAAGGTTTTACTACATTCCAATTTCTCCATTCGGGTCCATGATGTTTAAGTTAAAAAAGTAAATATCTACTGTATTAGATTAAGTTTAAAGTAACATTTATTAAAAGAAAAACTAAATGCCGTTAAGCACTACTGCACTAGGGCTTATACTAGCCGTTACCAGATTTAATTCTAAGAAAAAAAGTTTCTCCCATATCTTCCTCTTTGTTTAGTATTTTAGATCAATGCCCTAAAACCATTCATTCTTAACAACACCTCCAATTTTTCCAACAAACTTCAGCAAAGTTAGGGTGTGCACCAGTTTCAACTTTCAAGGTATGACAATCCACATGACCAAACACCAGGCAGCAGGCATTGCATGGATAAGGTGTCTAATCTTAACTTGCATTTTCATGTTTGTTACATGTTACAACTTCAATAATATATCTTCTCATTGCTAGACATGTAAATAACAGTGTTCACCCAAAGATATCCTTATGCCAAACGTCTAAGATGCATCAGTAGCGATTGTTAAAAATGCTAAGGATGGTTTAACTACTGAAACGACAAGCATAGTACAAGATCTTATTGCTAAACCTTGTGGAAATAGTATTTGACTACTTTGACTACTTTCTATGGCAGGAAAGAAACTTTAGACTGTTTAAAGACATTAAAAGAAGTCCAGAAATATTGTATGCAGCAATTGTTGAGACTCTTAAACTCAAACTCAGGAGTCTTAGAGTAAAGCAATCTAATGCAGTAAGCAAGGCTGCTGAGATATGGAAAATTCAGTTGGGAGATCAAAAGTAAAATATATGAATTAGCAGTCATTCAAAAAGTCAAACCATAAAAGAGAAAGAGATAATGATCTTCTATTTGGATTGGAATTCTGGGCAATATTTTGGGTTGGTCAAAGCTGTGAGTTGCAGACTTGCAGTGTTATTTGGGTCATTAAGGTCTAATATGTGGTGTCTTGACCTTATGACAGAGGGTATGACTCGTATAATGTCATGTGAAATGTCAGCCCTAGAAGATTGTTGGTATTGAGCAAACTGAATGGAATGCATTTTGGTGTCATGTACAACACAATGTTAATTGATAAAATGGCAAGTGCTGCATCGACTGTTTAAGTAATTGCAGAATTGGAACCGAGTCCTTGTTTAAGTGGCTTCGGTGTACCATTTGAATGGGGACTACTTCGCCCTAACAAATGGTATTGCCATTGTATGTAATGGAGCTGCTAGTAAGACTCTAGGTGTTTGGAATTAGCTACTTTGATTGTGGTTCTTTGGGGGTATAAATTAAAACTCTATGATGTTTGTCGTATCAGGTTTGCTATATGTATCTTGGGCATGTCCTTCTTGTTTGTAGTTTTGATATTATTTTTATAAGTTGTGCAATTAATATAACCTTTTCACAGCAACAGCAATCTGAATTAACTTCATCGTGGCACTCTTAATCTTCTAGATCAACAAGATGTTAACTATCTCCTGATACGTAATGTGCTATTAAGAAGTCAAGTACCAAACGCTTAAAAACTAGAAATCGCACACCTATCTCTACCATAATTGTATATTATTCTATTTCGCTTTTTCTTCAGATTGTAATCGCCAGTCCAGGACAAGCAGCGAACACAAAAGCAACAAAAATGACAATTTGCATGTATTTAAAGAACAATTACCTCCGAAGAACTTAGACGCTGCTCCCAAGCTTTGAAAACTGATTTGACACTTCCAGTAACAGCCTCATTCAACGCGGACACCTTTATAATACAATAAAAACAACATAAGTTTTAACTAGATGAGATGACCTACCAACAAGTACTGACAAATTCGTACCAGCAAGCGGAAAATAGTCAAATACACAATGCTACTTTGATTAAACAACTAGATTGAACGTGCTAGACCTTCAACAAGGTGGAAATTCTCGTATTCCTTATGTACACAGTCCTTCGGCTCGGATACGTATTCTTGTTTTATATAGCTAGATCATTTTTTTTTGTGTGCTTATTCTAAGAACAAGCAGCTTGGAGCATTTAGGGGGTGTTTGTTTAAGCTTTTATTTATGAGCTTACAAGCTTATCTGTTTTCGGCTTATATTTCATAAGCTCAACTTTTTTCGGCAAATTCCGAAATTATTTGGCTCATATAAGTTTGTTATTTAACATAATAAATTGATCTAAGCTCGTAAGTCACAAAACAAGCTAAGAAAGTAGGAGTTATGAAACATAAGCCAAAAACAGACAAGCTCATAAACACACTAATAAGCTTAAACAACACCCCCTTAGATAAAACAAACTGCTGCTAATTTTGGGATGAAAATAAGCTATGCAGGTTACAGCAGGGAAAACCTCATTCATTTACCCGTTTTTTAATATAAAATAGTACGTAAAAGCTATCTAAAAATAAGCACTTGAGGGAATTTGGTTTTGTTTATCTAAATGAAAGAATACTCGTAACATCGAAATAAGCAGTTTGAAATTACTTGAAGTGCTTATTTTTTAAGCGAGAAAGATAAATTAAAAGTGTTTAGTTAGGGTTTAGGGGAAAGGAACCTTGGGGATATCAATGTGTTTGTAAAGAGACCAATCAGATGCACAATCGTTATCTTCGCAGTTATGATCATGCATACACGCCATTCTTTTTTTCTTTTTTCTTCAATGGTGATTGGAGGTTTTTTCTTTTTCTAGAGATGTTTCAACAGTTTCTGTGCTATACACGCAAGGAAAAGGAAGGGGAATATTCATATTCGTGGAGTTTTAGCAAACCAATTGTCAAATAAAATCATTTTGTTTTTATTTTATAGGTATATGAAATCAACTCATTTGTTCTAGTTAACTAGTTTTAACTAAGTTTTAGAGTAAAATACACGGTTCGTCCTTAATTTTATATCTGTGTATCACGTTGAACTAAAAGTTAGGATTTTCATTGCCGGGAGTCCTTTTTTCAAGTTTCATAGTCTAAACTGGTCCTTTGATCATTTTTCCGTTAGTCAACCACGTCTATTGCCGTTTGCTTTGTCTTTAGTTCAAGGGCACAATTGTCATTTTACTACTGTCCATTAATTAATATTACTGTGTCAGGTCCACTTGTTTATCGTGGGCGCTACAGTAAAACCTTGTTAATAAAAGGGAAAGTTTATCACCACTCATCATTTATCTTTCCTATCCTCTAAAATTTTATCTTCTTCAACGACTTTAAAATCGTAAAAATGGTGCTTTGTTCATGCAATAGAAGGGTTGTCTTTCGAACATGCTGGAACAACAGGAACCCAGGAAGGAGGTTTTATGTCTGTCCTAGACAGGTTGGGACACTTAATTTTATTCATTTTATAGTTTGCTTGTAGTAGTTTACCTTAAATGTGTTGATTATAGTAATATATGTTTAATTATAATTGTGATTTTATACAAGTGGGTTTAGTTGGTGTTTATGCTGCAAAGAGATGCTAATATTTTGATTATCAATTTTAGCCTACAACATGTCCATTTAATGGGTGGTACGATCCACCCATGCAAAGGAGAGCAAGGGATGTGATTATCTACTTGCAGAGAAGCATCTACAGGAATGAGGCGGCATTACAAGAATGCCAAGCCGCCCTCATTTCTGAGACTATGGAGGCTCTTAAAGCTGGTGACAGGGCAAACGAGCTAGAGGCTGCTCACCAAGCAGCCTTGGCTGATCTCCTTGTTGAGAAGGAGAAAGTTTGCCGTCTGAAAAACTTTTGTGTTTTGTCTTGGATAGTCATCTTCTTGGTTTTTCTATAGGGTTTAGAAAGTTACTGGTTTTTGTGTTTTGGATCGGTGGTAGATGGTCTGCAATGGGTAAGTTGTGCTTAAGAAGTTTTAGTGTACAGTGGTAATATTATATTTCTTTTATGCTTTGGTCCTTATACTGTGTTGCCTTTACTAATAGGTTCTTGCCTCAAAAATTCATATATCCGCCTCACTTGCCACACCAATACTAGTAAAATGATCAGACTCATAACACAGATACAACTATTAAAGATGGATGAACAGACACCACTTTTGAGTATCAACATAAACTTGATATGGTGTTGTTCATCCATTTTTTATTCTTCATTGTTGTTTCAAAACATAGATCCAAGTATCAAAGACGTATGAAGTTTCAAAGATGGGTGAACAGTAATTGACTTTGTAAAAGTCAACAGCTAATATGCGTATGAACTTGTAATAATATGTAGAAATCGGTAAAGTGGCAAATCAATACAATAAAAACACAATTTTACTCATAGACTAACATGACATGATTTAATACATAATGCAAATGGATATATTTCCAAATGCATAAAATTTTGTAGTTTGCAAAGTTCAGAAACAGACATTGTTTAAAGACAGCAAATAATGTTTAGGAGAATACATATTCGATGGAAAACATTGGCTTTCATATGTGATGACGTATAGTCTACATTCGGGTCATGAACCCGGCCAATAACATTACTAGTGATCGAGCCCAGTACGCATGGGCTAAACCCGGTAACGGTTTGGGCTCACGAAGGCCCAAACCCAAAGCTATTTATGGTTTTGGATATCGGATATCTCTTATTAAACGAGATATGTATTGATTGCCCGACTTAGGCGGGATACGCCGAAGGTTGGGGAACACGAAACCAATAAGGGTTTCGTGTGTATATAAAGGGCATCCCGGCCCTCATTAAAGGTACGATCCAAACCCTAACACTCCATAACCCTAAAACCGATTACTTACTCTCACGCCGGAGGATAATCGTGGGAGACAATCCCACGATAAGCCTAACGGTGTTTTCTGTTTACTTAGTGCGCAGGTCTCAAGCAGCAATAATCAATTGGTACAAGAACCGGAGCTCAAACAAGGAATGCCCAACTTTTGTATCAACAAGTGGCGCCATCCGTGGGACCCTAACTAAGAACTAGAATGACGAAACATGGAAATCAGCGATCGCAAGCAGACCTTACAGGAAAGAAGCAACAAAGCGGATCAGCTTCTAAGCAGACTTCTGGGACAACCAGTGTCTCCAAAAACCAAGGATTAGGTCCAGACCTAGTCTTCCCTACGGTGGAACAACGCTCGGGGACAACTGAAGCCACTACAACCACCACTAGCGCAGGAGATCCGCTGCGCACCCTTTTTACTACTCCCCTTCAATCAGTATTAGAAACTGACCTCTCGAAGGCACCAGATGCACCCGACAGAAACAAGGGCCCGGTAGTAGAAGCAGGCACCCTCTCTCTAGAAGGGGTCGCACCGGAACTCGCACCGGGAGATTTCGTATCTCAAAATTACGAAACCTTGGCAGCCCTCATGCAAGAGGAAGCAAAAAAGAGGTCGAGTCGAAGCCTGCATGCTCGACTCAATTTCGACTCAGAATACGAAACATCCCTACCGCGCCGTCAGAAGGAGAAACGCGGGAGGGATAGCCGCCGACCCCCAGTGTTTAACAGAATTGGGAGGAGAGTTGAGGATGATGAGACATCTAACTCGCAGCATCTGGAAGGAAGCGAGGAGGATGAAGGCGTATCAATGTTCACGCCAGGCTTGGTAGCCGCAAAGTCCAGGACAAACTTGGGCGACGATACTCCCCAAGTGAAAGCCCTTCAAGTGCAGATTCTGAGGGCAGTCGGCGCAAACGCCGAAGAAGGGAAAATTCGTCCTCCGGTAATTCCTCGGACAACGAGGATAGCGAAACTGGACACTGGAAGTCCAAGAGGAAATGCCGTGACCAGGAGGAGGAAGACATGTCTCTTTCATGGCGCCGCTAGAAGGTGGATGCGTTCACTCGACGTATCAGTAACTTCTCAGAAGATAAGAGAAGGCGCATGCCCGCTAACGTCAAAACTTATGATGGAACAGGTGATCCGGATGATCACCTAAAAATTTTCGAATCAGCCGCTACTATCGAAAATTGGCCACAACCTGTGTGGTGCCACATGTTTAATTCCATGCTAGTGGGAAACGCGCGGAACTGGTTCGGTAAGCTTCCACGCAGAAGCATCGATGGCTTTGAAGAGTTGAGAAAGGCATTCCGCCTAAACTTCACTCAACAGAAGAAGTGCGCTAAAGACCCTGTCGAACTCGCCAGGGTAAAACAGCGTCAGGGGGAATCTACAATCGCATACATGGAGCGCTTCAAAGATGAGTGCATACAGGTTAAGGCATGCCCCGAAGTGCTGAAAATCTCAGGGTTTATGAATGGGATCAATAACCAAGAACTCATCAAAAGGCTGAACGACAAGATCCCCCAAACCTTCGATGAATTAATGAAACGGACAAGGTCCTTCGTCCAAGGAGAAGCCGCCGCGGCGGATAGCAAGAAAAGCTACTCAAACTATCGGTCACAGGATCAACCTGGGAGACAATCCACTGACCGAAGTAGCAACCGTAACAAGAACTACCGCGGTCAGGGGAGCGGACGGGATAATGACAGGTATACCCCGCTGACCAAGACTCCAAAGGAAATACTCGCAACAGAAGGTGCGAACTTTCCAAGACCCCCACAAATGCGCACTCCAGAGGATCGGCGCGTGGGGAGTGGATACTGTGACTATCATGGACAGAAGGGCCACACCACCAATGAATGTGTCCAAATGCGACAACTCATCGATAAACTAGTGAAAGAAGGCAGATTGGACCATTTGGTCAAGAACATCAAGGAAGGAAAGGATAGACAGAATAATGGGAACAAGAAAGAGACACCCAAAGACAAGGCTGACACCATCTACATGATACAATCATGGCAGCGAGTAACTAGACAGAAAGTCAGCCAGAAATTTTCTCGTGGAAGTGGAATCTCTTTCCCCACCTTAACTGCGGACAACGCAACGGTAGAGCCGCTCACTATTGAAATTAATGTGGGGGGTCACGATATCCACCGCATGTATGTTGATGGAGGAGCATCCGCCGACATAATGTATGAGCACTGTTTCAAACGACTGCGACCTGAGATACGCAGTCAGTTAAGCCCGGTCATGATAGCGCTGACTGGTTTTACAGGAGAAAAGATATGGTCTATGGGGCAAATACGCCTACTAGTCAGTGTGGGCAATAAAGAACACTCCGCGACAGCCTGAATGGATTTCATGGTGATCAAATCCCCTTCGCCATACAATGGCATTATCGGAAGACCAGGGATATCAGCCATGCACTGCGTTTTGAACTCACAAGTCCGGAAGGAATGGAATTCACTTATGCACTGCGTTTTGAATTCACAGCGACAAACGATGAAGCAGAGTACGAAGCCCTAATCGCCGGACTACGCATTGCAGCTCGAATGGGTGTACGTAACCTAGAAGCAAATGTAGATTCCCAGCTTGTAGCCAACCACATGTTGGGCGAGTACGTGGCTAAAGAGGAGAATATGATCCAATACCTCGACAAGACCAAGTCACTAATCCAAGTATTTGACAGGTTTACCATCAAACAGGTCCCTAGAGGGGAAAATCGAAAGGCGGATGCACTAAGCAAGATCGCATCCACAAGCTTCGCACACCTGTCAAAACAAGTTCTAGTGGAAACATGGAAGAACAAATCCATCTCGGAGATGGAAATATCCACGGTAATCGAGGAAGAAGGCCCTACGTGGATGACACCGATAAGGGAATTCATAAGCAAGGGCGTAGTACCCCAAGAGCAGAAGGAAGCCAGAAGAATACGGCGCACAACACAGAGGTTTGAGCTCCGAGACGATGTACTATATCGACGCTCCTTTCTGCAACCATGGCTCCGCTGTGTGGGCCCCCTACAAGCAAATTATGTACTGCGGGAAATCCACTCAGGTTCATGCAGCATGCATTCAGGACCACGGTCCGTGGTTGCGCGCGCTTTACGGTCAGGATACTATTGGCCCACCATGCACCGTGATGCGCGGGAATTGATAAGAAAGTGCGGTGACTGTCAGGTTCATAGACCCATCCCGCGCCAACCACAACAAGAGCTAACGCCTATCGCGGCGCCATGGCCATTCTACAAGTGGGGTATCGACATTGCAGGCCCCTTCCCCGTTGCAGCAGGAGGATTGAAGTTTCTCATAGTGGCCATAGACTACTTCACCAAGTGGATCGAAGCAAAAGTGGTCGTAACAATTACTGGCAACCAGGTCAAACGCTTTGTTTGGGACAATATTGTATGCCGCTTCGGACTACCTGGGGAAATTATCTCGGACAACGGGAAACAATTTTGTGACAATCCCTTCAAGGACTGGTGCGAAAAGTTGAATATCACGCAGCACTTCGCATCAGTTAAACATCCACAAACCAACGGCTTAGTGGAACGTGCAAATCAAAGTCTAGGTGAAGGAATTAAAGAACGTCTGGACAAGCACAAAGGAAGGTGGGTAGAAGAATTATCGCATGTTCTGTGGGCGCACCGCACTTCAATCAAGACCAGCACAGGGGACACTCCCTTTTCTCTAGTCTATGGGACAGAGGCTGTCATACCAGCCGAAATTGGGATGCCAACTATTCGCACCGCTGAAGTCAATGTGGCAACCAATGATGACGAGCGGCGTATCGACTTGGACCTGTTGGAAGAAAGACGCGAGCGTGCAGCCATATGTGAAGCGAGGACGAAATCAAAAATGAAGGGATACTATGATGCTAAAGTGCGAAGTGTTTCATTCAGACCAGGTGACTTTGTTTACCGCGCCAATGATGCGAGCCACGCAGAAGACACAGGCAAACTTGGACCGAAGTGGGAAGGACCCTATGAGGTCACTGAAGCATTAGGAACAGGCGCGTACAAGTTACGAGACATGGATGGTCGCGAACTACCGCGTACATGGAACCTTTGCAATCTTAAGCGATGTTATCTCTAGGAATGGCTACGGCCCAGCGCACGGACACTCTTGCACTTTAGTGAAGTGCCCAATAAATATCCGTGTATTTACATTTTGTTTTACTTAGGAATATGTCTTATTTATTTTCTTTCATAAAAACTTGCAAGTATTAATAAAACGTCGCGGTTTCTAGCTAACTCCGCGACACAGTTCAATTTATTATTTCCATATACCTTATGTCTTAACATTTTTTATCTCTTGCCTACATGGCGTGCATGCACTCAATAAACCCACGATGGTACAAGGATGAGTAAGCCTACTAAATAACTCGTTGAGTAAGAGGGTTGCAAACCCATCGACATTGGATCACGAATCCTTGTTAAACACCTTGTTCTGAAGATGTTGGAATAAGTTCGGCGCGCATCCCATGACGGGTCCGCTACTATGCATACTGTGCGCGTTTAACAAATTAGGAATCAAGACACTTGACTCCTTACTATGATATTTACAGTACGCTGCATATCACACCATACACGATTATGATGAAACATACTTAGAAATTATGTTTTAAGTATACTATGAATTTCACACACTGTTATGAACTTCATATCCGCGCTTATACAATTGTTTGCTTCTTAGATAATACACACGTTTTTTATGGAAAGACAAATAACTAAGTGCAAAAATTATAAGTCGCAACAACATTCAACAAAAGTAATTCTCCATTAAGTACCATGCGTGCTTACAAAAGGATGTTTACAATACAAGTTACTATCTACATACTATTACAACGTCTAAGAGACGAATTCCCTATGCAGCTTGCAGCATCTCCAACCTCATTCAGCTTCTTCAATAGGTCAGAATCTCGGCGCGATACCGTGGCAACACTAACCGGTATCCCGTCAGATCTGGGAAGATGTGTTGCGCCAATAATACACAAAACAGCCTTACCCTTAATCCCTTTTTTTTGGCAAGTCTTGTAGCATGCGCTTCCAACACTTGCTTCAAGGACACCTCCTTCTCCAGAGCGAAGGGATTCAAGATATCTTTGGGGCGAGCAAATATAGGCACTTGAAGTTGAAATTCATCAGGCTTCAAGAAATGGTCCAGCTGCGCTTCTGCATTTTCACCACGATGCCGTGATAAAGTCAGCCCCTCCATAATAACCCCTATCGGATAATCCTGGTCGCGCTCTAACTCAGATATCAGGGGAAGCTCCAATGCCTTCATCCTCTCCATGGCAGCCACCGGCTCATCATAGGATTGCGCATTATACCTGGGTACCTTATCAGCAGGCACCTTCAACAACTCAGCCTCCTGCAACTCCTCCACAACCTCTGCCTTACCCCGCGCCAGTGCACACTGCACCACTCCCCCAAAGGCGTCCACCACCTCCTGCGACTCCAAGGTACTGAGCGCAGCAAGTCGCAGACCATGGCCAATAAGCCACCGACGCTCCACGATTGTAGACAGGAGTTGGGGATACAACTCCTCATCATACTCCAGGCATAGCTTGCGCAACTTCATCTGCTGCGCTTCCATGGCACTGCGCACAGTTGCACCAAAGTTTTCCAGCTGCGAAGTCAACTCTTCCTTGCCCTTCTCCAAATACTTCAGCGCCCAGCGACACGAAGACTTATACCCTGATGCCTGAGCACGCTCTTGGCTTATTTGACCCATCAACGCCATTTTCTCCTCAGCAAGCTTCTGGGCATACGCACTCAGGCCCTCTGCCTTAGCCTTGGCACTAGCCAACTGCGCCTCCAAGGATGCAATTTTCTGATCCTTTTGCGCGCCCTGGCTGCCTTCCCCAGAAACCTTAGCCTTTAGCTTCTCCAATAGTGAAGCTTGATGCGTAGCAGCTACCATCAACTCCTCAACAAGCTGGCCCATGGGCGCGTCCCCAGCCGCCAAGAGCTCAGCGTTTTGACTGTCTGGCTCAGAGAACTCAGAGCGTACTGGACTATCTCTTGGAGGCGACTCCGCAGACTATTCAAACCTGCATACAAAAAAGGGAATTATTAATTTCTCGCATAAACAGGAGATGCGCAAAAAACTTTGCAGACATTACTTACTGCGGGCCAACTGTATCCGCAGAGAGAGGAGGTGACGCAATGTCACTCGATGATGACTCCACCGTTAGGATAACGGGGCGCTTCTTCCTCGATGAGCTTGCGCCCTCCCCCCAGGTGATCTCTTGCGCTTTAACAGGGGATCCTCTTCCTCCATGTGCTCCACCACTGCTACTTGTGATGGTTGTGCCACTGGGGAAGGTACTCTCGGGTTCGGTACGCTTTGCAGTGGGGTCGCTTCTAGTGCGACAGATGAGCTAGCCTCTGCTTCTCCCAGCTCTATTTCCACGATACGCCTAGATGTAGCCTCTATTATAGGCTTTTCTCCCTCTTTCAACGGGCGTACCCCCACAGTGACCTGGCGAGGCTTCGCCAATCTCACAACGGCAAATAGATCCATCTCTGCGTCACAGAAGACAACAACAAACAAGTTATTATAATTACAATGGAAGAAGAAGGGCTTACATTACAAAAGTAAAGGAATGCAAAGGACGAGCACCCACCCTGGCCATCCGCGCCTAAGAAGATTGGAACCTCCTCAGGACTACCAAAATAAATGCGGCTAATGCCCATGTGCACCAAAAATTCCTCAGGGTAGGAACCGATGGGGATGCGATTGGTGTTTATTGTATCCGCATCCTCCGCATTGTACGATCCAGGGAGGGGGCGCTCATCCTTTGGCAGTGTACCCTGGGTGTAAAAATCGAAGCGCGATGTGAAGCACGCATCGTCTACCCAGAAAAATGTTTCTCTCCAATTCCTCAGCGCATCTAATTTTTCAGTATAACACTGAAGCCGCCCAGCGCGCTTAGCAAAGGATACCCACCCATTTGACCACGTTGTGTGGTAAAACGCGCGGAATAATTGGATGGTCGGGTTAATTGCCAATAATCGGCAATTTACCTCAAAATTTGTGATTTTAGCTGCACCTATGCATTGCAGCTGGGATATATGCAAACGATAGTAGTTTAATATGTCACTAAAAAATAGCGATATGGGCACACGCTGATTTGCGAACTCGAAAAAACGCATATATACCCCTATTTTCCCTTCAGGGAAGTCCGCAATGGACCATTGTGCACTCGGAACTTCCAGATGCACCGCAAGGGGTATATAATAATCTGAAGCGAACTCTAGAAGTTCGTCCTCCGTTATCTCGGATGTGAAATCAGATAAACCTCGAACCATGGTATCTTTTTTATATGCGCACGCGCGGTTACCTTTGATGTATTACGGTTTCTTACTGGAAAAGTCGAAGCTTTTTTAATGGTGGAAATGTGTTTTTACTGAGATAATTACAGTAATAAGCAGGCGGAAGGTTATATAGATCTCCTCATCCACGCGATGACTGACACGTGGATTCCACTATCTCTACTTGAGTGGCTAGGATCTATTGAGGTGACGTGGGTACAGTTACTTTCCCCCGATTTATGAGGCGTCCATTTTAAATACTATGTCTAGATACAACGTGTATCTTTCAAGGCGGGAAGCCTGTTTAGCTTCTTTGCTACGCTTCACAGTTTTTTTTTCGCTGCAGTTATTAGTCTAGCATCCGCAGTTCGTCGATGCGCATACTAGACTGGGGGGACATGATGACGTATAGTCTACATTCGGGTCATGAACCCGGCCAATAACATTACTAGTAATCGAGCCCAGTACGCATGGGCTAAACCCGGTAACGGTTTGGGCTCACGAAGGCTCAAACCCAAAGCTATTTATGGTTTTGGATATCGGATATCTCTTATTAAACGAGATATGTATTGATTGCCCGACTTAGGCAGGATACGCCGAAGGTTGGGGAACATGAAACCAATAAGGGTTTCGTGTGTATATAAAGGGCATCCCGGCCCTCATTAAAGGTACGATCCAAACCCTAACTCTCCATAACCCTAAAACCGATTACTTACTCTCACGCCGGAGGATAATCATAGGAGACAATCCCACGATAAGCCTAACGGTGTTTTCTGTTTACTTAGTGCGCAGGTCTCAAGCAGCAATAATCAATTGGTACAAGAACCGGAGCTCAAACAAGGAACACCCAACTTTTGTATCAACAATATGCTTAACCAACATTTTTTTGTGGTGAAGACAGCTTTGCTGCTATAATCTTGGTCTTAGTCCAAAATTGTTTTGGAGACCCACTAGAAGCAGCATCAACTAGACTTCCAGATTGAGACTGGACCACACTTGGTTGAAAATCACCTTGAGATTGAGCATCAGTTTGACACTGAGGTTTTTCATTTCCTTCAAAGTTGTGACATGTAACCTTTGTCTTCTTCTTTGTTGTAACTTTTGGCTGGGATGAACCTGTTTTTTGAGACTGTTGTGTACTGCCTTGAATTTCTGTTACACCTCCTTGCTGAAGACATGTTTTTTTGTTGTGTCCAGCATTGCCACATATACCACAAACCACATTTTACTAGACTATGACAAGTTACTGGTTTTGTCACTATTATAATTTTCAGTAAAAGCCCTAGTTCTTTTCTTTCGTGGCCTACCTAATGGTTTATGATGTTTAGGTGGAAGAATGCTTGTAGGCACTTGTGACTTATTCGAATGTTGATAACCATTTATTGGCTGGATGTAGTGTTTATAAGTTTCTTCCCAAGTCTTAAGCAAGTAACATGGATGAACCCATGATTCAACAGATCCTACTTGCATTCCATTGAACCTCATATACCGATGGGTAGCAACAGCATGTTTACATGGCATACCTGTAAGCTCCCATCTTCTACATGTACAAGCCCTAGCTTCAACATTCACAAAACACTTATCTCCCCATCCACTGACCTGATACTTATCTCCTTTGTTGAATCAATCCTAGATAGACCTTTGAGCCTTTGGTAATGGATAGAAAACTTATGTAATCACAAGTAAACTATATGAGAATCTCTAATAAACTTATGTTTATGCGTAAAATAAACACAAGAGTTAAATAAGACGAAATACTAATAAACACTTTGATCCTCTATGGATCTATATTAATCACTAGAAATTGTTTCTGAGAGCGTACCATGTTCATGGCCGTATGTTTCTTTTATACTACAAGAAACCCTAATACAGCCCATTACAAGAAAACGTGTGAAGAAGATATGCATTATCTCTTCCTAATATAACTCATGCATATCCATTCATCTAACAAAATACTAATAATACAGATTTATACTATCCGTAGGAACAAAACTATCAGCAAAAATAATACTATCAGCAGGAACCACTAAAGGTACCAGCAGGAACCATCAGTAGGAACCATTAACTATTACATATTAAATAATTCCTAACAATCCTCCCCTAAACTTGAATTTGACTAGGTTAACTTCAAGTTTCTAGATAGATCTTTAACGTTTAGAACATGAGGATTGAGACTTATGCATCTGCAACAATATAAGGTAACCAGCAGCAACAGAATCAGCAGCCACAAGTAACTAGCTTTGAAGAACAAGGATCCAACAGCAACTCCTATATCAGCAGCAACAAGAACCAGCAGCAACCTGAGTAGATTTGATAAGCCTTTACCAAGTAGCTACTCACTCTTAGGCTAGCTAGTCCTTTGGTGGAATCATGGAATCACCCTGGTGAACTAGTAACCATACCAACACTTAGAACGTGAATAAATGGTGTGTTGGAAAACCCTAATGATTTTTGGCAAACCATCACAGCCATAAACGGATTTGGAATGTCTTTACCTGCAGCCGTTAACTCAGGAATAACAATGGTATTCCACTGCCTTTACCACAAGCCATGATCTTGTGGGCTAGCCAACTCTTTATCTGTGAAGACATGGTGAGTTGAGCACCATACAATTTTTGGCAAATTGTCAGCCTTCAACGGATTTGATGTCTCTTTACCAGAGCCGTTTGCTCATGGAGTAGCCAATGTTTTGGTGTGTGAGACCAAGGTATACTGAGAACCCTCTGATTTTGAGTAAACCAGCAACTGTTAACGGATTTGATGAGCACACCAGAGCCGTACCCTCATGGTGAGTCAACTCTTTCTTGTCAAATACATGGTGAGTTGATTACCATTTGATGTGTGATAAGAAACCAACACATAAAACCTGAAGACAGTATTCTCAAACATACAAGTTAGTACACAAGCAACATATACATATAAGGTTATTTTTTAATAAATAAAATAGAGAAAAAGTATGCAACAAGAATGTTACAGAGTACCATGGTCATTGTGAGGCAGTTTTAGCAGCAATAATTCTATCTTTGATAAGCCTAGTCAGCTGCTCTGCATTAGGCATATCACTCCCCACAGTATCAGTAGGAATCACCAACTGATGTTTGAGCATCTGCTCCATAACCTTCACAGATAGGGGATACTAGACATCTGAAAACATGTACACATAGGTGCCAAAAAGTGTTCCCAACACATGAACATTGGACAAAGGATAGAATTCCCAATGACAAACCTTCCTGTTTTCATGACCTTCCCAAACACTGAACCCTTTACCATCTTGATAAACTGAATCAAAAAGCACATGAAGATCACCAAGCAGCAATAGACCAGCACCAGTTGCAGTATGAGTTTCAAAATACTCAGTCACCATTCCATATAACTTGATGAGATCTTGTTTATCCACTAGATGTAAAATCCCACTAAGGAAGGTAAAGTGCTTAAAAGACCCATCCTTCCTTTAAATAGTATTCACAAACCCCAGACCAGAAGAAGACAAGTCCCATCTATCAAGAGCAGACCTTGATAGATGGGACTTGTCTTCTTCTGGTCTGGGGTTTGTGAATACTATTTAAAGGAAGGATGGGTCTTTTAAGCACTTTACCTTCCTTAGTGGGATTTTACATCTAGTGGATAAACAAGATCTCATCAAGTTATATGGAATGGTGACTGAGTATTTTGAAACTCATACTGCAATTGGTGCTGGTCTATTGCTGCTTGGTGATCTTCATGTGCTTTTTGATTCAGTTTATCAGGATGGTAAAGGGTTCAGTGTTTGGGAAGGTCAGGAAAACTGGAAGGTTTGTCATTGGGAATTCTATCCTTTGTCCAATGTCCATGTGTTGGGAACACTTTCTGGCACCTATGTGTACATGTTTTCAGATGTCTAGTATCCCCTATCTATGATAGAACTATTTGATGTCTAGTTCCTCATCAGCAGAATCATCACCCTCAGCAACCTTGATGATTGTGCTATCCTCAGCCTAAAGATCAAGATGCTTAGAGACCCTCTTCTTAGCTATGCTCTTCTGTCTTTTTCTAAGAGTAGAAGAAGGAGAAGAAACACTAGACATTGCCACATCAGGGAGAGGAACTTCTCTAGTGGCATCAGAAGTAACATTAGAAGTTGGTGCAGAGGATGGAACATCATCAGTGGGAATGGCCTGTGTAGAATCAGTAGGAATGGATGACTCCTTTGGGGTGTCCATAGGTTCGGAGTCCTTAGGAATGGTATCCTTAGATGTGGGGATCTCCTCAATGAGAACAGATGGCTCCTTAGGTAGACTTTCAGAAGAAACAGAGATCATTGGAGGAACCAGCAGAATCAACAGACTTCAATCTTTTATACACAGGTTCATCCAAAGCAGGTTGAGATCTCTTCAAAGGTGTAAAGGGATGAATTCCAGATCTTTCCAATGCTTTCTGAATTCACTCATATTCTTCCCTTAACTGAGCATCTAAGAGTTTCTTGACATAAGTCATGGTCAACCCAGTATCATAGATAGCAAAACTTTGGTTTTTAAAAAATGTTCTCATCACTCCCTTTGTTGTGCTTGGGTCATGGGTTTATCCCTCTTTGCGTTGGCTCTCCTCTCAGCATCAGCTATTTTTCTTTGGTTAGCCAACTCTACCATCCTTACAGCATAATCATCTTCATTAAAAGCATCTCCCATAATTGTCTGAGCAAGAGATGTATTTGATGTAACCTGCTCTAGAATTGTATCCCAATGAGCTTCAGTAAAATGTAGAGAGGCAGCATCTAGTTCTCTTTGTCTCTCAGGAGGTAAGGTTGATAGAACTGGTTGATTGAGCTTTCCAACATCTGCATTCAACTCTGCTTGAATCTGTTGAGCCAATTCTCTATCCCTCCTTTCAATTTCTAGACGTTTGAGAAGTCTAGCTTGTTTAGCTTTTGCTTGGTCAGATTCAAGATCCTCTTCTACCATAGGTGCTTTACCCTTATCCAGATGTGTAGAAGAAATAGATGTAGGAACAGTAGGAGCAGATGTGGGACCAGGGATAACATCAGGAGGAAGCTCAGTAGAAGCATTATCAGTAGAAACAGGTATACTACCAGTAGCAACATCATCCTGGGTAGCAACATCATCCTGGGTAGCAGGAATGGTGTCACTAGTAGCAGCAACTAGAGAACTACCAGCAGCAACATGTGACTCAAACTTTTTAAAGACTGGTACCTCTGAATGCCTCTTTGTCCTTCTCCTTTTGAAAACTTGGAACTTGGGAGTGAGAACATGTTCATCAGCAGGCATAGAAACATCAGCTTCCTCTGTAGTGGCACTAGCCAATGATGCAGTAGCCAACACATGAAGTGCATCAAAAGCAATATCATCCTTATTCCCAGCTTGTTCATCATCAGAATCAGAAATCACTCCCTGGCTTTTATTCTTCTTCAATTGAGCTTCCAGATGAGTGACCCTCCCAAGTAGTTGAAGTACATCTCCTCCAAGAGTCTTTTTAGTATCCCTAAGCTCTGCTTCCAAATCATCAACTTTTTGCACATACCTGTCAAGCAATTTGGACATAGTCATGAGAGCATCAGGATCCTCAGCTCCGCCATTAGGTTGACCTGATGTATTGGGAGCTTCATTGGACCTGGTAGGAGAATTATAAAAATCTGCACCAATGTTGGTGTCAGTATCAAAGGTCTGCCTAGGAGGACTCAAGGGTGGCTCAAAAGATTGGTAAAAAAAGGTAGCCTCTGGTTCAACAGGTATTTGGACATGTGCACCAGGAGAATGGACTGGCTCAACAGGAGCATTAGGCCTAGGGGATGGTGGTGTGGGAGGTCTAGGGGATGGTGGTAGCTGGACATCAGGAGCAACTGATGCACTTGCACCAACAGCATCTGAAGACCCAATATCAGCTGCAACTGATGCATTGGCACCAGCAGCATCAGGGGTTGGCGGCAAATTACCACCAGCAGCATCAGCTGCACCAGCATCCACATTGCCATTGGGCAACATAGAAGGCATCAAAGGTTTATGTTCCCTAGTAAGTTGGTCCTCATGGTAGCAAATAATTTAGCCGTTAGATTTCCCATGGGTCTAGGTGTATGGTCAGAGGTCTCAATGCCTAAGATTATTTGCAAAAACCTGGGATACATTAGAAATTTATGTTTTGTATCCTTAACATTCCTAAGCATTTCCTTAAAAATATATCTAGAAAAATTACAAACTCTTCCCTGAGAAAGACAAATTATGCCAGATGCAATAGAACTTGAGAACTGATCCCAACCACTTGTTTTGGGACTGATGCATTGAAGAAGTGTGTGAACAAGAAACCTCCATTTGGGACAAAATTTTTTCTTGTACCAGATAAATTTCCCATCAGTTGGGTACCCAAGATAAGCCAAACCAGTAAGAATCTCCTGCTTTTCATTCTCAAACACTCCACCTTCATCATCCAAATGAAGTTGAGTCCTTATAGAGGACTCCGTGATCACATATTCCCTTCCATCAATCGTGGCCACAATCTCTTTGGGTTGACCCTCAAGAGATCTTTCGAAGGTTGTGGCCCAGAATTTCCTGACTAACGAGTCATAAACAATGGGAGGGTAATGTGTCAAAGTATACATGAGCCAGGAACGTTGCAAGAAATCAATCATTGGATCAAACACGTCACTCCCTTTAGTTTTTCCTAAGAATGCTACTTTATTGTGATCGCCTTTGAAACTGAGAGTCGTCATTGCACAGATTGAGGGATTGGATTGTGATAATGATGAGGTATGAAATGGGTTTGGGGGATTGAAGAGAGGGAAATGGTTATTTTGGGCGTGGGATATATACGTTAGGTTATTTAAAGTAGTTACCCAAGTTAGAAACTTAATTGGCAAGTATCTCAGAAAGAATATTTGACCAATTTTGACTTCAACTTTATCCCAAAATAAAAATACCCAATTCCACACTACTAGCAGCATCCACAAGTCAAACCTTAGGAACACATGGTCAATTAGCAAAAACCCAAACTTTGTTTGACCATGGTCAATACACTCACGTTACCAGCAGAAACCACAACCCATCAGCAGGAACGACAGTCAACCAGTAGGAATGAAGGTTACTAAGCAAGACCTCTGTAAAATCTCATCTTATGGTCAACCCCATTATTTACT
The DNA here is from genome assembly GCA_019973895.1 of Chrysanthemum seticuspe. Lineage (NCBI taxonomy): Eukaryota > Viridiplantae > Streptophyta > Magnoliopsida > Asterales > Asteraceae > Chrysanthemum > Chrysanthemum seticuspe. Next base: position 189,791,947 of record BPTQ01000006.1, on the reverse strand, counting down.
CCTCCACCAACTCAAACATTACTTGCATTAAAGCGTCTGGTGGATACATTAATATTGACTTTATCTATAAAAGGGGCTTTCAACCATAAACCAAACACATCACATACCCTTCAAGCGATTACCTACAACCCTCCAACAAAAGTATCATCACAATGAACAATCCTGACGTGATTGAAATTTCCTCAGATTCATCATCAAGTTCATCATCATCCAATGATGGATGGAGGAAGTACTTTCCTCCCCTTCACAACACATTAACCTTCATGAACCCAAATCCAACACAAGCAGCTGGGGGTACTCCATCTGATGAACTTCCTACCCCACCAGCATATGTGGAAGATACAAGCTCTGATTATGAGCTGAAGTCCATGCCAAGCTATGTCTCTTGCTACGATGACACTGATGATGATGAAGCAGTAGGGACTTATAAGGCTTTGGTGGTAGCTACTTCTACACAAAGGCCAACCCCCCCAATCCAGCACCAGAGAAGAGAGAACAGGTGCTTGGTCTTCCCAGTCGTCGTGCATGGGAGGTGATTGGAAAGTGGGGAAAGCAAAGCATACCTGATGTCAGTGGAAAAGGGAAGGGAGCTATGGACTAGATGGTGTAGGTGTTTGTCTTTTGATGTGATGATGTAGTGAAATCTTATTTTGTGATGATGTGATGATGTAATGCTGCATTCTTGAATGCAACCTTTAATAAATAGACTTTCACTTTTTATTTTCATTCATTTGCTCCAGATTGTGTGTGTTTGACTTTAAAATATGCAAAATTGTTAGCGGACAAAGAATACATAATATACAAAATTATACAACATGTACAACATTAATCCCTCCCTTAAACAATAATCCTCCTGTGGAAAACTAGAAGGGAGGGTTGAATAGTTTTACCAATTTAAAACTTTCCTTTTAAATATTTAGATCGACTTATGTCAATCTATTTGATTGTTTATGTTGGACGTTGATAGATAGATATATAAACGTGTAATGAAATATAAAGAGTAAGAAGCACATCACCACGACACAAGTTATTTATAGTGGTTCGACTACAAGGACACCTTCCTTGCCCTACTCCACTCCCTGAGTCACCTACTCGAGAGTTTGTAAGCACTACACCAATCTCCTTATGGCGGAGAAGCCTTCACAACGTCGCTTAACCTTTTTCCGGTACAAAGCTAAATACCGAGTTCTTTCACACCAAGGCGAACCACACCTAACACAACGTCGCCTACCCTTTATACGGTGCTAGGCTAACCACCGAGTTCTTTCACACCAAGGAGAACTAATCCTATCACAACGTCGCCTACCCTTTATTAGGTACTAGGCTAAGCACCTAGTTCCATTACCATGGAAGAACTACTACCCTTCACAACACAACACCTAATATCAAGGAGATCTACTCCTTGTTACAACATCATCAAGGATATCACCATCCTTGGAAATAAACAACTACTTATATGTATAACGATGCACCTCATCGATTATACGACCTAGGCATTCTTCCCAAATACTATTTGATTTGATTCATCGACATCCTTCACTAATGCCTTTGACACAAGGCTTGACACCCTTCACTAATGCCTTCGTCTTGACACCTTTAGCATTCTTCACTAATGCTTTGACACGGATGATGAGCACCTTTCACTAATGCTTTCATCTTGACACTTTCGGCATTCTTCACAAATGCCTTCAACCCAACATCTATGGAGAAAGGTAGAACTATCAACAAGAGAACCTTCGTTGTCTTGATGATGACGAAGTATGGCAACTCATGGACTTGAGCTTGCACGTCTTCAAGAAGTGGTGATCTTTCCTTTAAGAGGAACCTAGAAGATCACACAAAAACAAAAGACAAACTACATAGATCACTTGGATCTGAGGTTAGAGGGTTAGAATACTTGGGGGGAAGTATGTGTGTAAAGTGATGAGTAGAAAGAAAGAAATGGCTCTCTATTTATAGAGAAAATTCTCTACTGTTCCCCGGATCCCACGGATCCCTTCCACTTGGGATCCGGCTAGCACAAAGCCAGGGATCCGTGGAACGCTCCTCTTTGCCCATGGGTATTTTTGGTTATGGGTCATGGGTCATGGGTTATGGGTTGATCCATGGTTTTCTTTCTAGATACAATGAACTTGGTTAAGTGGTATATATAAAACCATGGGTTATGGGTCAATACCATTTGCTAGTTTTTACCCATTTTAGTATTTACCCATTTTAGTATACTTAGTTTAAGTATGTGCTAACCCAATATGTAAACATTAGTTGTTGTACATATATATCTAAATCATAAAATCACTTAAACTTGTTTTAGTGTTTTATGTGAAAACGTAAGTGTGTTAGAAAACTATTAACTCAAACTATTTATGTACTATATTTGTTTCGTTAAAATGATTTTACGTTTGTTATCGACAAAACATTAGAAGATCGTAAAATATAAATAAACGTTTTTACGGCTTATTTGTATTAACAATCTCCCCCTTTTTGTTAATGACAAAACATAAAATTATTTTAAGGAAAAGCTAAAATTCGTAAAAGTTTGAATTTGTAGTTTTTACTTTCTTCTCCCCCTTTTTGTCGAAACAAAAAGTGTTTAAAGAAACTAACATAATTTTTCTAAGAAAATTTATGTAAAAATGTAAAGAGAGCAAGGGACGGGAATGGTACTCGTCTTAACTCCCCCTTGACGAGTCCATCCCTTTGAAAGATTGATTTGATTAAAAATCAATAATAGAAGTGTGTAGTATACGGGTAACTCAAACGTGTTAGGTTTGAGCACCGAGATTGTTAGGAATTAGAAATTCCCAGTATTAAAGAGTCGGTCACCTCAAGTATTTGTAATCGTTAGAAAGCTCGTAGTCGTAGTTCTTTTAAGTTAAGTAGTAATTTAGTTTTGTAACACCGTGGAGGACGGACGGGTCTTTACCCACTGTATGCCTGATCCACAGCCCAAAGTGTGGCGATTTGTGTAAGACTATAAATACTCTCTACCTCCCAAGGTAGGGAGTTGGAGCTCATAATAATATCTTTCACTTTCTCTCACTAAGTTCCCTAAACCTCTAACTTTCTCTCTCTAGAATTCCATCTATATGCTACTTTGTGTTATGGTTTGATGTGTATGTGAAAAGTTAATATCTAACAATTGGTATCAAGAGCCATGGTTAGATCATATCTTGCACATCTTTGGATTTATAGTGGTTTTTAGGTGGTTTTTGAGTTTGAAAAAGTTTAGTGGTTTTTGCATCATTTGGTTGATTTCTTGTGTTAAAGTTTGAATTTTGTTGGTACTTTTATGTTTAGAATCATCAAAAGTGTTTAGGTTTTCATTTGGTAAGCTTGAATCATCTTGGTTGGGTTGTTTTTGGATTGAAAAGTGAAGGTTATTTGGTTTTTCAAGCTAGCGACTTAGCTCTCGGACTTGTTTTCTTGGTAGCGACTTGCTTCATAGTTTTGTAGCGAGTTACAGTTATAAAAGCTAGCGAGTTAGAGCTAGCGAGTTAAAGTACAAGTAGTGGAATCTCCACTACGGTTAGCGACTTGTGGTAGCGACTTAGTTTGTAGCGAGTTGCTCTTTAGCGACTTGCATATCTAGCGACTTGTGTAGCGAATTACTGCACAATTTTGGCTAGCGACTTAGTCTGTAGCGAGTTACTACTTAGCGACTTGCTTTTCTGTTGGCGACTTGGGACTCTAGCGACTTAGACGTGTAGCGAGTTAAGGGTTAGCGACTTAGTGCACTAATTTCTAGCGACTTAGTGCATTATTTGGTAGCGAGTTAGCACTTTATCATCTAGCAACTTGAGTGATTGTGTACGGTTTTCTCTTGATTTAGTAAAATCCCGTGAAAGAATCTTTTTCCCGGTTTAATCATAGAGTTATAAAATCCCGTATAATCTGTTAACATGTCTACCAACATTCCCACTGTTCCCACTGTCATCTCCACTGTTGCCGAGGATGTTCAAGCAGCTGGCTCAGATACTCGTCCACCAATGCTTGACAGAACTGACTACGATTCTTGGGCTCAACGAATCAGATTGTATTGCCTTGGAAAGGAAAATGGTGTAAACATTCTCAAATCCATTGATGAAGGACCATATCGGGTTGAAACGACTAGAGACATACTTGATACTAATGAAGATGGTACTCCTGTCTACGGAATGGACAGACCTAAGATGTACAATGAGCTTGATAATGAGGAGAAAAAGAGATTCGATGCAGATATCAGGGCTTCAAACATTGTTCTTCAAGGTCTTCCTAAAGACATCTACAAGCTGATAAATCATAACACTGATGCAAAGGCTGTTTGGGATAACGTTAAGATGCTTCTCTCAGGTTCAGAATTAACTATGGAAGACAGGGAATCCCAACTCTATGATGAATTTGAGCACTTCAAGATGAAACCAGATGAGAGTGTCTATGAGTACTATGTGAGATTTCATAAGTTAGTGAATGACATGAGGAACATCAAGATGACTATGCCTAACATTCAGTTGAACTCAAAATTTGTGAACAACATGAATCCCGAATGGCACAAGTTTGTTACCGCTGTGAAGCTCACTAAAGGATTGAAGAACACAAACTATGAGCAACTCTATGCCTTCCTCCTTCAGAATGAAAGACATGCCATGTTTGAAAAATTGATTCTCAATCAGTTCAAAACTAACCCAGGAGAGACAAGCTCGTCTAATGATTCAACTGCCTTCTACTCAAACATCGGAATCAAAACCAAAGCTTCACAAGTCACACCCTTGGGTAATGGTAATCACAAACTCATTCCTGATCCTATGTACAAACAAGCTGATGCTGATGCTCACATGGGTAGCTTCATTAATCAACTTGCACTTCTCATTAGTCAAAACATGAATACCCTCCCACAAACCAACAACAACCTCAGAACTGCATCTAACCCACATAATCAAGCCACTGTTAAAGATGGAAGGATCGTGGTGCAACCAGTTCAGGAAAGACAGTATGAACAGGGACGAGGTGGAGCTGGGAGAGGTTATGTTGGAAACCAGAATCGAGGAAGGAATGGTAACCCAGGTCAAGCTAAGCCAATCAAATGCTTTAACTGTGGTGGTGAGGGACACATTGCAAGGAACTGCACATCTCCAAAGCGTCCACAAAATGCCGAATACTTCAGAGATAAGATGTTGCTGGCTCAAGCTCAGGACAATGGTGCTACTTTGAATGAAGAGGAACTGCTGTTTCTTGCTGAAGGCAATGCCAAGACCTATGATGCAGATGTAGATGAGCAGCCCATTCAGGAGATAGGTCACAATCATCAAAATGCCTTTCAAGTCGGTGACTGCGATGCTTACGACTCTGATGTGGATGATGGACCTACTGCACACACAATATTTATGGCTAGCATCTCTCCCATGGTGTCTCCCAAGGTCACTTCTTCACCACCAGCTGGGCCATCCCATGACAAGCTTATCTCAGAGGTATTAAAACTATACGATGATGCCAATGTGCAACAGATGCATGACAAAGTACAATCAACTGAAACTATTGAATCAAATATTGAAAACATGGGTAACATCAACATTGTCCCATATGATCAATATATGAAACAAAGTGAAAGTGAAGTTGTACCTAGTGATGCATCTCCTGCAGTTAACAATGACTATGTCTTTGATGAATTCACTGCATGTGCTCCTGATGAATCCATAATTTCTGAACTAAATGCCTATAAAGAACGTGTTGCTATCTATGAACAGCGTGCTAAGTTTGAGTTGACCACCCGTGAGCAGGAAATGGATGACCAAATGCGTACAACTATTAGAAAAAGTAGGTTTAGAGAAGAAGTATTAAAACAAGAGTTAAATGCCTTACAAGAAAAGCTTTCTAAAACTGCTAAGCAAAAACAAGAACTTCAGGAAAATGTTAAAGTGCTTAAGCAAGAATTCTATGCTAAGGAGTCAAAACTTTTGAATGATTTTTCTAATCTAAAGACTTTGAAAAACAAGCTTGAAAATAAGTTGTACGTACAAGGGAATACCATTCAGACTGCTCACATGATCACTAAGCATAGAGTCTTAAGCGATAAGCATAGCATTCCCCTTGTTGAGGAACCAAATCCAGAAGTAATTAAAAAGGCTAGAAATGCTCATAAGGTACTTTATGATGGTAACGAAATTCTTAAGCCTAGGCAGAAACCTAGTTGCGTTGAATGCACTGAGGAAGATAAGAAATCAGATGAAGTCACTAGGGAAAGAATGAACAAAAAACTTGATGACCCGAAATGCAAAGAGAAAAACATAAATATCACTCCTCATGATTATAAGAAGGAAAACTGGATTTCCTTAAACAAGTTTAAGCCTCAGACTTTGTTGACTCCCGAACAAGTCTTCTGGAAAAAGGAAATAGATAAGCAGAAAGCCGAAAATATTGTAGAAACAAACCCTCCCCTTCGGAAAATGCCTAGAGCAACTGTGTATCCTCCTAATACACCTATGCATCTTGTACCTAGAACAATTGCCACTAAAAGCAAGACACTAATTAGCCAATACGTTATATTCCAACTATTTGTTGATTTTGAGAAAACTTGCAAGAAAAGGATCACTCCCACTGGTATAACTGAAGGTGAAAGAGGTTTTGAACAAATGAAAGAATGTTATTTAACTGAGGTCATGCCTTTCTTTAAACTTCTTAAAGATCACTTTGAGAGTCTTAAAAAGGGGGTAGAAGCTGATATTAAGGGTATGGAAAAGGAATTTGATGCAATGGTTGCTGAAGTTAGTAATTATGAGCGTACACTAAAATATAATGAGATTGAGAGAAAGAACCTGCATACATTGAATGAGAATCTTATTACTGAATGTGTTGCTCAAGATGTGTTTTTCACTGCTTCAAATTGCTCTATTAATGCTTCCAAATTTCATGAATTATCTGTGGCCCTGAAAGTCTCCCACGATCGTGTCATTGAGCTTGAAAAAACTAATTCTAAACTAAACGAGAAAATTGAACTGGATGATCACGACACTTTGGTTAAACATTTTTCTAAACTAGAAGTTGAGCATTTTAATTTACAACTAAAATATCAACATCTCAAAGAAAATGTCAAAACTTCAAATATCAAGACATCTTCAGATGCTCCAGAGTTTGATGCAGTTTTTCAAATTAACAAACGTGATGAACAGATTCAAGCTCAGTGCAACACGATCAGAAAGTTGAAAGCCCAGATCTCTCAGTTAAAGGGTCAAACGAACAATATGACAGGCTCCCAAATGCCTCCTCCTTTAGATTCTCAGAATTCTCAAACGTTTCATCTTCAAAACCTAGTAAATGCTTTACAAAAGGAAAACGAAAGTTTTCTTGAAGAAAATGAAAAGGTTAAACGTCATTTCAATGAGTTGTTTGAATCAATTAAAGTCACTCGTAACAAAAACAACGAACAAATAACTTCATTGCAAAAGGAAATTGAGAATCTGAAGAGTCAGGTAAAAGGGAAAATGCCAATGATCAATGAGGAGAATGTTGTATCTAAGGTTCGCTCTAGTAATAAACATGCTTTATCTGTGACATATGTCCCCCCTCATCTAAGAAACAACAAACTTGCCATTCAAACATACTTCTCATCCCTTAAGGATTGCCTAGAATGTCTGCGTGAGATTGTTGAAGAGGATAAGCTAGAGAAACCTCATGATAATGCAATTGGACATGCATGCTTATATGCCAAACGATGTCAAGAAATCTTAGAATGCTTGATCACAATATGCCCTAAGTCATTAGGTGAGAGAGTTAATCCTTTGATTCCATGCTCAATGCCTAAAGCTAAGTATGATACGCATTCGATTCCAAATGTTTTGAAAGTGAACAGTTGTGTGCCTGTAAACAGCTCAGATTCCAGATCTGTCAATGCTAAGAAAGAGAACTCAAGTGTGCCTTCTAGGAGCACAAATCACAGTACCTCTAGTTTTAAGAAAATGAACCTTAGTGCACCTGCATGTAGTTCAGATCCCAGTACATCTAAACAGGTGATGCAAAGAGTAGCTAAGCCAACTAATGTTCCCATTCCCTCTACAGGAGTAATCAGTGACATTAAGCGGAGCAGGTCAAAGTCTCAAGACAATACAAGGAATGATAGGACCTCTCAAGCTAAGAATGTGCACTGGAAGAAAGTAGAAGAACAATCTAGGAACCTTAAGTTTGAATCGAATAAAACGAATCGTGTTGATTCTAGTATTAGCTATAAGCGTACTGTAATTAATTCGAATCCTGATACTATTTGCAAAACTTGTACTGATGTTTGCTTAAATTCTGTTTCTAATCATGGATGTGATGTCAATGTTTTGCCTAATGATGTTAATTGTCCAGTTAATATTGTTAATGCTAAAATTCATGCTAAAAAGACTAAAAGGCAAATACGAAAGAAAGCTAGAAAACAATGGAAACCCACAGGAAGAACATTCAGCAGAATAGGTTTTTATTGGATACCTGTTGGTCATAAGACCAATCAGATAATGCCCACTAGAAAATGGATGCCTACTGGTAGAACTATTCCCTTAAGAAATGGTCACACTGTAAATAGGGCTAATACAGACACTAGTATTGCATCTATTCACAATGATTCAATTACTTCGCTGTCTGATATGAATGCTTCTGATGTGGGTGGTCCAAATGTTGCTACTAACCAAATGGAACCCATTCTTGCATGGGGATCCCAATTATCCAGTTATCCATTCTTGTCTGTGTTCAACTGCAGATCGTTCAAATCGTTCTGTGGTACCTGGACTCAGGCTGTTCCAAGCATATGACTGGAGACCGGTCACGGCTCATGAACTTCGTGAGCAAATTCATCGGGACTGTTAGATTTGGTAATGATCATTTCGGTGCTATTATGGGTTATGGAGATTATGTTGTTGGTGATAGTGTCATCTCTAGAGTGTATTATGTGGAAGGTTTAGGTCATAATCTGTTCTCTGTTGGTCAATTCTGTGATTCGGATCTAGAAGTAGCCTTCAGAAAACATACCTGCTTTGTTAGAGATCTTAATGGAAAGGAAATGTTGAAAGGAACTCGTGGCTCAAACCTTTACACTATCTCTATCGATGACATGATGAGAGCATCACCAATCTGCTTGTTATCAAAGGCTTCAAAAACAAAGTCATGGTTATGGCATCGTCGTCTCAATCACTTGAACTTCGGCACCATCAACGATCTTTCCAGAAAGGACTTAGTTGTAGGTTTACCTAGACTAAAGTATGAAAAGGATCATCTTTGTTCAGCTTGCCAATTGGGAAAAAGCAAGAAGTATGCCCATAAACCCAAACCTTCTAACTCTGTCACAGAAGTTCTTCATATGATTCATATGGATTTATGTGGACCAATGAGGGTGCAGAATATCTTTGGGAAGAAATATGTGTTAGTTGTGGTTGATGATTATTCTAGATTCACCTGGGTCAAGTTCTTAAGGACAAAGGATGAAACTCCTGATATCATCATCAAACTCATCAAACAGCTGCAGGTTAGACTAAACAAAACTGTCAGAATTATCAGAACAGACAATGGAACTGAGTTTGTCAACAAACAACTTAGTGAATTCTATGAAAGCGTTGGAATCAGCCATCAAAGAAGTGTTCCACGAACCCCTCAACAGAACGGTGTAGTTGAAAGACGAAATCGTACTCTTGTTGAAGCTGCTAGAACAATGCTGATTTACTCAAAGGTTCCAATGTTTCTCTGGGCTGAAGCAATTGCCACTGCATGTTACACACAAAATCGTTCCCTGATTCACACCATTCATGGAAAAACTCCATATGAACTTGTCCACAACAGGAAACCCAATCTATCTTTCCTTCGTGTGTTTGGTGCCTTGTGCTATCCAACTAATGAGGGTCAAGACTTGGGCAAACTTAGAGCTAAAGCTGACATTGGAGTATTTGTAGGATATGCACCAAACAAAAAGGGATACCGAATCTACAACAAAAGAACCCGAAATATCATGGAAACAATTCACGTTACGTTTGATGAGCTGACCGGTCAAATGGCTCCTGGACACTCCAGCTCAGGACCCGCACTTCATAACAGTCCTATTGGCTCATCCCTTGTTCCAAACTCCTCTCAAGAAACACCATATGTACCTCCATCCGAAGATGATGTAAAGAAATTGTTTGATCCAATGTTTGATGAACTGTATGAGTCCACTACTAATGAAGTGATGATCCCTACAACAGAGGATGCTCAGATTCCAGTGAATGAAGTCAATCCATCAGTTTCAATATCTGTAAGTCAAGAAGCACCTGCTGCCGATCCTTCAGTCTCATCAACAAATCATCATTCTTCAAATGTACATCATGGAAATGTTTCTGGCATCAATGATGAAGTTAATCCCTTTGCAACTCCTGAAGATGCTCCATTTGAAAACATATTTGCTACTCCTGAATCATCAGCAGAACCATCTTCTTCAGGAGACATCGACTCAGCTACCTCAGTTCCTCAACAAATGCCACATGAACACCTCAGAAAATGGACTCACGATCATCCATTAGACAACATCATTGGTAATCCCTCTCGTCCTGTATCAACCCGGAAGCAACTTGCAACCGATGCCTTATGGTGCTTCTTCAACTCCGTACTATCTAAGATCGAACCAAAAGACATTAAAACTGCCATGAATGAAGATAGCTGGTTCAATGCTATGCAAGATGAAATTCATGAGTTTGATCGTCTCGATGTATGGGAGTTAGTACCTGCTCCAGACTGTGCTATGATTATAGCTCTCAAATGGATCTTCAAAGTAAAACTTGACGAGCATGGTGATGTGTTGAAAAACAAGGCTCGATTGGTTGCTAAAGGATATCGTCAAGAGGAGGGTATAGACTTTGAAGAATCATTTGCTCCAGTTGCTCGAATCGAGGCAATCAGATTTTTTTTGGCTAATGCTGCAAGTAAGAACATGGTGGTATATCAGATGGATGTAAAGACGGCATTTCTGAACGGAGATCTTAAAGAAGTCGTCTACGTCAGCCAACCTGAAGGATTTGTGAATCAAGAGCATCCTACTCACGTTTATCGTTTGAAGAAGGCTCTTTACGGGTTAAAGCAAGCTCCAAGGGCATGGTATGATACACTGTCAAAGTTTCTTCTATCAACCGGATTCAGCAAAGGAGCAGTTGATCCTACATTGTTCACCAGGAAGTCAGGCAAACATTTAACTCATGTTCAAATTTATGTTGATGATATTATTTTTGCCTCGACTGACCCAATGGAATGTGATCGTTTTTCAAATGAAATGAGTTCAAAGTTTCAAATGTCAATGATGGGACAAATGTCATTTTTCTTGGGATTACAAATTTCACAAAGTCCCGGAGGCATCTTCATAAATCAATCTAAATATGCAACAGAGATTTTAAAGAAATTTGGATTTGATTCATGTGACCCTGTTGACACCCCCATGATTGACCGAACCAAACTAGATGAGGACCTCTCAGGGATCATGATTGACCAAACGAAATATCGAAGTATGATTGGATCCCTGATGTATCTCACTGCTAGTAGACCAGACATTTTGTTCTCTGTGTGCATGTGTGCTAGATACCAGGCTAAGCCTACTAAAAAGCACCTTGAAGCAGTTAAACGGGTCTTTCGGTATCTCCAAGGTACCATCAATATGGGACTATGGTACCCGAAGGACACCGGTATGTCACTAACGGCCTATGCAGATGCTGATCATGCAGGTTGTCAAGATACACGTCGAAGTACGTCAGGAGGTGCTCAGTTTTTGGGTGATAAGCTTGTAAGCTGGTCTTCAAAGAAGCAAATGAGTACTTCTATTTCCTCTACAGAGGCTGAATACATAGCCATGTCATCTTGTTGTGCTCAAATCTTATGGATGAGATCTCAATTATCTGACTATGGCTTTGAATTCAACAAAATCCCTCTGTACTGTGATAATAAAAGTGCTATTGCTCTCTCATGCAACAACGTTCAACACTCAAGAGCAAAGCATATCGACATTCGACATCATTTCATCAGGGAACAAGTTGAAAAAGGTGTGGTGGAACTATATTTTGTGAGGTCTGAATATCAATTAGCTGACATCTTCACCAAAGCTCTTCCAAGAGAACGTTTTGAGTTTATTCTTCCACGTCTTGGCTTGAAAAGCCTTCAACCAGAAACTCTCAAACGTCTTCAGGAGGAAGACGAGGAGTAAAGGTCTATCTTCATCTATCTTTTGTAAATATTTATTCGAAAAACAAAATAGAAAAATATAAAACTTCCAAAATCCATAAAAATTTGAAAAAAATTTGAAAAAATCTTAAAAAAAAAAAAAAAAAAAAAAAAAAAAAAAAAAAATTTTGTCATTTTGTCATGTTTTTCTCAATTCGATTATATCTACGGTCTTTGTGCTGTCATTCAAAGAATGACACGGGTCTTTAGATATTGTTCGAATTTTTATTTAAAAAAAAAAAAAAAAAAAAAAAAAAAAAAAAAAATTTTTGGGAGAAAGAGAAACAATGGTTTATTGTCATCTTCAGGCAATAACCCGGTTTTTAAAGAAAGAACAGAGCCATGTTTTACCATGTTTTCAAATCCTATGCTCTGATTCTATAAACTCCTATCTGCTGAAAACTAAATGCTTTAAAAATTAACTCAATCTCTATTTTTGATAATCATCAGGACTTATTTGTCAAAATCTCTATCTCTCAATCAACAACCTACGTCATTGATTGAGGGGGAGAATGATTTCAATTAAATTAAAAAGTTATTTGGCATTAAAATTGTTTTCAAAAGATATACATGCATGTTTTATTAATGGAGTTTTAAGTCTTAAAATCCGATCCTTATCAGTTCAAACGCTTTCACAATCAAGTCACAATTCTCCTTAAAAGCTTTCAAATCAATTTAAATCTATACGAGATCACAAATTTCAAATGATTTGATAATTGTGATCGGGGGAGAATGTGTGATTTAAATTGGATTTAAACTGATAATTAGGTAAATGGTTATAAAAGGATGTACATGCTATCCCGCCCACATGTGACAAACGATTTCAATTTTTCAATGCACATGTTGAGGGGGAGCATCTATCTTAAAACCTTTGATTTAAAACGTGATCATTTATCCCAATGTGCAGGTTCCCTCTAGTATGTGCAAAACTCTTTTCAAACCTCGAGGCACATATTGAGGGGGAGCAAATTTATGGAAACCTCATCCTTCCCGGAAATGCTATATCTACTTGATTTGTTGAGGGAAGTGATGTTGATATCTTTTAGAAAATGGTAATCAAAGAAGTTAATTCTTTCTCTTGCCTCCGTGTGCAAAACATTTTCAAATACTTGATGCACATGTTGAGGGGGAGTTCTCGTTCTAAAAATATCAAAAACAATTCAGGTACAAAATGCTTTGATAATATATCACAAGTATCTGAATTGATTTTTTTTAAATGGTTTTCAATTGGATCCAATGGCAGACGAACAATACCAAATTGACCGACCAACTTTACTTTATGTACGGTGATATAAGGATGATAAGGTTAGGTATTGGTTCCCATGATCCGCCAGAACCGGAGGGATCTACCCAGGGACAATCCACTAGTTAGTGTAGAAGTCCTTAGGTATGATGATAAAAGGAGAAAAATGAGATATGGGAAGAGTGCCGTCTAAGACTGAGCTAGTACTGGAATAAACCCAACAAGGTATTAGCTATGAAGTCTTGGTAAGCACTGAAGGGGTTGAAGAATTAAAAAGAATTGAATGAGGAAAGGGTGAAAATAAATAGCCCTCCATTTATTCAACCTTAGGGCAGAAACCGGGTTCAATTCATATACTACTGATGGTAACATCGGTATTGAAGACAAGACGTCATGGACCCAGTGACGCACTGCACTTCAACTTTCCAAACCACTCAAGTTCCTCTTAAAAGGGCTTGTTTCATTCTCACGGGGAACCGACATTATCTATCAACTTTCTCTTAGAGATGGTTGATATTGAAGAAGGAGACCCTCTCCCTAGTCTCCGTTATAGGATCCAAATATGCACAAATTGAGTCTAGAGCCACGAGATCATCAATAAATCTCATTAGGACACTTTCAATGAAGACTCTCTGTTTCACATAATGTGGAAAGAGAGATTATATCTTGAGTCCTACGCATTATCCTTGTGGTATTGCCAGAACATCTGAGTGATGTGTTTACATATTCACAATGAAGATGGAAAGCCTTCTGGAGCCAACATCAAACAAGCTCCTGGTAGGTGGCATGTGAGATCTATTATATAGATCAACCATGTGACAACTGAACAGAAACAATGGGGCGATTCAATCTCTTGAATCAATCCTGGTTCAGGTTATGGATTGACGGATGCCTTTGAAAAACCGGTCGTTGTGCTTAATAAACTCTTTTCTCTAGCACATCGACTGTGTACTCATTTTTTTCAAACCAAAAGGTATTTTTATGATTGATAATTGATTTTCAATAAAACCTTCATTGTATTGCAAAAACAATTTCTATTGAGGAATACACGATTGTTTTTCAAATCTCTTTTCATCAATCAGTGGACTTAAAATTCGCTGGTTCACTCACTCCGTGTTGTCTTCTTTGAGATGTTCCGGTTTGAGAACAGCTAGAACAGCTGCGAAACCCTGTCAAGGAGATTCTTTGGAATCCTACCTGATCACAGGCAGTACTTGTACTGATCAACGGGGAACCGTGGGCCGTGTACCTCAATTCAACGAAAGTGATCAAAGACACTTTCGTGCGATTTGTTGCTAACTGTTGTATGCAGGTACGCCCGACGTTTGCAGCTGATCAGAATGAAGCGGTCAATCCATAGCCGCATGCTCACTTAACACATTCATCTCAAAAGAAATCATGATTAATGCATCAATGACTCTGATATTTTCACTCCATGCTTCTGCTACGCTGCTGCCAATATCATGATTCAACAAATGCTTCCGCTACTCTGATGAGAAGATATCATGATCCAGAATGTGAGCATGTCGGTCCCAAAGTCACAACACCACAATGGAAGTCTCAGAGATTGTTGATTGCTGATGATCTCAAATGATGGCTCAAAATTATCATCACGTGGATCAGTAAAAGACCTCCACTTGGAATAACCAAACATGCATTGTGAAGAATCAATGACTACGAGCTCAAGTACAAAGGACTACATCAAGAATGCAAGAACTATGTTTAATGTATTATCTATTTGTATTCAATGTAATTTTGGTACATGATTGAGGTGACCTCCCTTAGGGGGAGATTGTTAGGAATTAGAAATTCCCAGTATTAAAGAGTCGGTCACCTCAAGTATTTGTAATCGTTAGAAAGCTCGTAGTCGTAGTTCTTTTAAGTTAAGTAGTAATTTAGTTTTGTAACACCGTGGAGGACGGACGGGTCTTTACCCACTGTATGCCTGATCCACAGCCCAAAGTGTGGCGATTTGTGTAAGACTATAAATACTCTCTACCTCCCAAGGTAGGGAGTTGGAGCTCATAATAATATCTTTCACTTTCTCTCACTAAGTTCCCTAAACCTCTAACTTTCTCTCTCTAGAATTCCATCTATATGCTACTTTGTGTTATGGTTTGATGTGTATGTGAAAAGTTAATATCTAACAGAGATCGTTCCGAACGAGGGTTGAATGGAATTTCCAACTCACGTCTCAATAATCGGGATTCGAATAAAAGATGAGGCATAAAATGATATATTCTAAACTACGGGATAAGGAAAGCATAAGGAACTTCTAATCTACGGGAAATCCTAAAAACTAAGGCAAACTACAAAATTCTACGCTAAAACGCAAATATGGAAAATAAATGAAACGCGAATAAAAAGCAAGTACGTCTAATCTAGATCCTAAAAATAACCTAAAACTACTTTTACTCTAGAAATGATATTAGAAAACTAAATATGAATTAAAACTATTTTTTTGGAATTTTCTTGAATTTTTTAGAATTAAAAACTAATTATTAACTAATAAAAATAAACTAATTATCTAAAAATTATGAAAGAGAGAGGGAAAAATATGGAAAAATCTTTTTTATGCTTTTTATATTTATCTAAAACTGTTAAAATTGAAAAATTATTTTTTTGGAACTTTTTCTCAATTATTTTCAATTAAAGCTAATTAAAATGTGATTAAAATCTATTTAAAATGAGAAAAATAGCAAATGAAGACCAAAAATTATGAAATCTTCAGGAAAATTCTAAAATAAGATTATGAAGCTATGAAAAATGAAAAACTAGAAGGCTATGTGTAGAAATTAAAAGCTATAGTGTAACAGCTAGTGTAATAAGCTAGGAAAAATAAGCAAATAAGCTACTAGTGCAACCAAACAGTGAACAAAGCTAAAGTACACTAGATTAAGCTAATAGAAACTGCTAATACCTACTCCTAACAAACTATGAACTCAGAACCTTGATCTAAGCCAACTGCTATTACTGGCCAAACAGTGAAACACCCCTATGGTTTGAGCTTATGTATCAGCTTATTCAAAAAGCTAGAACCAAAAACAGATATTAGGCCTTATAGACCACCTAGCTGACTACACTTAAACCAAAACTCAGACCATAAATCTTTGAAATAAGCTCAATGCAACTGCTGCAAGATCTGATGAAATCTGTCTATACATCATTTTGACTTTCTAAAAACAGATGTGAAGTTTGACTATGTTGAGATTTGATCCAATCTAGTGAACTGATTATGATGTAATAAGACTAATTATGATTAAGGCAAGCTAGATCTACTAGATTCAAACCACTTTGCAACTATTTATACCTAATGATTCTAACAGTGACAGATTATATATCAATTGTAAGATGATTTTGACTTTTAGAGTAAAACTGCTATAATCAAAACTTAGAGTAACTATCAAATACCTAAATAAACTTGTAACAACTATCACTATCTGTCTCACTGATCTCTATCACAATTCTATAAGCTATTCCAAACACTGCTGCAACTACTGATTAAGAACTAACTAACAGATAATCACTAGATAATACTAAACAAGCATCAAACAAAGATCAAACAGTATCAATGGCAACTATAGAACAGATTCAAACACAGATTACAGAATCAAAACAGATTATGAACTTACAAGATGCCTTAGCCACTATGGCTTGCCAAACTGATGATCTAGAACCACTAACCTATTTAACCACTAATCCTAATTCAATACCAGCTCAAATCTCATCCCAATCCAGTATCATTAACACACCAAATCCAGATCCAAAATCAGCAGAACCAGATCCAAAACAGCAACTGTAGCAACTGCATAAGCTTGAGATTTTTGTGAATTTGAGATGAAAACTAATATAAGCTCACACTAAGCTACTTAAAAGCTTAAATGAACTTATGAAACAGTAAATCAGTACAGGATTAATCCTCAATACAGATCTAAAGTGATTTTTGATTTTTAAATGATTTAATGTGATTTTTTTGTATTTTTGAGATTTTGAAAAGATAAGCTAAATTTATGTTTAAAATACTGAATAAACACTAGAATTAAGATAAAAAGCAGATTAAGGATATAAGAAACTTAAACAATAACAATTGAAATTGAATTGCAAATTCTATTAATTAAGGAAAATGAGTACAAAATACGAATTACAAATTATTTAAAAACATTGAAATGTAAATAACCACTACAACTAAAACTTAGAGAGAAGAAAAATACAGGAATTAAGATACAATAAGTGAATGAAGAATGAGGTCTATTTATAATTGAGCTTTAGGTCTTGGAAGCTTCACGAATCCATCCATTTGTGCTTCTTTGCATTCATTTGCCACCCTTGGATCATAATAACCGCTTCCCATTTCATCACAACCTTTGGATCAAACCTGATGACAATGCTCGGCCAATAAGAGAGTGACAAGTGGCCCCTAGCACACGGATCCATGAGGTGTCAGTACCAGGTGTCAGGGGTTGTCAGTGAATGTACACTTGTACCCTTAATTGTGGTCAATTTGATTAATTAACCGGAGTGGGTAATTTAGGGTTCATGTAACCTGGGTAAAAAGGGGGAAAGGGTAAAGTCTTTTGGCGGGTTTTATTTTTAATAATATTTCGGGCGTTTGACTTGGGGAAACGGGAGGTTGACCGGTTTATTACTCGGGTTTGGTAGTGTTTCGGGTTAGGATTTAAACCGGTTGATAGTGTATTTGATAGTTGGGCTCGGGTAATTGTTTTTGGGCCGAGAGTTATATTAGTGGATTGGATTTGGATTAAGGATAAAACCAAGTAAGCTTAAAGGGACCAAATGTGTATATCTTGAAACTTCAAGGACCAAGGGTGTAAATCTGGAATTGCTCATAAAGGACCAATATTGTCAATCTCAAATAATCCAAGGGTGCATTCTGTAATTTCTGAATCTTTGAGGGACCAAATCTGTCAAAAGCTCAAAGTGTAGGGGCTGAACTTGACTTTTCTTCAAACTTTGCTGAGACTTCAAAAATCATCTTTTGAGAATAGAATCTTTCATAATACACAATCTCGACCTTCCAGCTCAGCTAAAACTCTCTTGATCTCTCGTGCTCGGATTTACATCTGATTTGGATCCTTTTTGCGTGTTTTTGCATATCCGTACCTGCACATACACAAACTCAAGAAAACCACAAATATAAGCAATAAACGACTTTTACTTGGTTGTTTTGGGTCAGTTTTGATAAAGAAAATATATGTGAATAAGCACATATCAAAATACCCCAGACGAGACCATTGTCGTGTCCTCACGCAATGCAATCAACTCACGCTTCTAAAACCAAGGATTTCAATCTCTTTCTACTAAACCTATGAAGAAGTAGCAAAGATTCCTCAAAAGAGATTAAGAACCCTTAATTCTAAAAACGCCCCGTTTACCTTTTATTTCACATGTAGATATTACGATTAAGCATATTCTGATTATGAATGACGGTTTGTTGAACTTTCATGTCGATCAATAACTCCAACATTTTTCAAACGACACGTTAGGATCACAGAGTAGAAAACACAACACAGCGTGAAGTGACCATACGGATAGAATACATCGTCCCTGATTTTTCACAAGTCCCAAACTAAGCGTAAAATCGAAATCATTGTTACAAATGATTCTAGATGCTAACACTACCCGTGGAAGTTACTTGTGTACTTACTTTTCGTTCCCATTTTCCTATTTCCTCTAGATTTTTTTATTTTTGTGAGAAATGAATTTCTTCAAATTCTCGTTTCGATAAGAATTATTCCGATAAAGATACAAAGCTAAGTCGATAATTAGTTATCCGCCTTCTTTCAAGAACCATTGTCGTAAAAATGAGGTCCACATCAAGGAATTTTTATTCTTTTGACTTTTTCAATTTTTTCAACATACCATTTTTTTTTTTTTTTTTTTTTTTTTTTTTTTTTTTTTTTTTTGCACTTATACTTTTATTTATATGAGCTGTGAACCACGGAGCTTCACGGGGTAATTCCAAGACTATAGGCTTCATGAGATGAGAATCCCGGCTGGTTAGGCTAAGACCTCATTCAATCCCGGCTAAAGATCCAAGGGTCCGATCTCGACACCGCAGCTCACAACTTTACTTATTACTTTTCACATATCACTTATTACTGATTTATTCATTTATTACGGATCCCTGATGTGTACCCAATTTTTAAAACAAAGATTCTTTAAAGAAGATAAAGAACTAACCATCGCCAAAAACTCAACATCTCTAATTATTATTAGACAGATATGGGGTGAAACAATTTTGTGGGAACAAAAAACCATAAGTACCTTCGATGGGCTCTAAAGAGAACCAACTACTCCACGTTTAGCATCTAAACTCATAAGTAACTCTATCATTTCTCGATCTCTGCAAATTTAAAATCCCAAATAATGAGATCCGCGGATGCTTAGCCGATAATTTTTAGATTATCTATGGTTAAGGGAACAAGCTAGGGCTCAACACACCCGGTCAAGTCAGAATTCTATTCCTACTCTCACCAGCGGAAAGTCAACAAGGTGTCAAAACATATATTAACTTAGCAAATGTTTCGTCTAATGAAATCAAGTCATGCATATTTAAAGTCACTTATTAGAAACTAGCAAATCCTTGTTTAAGCTTCGCATATTTAAAATCACTTAGGGAGACTTGCAAAATCTTGGCCTTGTGAGCTAGAATCGCATTTTATAGCCTCTGATCTAAGCAATTAGCAAAGACTATGTCGAGAAAAACGCATATTTAAAGTAACTTCTAAGAGACTAGCAAGAACTTTTCGATCATAAAACTAGCAAAAGCTTACGAAAAATTTTAAATTTTCTCATTTTTGCACAATTTTTCAATTTCTAAGGAAAAACGGGGTTACGAGAGAAACACAACAAAAATAAGCAAGTGCGGTCAAATCAAATCGAAGATTACCCTACCCCAGACTAGAATGAAACATTGTCCTCAATGTTTAAAGCAAGGGTATCACGAAAATCTAAAAGCCGTTTATTAAGTATGCTAGAAGATAAACGTTAGTCGATAAGATTAGGATATGGGATTTCCATCAGCATCGATCATGAGACTCGAGTGGAGAAATGACAAACTTCGAGCACGAGAGTCTTCATATCGGGAACATCCTACACACAACATCACAAACAACCAAACACGAGAAATCGAAGAGGCAGACCTCTTCACGTCACTTATTAGAAAATAGAAAGAAGAGAAGGATAAGCATGGGGTGCCTCCCACGAAGCGCTACTGTTTTTGATCACCGAGTCGCTAGCCTGACTCGTCCCCGAATTCATTTGTCCTTGGGGAAGAAAATGGTAGAGATACCAGGGTCAAAAACGGTGTCTTCATTCCCGAAGGAATGAGACTGGGTGGGTTGGGTAGTGAAGAAAGTGTCGAGCATCAGCACATAAGGTGTATGAAAGAATAATCCATCATCCGGTGGTTTTGCGGGTGGACGAAAAAATGACGGATCAGAGTGAGAAAACTCCAAAGAAGACGGGAGCTTATGGTAAGAGATAAGAGGTATAGGCTCAAATATGAAGGCATCCAAGAGAGGATCCTTATCACGAATAACGGTTTTAACAAAGAACTCATCAATGAATATCCCGGGTTTAAAGATTTTGTCTTCACATGCGGGCTCATCGGGATAAGTGATGGTGGACTCATCAGAAGAAGGGGAGTCAAGAGAACCATCAAGAAACATCATATTCCCCTCGGGATCATTCATAACAACATCCTCAATACCCGGTGGTATTGGGTCATCAATAGCAAGAAATGAGTCGACTTCCTCATTGATCGGGTCATTTGTCGGAGTATCAGAAATCTCGTTCAAAACTTTGCTCTCATCAATATCAAAGTAGAATTTCTCAAGAATCGGAGGATAAACATCATCAATAGTGGGATTGCCACTAATCTCTTCGTCAAATCTGAAAGTCTCAAGCTCGGGAGAGAAATCACTATCTTTAACGGAGATAGGATGCGAACTTGAATTATCGTTAAGGGCTTCAATTTTGGAAATGAGAAGATAAACATTTGACAATGTTTCACGTAATGCTGGATCCTCGATCTCAATATCATCAAGCTCAATCTCTTCTTCTTCTGGCTAAAAATCATTTTCTTCTTCTATGTCGGGCTCAGAAGGTAAATTGTCGATAAAATCGATGTCTCCATAAGAATCGTCATCAGAATCGGAGAACATCTCATCATGATTATTTGAAATAGCAAGAGAAGGCTCATCACAAATATTAACAACCCCAGACTCTCTTGGGCTTGGGATAAGGATCTCAGCACTAGTCGCTTCCGTTTCCGGAATAGTACTAAGATGCTCATCCCCCATTATGAGAGAGTCTACGGGTTCAACAATGTCTGTAACAATAGAATCATCGACCTCTTCCAAAAGAACGTCACTTCTCTCAACCGGTGTGAGTGAAGGGGAAGAGTCGGAAATGCAAGGCTCAGAAACGGGAGTGGGATTGCCACTCGAA
Source organism: Chrysanthemum seticuspe (assembly GCA_019973895.1). Taxonomy (NCBI): domain Eukaryota; kingdom Viridiplantae; phylum Streptophyta; class Magnoliopsida; order Asterales; family Asteraceae; genus Chrysanthemum; species Chrysanthemum seticuspe. Next base: position 189,770,058 of record BPTQ01000006.1, on the reverse strand, counting down.
GGAATATAATCGTCATCAGAATCAGAATCGTAATAATAGGTAGAAGGACGATGTTGGATCACTTTCGCGGCCTCTTCAGCTAATAATTCACGATAAGTCTTCTGATTAGGATCTCTTTCTTGAACAGGTTCCTGAAGCAATTCTTTTAACTCATTTAACTCTTGTAATATGTTGAGAAAACCTTGGTGAACTTCTGGATTATCTAACGGATGTTGAATTTCTTGGTATTGTGGAGGTGGGTTATAAGCATAATCGTAGTTATCACAAGGAACTTGCTCGTAAGAAATCGGGTTCTGCATCTGACAATCGGAATTAAAGTGCGGACCTCCACAATACTCACAACAATATGATTGTTGTGACGAATACGGGTAAGGTTCATAACCAAAGGTTGAGTTGTTAAATTGAACTTGACAATGAAAACCTTGGTGAGGACCACCACAATACTCACAAGAGTATGAATCTGGCTCATGGTACAGAAGTTGGTTAGGAAAATTGGTTGGCTCATAGTCAGGATTATGGTGAAACTCGGTTCCTGATTTTCCATCACTACAAGCGGGACAATTTCCACCATATTCGGGTCCGCTGCACCATATACACACGAGCTGAAAAATCGAAGAGTTATCCGGATAAGAATTAGCCATTTCCGTGATAGGCTCGGGTTCTTGAACGGGAGTCGCCTCGGGCTCAGAAACATGTTCCACCTCCCTCACCGGAGAGGGAGTAGGAATCGAGGGTTCATCGAGAGATTTTTTGTCGGCTAAGTCGCACCAATAGCAAGATTGTCTAGAACCAGGATCTCCACATCGACCACATACACATTCTGGATTAAGACAACAATATTGTTTCTCCTCCATACGGCCTTTGCAATGAAAACAACGACGATAATCGATCGTATCCATGAGAATTAAACATATAGAGGGTAAAAGAGAAGAATTATCGGGTTAAGAGGATACAAGAAGAATATTTTTGGGTTTTTAAAACAAATTTTGAAAAGGAAAATCTTTTTGGGTTTTTATATTTAAGAAAACACAATCTTTTTGTAACCGTCGCGTCAACCGGTGCTCGGTAGCTCTCAAAAGTACGCGCAGCGGAGCGGGAACGAAGAGTGGATCGTTCTTCAGTCTGCAATTTAATGTCAAGACTTTCCTTATACCCCGTGTATAGGTTGTACCTTCAAGGTGAGCCGACGTAACAATTGACGTTTCAGTTGGTTTTGTTGGTTTTTTAATTTTTATGGTTTTGCAAACACTCTAGGAAGAATGTTTTGGTATTTTTAAAATATTTTTGGGTTTTCAAAAATATATATTTACAAAAACAACGGGAACTTCACTCGGGGAAGGATCTTCAAATGCACACGATACGAGACGGAATACGAAAACTCGCTACAAGCCCTCCCCGGCAGCGGCGCCAAAAATTGATTTGATTAAAAATCAATAATAGAAGTGTGTAGTATACGGGTAACTCAAACGTGTTAGGTTTGAGCACCGAGATCGTTCCGAACGAGGGTTGAATGGAATTTCCAACTCACGTCTCAATAATCGGGATTCGAATAAAAGATGAGGCATAAAATGATATATTCTAAACTACGGGATAAGGAAAGCATAAGGAACTTCTAATCTACGGGAAATCCTAAAAACTAAGGCAAACTACAAACTTCTACGCTAAAACGCAAATATGGAAAATAAATGAAACGCGAATAAAAAGCAAGTACGTCTAATCTAGATCCTAAAAATAACCTAAAACTACTTTTACTCTAGAAATGATATTAGAAAACTAAATATGAATTAAAACTATTTTTTTGGAATTTTCTTGAATTTTTTAGAATTAAAAACTAATTATTAACTAATAAAAATAAACTAATTATCTAAAAATTATGAAAGAGAGAGGGAAAAATATGGAAAAATCTTTTTTATGCTTTTTATATTTATCTAAAACTGTTAAAATTGAAAAATTATTTTTTTGGAACTTTTTCTCAATTATTTTCAATTAAAGCTAATTAAAATGTGATTAAAATCTATTTAAAATGAGAAAAATAGCAAATGAAGACCAAAAATTATGAAATCTTCAGGAAAATTCTAAAATAAGATTATGAAGCTATGAAAAATGAAAAACTAGAAGGCTATGTGTAGAAATTAAAAGCTATAGTGTAACAGCTAGTGTAATAAGCTAGGAAAAATAAGCAAATAAGCTACTAGTGCAACCAAACAGTGAACAAAGCTAAAGTACACTAGATTAAGCTAATAGAAACTGCTAATACCTACTCCTAACAAACTATGAACTCAGAACCTTGATCTAAGCCAACTGCTATTACTGGCCAAACAGTGAAACACCCCTATGGTTTGAGCTTATGTATCAGCTTATTCAAAAAGCTAGAACCAAAAACAGATATTAGGCCTTATAGACCACCTAGCTGACTACACTTAAACCAAAACTCAGACCATAAATCTTTGAAATAAGCTCAATGCAACTGCTGCAAGATCTGATGAAATCTGTCTATACATCATTTTGACTTTCTAAAAACAGATGTGAAGTTTGACTATGTTGAGATTTGATCCAATCTAGTGAACTGATTATGATGTAATAAGACTAATTATGATTAAGGCAAGCTAGATCTACTAGATTCAAACCACTTTGCAACTATTTATACCTAATGATTCTAACAGTGACAGATTATATATCAATTGTAAGATGATTTTGACTTTTAGAGTAAAACTGCTATAATCAAAACTTAGAGTAACTATCAAATACCTAAATAAACTTGTAACAACTATCACTATCTGTCTCACTGATCTCTATCACAATTCTATAAGCTATTCCAAACACTGCTGCAACTACTGATTAAGAACTAACTAACAGATAATCACTAGATAATACTAAACAAGCATCAAACAAAGATCAAACAGTATCAATGGCAACTATAGAACAGATTCAAACACAGATTACAGAATCAAAACAGATTATGAACTTACAAGATGCCTTAGCCACTATGGCTTGCCAAACTGATGATCTAGAACCACTAACCTATTTAACCACTAATCCTAATTCAATACCAGCTCAAATCTCATCCCAATCCAGTATCATTAACACACCAAATCCAGATCCAAAATCAGCAGAACCAGATCCAAAACAGCAACTGTAGCAACTGCATAAGCTTGAGATTTTTGTGAATTTGAGATGAAAACTAATATAAGCTCACACTAAGCTACTTAAAAGCTTAAATGAACTTATGAAACAGTAAATCAGTACAGGATTAATCCTCAATACAGATCTAAAGTGATTTTTGATTTTTAAATGATTTAATGTGATTTTTTTGTATTTTTGAGATTTTGAAAAGATAAGCTAAATTTATGTTTAAAATACTGAATAAGCACTAGAATTAAGATAAAAAGCAGATTAAGGATATAAGAAACTTAAACAATAACAATTGAAATTGAATTGCAAATTCTATTAATTAAGGAAAATGAGTACAAAATACGAATTACAAATTATTTAAAAACATTGAAATGTAAATAACCACTACAACTAAAACTTAGAGAGAAGAAAAATACAGGAATTAAGATACAATAAGTGAATGAAGAATGAGGTCTATTTATAATTGAGCTTTAGGTCTTGGAAGCTTCACGAATCCATCCATTTGTGCTTCTTTGCATTCATTTGCCACCCTTGGATCATAATAACCGCTTCCCATTTCATCACAACCTTTGGATCAAACCTGATGACAATGCTCGGCCAATAAGAGAGTGACAAGTGGCCCCTAGCACACGGATCCATGAGGTGTCAGTACCAGGTGTCAGGGGTTGTCAGTGAATGTACAATTGTACCCTTAATTGTGGTCAATTTGATTAATTAACCGGAGTGGGTAATTTAGGGTTCATGTAACCTGGGTAAAAAGGGGGAAAGGGTAAAGTCTTTTGGCGGGTTTTATTTTTAATAATATTTCGGGCGTTTGACTTGGGGAAACGGGAGGTTGACCGGTTTATTACTCGGGTTTGGTAGTGTTTCGGGTTAGGATTTAAACCGGTTGATAGTGTATTTGATAGTTGGGCTCGGGTAATTGTTTTTGGGCCGAGAGTTATATTAGTGGATTGGATTTGGATTAAGGATAAAACCAAGTAAGCTTAAAGGGACCAAATGTGTATATCTTGAAACTTCAAGGACCAAGGGTGTAAATCTGGAATTGCTCATAAAGGACCAATATTGTCAATCTCAAATAATCCAAGGGTGCATTCTGTAATTTCTGAATCTTTGAGGGACCAAATCTGTCAAAAGCTCAAAGTGTAGGGGCTGAACTTGACTTTTCTTCAAACTTTGCTGAGACTTCAAAAATCATCTTTTGAGAATAGAATCTTTCATAATACACAATCTCGACCTTCCAGCTCAGCTAAAACTCTCTTGATCTCTCGTGCTCGGATTTACATCTGATTTGGATCCTTTTTGCGTGTTTTTGCATATCCGTACCTGCACATACACAAACTCAAGAAAACCACAAATATAAGCAATAAACGGCTTTTACTTGGTTGTTTTGGGTCAGTTTTGATAAAGAAAATATATGTGAATAAGCACATATCAAAGGGCGTCAAGGACATGACGTAAAATAAACTAAATGTGTTTGCAATTAAGTTTGCAAATGGTTCGTCTAAGTGACGAAAGCGTGCTCCCCCTTGAAGATTGCAAAGATGTAATAGGGTATCATGAAGTATAATCCAATAACGGTTTAATGTTGCAAATGTTTTTGCAATATCGTTTGACACAAAGCTCCCCCTAGCTTTATGGTGTCAAAATCTTCATGTGCTAATTTGAAAATCTACAAAGTAAAGGTTAGAAAACAAGAGTATAATGCATAATTTCCTGCAAGTAAAACTCAAGTTAGTAGAAATTTGTGCTTCTGATCCACGGATCCCACGGTTCCCTTTTTGGAGGGATCCGTCTAGTCATTTTGGAGGGATCCGACTATCTGTTGACAGTTTCTTCAGCAATGAAGATGTGTCAAACAATGCTACTATGAGGATAATATATATGTGAGATACAAAGCACAACGCACAAAATATAGCAAATAAGTGTTCATTCAATAAAAAAAAACAAGAGATAACCAAACGAATCTCTAAAACTAAGAGAATGAACTAGTACATACAAGTACCACTAAATACTAACTAGCTACTAGACTTAAAATGCTACAAAGTGCTTGAGTCTAGGGATGAGTGGACTTGTTGATTTGATCCAACTTTGCAAGAAGATGATTAAACATGAAATGTATCTCATTTCGTACTTCTTGAACAAGTACTTGAGTTTTTAGACAATTTGAACAAGTATTGTCTTGGTTTGGACTCGGAGGGAAATGGATATTTTGAGGAGGCTCTATGTGTGATTGTGGGTCTTCATTTTGAGAGGTAGGGAGAGGTTCTAAAAATGAGGGTGGTAATGGAACTTCTTCCATATGATCAAGGTTATTCCTTGTCTCCCATGACGGGCTAGTTAGTGTTGTTGGTGGTTCCCTATTCAATGAAAAGGTTGGTGAATGGGAAGTTCTTGGTTGTGAATGATCTAATGAGTAGATGTTTGGGTGAGGGAGAGGCTCATTCAAGGAGTGAAGTCCATGCTCAATGAATGAGGGTTTTGATGGCTTGCTAGAACTAGCCATGTTTGGTTTTGAACTAGATGACCCTTTTTCTAGTCCGAAAGGTTTGATGCTAATTCTAGCGGTTCTCTTAGCCTTTGGATGAGTTTGATCTCTAGCTTCATTATTTCTAATGGGAGATGTTTCGGTGGATGAGATTTCATGGATCATTTGACCTTTTCTCTTGGATGATCCTATGGTTGAAGAGTTGTTGCTAAGAGCCTTAGTCATAGTGATGATGGTGCTAGTAAGAACTTCTTTAGTTGCTGATTTTTGAGATGTGATTGAGAGTAGCGACTTAATCCTAAGGTTGTTTGGTTTATAAAGGATAATTTGAATTAGGAAATTAAATTCTTGGCCACTTAGAGGACTAAGCATGCTCTTGGGGTTTTGATCAGCTCTAGGAAGATAATTAATGAATGCTAAAAGTGGTTAGAGAACTAAAAGGTGACTTGAATTTGAATATGGAAGCTGTTTTATGCTTTCTACATCTACGGATCCCGCGGATCCCTCTCAGAAGGGATCCGCCTGGTTAAAGACCAGGGATCCGGCTATCAGACAGGGTTTAGGTGAAATCATTATGCTTTTGTAAGGTTTACTATTAATGGATTTCTAGGTTTTGACTTAATTTTGAAGTCCCTAGCTGTTGGATATCTTAAATCCTTAACCATATCAAGTAATGGTGCTTAATGAAGGTTTTGGCCAGGAAAATTGGCCTTGGGTAGTCTAACCATATTTTTGATAAGGATTTCATTTAACTTGATGTGGAGAAATGGTGATAACAAGTCCTAGAAGTCAGATGGTGTCCTAAGAGAGATTTACTAAAATCTTAAAAATTACAAAGAAATGAAAAACTAATTTTTGAGCCTAATATCGAGTCAAAAAGGATTGAGATCAATTTGATAAAATTGAAAGGTAGACCTAGGTAAGTGCTATCAAATGTGATAGGTAATGTGTGAGTGTTGGAGCGGAATTATGGTGAGTATTGGCTAGTTGAAAAAAATATTTCGAGAATATATCGTAGATAAGCCATGGATAAGTGTGAAGTTTTCAATTATTTGAGAAACACTTAGTTGGCTCTAGTATCTTATGTTTGACTTGTTTGAGGTGATCTAGTAGACTATTTTGATGTACCTAAATCTGTATTGCATATCAGATACCACGGATCCCGCGGTTCCCTTATGGGAAGGATCCGGCTAGTTCAAAATCTGGGATCCGCCAGCTGCAGATCAGAGAGCTTTCAGGAAACGTGCAACTTTGCACTTTATAGTAAATTCTTTTCCTAGTTGTTTCTATGGGGACTAAATGCAATAACACAACTAATATAGTGTATATCAAAGTAGGAAGAACTAGAATTCCTAGAAAGAGTGACGACGACCACTCAAGGGGTCGTAAAATCTCATTTTCCAAACACCTAAGTTAGGATTGTTTTAGTGCCAATATATGGCATTACCTACATACTACGAGCACAGTTTAAAGTGATTACAAACCATTGTTTGAAATTGTTCATCATACATTAGAGTCCTAAGACCTTACCTTTCTTCTCCTCCTTCACTTCTTCACCCGTCCTCCACTCTTTATCAAACTATCTTCACTTCTTCTTCCTCAAGAAATTGGCGAAGCATTTGAAGATTCCCTTGGTTTGTTGCCATTCAGGTGATTCATTAGGGATGTTTGGCAATTGGTTAATGTAGTACAAGGGGTCAAGATCAATATTTTCAAGTGGGTTGCTACTACTCCCTTCACCTTCTCCTTGCCTCTCCCTTTCGTCCGAGGAATCCGTGGGTGGGTGTGGCCTCTTGCCTTCCACCATAAACCTTGTTGTTCTACCATCGGTTAATGGTACCATAACCTTATTGCAAAAGCTATGATCCAAGGATTGTGGGGAAGGGTCTAATGCAAAGATGAATTTGGCAAGACGGGTTAGAAGCATTGCATACGGAAGTACCATCTTGTCCATGCTTCTTACACTTGCCATTCTCTTGACCATGTAGTAGGCAATGTTGAAGCGAGTCTCGGTCACAAGACAATAGATCATGAAGCTTAGACATGCGTTGGGGTGATCCTTGTTTCCTACTAGACACACCACGTTCTCCCTTATCACATCTTCCCATTTTCTATACAACGCGTACATCTCCGAGAGCTCCATTTGGAAAGGATCCCTATAGATCACTTTCGACTTCCTAGTAACCCTTGATGGGGATGCTCTTGGCATAAACACGGTGTCCCTTACCGTGGTTGCTTTCGGAATTGTTGCGTGATAAATGTCGTGATGATCACCCATAGATTGTATCTCCTTCAACGACCACTCATTAGAATACATGCAAACACCATCATATGTAACCCCTAGAATTCTTCCAACCTCCTCAAGTGAAAGAGTGTACTCATGTCCATTTATGGTGAATTCAATTGAGATTGACCCATCATCATTTCTAAGTATACCCATAGTCTTGTAGAACTCAAGCACAAAGACCGGGCAAATTTTCTCGTTTATATCCAATAAACAATCAAACCCAATATTTCCAAATACTTCCCTCATGTCGGTATTTGCAAGAAATGATGAATCAACGACTCTACCTTCATGAAAGAGTCTCCTTTCAAGCAACTTAAAGGCTTTCCTATCGTCCGGACTTAATCCATTTTTCCTATGGTACATGGGTATGTAGTGGGCGGTGTCTTGGTAATCTTGTTGCTTGTTGCTTGGCATGATGTTCCTAAACAATACAACCACAATGTGGTGTTAATGGTAAATAGTAACCTAGAGGGTTTGATCACAATTTTGCTCTCATCATCTTTGTTGGGTTCAAGAAATGTGTTTAATTTGTATTAACAATGTTAATTCTTTAATTTAGATTATCTTAGAAAACAATGTAGTGACAAATTATGATAAACCCATTTGAACCCAACTCTTAAAGATGAAGAAATTGTAATCTTAGAAATCAAGGAATTAACTTAACAATGTAGTGAAGATTGTACTTACACAAGTGATTGTTAAACTTGAGAGGAATGATCAAATTGCTCCTATGAACAATACCTGGGTTTTTGTTCGTGAGTCTTTGAGGTGAGTATTATTGTGGAACATCCACAGTGATCATTCTTGAGCATATACTGTCTTCTGTTGCACGGATCCCACGGATCCCTCTCATATGGGATCCGGCTAGTATAAACTTAGGGATCCGGCATGACAGCAAAAGTCAGCTCAAACATTCCTTGATAACTTTGGTTTGGGAGTTCTAAAAACGCCTAGTGTTTTGATGTTAAGGTTCTAAAACTTTGTGGTTTGAGGTTTTGACGATTTAATACTATTCCTATTGGACGAGGTTTTAATTCTTGAGAAAAGCTTTTCAAACATTATAATAAAATCCCATTTTATCATAATATAAGAAGTTTCACATGGATATTTATTGACATAGATGAAGTGTCAATAAATCCTTTTTGATGAATAATGATTGAGGTTATCGAATAACCAAGATATTATTATCACGAGTTAGTAATGTAGTCTATACAAATAAGTCGAAGAATATGAATAACTACTAGAATGATTACTAATAAATTATGCAACTAAGATTTTAATAATGACTATAAAGGTAAGTAATTAAAGATCATACCTTTGCTAAATATTCTTTTTAAGAAAAGAAGTATTTAGATGTTTTGTGATCTTCTTGGAATCTCCAGATTTATGTTGTAAGAATACTAAAAATTCTTTTTGCGAAAAGAAATATTTAGATAAATTCTTTATGATCTTCTTGGTAACTCCAAATCCAAGTATGGATAATGCTAAAAAAAATGTTAGAACATTCTATCATTGTCCAACAATAAACAATATAACGATTTTTAAAATATGACAAAAATAATCCTTCTTTGTAGTTTTCAAACATACATGGATCATATCAAGTTTTTAAAGTACAACATACTCTAAGAAACTTGGTAACGAAGCTCTGATGCCAATTGTGGAAAACTAGAAGGGGGGGGGGGTTGAATAGTTTTACCAATTTAAAACTTTCCTTTTAAATATTTGGATCGACTTATGTCAATCTATTTGATTGTTTATGTTGGACGTTGATAGATAGATATATAAACGTGTAATGAAATATAAAGGGTAAGAAGCACATCACCACGACACAAGTTATTTATAGTGGTTCGGCTACAAGGACACCTTCCTTGCCCTACTCCACTCCCCGAGTCACCTACTCGAGAGTTTGTAAGCACTACACCAATCTCCTTATGGCGGAGAAGCCTTCACAACGTCGCTTAACCTTTTTCCGGTACAAAGCTAAATACCGAGTTCTTTCACACCAAGGCGAACCACACCTAACACAACTTCGCGTACCCTTTATACGGTGCTAGGTTAACCACCGAGTTCTTTCACACCAAGGAGAACTAATCCTATCACAACGTCGCCTACTGATGAGTGGCCTTTTACTCATCATTTTAAGCCCGAAAAACCCACAAAAATGTCTAAAAACACTGAAATATAACCAATTATACTGCAAATATCCTTGGAATGTGTTTTTATGTGTTTCAGGTACAAAGAATTGAAAACAGGGCAAAAACAGACATAAATGAGCTTGGAATGGAAAACGTGCTTTGCGGACGGAGCCGGGAGTGGCTTTTCTATATTTTTGGATCCCGGGACGCGTTTTTGGAGTGGGATTGGGAAAACAAACTCAAAACCGAACCCTAAACCCAATTTACCATTTTACTCTTCACCCGAATCCAAAATTACCCTTTTACCCTTTTAAATTAAAACTCAAAACATTTTCCATTAAAAAAATTATTTTTATTTGAAACCATTTTTTTTTATTTAAAACAATTATTTTTATTAAAAACATTTTATTTTTAAAAAACCATTTTTTACCTTTTCTTAAAAACATTTACATACTTTTCTAAACCTTAATAAAATTAAAGTTAAATCATTAACCCTTCCTATAAACCCTTTTACCCACTTCCCTTTCCACCCATTTAACCCACTCACCCAAGTCTGTTTTTACCCAAAAATCCCAAACTCAGATAATCCCAAATCAGAAAAGGGCGCCAAAGTTTCCCCTTCCTGCTCCCCCTCCTGTCTCTCTCACTCACGTCCCTCTCACTTAGATGAGTCCAAGAATATGTCACATGACTTCCATTGCCATGTTGGCAATCCATACCCACAAATGCCATCAATGGCTGTGATGAGAAGAAGTGGGCACCAAGGGATTATTTGATGGTTGAGATGCAAAGGACTAACAAGCACAAGCTCTCTCTCTCATTTCTCTCTCACAAAGAAAGCACAACAGCATCAACACACAAGCATGAAGACATAAGCACATAAGACATTTTTTTTAGTATAAATAGAACCGGAGTGCATTTGTAAACCTTGTCTAGAAATTCTCATTCTAGTACCACTTTAATTTTTCAGTCATTTACATTTCATGTAACTTTTAATTTAAATGCAATTTAATTTCTGTTTTTTTAGTTCCAAGTTCCAAGTTTATACAGTTTGATATTTTTTGTTCTTGTTTATGTCCATTATGCTCTAAAGTTTGTTAAAGGTCCCTTTGTAGTTGTGGTTAATGATAAAAACAAGTTTGTTAAGATTTCAAACCTTTACAGTGTCAAAAGTCAGTTTTCTGCCCTCAAAAGGGGTGTTTGGTATTGCATCAGTCCTGGGTCAAAAATTCAGTTTTGACCCATGTTTGGTTTTGAATTGGTTTGTTAAAGTTTTCTCTTAGTTAGGTTAGTATTGGTTTAGTGTTAGCATTTGTTTTCATAAGTATTCAAAGTTTTCTTAAAGTCAATTTTTTTTCCTTCCCAAAATCTGTTGATGGACCCCTTTGCTATCCTTTTTAGTAGCCTATTTTAGCTCTATAATAGCTATAAATTAGTTTTTTAGGATCTTCACTATATGAGTTTAATATGTTCAAACTAGTTTTAGTTGTTAGTGTAGGATAGGTTGCTTAAAACTTCCTCCTAAGTAGCCCCCTAGGACTGTTTCCATGACAGCTACAGTAGCCTCATTAGTTTTTTTTTAGCTTATCATCTTGTTGATTGCTTAATTTAAATCCATTTAGTGCCCTTAGGTAACTTAGCTTAGTCCACATTAATTTGTTAGCTTTTAATTAGCTTTTTGTATAAGCTTTTATTTCTTTTAGTAGCTAAAATTTCCTTAAGCTGTCCCATAAACCAAACAAGTTAGCTTCTGCTGTTCTTTTACTCTTCTGCGCAGCTTATTTTAGCTTTTTATAAGTTTAGTTTTTGTTAAAAATTGCTTATTTTGATCTCATATATAAGTTCCAATAGAAAAAATCAAAAAAAAAAAAAATGCACAGACCAGGAATCGAACCTGGGTCTATGCAATCAGAAACCCACACAGCAACACCTTAACCATCTATGTCATTAGTTGTTTCTTGTTAGACTTTCCCTACTTTAATATTTAATACCTTGTTACCATTTATAGCTTATTATCTTATTTATGCTTATTTTGGCTTATTGGTTACTGTTTCCCCCTCCTCATATTTTTCCTAGATTAGTCTTAGCCTAAATTAATTTCCTGAAAAAGTTTAGAATTTTCCAAAAATATTTACTATTTTTTATTAATTTAATTAGTTAATTAGTTTTTAATTCCTAATAAATAAAATAAAAGTCGTAAAAATACCCGGCTTTTTCCAAAAATCATTTTTAGTCATTTAGGAAAATTAATTTTAAGTTTGTATGGTTAATATTTTTACATTTTCACATTTTAAAGCTCGTGCGGGACCCGCACGTGCCCGATTTTAGGTTAATTACGTTTTTAATTAGCTTTAAGTTTCCCGTAGTTTCCCTTAGTATTTTAGATTAATTTTAGGACTCCCGTAGATTTCCTTAGTGTATTTTTATTGCTTTCCTTTAAATTTCCGTTTTACGTTTTATTGCACTTAACTTAATTTTAAGTTTCCCTTTACGTTTATTGTTGCCTTAGCTTAGTTTTTAATTTCCCGTAGTAGCTTTAGCTTAGTTTACTTGCTTTATTTAAATTCCCGTCATTTAGTTTAAAATTCCAAAATCGTAAATTCCCGATCCATTCAAGCACTTTAATTCCAAACCTCAAACGTCACCTTCAATTCACACCTCGTTGGGAAACGACCCGGGTAACACTTTCCCGGTATCACTTATCGAGAATTCGCGGGTTTTGCGTGTCGACCTTTTTCCTAAAACGGTTGATTTGTAATTCTCTCGCATTTATATTTGATATTTCTATATTATAATTGACTATTTGACCCCTCAAAAGGACGATATCAATTTGGCGCAGCTGCCGGGGAGGTTGTGTCGCGACAATATCGTTGAAGGTTTGATGATTAGTGACTTTAAGAACCTTCCTCGTGAAGTTATTTGCTTTCAAAAATCCCAAAAATACAAAAATATTTTTCTTTTCTTTGTATATACGTAAAAGATAAAAATACAAAAAGATTTTTCTTGTTGTTTTAAATAAAATAGAACACACAATCAATATAACACTTCTCAACTTGAGTGTTATCATTATAAGTTCCCGAACAAAAGATTCAAAACTTGCCTTTGTGTCACTTGCGTGAATACGCTTGTGATTATTGGTTTAAGTTCACTGTGTTTTGCCTCGGTCTTGTTTTAATTGAAAGTGTTGTTTTTGAATGTGCATGTGCACTCGTCTTCGAAAAACCCAAAAATATTCTTCTCATTCCTCTTATTCGTTGATTCTATTTCTCTTACCCTCCTTCACCGTTTGATTCTATTCTTCGTATCCTCTCGATCACTTAATTCTATTTCTTTAACCCTCTACAAGTTTAATTCTCATGGCGACGATCGATTATCGTCGTTGTTTTCACTGTAAAGGCCGAATGGAAGAGGATCAACTTTATTGTCTCAATCGCGATTGTATATGTGAGCGGTGTGGAAGAGCTGGTGCAAGGAAATATTGCTATTGGTGCGAATTATCCGATAAAAACTCTCTCGATGATTCTCCAAGGTTTTCCGACCTCCTACCTCAACCCGAGATTTGTTCTATTGTTTCTGAGCCTAAACCGTCTAGATTTGATCAAAATCTTTCGCGATTTACGGTTAAGAGAAAAGAACAAGAACCGGAGACCAAAACGGAAGTGGTGGAAATTGCTAGCTCTGAGAGCACACCACTTGTCCCACCTCCGGAATCTTTGAAACCTTTTTCGAACAAAATCGTGAACATGATTGAAAACTTCTTAAATGAACTTCGTCAAGATTTAACTTCGGGTAATACAAATACGACTTGTGATGTTGTTGAGCCCTCGATCCCTATTCCCGAGCCCGAGATATCTTCTTTCGATCAAGATTATTGCTACGGTTGTGGAGACGTGTTACCGAAAGGTTTTCGTTGTTTCAAATGTATGTGCGAGTGGTGTGGAAATTACCTTACTAATGGATTTTGTTCGATTTGTGCCGAGAATTCATTCGCTTATGATTCTAATCCAAATTCCTTCAATTATCCACAAAACGATTTCAACTACCCTCCACAGAATTCGTACGAACTACAACCGTATTATCAAGATTTCAATGATCCTTCATTTCAGAATTTCTCTCCTCAAATTCCTTATTGTGCAAACTGTGGGGGTCCTCATTATGATTACCAATGTCAATCATGGAATCAAAATTACTACGGACCTGACCCTTGTTATAACACTCCTTGTTTTGACAATTTCCAACCCCCACAATTTTCCGTCATTGAACAATTTCCCGTCATTAATCAACATCCTCGTGAGAAAAGTATGCTAGAAGAACTTGCCGAAGACCAAACGTCTCGCAACGAAAAATCTATGCTAGAATTACTTGAAGAAGAGGAACGAGCCGCTAAGATTCAAAAATGTCTTGAAGAAATACGAATCGAAGAACGAGCACTTGCAAGACGTGCCCGATGGCTCGCGACTTACATTGACGATGATGATGATAGTGACGATGATGATGAAAGTTTGTTGGCTGAAACCACACCCGAAGAGCCCGTTAACTCTCTAAGTATGGGGGACGATCATCTTAGCACTATTCCAGAAACGGAATCGTCTTGTGCTGAGAACCTTGTCCCAACCCCAAGTGAGTGCGAGGGTATCTCTGATACGATGTGTGATGAGCCTATTGATGATGATTCTTCTCCTCCCACCCCTAATGATTCTGTTGAGATGATCTCCGAGTCTGAAAATGACTATACGTCGTTTGACGATTCTTTATCATGCGGAGACATCGAGTATGTTGAGGAAATTCCTTCTGAGCTCGTCAGCTTAGAAGAAGTGAGAGATCTTGAACCTGAAGAACGAGAAATTGACACTGATTTTGATTCGGATGATGAAGATATTCTTGTTGTGTCCGAAGAACCTTTCACTATGGCTTTCACTAATCCTCTGTTTGACTTCGATTCTGAATTCACTCTAGTTTCAGATAACCCAATGTTTGACATTCAGAATGAGGATAGTGACCTTTACTCGGAAAACCCCGTTACCTCTTTACCTGAGCTCGAGGATTCCACTCCCCAAGAAAAGAATAGTGGCAATCCTACTTCGACTTTAGACCTTCTCGAGGAGTTCGCCGATGAACTCGCTCTTATTGATCATTCTCCACTGGGAGATGATGATGTGCACTTCGACTTTGAAGCCGACCTTACCGAATTGGAAAATCTCCTATACAATAGGTCTTCTGATAATTCGTCAAGTGACACTCTTATAGAAGAGGTCGACTTTCTTTCTTCGGATGACTCGATACCTCCGGGTTTTCAGAGTGACGATTATGGCTTAGGTCCATCATCCACTCGTCCGCCTGCTAAACCACCTGATGATGGAACCTCTTCTAAGCCCGATACGGATATTCTCATTGCTTCAGTGGTGGATAAGATTGTTGAACATTCGCTTAATGTTCCTCAATCTAATCTTTTGCCCACCCAACCCACCCGTTGTAAAAAATTTGACACTCTCCTTTCTTATCCCGTCTCTTCTCCATATCTTAACTCCTACGGGAGTGAAGATACCATCTTTGATCCTGGCATTTCTTCTTCTTTTGAGCCGGTTGTATCTCATCGGAGTGGAACTTTCAGCACATTCAATGTTTATCCAAACTATTTGAATGAAAGTCCGATTGAGATTTTCTCTTCCACTTGCTCCCCCATGGACCAATGAATACGGGGTCGAGTCAAGCTAGCGACTCGGTTAACAAAAACAGTAGCATTTCATGGGTATCCACCCATGTTTCTGACTTCTTTCTCTTTTCTAACACTAAGTGTGGGGGGAAACCCCCACTGATGTTTGCTTGTTGTGTGTTTGCTCTCTGTTTTCAGGATTCCCGTAGATCGTGATGATTGATGCGCCTGTTTTCAATCCAGCCGCCCAATATCCGATCTTTTTGCTAACGATTATCTAGGGATATCTTTATTAATCCTTTTTGTGAAAAAAGATTTCGTTTGCACACTTGGCTAGTAGTATTACCATTTTCCGTTCTATAGTTTCGGCTACGGCCGGTACTTTGAATATTGAGGGCAATATTCAATTCTAAGTGTGGGAGGGGAATTCTAGCGAATTTTGATCACATATGTACCTTCTAGTACCCTAGCACCCCCGTTTTGACCAAAATTTTAAAATTTTTATCAAAAATTTGCATTTAAAAGAAGTGTTTTGCACAAAAATAAAGCGTTAATGCTTCGATGTTAATGGTAGTTTAGTCTTGATTAGGCTATGTTAGGAATTAGAAATTCCAAGTATTAAAGAGTCGGTCACCTCAAGTATATGTAGTCGATAGAAAGCTCGTAGTCGTAGTTCTTTTAAGTTAAGTAGTATTTAGTTATGTAACACCGTGGAGGACGGACGGGTCTTTACCCACTGTATGCCTGATCCACAGCCCAATGTGTGGCGTTTTATGTAAGACTATAAATACTCTCTACCTCCCAAGGTAGAGAGTTGGAGCTCATAATAAGAATTTTCTTTCTCTCACTAAAGTTCCCTAAACCTCTAACTTTCTCTCTCTAGAATTCCACTTATTCGCCACCTTGTTGTTATGGTTTGATGTGTATGTGAAAACTAATATCTTACAATTGGTATCAAGAGCCATGGTTAGATCATATCTTGCACATCTTTGGATTTCTAGTGGGTTTTAGGTGGTTTTTGAGTTTGAAAAAGTTTAGTGGTTTGTGCATCATTTGGTTGATTTCTTGTGTTAAAGTTTGGATTTTGTTAGTACTTTTATGTTTAGAATCATCACAAGTGTTTAGGTTTTCATTTGGTAAGATTGAATCATCTTGGTAGGGTTGTTTTTGGATTGAAAAGTGATGTTTATGTGGTTTTTCTTGCTAGCGACTTGACATACGGACTTCTTTCTTCGTAGCGACTTGCTTCACAATTTTGTAGCGAGTTACAGTTTTGGAGCTAGCGACTTAGACCTAGCGATTAATAGTACAAGTAGTGGACTCTCCACTACGGGTAGCGACTTGGTGGTAGCGACTTGGTCTGTAGCGAGTTGCTCTTTAGCGACTTGAATCTTTAGCGACTTGAGTAGCGAATTGCTGCCAAAATTTTGCTAGAGACTTGAGGCTTAGCGAGTTACTACTTAGCGACTTGCATTTGTCTAGCGACTTGGGACTTTAGCGACTTGGGGGTGTAGCGAATTAGGTGTTAGCGACTTGGTGCATTATCTTCTAGCGACTTGGGTGATTGTTTACGGTTTTCTCTTGATTTAGTAAAATCCCGTGAAAGAATCTATTTCTTGGTT
The DNA here is from genome assembly GCA_019973895.1 of Chrysanthemum seticuspe. Lineage (NCBI taxonomy): Eukaryota > Viridiplantae > Streptophyta > Magnoliopsida > Asterales > Asteraceae > Chrysanthemum > Chrysanthemum seticuspe. The sequence goes on along the minus strand of BPTQ01000006.1, from coordinate 189,752,741 downwards.
TAATCATAGAGTTATAAAATCCCGTATTATCTGTTAACATGTCTACCAACGTTCCTACTATCATCTCCACTGTTGCCGAGGATGTTCAAGCAGCTGGGTCAGATACTCGTCCACCCATGCTTGACAGAACTGACTACGATTCTTGGGGTCAACGAATCAGATTGTACTGCCTTGGAAAGGAAAATGGTGTCAACATTCTCAAATCCATTGATGAAGGACCGTATCGAGTTGAGACGACTAGAGATGTACTTGATACTGCTGAAGATGGAACTCTGATTTACGGAATGGACAGACCAAAGATGTATGATGAGCTTGATGATAAGGAGAAAAAGAGATTCGATGCTGATATCAGGGCTTCTAACATTGTTCTTCAAGGTCTTCCTAAAGACATCTACAAGCTGATTAATCACAACACCGAAGCAAAGGCAGTATGGGATAATGTCAAGATGCTTCTCTCAGGTTCAGAATTAACTATGAAAGACAGAGAATCACAACTCTATGACGAATTTGAACACTTCAAGATGAAACCAGATGAGAGTGTCTATGAGTACTATGTGAGATTTCATAAGTTGGTGAATGACATGAGGAACATCAGAATGACTATGCCTAACATTCAGCTGAACTCAAAATTTGTGAACAACATGAATCCCGAATGGCACAAGTTTGTCACCTCTGTGAAGCTCACTAAAGGATTGAAGAATACAAACTATGAGCAACTCTATGCCTTCCTCCTTCAGAATGTGAGACATGCCATGTTTGAAAAATTGGTTCTTAATCAGTTCAAAACCAACCAGGGAGAGACAAGCTCGTCTAATGACTCAACTGCCTTCTACTCAAACATCGGAATCACTACCAAAGCCTCATAAGTCATACCCATGGGAAATGGTAATCACAAACTAATTCCTGATCATGTGTTCAAACAAGCTGATGCTGATGCACACGTGGGCAGCTTCATTAATCAACTAGCTCTTCTGATTAGTCAAAACATGAATTCTCTCCCACAAACGAATAACAACCTCAGAAAAGCATCTAACCCACACAATCAAGCTACTGTTAAAGATGGGAGGATCGTGGTGCAACCAGTTCAGGAAAGACAGTATGATCAGGGAAGAGGTGGAGCTGGTAGAGGTTATGTTGGTAATCAGAATCGAGGAAGGAATGGTAATCAAGGTCAAGCTAAGCCGATCAAATGTTATAACTGTGGTGGTGAGGGACACATTGCAAGGAACTGCACATCTCCAAAGCGCCCACATAATGCTGATTACTTCAGAGATAAGATGCTGCTTGTACAAGCTCAGGATAATGGTGCTGCTTTGGATGAAGAGGAATTGTTGTTTCTAGCTGAGGGCAATGCCAAGACCTATGATGCATATGTGGATGAGTAGCCTATTCAGGAGATAGGTCACAATCATCAGAATGCCTTTCAAGTCGCTGATTGTGATGCATACGACTCTGATGTGGATGATGGACCTACTGCACACACAATCTTTATGGCTAGCATTTCTCCAATGGTTTCTCCCAAGGTCTCCTCTTCACCACAAGCTGGCCCATCCAAAGACAAACTCATCTCAGAGGTACTAAAACTATACGATGATGCTGATGTGCAAAAGATGCATGACAAAGTACTATCAACTGAAACTATTGAATCAAATATTGAAAATATGGGTAATATCAATGTTGTCCCATACGATCAATATGTGAAACAAAGTGAAAGTGAAGTTGTACCAAGTGATGCATCTCCTGCAGTCAACAATGACTATATTTTTGATGAATACACTGCCTGTGCCCCTGATGAGTCTGTAATTTCTGAACTAAATGCCTATAAAGAACGTGTTGCTATTTATGAACAACGTGCAAAATTTGAGTTGACCACTCGTGAGCAGGAAATGGATGACCAAGTGCGTACAATCATTAGGAAAAGTAATTTTCGAGAAGAAGTATTAAAACAAGAGTTAAATTCCTTGCAAGAAAAGCTTTCTAAAACTGCTAAGCAAAAACAAGAACTTCAAGAAAATGTGAAAATGCTTAAGCAAAAATTTAATGCAAAGGAATCAAAACTCTTGAAAGATTTTTCTAATCTGAAAACTTTGAAAAACAAACTTGAAAACAAGTTGTACATACAAGGGAACACCATTCAGACTGCTCACATGATCACTAAGCATAGGGTCTTAAGCGATAAACATAGCATTCCCCTTGTTAAGGAACCAAATCCAGATGTCATTAAAAGGGCTAGAAATGCTCATAAGGTTCTTTATGATGGCAATGAAATCCTTAAACCTAGACAGAAACCTAGTTGCGTTGAGTGCACTGAGGAAGATAAGAAATCAGATGAAGTCACTAGGGAAAAGATGAACCAGAAATTAGATGATCCTAAATGTAGAGAGAAAAAAATAAAGATCACACCCCATGATTACAAGAAGGAAAACTGGATTTCCTTGAACATGTTTAAGCCTCAGACATTGTTGACTCCCGAACAAGTTTTCTGGAAAATGGATTTAGATAAGCAGAAAGCTGAAAGTATTGTTGAAACAAACCCTCCCCTTTGGAAAATGCCTAGAGCGACTGTGTATCCTCCTAATACACCAATGCATCTTGTTCCTAGAACAATTGCCACTAACAGCAAGACCTTAATTAGCCAATATGTTATATTTCAACTATTTGTTGATTTTGAGAAAACTTGCAAGAAAAGGATCACACCCACTGGTATAACGGAAGGAGAAAGGGGTTTTGAGTAAATGAAAGAATGTTATTTAACTGAGGTCATGCCTTTCTTTAAACTTCTAAAAGATCACTTTGAAAGTCTTAAAAAGGGGATAGAAACTGATATTAAGGGAATGGAAAAGGAATTTGATGCAATGATAGTTGAAGTTAGTGACTATGAGCGAGCTTTAAAATATAATGAGATTGAGAGGAAGAACTTGCATACACTAAATGAGAACCTGATTTCTGAATGCATTGCTCAAGATGTGTTTTTCACTGCTACAAACTGTTCCATTAATGCTTCCAAATTTCATGAATTATCGGTTGCCCTGAAAGTCTCCCATGATCGTGTCATTGAGCTTGAAAAAACTAATTCTGAACTAAACGAAAAAATTGAACTGGATGATCACGACAATTTGGTTAAACATTTTTCTAAACTAGAAGTTGAGCATTTTAATTTACAACTAAAATATCAACATCTTAAAGAAAATGTCAAAACTTCAAATATCAAGACATCCTCAGATGCTCCAGAGTTTGATGTAGTTTTTCAAATTAACAAACGTGATGAACAGATTCAAGCTCAGTGCAACACGATCAGAAAGTTGAAAGCCCAAATCTCTCAATTAAAGGGTCAAACAAACAATATGTCAGGCTCCCAAATGCCTCCTCCTTTAGATTCTCAGAATTCTCAAACGTTTCATCTTCAAAACCTAGTAAATGCATTACAAAAGGAAAACGAAAGTTTTCTAGAAGAAAATGAAAAGGTTAAACGTCATTTCAATGAGTTATTTGAATCAATAAAGATCACTCGTAACAAAAATAACGAACAAATAGCTTCATTGCAAAAGGAAATTGAGAATCTGAAGAGTCAGGTAAAAGGGAAAATGCCAATGACCAATGGGGAGAATGGTGTATCAAAGGTTCACTCTTGTGATAAATATGCTTTGTCTGTGAAATATGTTCCTCCTCATCTCAGGAACAACAAACTTGCTATTCAAACATACTTCTCATCCCTTAAGGATTGCCTAGAATGTCTGCGTGAGATTGTTGAAGAGGATAAGTTAGAGAAACCTCATGATAATGCAATTGGACATGCATGCCTATATGCCAAACGATCTCAAGAAATCCTAGAATGCTTGATCACAATATGCCCAAAGTCCTTAGGTGAGAGAGTTAATCCTTTGATTCCATGTTCGATGCCTATTGCGAAGTATGATAGTCATTCGATGCCCAATGTCTTGAATGTGAACCTTAGTGTGCCTTTAAGTAGTTCAGATTTCAGATATGTCAATGCTATGAAAGAGAACTCAACAGTGCCTTCTAGGAGTACAAATCCCAGCACTTCTAGTTTTAAGAAAGTGAACCTTAGTGTGCCTGCATGTAGTTCAGATCCCAGCACATCTAAACAGGTGATGCAAAGAGTTGTAAAACCCACTAATGTTCCCATTCCCTCTACAGGAGTAATCAGTGACATTAAAGGGAGCAAGTCAAAGTCTCAAGACAATACAAGGAATGATAGGACCTCGCAAGCTAAGAATGTGCACTGGAAAAGAGTAGAAGAACAATCTAGGAACTTTAAGCTTGAATCGAATAAAACGAATCGTGTTGATTCTAGTATTAGCCATAGGCGTACTGTAATTAATTCGAATTCTGATACTATTTGCAAATCTTGTACTGATGTCTGCTTGAATTCTGTTTCTAATCATGAATGTGGTGTTAATGTTTTGCCTAATGATGATAATTGTCCAGTTAATGTTGCTAATATTCATGCTAAAAAGGCAAAAAGGCAAAAACAAAAGAAAGTTAGAAAACAGTGGAAACCCACAGGAAGAACATTTAGTAAGATAGGCTATTATTGGATACCTGTTGGTCATAATCAGACAATGCCCACTAGAAAATGGATGCCTACTGGTAGAACTATTCCCTTAAGAAGTGAGCACACTGTAAACAGGGCTAATATAGACACTAGTACTGCATCTATTCACAATGATTCCAGTGCCTTAATTTCTGATATGAATGCTCCTTTTTCTGATGTGGGTGTTCCAACCATTGTTACTAACCAAATGGAACCCATTCTTGCATGGGGATCCAAATTATCCAGTTATCCATTCTTGTCTGTGTTCAACTGCAGATCGTTCAAATCGTTCTGTGGTACCTGGACTCAGGCTGTTCCAAGCATATGACTGGAGACCGGTCACGGCTCATGAACTTCGTGAGCAAATTCATCGGGACTGTTAGATTCGGTAATGATCATTTCTGTGCAATCATGGGTTATGGAGATTACGTTGTTGGTGATAGTGTCATCTCTAGAGTATACTATGTGGAAGGTCTGGGTCATAATCTGTTCTCTGTTGGTCAATTCTGTGATTCTGATCTAGAAGTAGCCTTCAGAAAACATACCTGCTTTGTTAGAGATCTTAATGGTAAGGAACTGTTAAAAGGAACTCGTGGCTCAAATCTTTACACCATCTCTATCGATGACATGATGAGGTCTTCTCCAATCTGCTTGTTATCAAAGGCTTCAAAAACAAAGTCATGGTTATGGCATCGTCGTCTCAATCACTTGAACTTCGGCACCATCAACGATCTTTCCAGAAAGGACTTAGTTGTAGGTTTACCTAGACTAAAGTATGAAAAGGATCATCTTTGTTCAGCATGCCAATTGGGTAAAAGCAAAAAGTATGCCCACAAACCCAAACCTACAAACTAAATTACAGAAGTTCTTCATACCCTTCATATGGATTTGTGTGGACCAATGAGAGTGCAGAACATCTTTGGTAAGAAATATGTGTTGGTTGTGGTTGATGATTACTCTAGATTCACCTGGGTCAAGTTCTTAAGGACAAAGGATGAAACTCCTGATATCATCATCAAACTCATCAAACAGCTGCAGGTTCGACTTAACAAAACAGTCAGAATTATCCGAACAGACAATGGAACTGAGTTTGTTAACAAACAACTTAGTGACTTTTATGAAAGCATTGGAATCAGCCATCAAAGAAGTGTTCCACGAACTCCTCAACAGAACGGTTTAGTTGAAAGACGAAATCGAACCCTTGTGGAAGCCGCTAGAACAATGCTGATTTACTCAAAGGTTCCAATGTTTCTCTGGGCTGAAGCTATTTCCACTGCATCCTACACACAAAATCGTTCCCTGATTCACACTGTTCATGGAAAGACACCATATGAACTTGTCCACAACAGAAAACCTAATCTCTCTTTTCTTCGTGTGTTTGGAGCATTGTGTTATCCAACTAATGAAGGACAAGACTTAGGCAAACTTAGAGCTAAAGCAGACATTGGAGTATTTGTAGGGTATGCACCAAACAAAAAGGGGTACCGTATCTACAACAAAAGAACCCGAAATATCATGGAAACAATTCACGTTATGTTTGATGAGCTGACCGGTCAAATGGCTCCTGGACACTCCAGTTCAGGACCCGCACTTCAAAACAGTCCCATTGGTTCATCCCTTGTTCCAAACTCCTCTCAAGAAACTCCATATGTACCTCCATCTGAAGATGATGTAAAGAAATTGTTTGATCCTATGTTTGATGAACTTTATGATCCATGTACTAATGAGGTGTTGATCCCCACAATAGAGGCTGCTCATATTCCTGTGAATGAAGTCAATCCCTCAGTCTCAATATCTTTAAGTCAAGAAGCGCCTTCTGCTGATCCTTCCGTCTCATCAACAAATCATCTTTCTTCTAATGTACATCATGGAACCGTTTCTGGCATCAATGATGAAGTTAATCCCTTTGGTACTCCTGAAGATGCTCCATTTGAAAACATATTTGCTCCTAAATCATCATCAGAACCATCTTCTTCAGGAGACATCGACTCTGCTACTTCAGTCCCTCAACTACAGCCACATGAACACCTTAGAGAATGGACTCACGATCACCCACTAGACAACATCATTGGAAATCCCTCTCGTCCTGTATCAACACGAAAACAACTTGCAACCGATGCCTTATGGTGCTTCTTCAACTCCGTACTATCTAAGATCGAACCAAAAGATGTTAAAACCGCCATGAATGAAGATAGCTGGTTCAATGCCATGCAAGATGAAATTCATGAGTTTGATCGACTTGATGTATGGGAGTTAGTACCTACTCCAGACTGTGCTATGATTATTGCTCTTAAATGGATCTTCAAAGTGAAACTTGATGAGCATGGTGATGTGTTGAAGAACAAGGCTCGATTAGTTGCTAAAGGATACCGTCAAGAGGAGGGTATTGACTTTGAAGAATCATTTGCTCCAGTTGCTCGAATCGAGGCAATCAGAATCTTTTTGGCTAATGCTGCTAGTAAGAACATGATTGTATATCAGATGGATGTGAAGACGGCATTTCTGAACGGAGACCTTAAAGAAGTCGTCTACGTCAGCCAACCTGAAGGATTTGTAAATCAAGAGCATCCTACTCACGTTTACCGTTTGAAGAAGGCTCTTTACGGTTTAAAGCAAGCTCCAAGGGCATGGTATGATACACTGTCAAAGTTTCTTCTATCTACAGGATTTAGCAAAGGAGCAGTTGATCCAACATTGTTCACCAGGAAGTCAGGCAAACATTTAATTCATGTTCAAATTTATGTTGATGATATTATCTTTGCCTCGACTGACCCCAATGAATGTGACCGTTTTTCAAATGAAATGAGTTCAAAATTTCAAATGTCAATGATGGGACAAATGTCATTTTTCTTGGGATTACAAATTTCACAAAGTCCCGGAGGCATTTTCATAAATCAATCTAAATATGCAACTGAGATCTTAAAGAAATTTGGATTTGATTCAAGTGACCCTGTCGACACTCCCATGATTGATCGAACCAAACTAGATGAGGACCACTCAGGGATCATGATTGACCAAACGAAATATCGTAGTATGATTGGATCCCTGATGTACCTCACTGCTAGTAGACCAGACATCTTGTTCGCTGTTTGCATGTGTGCTAGATACCAGGCTAAGCCTACTAAAAAGCACCTTGAAGCGGTTAAAAGAGTCTTTCGGTATCTCCAAGGAACCATCAATATGGGTCTTTGGTACCCGAAGGACACCGGTATGTCACTAACAGCCTATGCAGATGCTGATCATGCAGGGTGTCAAGATACTCGTCGAAATACATCTGGAGGTGCTCAGTTTCTGGGTGATAAGCTTGTGAGCTGGTCTTCAAAGAAGCAAATGAGTACTTCTATTTCCTCTACAGAGGCTGAATACATAGCCATGTCATCTTGTTCTGCTCAAATCTTATGGATGAGATCTCAATTATCTGACTATGGCTTTGAATTCAACAAAATCCCTCTGTACTGTGATAATAAAAGTGCTATTGCTCTCTCATGCAACAATGTTCAACACTCAAGAGCAAAGCATATCGACATTCGACATCATTTCATCAAGGAACAAGTGGAAAAAGGTGTGGTGGAACTCTATTTTGTGAGGTCTGAATTTCAGTTAGCAGACATCTTCACCAAAGCTCTTCCAAGAGAACGTTTCGAGTTTATTCTTCCACGTCTTGGCTTGAAAAGCCTTCAACCAGAAACTCTCAAACGTCTTCAGGAGGAAGACGAGGAGTAAAGGTCTATCTTCATCTATCTCTTGTATATATCTATTCTAAAAACAAAATACAAAATTATAAAACCTTCAAAATCCAAAAAAAAAAAAAAAAAAAAAAAAAAAAAAAAAAAACTGAAAAATTCGAAAAAATCTTAAAAAAAAAATAAAATAAAAAAATATTGTCAATTTGTTATGCCTCTTCTCAGTTCGACAATATCTACGGTCTTTGAGATGTCATTCAAAGAATGACACGGGTCTTTAGATGTTGTTCGAATGTTATAAAAAAAAAAAAAAATTGAGAGAAAGAGAAACAATGGTTTATTGTCATTTCAGGCAGTAACCCGCTTTTCAAAGAAAGAACAGAGCTATGCTTTACCATATTTTCAAAATCCATGCTCTGATTCTATAAACATTTATCTGTTGAAAACTAACTGCTTTGAAAAATAACTCGGTCTCTATTTTTGATAATCATCAGGACTTATTTGTCAAAATCTCTATCTCTCAATCAACAACCTATGTCATTGATTGAGGGGGAGAATGATTTCAATTAAATATAGAAGTTATTTGGCATTAAATTTTTTTCAAAAGATATTCATGCATGTTTTACCAATGGAGTTTTTAAGTCTTAAAATCCGATCCTTATCAGTTAAAACGCTTTCATAATCAAGTCACAATTCTCCTTAAAAGCTTTCAAAATCAATTTAAATCTATAAGAGATCACAAATCTCAAATGATTTGATAATTGTGATCGGGGGAGAATGTGTGATTTAAATTGAATTTAATCTGATAATTCGGTAAATGGTTTTATAAGGATGTACACGCTGTCCTTCCCACATGTGACAAACGATTTCAAATTTTCCATGCACATGTTGAGGGGGAGCATCTATCTTAAACCTATGATTTAAAATGTGATCAACTTATCTCAATGTGCAGGTTCCCTCTAGTATGTGCAAAACTCCTTTCAAAACTCGAGGCACATATTGAGGGGGAGCAAATTTATGGAAACCTCATCCTTCCCCAAAATGCTCTATCTACTTGATTTGATGTGGGAAGTGATGTTGATATCTTTTAGAAAATGGTAATCAAAGAAGTTAATTCTTTCTCTTGCCTCCGTGTGCAAAACATTTTCAAATACTTGATGTACATGTTGAGGGGGAGTTCTCGTTCTAAAAATATCAAAAACAATTCAGGTACAAAATGTTTTGATAATATATCACAAGTATCTGGATTGATTTTCAAATGGTTTTCAATTGGTTCCAATGGCAGATGAACAATACCAGATAGACCGACCAACTTTACTTTATGTACGGTGATATAAGGATGATAAGGTTAGGTATTGGTTCCCATGATCCGCCAGAACCGGAGGGATCTACCCAGGGACAATCCACTAGTTAGTGTAGAAGTCCTTAGGTATGATGATAAAAGGAGAAAAGTGAGATATGGGAAGAGTGCGGACTGAGACAGAGTAAGTACTGGAACAAACCCAACAAGGTTCTTGCAATGAAGTCTCGGTAAGCACTGAAGGGGTTGAAGAATTAAAAAGAATTGAATGAAAAAAGGGTGAAAACAAATAGCCCTCCATTTATTCAACCTTAGGGCAGAAACCGGGATCAATTCATATGCTACTGATGGTAACGTCGGTATTGAAGACAAGACGTCATGGACCCAGTGACGCACTGCACTTCAACTTTCCAAACCACTCAAGTTCCTCTTAAAAGGACTTGTTTCATTCTCACGGGGAACCGACATATCTATCGACTTTCTCTTAGAGATTGTTGATATTGAAGAAGGAGACCCTCTCCCTAGTCTCTGGCACAGGATCCAAATATGCACAAATTGAGTCTAGAGCCACGAGATCATCAATAAATCTCATTAGGACACTTTCAATGAAGACTCTTTGTTTCACATAATGTGGAAAGAGAGATTATATCTTGAGTCCTTCGCATTATCCTTGTGGTATTGCCAGAACATCTGAGTGAAGTGTTATCATACTCACAATGAAGATGGAAAGCCTTCTGGAGCCAACATCAAACAAGCTCCTGGTAGGTGGCATGTGAGATCTATTATATAGATCAACCATGTGACAACTGAACAGAAACGATGGGGCGATTCAATTTTTTGAATCAATCCTGGTTTAGGTTATGGATTGACGGATACCTTTGAAAAACCGGTCTTTGTGCTTAACAACTCTTTTCTTTAGCACATCGACCGTGTACTAATTTTTCAAACCAAAAGGTGTTTTTATGATTGATAATTGATTTTCAATAAAACCTTCGTTGTATTGCAAAAACAATTTCTATTGAGCAATACACGATTGTTTTTTCAAATCTCTTTTCATCAATCAGTGAACTTAAAATTCGTTGGTTCACTCACTCCGTGTTGTCTTCTTTGAGATGTTCCGGTTTGAGAACAGCTAGAGCAGCTGCGAAACCCTGTCAAGGAAATTCTTCGGAATTATACCTGATCACAGGCAGTACATGTACTGATCAACGGGGAACCGTGGGCCGTGTACCTCAATTCAACGAAAGTGATCAAAGACACTTTCATGCGATTTATTGCTAACTGTTGTATGCAGGTACACCCGACGTTTGCAGCTGTTCAGAATGAAGCTGTCAATCCATAGCCGCATGTTCACTTAACACATTCATCTCAAAAGAAATCATGATTAGTGCATCAATGACTCTGATATTTTCACTCCATGCTTCTGCTACGCTGCTGCCAATATCATGAATCAACTAAAGCTTCCGCTACTCTGATGAGAAGATATCATGATCCTGAATGTGAGCATGTCGGTCCTAATGTCACAACATCACATAATACCAACACCACAAAGGATATCTCAGAGATTTTTTTTTGCTGATGATCTCAAAAGCTGGCTCAAAATTATTATCACGTGGATCAGTAAAAGACCTTCACTTGGAGTAACCAAACATGCAATGTGAAGAATCAATGACTACGAGCTTAGGAGCAAAGTACTACATCAAGAATGCAAGAACAATTGTTAATGTAATATCTATCTGTATTCAATGTAATTTTAGTACATGATTGAGGTGACCTCCCTTAGGGGGAGATTGTTAGGAATTAGAAATTCCAAGTATTAAAGAGTCGGTCACCTCAAGTATATGTAGTCGATAGAAAGCTCGTAGTCGTAGTTCTTTTAAGTTAAGTAGTATTTAGTTATGTAACACCGTGGAGGACGGACGGGTCTTTACCCACTGTATGCCTGATCCACAGCCCAATGTGTGGCGTTTTATGTAAGACTATAAATACTCTCTACCTCCCAAGGTAGAGAGTTGGAGCTCATAATAAGAATTTTCTTTCTCTCACTAAAGTTCCCTAAACCTCTAACTTTCTCTCTCTAGAATTCCACTTATTCGCCACCTTGTTGTTATGGTTTGATGTGTATGTGAAAACTAATATCTTACAGGCTAGAACAAGGGGAATCCCGACTCTGCTAGAGTGTTGATCTAGCTGCTCTCTTAACATTTAGGCTAAGGTTTTAAGCGTTGTGCAAATGAAAATGCTAAGCGTGGAGTAGTTGGTTCTCTTTAGAGCTTATATAAGTAATCTATGGCTTTTTCTCCCAGAAGCTAACTAATTGGACCTAAATACGTGCTCTTTGTCAAACTTTTGAACATTCAAAATCGTCTTGTTACAATAAAAAGTTTTTAAGCAAAAATTGATTTAGAGTCCGAGTTCAACTTTTTATTTAAATTTCCGAGAAAGCATACTTTCTTTAAATATGAATAATGTTGCAAAATGAAAGTACCGTAAAGTGCTCGAATGCTGCAAAAGTTGCAAAGTTTAAAGTTAAAGTCAAAAGTGAAAAAAAAAAGAAAAAAAAATGGAAAAAAAAGTGAAAAAAAAATGATGATGAAAAAGTTGAAAAATGAAAAATGAAAAATGTGAGTTGCGTAATAAAAGCATTATGTTGCTTATGAATAAATGTGCGAAACTTGCTTTTTCTTAAATTTAAATCGGAAGTTGAACTCGTATTCGTCAAAGTTGTCTAAAAGTTTGACGGTAATTTGGAAATCCTTGATTTCAAAGATCCCGAAAGCTCCTATACTATTCTCGAGGGTGAAAACCTAGCCTCTTTAAAAGGACAAGCTGAGAAGAAAGTCATTACATGGAGTGATTTCACCTTTGAATCTTGAATTTCTAAATTGTCGTCGGTTGTAATCCATTTAGGTTTAGTTTTAACTTAACGGTAGCTTCGTAAATCTTTGGAATCGAATTCCCGCTGATTCCGGTACTATTCTCAAGGGTGAAAACCTAGCCTCCTTAAAAGGACAAGCTGAGAAGAAAGCCGCTACATGGAAAAGGCTCTTTCGATGCTTAGACTTTCATCGTTTCCGGTGAGTTAGTACTTTAGTTAAGTGGATAACAACCATAACAAATGTCGATTTCAATGGTCAAACTTTTGAAAATGAGCACACGAACTTAAATTTTATAAACTGTGGGAGTAAAAAGTTAAGTCTCGACTTACATAGATTATTGATATAAGTAGTGTTAGCATTTTACAAAAACGTTTGCACAATAAGTTTAAGCTTGGTTTGAGAGTATTAAAAAAGAGGATGACGATTACAATTCCCCGGAGACACCCATTTTGTGTGAATCCCGTTCCGAGATGCCATGTTTTGATAATCAAGCATGTTATTTATTTACGTTCAAGTTTAAATTTCTAAGTAGTGAATAAAAAGTCGAAACGGGGTATTCTTGGTATTGTTGATCCTTTCATTACTTCATATGATCGGATTGCTAGGGACTAGCAATTGATAGTGTTGATCCTTTATTAGCTACTAGGCTAAGCACCTAGTTCCATTACCATGGAAGAACTACTACCCTTCACAACACAACACCTAATATCAAGGAGATCTACTCCTTGTTACAACATCATCAAGGATATCACCATCCTAGGAAATAAACAACTACTTATATGTATAACGATGCACCTCATCGATTATATGACCTAGGCATTCTTCCCAAATACTACTTGATTTGATTCATCGGCATCCTTCACTAATGCCTTTGACACAACGCTTGGCACCCTTCACTAATGCCTTCGTCTTGACACCTTTAGCATTCTTCACTAATGCTTTGACACGGATGATGAGCACCTTTCACTAATGCTTTCATCTTGACACTTTCGGCATTCTTCACAAATGCCTTCAACCCAACATCTATGGAGAAAGGTAGAACTATCAACAAGAGAACCTTCGTTGTCTTGATGATGACGAGGTATGGCAACTCATGGACTTGAGCTTGCACGTCTTCAAGAAGTGGTGATCTTTCCTTTAAGAGGAACCTAGAAGATCACACAAAAACAAAAGACAAACTACATAGATCACTTGGATAAGAGGTTAGAGGGTTAGAATACTTGGGGGAAGTATGTGTGTAAAGTGATGAGTAGAAAGAAAGAAATGGCTCTCTATTTATAGAGAAAATTCTCTACTATTCCCCGGATCCCATGGATCCCTTCCACTTGGGATCCGGCTAGCACAAAGCCAGGGATCCGTGGAACGCTCCTCTTTGCCCATGGGTATTTTTGGTTATGGGTCATGGGTCATGGGTTATGGGTTGATCCATGGTTTTCTTTCTAGATACAATGAACTTGGTTAAGTGGTATATATAAAACCATGGGTTATGGGTCAATACCATTTGCTAGTTTTTACCCATTTTAGTATTTACCCATTTTAGTATACTTAGTTTAAGTATGTGCTAACCCAATATGTAAACATTAGTTGTTGTACATATATATCTAAATCATAAAATCACTTAAACTTGTTTTAGTGTTTTATGTGAAAACGTAAGTGTGTTAGAAAACTATTAACTCAAACTATTTACGTACTCTATTTGTTTCGTTAAAATGATTTTACGTTTGTTATCGACAAAACATTAGAAGATCGTAAAATATAAATAAACGTTTTTATGGCTTATTTGTATTAACACCTCCCCTTAGGCTTATTCTTCCCCTAAAACAGAACAATCAGGGGTTGATCATCCCAATATGGACAACTAAGTATTGAAACCTAGGACCATCAAAAGCTTTAGTTAGCAAATCAGCCACATTTTCATCAGTATGAATTTTAAGCACTTGAATAAGATGTTTTTCATTTGCATCTCTTATAAAGTGGTGCCTAATTTCTATATGCTTTGTTCTTTGATGAAAAACTGGGTTTTTAACAATGCAAATGGTACTTTGGTTATCAATAAAGATTTTTGTGTTCATAAAATTGAACCCATAGTCTTGAAGTTGATTCTATATCCAGATACCTGACCACAACAACTAGCAGCAACAACATACTCTGCTTCAGTGGAAGATGTAGCCATAATGGTCTGCTTCTTGCATTGCCAAGAGATCAATCTCCTACCCAGAAACTAACAACCACCAGTAGTTGATTTTCTATCAAGATTAGCACCAGCATAATCACTATCACTGCAGGCTTTTAACACAAAAGGATAATCCCTAGGATACCAAAGACCCAACTTAGGTTGGCCTTTGAGATACTTAAAGATTTTCTTGACAGCATTCAAGTGGGAAGTCAATGGTGTAACTTGATGCCTTGAGCAAGCACTGACTACAAACATAATATCAGGTCTGGAAGCTGTTAAATACATAAGAGAACCTATCATTGATTTGTAGAGATGAACATTAACATCATCATCTGGTTCATTATTGGTTTTTGGCTTTGGAGCTTCATATGGAGTAGTTGCAGTCCTCACACTTTCCAAATCAAACTTCCTAAGGATGTCTTGCACATACTTTTCTTGGCTGATAAAAATACCATCTGGCTTTTGCGTGACTTGTAGGCCCAAGAAGAATGTAAGCTCATGTATAGCACTCATCTCAAACTCACTCTTCATCATTCCTCAAATTCCCTGCGCCAAGCCTCCTTAGTGGAGCCAAAGATAATATCATCCATATAGACTTGGACTAAGATGATATCACTGGAGTTCTTGATGAAAAGGGTCTTATCAATAGCACCTCTTCTGCAGCCATGTTTCAGCAGAAATGAAGACAATCTAGCATACCATGCTCTTGGTGCTTGATGAAGCCCATAGAGTGCTTTAACAACTTTGTAAACCAAATTAGGATTATGTGGGTCCACAAAACCCTTGGGTTGAGTCACATAAACTTCTTCTTCAATCTCTCCATAAAGAAAGACACTTTTTACATCAATCTGATAAACCATAAATCCCATATATGAGGCAAAGGATAAGAAGAGTCTAATGGCTTCCACTCTTGCCATTGGAGCAAATACCTCATCATAATCAATACCTTCTTCTTGCCTGTGACCTTGAGCTACCAATCTTGCTTATTTCTTACCATAATTCCCCTTGCATCCCTTTTGCACTTTAGGATCCATTTTATTCCAATTGCATATTTTCCATCAGGCAATGGCACAAGTTTCCAGACATTTTGATTTAAGAATTGTTGCATTTCTTCCTTCATAGCAGCAACCCAATCTGAATCTGCAAGAGCTTGGGCGACACTGGTTGGTTCAATTTGAGACAGGAAACAAGCAAAGAGTCAGTGATGATAGTCTATGTGATTGTTCCTTTGTTGATCCTGAATGTAACAAAAAAATGCAGTTTCACCAAACTTTGTCTTTTTTACTTTATTTCTTGTCTGTACTGCTGAAGTAGGATCACCAATAATGAAGGATGTTGGATGAACAGTGTTGATCCTTTTAGTAGCAAGAGGACTAACATCAACTGAAGTTGGTAGGTTATTGATAGTAGGTCCAAAGTCATCATCATATGAAGAGGAACTGAAAATGCCTGTGCTTGATTGATGATGAATACCTTCCAACCCAGAACTTGAAGATTGGGAATTACCAAGATCAGATGGAATGAGTCAACAAATGGAGTAGAAGTGGGAACAGTAGGAACATCATCACCACCAAGAGAAAGGGAAACACTACCAGTAGAATGGTAAGACCAGCATAATTGGTATCGGCAGGAACTGGAACACTACTAACAGAAACCGAACCACTACCAGCAGCATCAATGTTCCTGTGGGCTTCAATAGCTGCTTGCCTCAATAGTTCCTCTGTGTCTTTGGAGAATTCAAAACCAAACTTTTCAGCTGCTTCCTTTGCTTCATGCTCTTGTCTTTGTGTAAGATATTAGTTTTCACATACACATCAAACCATAACACAAAGTGGCGTATGAATGGAATTCTTAGAGAGAGAAAGTTAGAGGTTTAGGGAACTTAGTGAGAGAAAGTGAAAGATATTATTATGAGCTCCAACTCTCTACCTTGGGAGGTAGAGAGTATTTATAGTCTTACATAAAATGCCACACATCGGGCTGTGGATCAGGCATACAGTGGGTAAAGACCCGTCCGTCCTCCACGGTGTTACTTAACTAAATACTACTTAACTTAAAAGAACTACGACTACGAGCTTTCTAACGATTACATATACTTGAGGTGACCGACTCTTTAATACCTGGAATTTCTAATTCCTAACAATCTCCCCCTAAGGGAGGTCACCTCAATCATGTACCAAAATTACATTGAATACAAATAGATATTACATTAACAATTGTTCTTGCATTCTTGATGTAGTCCTTTGCTCCTAAGCTCGTAGTCATTGATTCTTCACAATGCATGTTTGGTTACTCCAAGTGGAGGTCTTTTACTGATCCACGTGATAATAATTTTGAGCCATCTTTTGAGATCATCAGCTATCAAAAATCTCTGAGACATCCTTTGTGGTGTTGGTATTATGTGATGTTGTGACTTTAGGACCGACATGCTCACATTCTGGATCATGAAATCTTCTCAACAGAGTAGCGGAAGCTTTTGTTGATTCATGATATTGGCAGCAGCGTAGCAGAAGCATGGAGTGAGAATATCAGAGTCATTGATGCACTTATCATGATTTCTTGAGAGATGAATGTATCGTGTGAGCATGCGGCTATAGATTGACCGCTTCATTCTGAACAGCTGCAAACGTCGGGCGTACCTGCATACAACAGTTAGCAATAAAGCGTACAAAAGTGTCTTTGACCACTTTAGTTGAATTGAGGTACACGACCCACGGTTCCCCGTTGATCAGTACAAGTACTGCCTGTGATCAGGTATAATTCCAAAGAATTTCCTTGACAGGGTTTCGCAGCTGCTCTAGCTGTTCTCAAACCGGAACGTCTCAAAGAAGACAAAACGGAGTGAGTCAACCAGCGAATTTAAGTCCACTGATTGATGAAAAGAGATTTGAAAAAACAATCGTGTATTGCTCAATAGAAATTGTTTTTGCAATACAACGAAGGTTTTATTGAAAATCAATTATCAATCATAAAAACACCTTTTGGTTTGAAAAATTAGTACACGGTCGATGTGCTAAAGAAAAGAGTTATTAAGCACAAAGACCGGTTTTTCAAAGGTATCCGTCAATCCATAACCTGAACCAGGATTGATTCAAGAGATTGAATCGCCCCATTGTTTCTGTTCAGTTGTCACATGGTTGATCTATATAATAGATCTCACATGCCACCTACCAGGAGCTTGTTTGATGTTGGCTCCAGAAGGCTTTCCATCTTCATAGTGAATATGTATACACATCACTCAGATGTTCTGTCAATACCACAAGGATAATGCGTAGGACTCAAGATATAATCTCTCTTTCCACATTGTGTGAAACAGAGAGTCTTCATTGAAAGTGTCCTAATGAGATTTATTGATGATCTCGTGGCTCTAGACTCAATTTTGTGCATATTTGATTCCTGTGCCGGAGACTAGGGAGAGGGTCTCCTTCTTCAATATCAACAATCTCTAAGAGAAAGTCGATAGATAATGTTGGTTCCCCGTGAGAATGAAACAAGTCCTTTTAAGAGGAACTTGAGTGGTTTGGAAAGTTGAAGTGCAGTGCGTCACTGGGTCCATGACGTCTTGTCTTCAATACCGATGTTACCATCAGTAGCATATGAATTGAACCCGGTTTCTGCCCTAAGGTTGAATAAATGGAGGGCTATTTGTTTTCACCCTTTTCTCATTCAATTCTTTTTAATTCTTCAACCCCTTCAGTGCTTACCGAGACTTCATTGCAAGAACCTTGTTGGGTTTGTTCCAGTACTTGCTCTGCCTCAGTCCGCACTCTTCCCATATCTCACTTTTCTCCTTTTATCGTCATACCTAAGGACTTCTACACTAACTAGTGGATTGTCCCTGGGTAGATCCCTCCGGTTCTGGCGGATCATGAGAACCAATACCTAACCTTATCATCCTTATATCACCGTACATAAAGTAAAGTTGGTCGGTCTATTTGGTATTGTTCATCTGCCATTGGAACCAATTGAAAACCATTTGAAAATCAATCCAGATACTTGTGATATATTATCAAAACATTTTGTACCTGAATTGTTTTTGATATTTTTAGAACAAGTGCTCCCCCTCAACATGTGCATCAAATGTTTGAAATCGTTTTGCACACGGAGGCATGAGGAAGAATTTACTTCTTTGATTACCATTTTCTAAAAGATATCAACATCACTTCCCTGATCAAATCAAGAAGATAAAGCATTTCCGGGAAGGATGAGGTTTTCATAAGTTTGCTCCCCCTCAATATGTGCCTCGAGATTTGAAAAGAGTTTTGCACATGCTAGAGGGAACCTGCACATTGAGATAAGTTGATCACGTTTCAAATCATAAGTTTAAGATAGATGCTCCCCCTCAACATGTGCATGAAAAAAAAATTGAAATCGTTTGTCACATGTGGGAAGGATAGCATGTACATCCTTATAAAACCATTTACCGAATTATCAGTTTAAATCCAATTTAAATCACACATTCTCCCCCGATCACAATTATCAAATCATTTGAGATTTGTGATCTCTTATTAATTTAAATTGATTTTGAAAGCTTTTAAGGGGAATTGTGACTTGATTATGAAAGCGTTTTAACTGATAAGGATCGGATTTTAAGACTTTAAACTCCATTGATAAAATATGCATGTACATCTTTTGAAAACAATTTAATGCCAAATAACTTTTTAATTTAATTGAAATCATTCTCCCCCTCAATCAATGACATAGGTTGTTGATTGAGAGATAGAGATTTTGACAAATAAGTCCTGATGATTATCAAAAATAGGGACCGAGTTATTTTTTAAAGCAGTTAGTTTTCAGCAGATAAATGTTTATAGAATCAGAGCATTGAATTTATGGAAAAACATGATAAAGTATGGCTCTGTTCTTTCTTTGAAAAGCGGGTTACTTCCTGAAATGACAGTAAGCCATTGATTCTCTTTCTCTCAAAAAAATTTGTTTTTTTTCAATTTTTTTTTATTATTTTTTATTTTTTTATTATTATTTTTTTTTAAAGAATTCGAACAACATCTAAAGTCCCGTGACATTCTTTGAATGACAGCACAAAGACCATAGATATTGTCGAACCGATAAAAACATGACAAATTGACAATATTTTTTGAAGATTTTTCGAATTTTTAAGATTTTTATAGATTTTGAAAGTTTTATATTTTTGTATTTTGTTTTTCGAATAAATATTTACAAGAGATAGATGAAGGAAACCTTTTACTCCTTGTCTTCCTCCTGAAGACGTTTGAGTGTTTCTGGTTGAAGGCTTTTCAAGCCAAGTCGTGGAAGAATAAACTCAAACCGTTCTCTTGGAAGAGCTTTGGTGAAGATGTCTGCTAACTGGTATTCAGACCTCACAAAATAGAGTTCCACCACACCTTTTTCCACTTGTTCCCTGATGAAATGATGTCGAATGTCGATATGCTTTGCTCTTGAGTGTTGAACGTTGTTGCATGAGAGAGCAATAGCACTTTTATTATCACAGTACATAGGGATTTTGTTGAATTCAAAGCCATAGTCAGATAATTGAGATCTCATCCATAAGATTTGAGCACAACAAGATGACATGGCTATGTATTCAGCCTCTGTAGAGGAAATAGAAGTACTCATTTGCTTCTTTGAAGACCAGCTCACAAGCGTATCACTCAAAAACTGAGCACCTCCAGATGTACTTCGACGAGTATCTTGACACCCTGCATGATCAGCATCTGCATAGGCTGTTAGTGACATACCGGTGTCCTTCGGGTACCAAAGACCCATATTGATGGTTCCTTGGAGATACCGAAAGACTCTTTTAACCGCTTCAAGGTGCTTTTTAGTAGGCTTAGCCTGGTATCTAGCACACATGCAAACAGCGAACAAGATGTCTGGTCTACTAGCAGTGAGGTACATCAGGGATCCAATCATACTACGATATTTCGTTTGGTCAATCATGATCCCTGAGTGGTCCTCATCTAGTTTGGTTCGATCAATCATGGGAGTGTCGACAGGGTCACTTGAATCAAATCCAAATTTCTTTAAGATCTCAGTTGCATATTTAGATTGATTTATGAAAATGCCTCCGGGACTTTGTGAAATTTGTAATCCCAAGAAAAATGACATTTGTCCCATCATTGACATTTGAAATTTTGAACTCATTTCATTTGAAAAACGGTCACATTCATTGGGGTCAGTCGAGGCAAAGATAATATCATCAACATAAATTTGAACATGAATTAAATGTTTGCCTGACTTCCTGGTGAACAATGTTGGATCAACTGCTCCTTTGCTAAATCCTGTAGATAGAAGAAACTTTGACAGTGTATCATACCATGCCCTTGGAGCTTGCTTTAAACCGTAAAGAGCCTTCTTCAAACGGTAAACGTGAGTAGGATGCTCTTGATTCACAAATCCTTCAGGTTGGCTGACGTAGACGACTTCTTTAAGATCTCCGTTCAGAAATGCCGTCTTTACATCCATCTGATAGACTACCATGTTCTTACTAGCAGCATTAGCCAAAAAGATTCTGATTGCCTCGATTCGAGCAACTGGAGCAAAAGATTCTTCAAAGTCAATACCCTCCTCTTGACGGTATCCTTTAGCAACTAATCGAGCCTTGTTCTTCAACACATCACCATGCTCATCAAGTTTCACTTTGAAGATCCATTTAAGAGCAATAATCATAGCACAGTCTGGAGCAGGTACTAACTCCCATACATCAAGTCGATCAAACTCATGAATTTCATCTTGCATGGCATTGAACCAGCTATCTTCATTCATGGCGGTTTTAACATCTTTTGGTTCGAACTTAGATAGTACGGAGTTGAAGAAGCACCATAAGGCATCGGTTGCAAGTTGTTTCCGAGTTGATACAGGACGAGAGGGATTTCCAATGATGTTGTCTAGTGGATGATCGTGAGTCCATTTTCTAAGGTGTTCATGTGGCAGTCGTTGAGGGACTGAGGTAGCAGAGTCGATGTCTCCTGAAGAAGATGGTTCTGATGAAGATTCAGGAGCAAATATGTTTTCAAATGGAGCATCTTCAGGAGTAGCAAAGGGATTAACTTCATCATTGATGCCAGAAACAGTTCCATGATGTACATTTGAAGAATGATGATTTGTTGATGAGACGGAAGGATCAGCAATAGGCGCTTCTTGACTTAACGATATTGAGACTGAGGGATTGACTTCATTCACAGGAATATGAGCAGCCTCTGTTGTAGGGATCAACACCTCATTAGTACTTGGATCATAAAGTTCATCAAACATAGGATCAAACAATTTCTTTAAATCATCTTCAGATGGGGGTACATATGGAGTTTCTTGAGAGGAGTTTGGAAAAAGGGATGAACCAATGGGACTATTTTGAAGTGAGGGTCATGAACTGGAGTGTCCAGGAGCCATTTGACCGGTCAGCTCATCAAACGTAACGTGAATTGTTTCCATGATATTTCGGGTTCTTTTGTTGTAGATTCGGTATCCCTTTTTGTTTGGTGCATATCCTACAAATACTCCAATGTCAGCTTTAGCCCTAAGTTTACCTAAGTCTTGACCCTCATTAGTTAGATAACACAATGCACCAAACACACGAAGGAAAGAGAGATTAGGTTTTCTGTTGTGGACAAGTTCATATGGAGTTTTTCTATGAACAGTGTGAATCAGGGAACGATTTTGTGTGTAGCATGCAGTGGCAATTTCTTCAGCCCAGAGAAACATTGGAACCTTTGAGTAAATCAGCATTGTTCTAGCGGCTTCAACAAGAGTACGATTTCGTCTTTCAACTACACCGTTCTGTTGAGGAGTTCGTGGAACACTTCTTTGATGGCTGATTCCAACGCTTTCATAGAATTCACTAAGTTGTTTGTTGACAAACTCAGTTCCATTGTCTGTTCTGATAATTCTGACGGTTTTGTTAAGTCGAACCTGCAGCTGTTTGATGAGTTTGATGATGATATCAGGAGTTTCATCATTTGTCCTTAAGAACTTGACCCAGGTGAACCTAGAGTAATCATCAACCACAACTAACACATATTTCTTTCCAAAGATATTCTGCACCCTCATTGGTCCACATAAATCCATATGAATCATATGAAGAACTTCAGTGACAGAGTTAGTAGGTTTGGGTTTATGGGCATACTTTTTGCTTTTTCCCAATTGACATGCTGAACAAAGATGATCCTTTTCGTACTTGAGTCTAGGTAAACCTACAACTAAGTCCTTTCTGGTGAGATCATTGATGGTGCCGAAGTTCAGGTGATTGAGACGATGATGCCATAACCATGACTTTGTTTTAGAAGCCTTTGACAGCAAGCAAATTGGAGAAGACTTCATCATATCTTCGATGGAGATGGTGTATAGATTTGAACCACGTGAACCTCTTAAAAGTTCCTTACCATCAAGTTCTCTAATGAAGCAGGTATGTTTTCTGAAGGCTAGTTCTAGATCCGAATCGCAGAATTGACCAACAGAGAACAAGTTGTGACCAAGACCTTCTACATAGTAAACTCTGGAGATAACACTTTTGCCAACAACATAGTCTCCATAACCCATAATAGCATCGAAATGATCATTCCCGAATCTAACAGTCTCGATGAATTTGCTCACGAAGTTCATGAGCCGTGACCGGTCGCCAGTCATATGCTTGGAACAGCCTGAGTCCAGGTACCACATAACGATTTGAACGATCTGCAGCTGAACACAGACAAGAATGGATAATTGGATAATTGGGATCCCCATGCAAGAATGGGTTCCATTTGGTTAGTAACAATGGTTGGAACACCCACATCAGAAATAGAAGCATTCATATCAGAAAATGAGGCAATGGAATCATTGTGAATAGATGTAGTACTAGTGTCTATATTAGCCCTGTTCACAGTGTGCTCACTTCTTAAGGGAATAGTTCTACCAGTAGGCATCCATTTTCTAGTGGGCATTATCTGAGTAGTCTTATGACCAACAGGTATCCAATAATAGCCTATTTTACTGAATGTTCTTCCTGTGGGTTTCCACTGTTTTCTAACTTTCTTTCGTTTTTCCCTTTTAGCCTTCTTAGCATGAATTTTAGCATTAACAATATTAACTGGACAATTAACATCATTAGGCAGAACATTAACACCACATTCGTGATTAGAAACAGAATTCAAGCAGACATCAATACAAGGTTTGCAAATAGTATCAGAATTCGAATTAATTACAGTACGCCTATGGCTAATACTAGAATCAACACGATTCGTTTTATTCTGTTCAAACTTAAAGTTCCTAGATTGTTCTTCTACTCTTTTCCAGTGCACATTCTTAGTTTGCGAGGTCCTATCATTCCTTGTATTGTCTTGAGACTTTGACCTGCTCCCTTTAATGTCACTGATTACTCCTGTAGAGGGAATGGGAACATTAGTTGGATTTACTACTCTTTGCATCACCTGTTTAGATGTGCTGGGATCTGAACTACATGCAGGCACACTAAGGTTCACTTTCTTAAAACTAGAAGTACTGAAATTTGTACTCCTAGAAGGCACACTTGAGTTCTCATTCTTAGCATTGACAGATCTGGAATCTGAACTACTTAAAGGCACACTACGGTTCATATTCAAAACATTGGGAATCGAATGAATATCATACTTGGCATTAGGCATCGAGCATGGAATCAAAGGATTAACTCTCTCACCTAATGACTTTGGGCATATTGTGATCAAGCATTCTAAGATTTCTTGAGATCGTTTGGCATATAAGCATGCATGTCCAATTGCATTATCATGAGGTTTCTCTAACTTATCCTCTTCAACAATCTCACGCAGACATTCTAGGCAATCCTTAAGGGATGAGAAGTATGTTTGAATAGCAAGTTTGTTGTTCCTGAGATGAGGAGGAACATATTTCACAGACAAAGCATATTTATTACAAGAGTGAACCTTTGATACACCATTCTCCCCATTGGTCATAGGCATTTTCCCTTTTACCTGACTCTTCAGATTCTCAATTTCCTTTTGCAATGAAGCTATTTGTTTGTTATTTTTGTTACGAGTGACCTTTATTGATTCAAATAACTCATTGAAATGACGTTTAACTTTTTCATTTTCTTCTAGAAAGCTTTCATTTTCTTTTTGTAATGCATTTACTAGGTTTTGAAGATGAAACGTTTGAGAATTCTGAGAGTCTAAAGGAGGAGGCATTTGGGAGCCTGTCATATTGTTCGTTTGACCCTTTAATTGAGAGATTTAGACTTTCAACTTTCTGATCGTGTTGCAATGAGCTTGAATCTGTTCATCACGTTTGTTAATTTGAAAAACTGCATCAAACTCTGGAGCATCTGAGGATGTCTTGATATTTGAAGTTTTGACATTTTCTTTAAGATGTTGATATTTTAGTTGTAAATTAAAATGCTCAACTTCTAGTTTAGAAAAATGTTTAACCAAATTGTCGTGATCATCCAGTTCAATTTTCTCGTTTAGTTTAGAATTAGTTTTTTCAAGCTCAATGACACGATCATGGGAGACTTTCAGGGCAACAAATAGTTTATGAAATTGGGAAGCATTAATAGAGCAATTTGAAGCAGTGAAAAACATATCTTGAGCAACACATTCAGTGATAAGAGTCTCATTTAATGTATGCAAGTTCTTCCTCTCAATCTCATTATATTTTAGTGCACGCTCATAGTCACTAACTTCAACTATCATTGCATCAAATTCCTTTTCCATTCCCTTAATATCAGTTTCTATCCCCTTTTTAAGACTCTCAAAGTGATCTTTTAGTAGTTTAAAGAAAGGCATGACCTCAGTTAAATAACATTCTTTCATTTGCTCAAAACCCCTTTCTCCTTCAGTTATACCAGTGGGTGTGATCCTTTTCTTGCAAGTTTTCTCAAAATCAACAAATAGTTGAAATATAACATATTGGCTAATTAAGGTCTTGCTTTTAGTGGCAATTGTTCTCGAAACAAGATGCATTGGTGTATTAGGAGGATACACAGTCGCTCTAGGCATTTTCCAAAGGGGAGGGTTTGTTTCAACAATATTTTCAGCTTTCTGCTTATCTAAATCCATTTTCCAGAAAACTTGTTCGGGAGTCAACAATGTCTGAGGCTTAAACTTGTTCAAGGAAATCCAGTTTTCCTTCTTGTAGTCATGAGGAGTGATAATTACTTTTTTCTCTTTGCATTTAGGATCATTTAGTTTCTTAATCATCTTCTCCCTAGTGATTTCATCTAGTTTCTTATCATCCTCAGTGTACTCAACGCAACTAGGTTTTTGTCTAGGTTTAAGAATCTCATTGCCATCATAGATCACACTTTGAGCTGCTTTTGCTATCTTTCCGTACTCAGGGTTGGGTTTATCTATAATGGGAACACTATGCTTATCGCTTAGAACTCTATGCTTAGTGATCATGTGAGCAGTCTGAATGGTGTTTCCTTGTATGTACAACTTGTTTTCAAGTTTGTTTTTCAAAGTTTTCAGATTAGAAAAGTCTCTCAAGAGTTTTGATTCCTTTGCATTAAATTCTTGCTTAAGCATTTTCACATTTTCTTGAAGTTCTTGTTTTTGCTTAGCTGTTTTAGAAAGCTTTTCTTGCAAGGAATTTAACTCTTGTTTCAATACTTCTTCTCTAAAATTACTTTTTCTAATGACTGTACGCACTTGGTCATCCATTTCCTGCTCACGAGTGGTCAACTCAAATTTTGCACGTTGTTCATAAATAGCAACACGTTCTTTATAGGCATTTACTTCAGAAATTACAGAATCATCAGGGGCACATGCAGTGTATTCATCAAAAACATAGTCATTGTTGAATGCAGAAGATGCATCACTTGGTACAACTTCACTTTCACTTTGTTTCACATATTGATCATATGGGACAATATCGATATTACCCATATTTTCAACATTTGATTCAATAGTTTCAGTTGATAGTACTTTGTCATGCATCTGTTGCACATCAGCATCATCGTATAGTTTTAATACCTCTGAGATGAGTGTGTCTTTGGATGAGCCAGTTTGTGGTGAAGAAGAGACCTTGGGAGAAACCATTGGAGAAATGCTAGCCATAAAAACTGTGTGTGCAGTAGGTCCATCATCCACATCAGAGTCGTATGCATCACAATCAGCGACTTGAAAGGCATTCTGATGATTGTGACCTATCTCCTGAATAGGCTGCTCATCCACATCTGCATCATAGGTCTTGGCATTGCCCTCAGCTAGAAACAGAAATTCCTCTTCATCCAAAGCAGCACCATTATCCTGAGCTTGTACAAGCAGCATCTTATCTCTGAAGTAATCAGCATTCTGTGGACGCTTTGGAGATGTGCAGTTCCTTGCAATGTGTCCCTCACCACCACAGTTATAACATTTGATCGGCTTAGCTTGACCTTGATTACCATTCCTTCCTCGATTTTGATTACCAACATAACCTCTACCAGCTCCACCTCTTCCCTGATCATACTGTCTTTCCTGAACTGGTTGCACCACGATCCTCCCATCTTTAACAATAGCTTAATTATGTGGGTTAGATGCTGTTCTGAGGTTGTTGTTGGTTTGTGGGAGAGAATTCATGTTTTGACTAATCAGAAGAGCTAGTTGATTAATGAAGTTACCCACGTGTGCATCAGCATCAGCTTGTTTGAACATAGGATCAGGAATGAGTTTGTGATTACCATTACCCAAGGGTATGACTTGTGAGGCTTTGGTTGTGATTCTGATGTTTAAGTAGAAGGCAGTTGAGTCATTAGACGAGCTTGACTCTCCCTGGTTGGTTTTAAACTGATTAAGAATCATTTTTTCAAACATAGCGTGTCTCTCATTCTGAAGGAGGAAGGCATAGAGTTGCTCGTAGTTTGTATTCTTCAATCCTTTAGTGAGCTTCACAGAGGTGACAAACTTGTGCCATTCGGGATTCATGTTGTTCACAAATTTTGAGTTCAGCTGAATGTTAGGCATAGTCATTCTGATGTTCCTCATATCATTCACCAACTTATGAAATCTCACATAGTACTCATAGACACTCTCATCTGGTTTCATCTTGAAGTGTTCAAATTCGTCATAGAGTTGTGATTCTCTGTCTTCCATAGTTAATTCAGAACCTGAGAGAAGCATCTTGACATTATCCCATACTGCCTTTGCTTCGGTGTTGTGATTGATCAGCTTGTAGATGTCTTTAGGAAGACCTTGAAGAACAATGTTAGAAGCCCTGATATCTGCAGCGAATCTCTTTTTCTCCTTATCATCAAGCTCATCATACATTTTAGGTCTGTCCATTCCGTAAATAGGAGTTCCATCTTCATTAGTATCAAGTATATCTCTAGTCGTCTCAACTCGATACGGTCCTTCATCAATGGATTTCAGAATGTTGACACCATTTTCCTTTCCAAGACAGTACAATCTGATTCGTTGAGCCCAAGAGTCGTAGTCAGTTCTGTCAAGCATGGGTGGACGAGTATCTGAACCAGTTGCTTGAACATCCTCGGCAACAGTGGAGATGATGGTAGAAACGTTGGTAGACATGTTAACAAATTATACGGGATTTTATAACTCTATGATTAAACCGGGAAATAGATTCTTTCACGGGATTTTACTAAATCAAGAGAAAACCGTAAAAAAATCACCCAAGTCGCTAGAAGATAATGCACCAAGTTGCTAACACCTAATTCGCTATACCACCAAGTCGCTACAGTCCCAAATCGCTAAACAAATGCAAGTCGCTAAGTAGTAACTCGCTAAGCCTCAAGTCGCTAGCAAAATTTTGGCAGCAATTCGCTAGACAAGTCGCTAAAGATTCAAGTCGCTAAAGAGCAACTCGCTACAGACCAAGTCGCTAACACCAAATCGCTACCCGTAGTGGAGAGTCCACTACTTGTACTGTTAGTCGCTAGGCCTAAGTCGCTAGCTCCAAAACTGTAACTCGCTACAAAATTGCAAAGCAAGTCGCTACTAAGAAACAACTCCGTAGGTCAAGTCGCTAGCATGAAAAACAACATAAAAATCACTTTTCAATCCAAAAACAACCCAACCAAGATGATTCAAGCTTACCAAATGAAAACCTAAACACTTGTGATGATTCTAAACATAAAAGTACTAACAAAATCCAAGCTTTAACACAAGAAATCAACCAAATGATGCACAAACCACTAAACTTTTTCAAACTAAAAAACCACCTAAAAACCACTAAAACTCCAAAGTTGTGCAAGATATGATCTAACCATGGCTCTTGATACCAATTGTAAGATATTAGTTTTCACATATACATCAAACCATAACACAAAGTGGCGTATGAATGGAATTCTTAGAGAGAGAAAGTTAGAGGTTTAGGGAACTTAGTGAGAGAAAGTGAAAGATATTATTATGAGCTCCAACTCTCTACCTTGGGAGGTAGAGAGTATTTATAGTCTTACATAAAATGCCACACATCGGGCTGTGGATTAGGCATACAGTGGGTAAAGACCCGTCCGTCCTCCACGGTGTTACTTAACTAAATACTACTTAACTTAAAAGAACTACGACTACGAGCTTTCTAACGATTACATATACTTGAGGTGACCGACTCTTTAATACCTGGAATTTCTAATTCCTAACAATTTGAAGCTTAGCAAGGTCTTCTGCATAACTTGAATCACTTGCAGTCACACCAGAAGAGTCTTTAGGCTCACTACCTGAAAAGTGGTTAGTAGGAAAAGAAGGAACAATAATAAGTTGTTCATCACACTCTGAGTCTGAATCATCATCTGAGGTATCTGCAATGTTAGTTTGTGAATCTTGTGTACCTGTAGATTGATTAGCTTTGAAACGAGTATAATCTAGGTGATCAATCAAATAGTCAAGGTCAAAATACCATTCATGACCTGCCCCCTGAACATTAGGTTTATCCTCAAGAAATCTCAGATTGAGTGTTTCCTCTATCCTTTTGGCAGATAAATTATAAACCCTATAAGCCTTACTATAAGCAAAATAACCAACAATATACCCCTCATCAGCTTTCCCTTCAAATTTACCCAAATGATCACTGGTATTCAAAATAGTCACATGACAACCAAAAGGTTTAAAGTAGCTAATGGTGGGAACCTTCCTAGACAAAAGTTCATAAGGTGTTTTGTTGTGAGGTCTAGTAATCAACCCTGTTCAAAACATAACAAGCAGTGCTAACTGCTTCAGTCCAAAACATGGTAGGAAACTTAAAGTCAGCAAGCATAGATCTTGCTGCTTCTATAAGGGTTATATTCTTTCTTTCAGCAACCCCATTTTGTTGTGGGGTCCTGGCATTGCTATACTCCCTTTTAATCCCCTTAGACCCACAGAGTTCTATTAATTTTGCATTTTTTAACTCTGTCCCATTGTCATACCTTATAACTTTAACCTTTTTGTTTAGCTGGTTTTCAATAAGGGCAATAAAGTCTTTAAGAATCTGAAAAGTTTCATCCTTAGAACCCAAAAAGAATACCCAAGAAAACCTGCTATAGTCATCAGTAACCACCAGGAAAAAGTACTTGTGATCAATACTTCTGATAGAAGTAGGACCAAAAAGATCCATATTAAGTAACTGAAGAGGTTCTGAAATGGTGCTCACTGCAGTAATGGCCTTGTAAGTAGCTTTGTGTTGCTTTCCTTTGTTGCAGGCCACACAGTTATGCTTATTAGTGAAGACTTTGGAAGGAAGCCCGTGGACCAATCCATGTTTTGCTAGCTTGTTGATGGTTTTGAAATTCACATGTGCCATCCTTCTATGCCATTTGTTAGATTCATCCAAGGATGCTTTTGCCACCAAACAAGCCAAATCACCTACAGGTTGGACATCATTTAAATTGAATATGTAGAGATTGTGTCTTCTTGGAACCTTAAGTACAACCCGACTTTCATCAGGTACCTTGAAGTCTTTAGAAAGCACAAGACATTCATTTGCAGTGAAGAGAACACTATTCTTCTTGTCACAAATTTGTAAAATAGAGAACATGTTGAAATGATTAAGCTCTTTCACATAATAGACATTTTCAAAATCCAGCTTGGAAGTCCTAATGGTTCCTTTCCTAGTTATCTTGCCATCTTCTTCTCCAAAAGTAACAGTGCCTCCATGAATGGTTACAAAATCATGCAACATGTCTTTGTTCCCTGTCATACTTCTAGAACATCCACTGTCAACTATACCTAAATCTTTATTTGAATGAGGATTATCCTACAATAAAAGAAATATACAACAACATTAGTATCTATGGGAGACCCAAGTCATGACTAACTTGGGCCTGCCTCGTGGATTAAACAAATTTAGACCATGTAGATTGATGAGATCCACCATTTTTCTTGGACCCCTTCTTCAAGTATGGTTTGCATTGTCTGCAAGAACAACCTGTTGAGGACTTAACAGCGGTGTCCCATCTTCCCCCCCCCCCCCCCCGCCATGTACATTGGGTCATAATAAACAGGCCTAAATTCATTCTGAAAGTAAGTGCTCGTAGGCCTAAATAATGGTCTAGCCAGTCCTCACATGTGTTGCTTGAGGAACAAATGGGAGAATATTATTAACATCATTCCATATTAGTCTAGACTTCTGTTGGTTAGCACACACACCCATTCTTTTCTCATAATAATCACAATCCTTAATAAGATGATAAGTACTACCACAAACAAAACAAGATTTATTTCAAAAATATTTGTTCATAACATGAGATGTCTTATTACAAACAAACTTATCAAAACCAAAGCCAGAAACTGAATTGTTTTTAACAGAACTAAAGGAAATGTCTTCAAAAGAAGCTGTCTTTGAAATGGATTCATCAGCAGCTACTCTTCGGGAAGGGTCAATAGTCTTGGGTAAGGCAGACTTGTCACTTGAATCACAACTGGCAAAGTCATTAGAATTGGTCTCTGAGGTCTTGTCACTGAAAGAACAAGAGACAAAGTCATTAGATTTACTTCCAGATTCAAGTAAGTCATTGGACTTGTTGCCATAAGTCATATGTGATTCATCAAAGTCTATGTGTGTGGAGGGTGGCTTAAATGTTCCTGTTATCGGTGGAGAAACATAATTCATTGCTCCTTCTTTGACATACTTAACAGAATTTGAAAATTTTCTTCCTCAGGGGTAGGGTAAAAAACACTTGGGTCATCGGGGTCATAAAATTCATCTGGCCCTATATAATCCCTGAGTCCCAACCCAATCTTAGTTTTTACAAACATAGAACTGTCAATCAACTTAAATAGATGCTTAGATTGTTCTTGCCACTGATTATGTCTAGCCACTTCACTGTCTAACTTAGCCTGTAAGTCCTGTTTTTCTAAGTTCACCTTAGCATTTTCATTCTCAAAATATTTTAACAAATTAGTAGTATTTTCTAAATCTCTTTCTAACACCCTAATCTTTTCTTCATATGCCAACTGATTATTTTGGTACCAAACCTTTTGTTTTTCCAAAGTTTTAACTGTATTTTTATAAGCTTGAACCTGTACATAATAATCTTTATATTGAGCTTCTATATCATCAATCTCCTTTTTAAGTTCAACATATTTATCATGACAACCAAACACACAAATATGTACCTGAGATGAGATACCCATCAAAGCAAATTCCACAGCATCATCTTCTGTCTCACATCTAACAAGCATTCCAAACTGATGAGAAGCACCGCTTTCCTCATCTGCAGGCTCATGTCCAGTCCAATCAACTATTGAATCAACAGATACTAGGGCTTTAGGTTCCTCATGTTCTTTGATCTTGAATGCAGAGCATCTTTTCTTGTCATTTGCCTTCTTTTTAGTGCATTCCCTGGCAAAGTGACCCAGTTGATTGAATTCGTAACACCTAACCTTCTTCTTATCAAACCTTGTTGCATCCCTTCCCTTGACTTGGACCTTTTTTCCAGCCTTCTTTTCAAACTTGTTGATTTTCAATGAAAGCATAGCCATCTGCCACTTTATATCCAATTCCTCCAAGTCCAACTTATCAATTTGATCAAAATCTTCATAAGCTAGTTGCTTTTGTGGTTCACTTTCAGCAACAAACGAATAAAGTACATCTTCCAAAACATTACCAGACTTTAAGTGTGTCCTTGGTCCAGAAGAGGTGTATAAGGTTGATGTTGATGATTGTCACACCCCCAAATTACCTGTTTTGCAGCGGAATGAAATTCCTGGGGATTGACTGTCATAGCATCACAATCACAGTTATATTGAACGACCTAAAGTGTCGTTTGGAAAATACATCGTTTGATTTAATAAAATAATCAAAGTTTACAAAGTAGGTCCCAAATGTAAATCAACTTGTGCGGAAATAAGTTTGTTACAATTCAAACGATGTTTTATAATACGTAAAACCCAAGTGAGACGCGTCGTCATCGCGACTCCATGATGTGTCCAAATGCATGCCATGAAGTGAATACCTTAGATACCTGAGATAAAACATGCTAAAAGTGTCAACACAAAGGTTGAGTGAGTTCATAGAGTTTGAGTTGAAATGTAAGGCCTTTCAAAAATCGTTTATGCAGCAAAGGCATTGAAAATCCACTCAGTTCCAAGTTCCGCCCATACAAAACTTGCAACCTGTGTGTTCACAACCCATTGCCAAAATGTGTAATGTTTATGTTCAAATGCATGATGTCCAATGAATTCATATAATAGTGCATGATTTACTGTATCAATAATTACTTGACGTAATTATACCAAGACCTTTAGTTCAATGAAAATCCCAAGACATTCAGCCCAATGATAATCCCAAGACATTCAGCCCAATGATAATCCCAAGACATTCAGCCCAATGATAATCCCAAGACATTCAGTCCAATGATAATCCCAAGACATTCAGCCCAATGATAATCCCAAGACATTCAGTCCAATGATAATATGATGTAGAATATGACTAAACATTCAATTCAGTTAAGCATGTAGTTTCAAATAATCATGATAGTCATAAAAACAGTTTGAGCATGTATCTCCCCCAAAAGTAATTCAAAACGTATAAAGGTAGGGGCTATGAAAACTCACTTGGTAAACTGAGGCGATGACAAAAGTGAGTACACCGAGGTATAATGTGAAACTTTAATCTTGACCTATGATGAATGTTATGATATGTAATGAGTTGCAATGTAATGTTATGCATGCATTTCGTATGTTATTTATACCATTTGCGGGTTTTGAAAATATTACTTGTCGTCGAAAAATACCCTTTTGACGTCTTGACCCTTCAAAAATGACTTTACATGTTTTTACGTCAAAATGTCATCCTACAATGGTTTTATAATGATTTTTGGTGAAATTACCATTTTTCGTCGCAAAACAATGTCGTCGGAAAAATCATGAAATTAACAAAAATGGCTCCGGAAAAGTAGTCGTAAAACGGTGTACGTCGATCGTTAGAGAACGAACTCGACGGTTTTGGAAAGTTTGTATCGATATCTAAAAGTTTCAGTTCAGGCATTTTCGTCCAAAAGGTCTCGATCATAAAGATATTAAGGGCTAAAGATAGTGATTTTGTTGAATTGTGTGCAGAAAATTGAGTTTCGGCCAAGTTTGAACATCTGTAATTAATTTACTATAACTCCGCTTGGCAAACAGCTTTTTGTTTTGAAAAATATGGCCGATGAACTTGATTTTACTAGAAGACATTTCGTTCTAAAAAGTTTCACATCATGGTTAAAAACTGCCGCAAACTTAGCCTTCACAGCTAATGAAATACTTGTAACGTAAAAATAATATAATTTTTCAGAAAATAATATTTACGGCAACTTTATGAAAACGGCCATATCTTTGTCGTTTTAAATCCGTTTTCTACGTAATATATGTCCTTAGCTTCGTATCGAAGTAAACTAATATATTTTTGAGAAGTCGAAATAATTTGTGAAGCTTAAGGCTCATTTTTGACCCGAAAATACTAAAAACAGCAAGCTGAAATTTTCTGAAAATATACGTTTCGTCGTCAAACTTTAAAAATCCATAACTTCTTCGTTATAAGTCCGTTTTTATCCGTTCAAGCGGCCACGGATTCGTTTTAAAGTGTATTTTCTAAATATCAAGGCCAAAGTTTCGTACCAACAGTAGGTTTTTCCAGAAATTCGAATTAAGGACAGAACATAAAAATATACATATCGAAAATAGTTTTTCTCGGACAAAACCTATTCTAATCCCTTCAAATCAACTCCAAACTAATCTAATCCTACCATACACCTTCTTAGGGTGTCATGGGTTCCTAATCACCATCAAGACCAAAGAATACCATGGGAATATTTATAGGATGACCAATATATATAAATAACTTCTAAAATCATGAAATAAATGGTATAAATCACATATCATGCATATAAGCTCCAAAAATGAAAAGAAACATATGAAAATGAAAAGGAAACATGAAAATGATAAAAACTAACTTACTAGTGAAAATGATGAGGTGAAAGTAACAAGGATTAGCCTAAATACTCTTGGTTTTTATTTCAAAACCTTATATAGAGTATATATTAGATTGATTATACACTTGAGAAAATTTTTGATGATGACCCCTTTGCTTCTTGATGTAGAACCGGTTATGAAGCACCCAAAAGAGAGAGGAAAAAGTTTTAACACTTGAATGAGTATGTGAAAAATGAATGAAATAATTTTAGTCATGTAAGACTTTATGAGAAAGTGTAGGAACATGTACAATCAAAACCTTACCACATTTATAACACACCCTCCCTAAGGGCCGGTTTTTGGGGCTTCATGTTTTCTCAAGATATTTTTTTTTTCTTTTTATAAACTTATGTATTATTTGTATAATTTTGACAAAAGTGTAAGTAAAAGGTATAGGTAATTGCAACTTTTTGGTACAAATAAGTTTTTAGTAAATCAAAATAGAATGTAATGAGGTAATAAAAATTGTAAAAAAATACATTCCTTGTGAAATTTGGGTGATAAAATAATTATCGTATAATTTTTAAGAAACACGTCGCAATAATTTAACTTTTACGATTTATGTACCAAATAAATTTGAAACACTAGGAAAACTAACAATATAGTTTTTATGAACTAATTGTATGTTTAAAAATACATCGGGATCATTTTTGAAAGTAACGGATTAAATATTAAAAATAATAACTCACGCGATAACGTTTATTAAATATAAAAATTACGCGTTGAAGGTGAAATGAAATGTCGTGAATGAACTAATGAGATGCAAATGATGTCAATGAAATGTAGACTAATCTTAGTCCATATGAAATGTACGTGATGTCATGATCATGAATTCGCCGCTAAACCTTTAAGGTTACGCGAATTTGAAACAAGTAAACCAAGTTTACTATAAATGTTGAAATAATGAGACATGAATCGTGTCGAGAAATGACCTGAAAGTACGGGTTGTCACATTCGCCCATCCAAAAAGGAATTCAGTCCCTGAATTCAGTTCGTGTTAGTCTATCGGGTTTAGGGTTTGATGAGGCAAGCCTTCCCATTCTCGAGCAAAACCCTCAAAAGACTTTTTGGTAACCGATTTTTACTTAATCTCACAACTCATCAAACAAGAACTGTCATGAGATTAGGCTAAATCGGTTTAGGTAACGACTTGTTTCTAGCTCGATCTTTGCAACTCATCAAACAAGAACTGTCACTCGGATCAAACTGGAAACAAGTGGTTTGAAGAAAATCTTTTGAAAATTTGGCTCGATTACGGAATTGCTTACTCATATAAGACTACTACTCCCTTCATTGCATGATTCTTCCTGAATTAGACATAGGTGATCAGGCTATGTATAATTTAGGAGTAACTATGCAATGCTTGGACTAATCGACTCATATGTTGTTTGGTGTTGAGTCAACTGATGTTAAAATTGTGATGAACATCGAGGAGAGAAGACATGGAGAAGTGTCGTTTAAATGATAGTTAAAGTAAAAAGAATAAAAATCCTCGTAAATGATAACAAATCGGAAAGAAAATAAAGTACGATAGATGAGAATATTTTACAACGAGTGGTTTATCAAACAGAAATACATCTTAGGTTATAAAGATTCGGGTACGATGGAAAACATAAACTTAGTACGACATAATACATAAGGAGAAATAAGACTGTTAGTTTCCGAACTTCTTCAGTCTTCCGCGTCGTTGATACCTTGACGAGCTCCTCCTCCTCCTTCTAACATATATACATTCCCATGAGCACCTTCGACTTGTTGACCTTGGTTTTGAGGACATTGACTTCGATAGTGTCCTTGCTCCCTACATCCGAAGCACGTAACTATGGTCTTGCCTCTACAATTCCTAGCATGGTGTCCTAGTTTTTGACACTTGTAGCACTTAACAGGGCAAAGACCCGTGTGATGATACTTACATCGATTACATAGTAGGTAGGTTCCAGCATAACCTCTGCCTTCTATTGGTGCAGCAACATAAACCATTGCAGTCTCTTGCCCTCTATTCTGTTGTTGATGATGGTTATTGTTACGGTTTTGGTTGTTGTTGTTATAATCTCCTTGATCGTCTTCCCATTTTCTTTTGTTGTGGTTGATTTGGTTATCGTCGTTGTTGTCGTTGTTGTTTTGGTTATTGTAGTAGTTGGTGCGGTTGTTGGGGTTGTTGTTGTTTTGGTTGGTGTTGGTGTACTTGCCTCTCTTCACTACCTGGGCCATGAGCTTTTGAGTCAATCGAATAGCTTCCTCAATCGTTTGCGGGTCAGAAGAAGTCACATCGCCTTGAATAATCTCGGGAAGTCCTTCAATGAAAGCCTCTAGTAGCTTCTCATTATCCGAAACCATAGATGGGCATAACACGGCCAATTCTTGAAACCTTCGAATGTAAGTGTCAATATCGTACCTAATAGTTGCCAACTCGTAGAATTCGGTCTCCAACTTCTTCATTTCCGTTCGAGGACAAAATTTCTTAGTCACCAAACCCTTAAATTCCTCCCAAGTAAGCTTGAAAGCATTTTCCATTCCAATCGGTTGAGCATATGAATTCCACCATGATAATGCTCCATCGAGTAATGTACTTGTAGCAAATTTAACCTTACTATCATCCGGACAGTTACAAAGCAAAAACACAGATTCCAACTTTTCAAACCATCGAACCATGGCTGTAGCTCCCTCGGTACCTCGAAACTTAGTGGGATCTCCACTCTTGAAATCCTTGTAAGAACAGCTCTTAACTCCGGATCCTCCTGCATTTCCAGCAGCAGCAGCAAGCCTTGCGGCTACAGCAGCAGTCGCGGCCTCGGCAGCAGCAGCAGCCACCGTTTCCCTTTCAATTCTTAGAGCATCGGCTATGCTATCATTCACCAACTTTTGAATAGCCGCTTGGGTCATTTCAGCTGTGGCTTTCTTCGGTGCCATATCTTCTTCAAAACAAGAGGAAATGTGAGACGTAGCAAAATCCGATGTTAATAATAAACGCTCCAAAGAAATGTGATAAGAAATGATAAATTTGAGGTTATGTTTCAAAATGATCGACGGTTTTCGAAAAGATGGGTTATGAGGTGTTGTAAGTGCTTCAATGTATAATGGTTTAGTGACTTAATGTGTGAATAAAGTGTAACTCGGCATGCTAGTGGTGAAACAAAGGAGTGAGAGTGACTTCGCCCTATTTAAAAGTTTATCTCGGCATTCGTCGTTATCGATGATGAATCAGCTGATATAAAAATTGTGATAAGGAACGACAAGGAATTCTCCACGTTAGAGTATGAGGAAAAGATAATGGGATGGGTATTTAAGGGCATCCATGTGACAATCCTTATGAAATGAAAGTAAATAACTCGAAAAATGTACATATAAATCGCATGCAAAGTGAACATGCACTTGTGATGAAATGATGAGATGCTATGATAATGTAGTTATAGTCTAGGGTCAATGATGCAACCTAGTTCTCTATAACTGAAGCTCTGATGCCAATCTGTCACACCCCCAAATTACCTGTTTTGCAGCGGAATGAAATTCCTAGGGATTGACTGTCATAGCATCACGATCACAGTTATATTGAACGACCTAAAGTATCGTTTGGAAAATACATCGTTTGATTTAATAAAATAATCAAAGTTTACAAAGTAGGTCCCAAATGTAAATCAACTTGTGCGGAAATAAGTTTGTTACAATTCAAACGATGTTTTATAATACGTAAAACCCAAGTGAGACGCGTCGTCATCGCGACTCCATGATGTGTCCAAATGCATGCCATGAAGTGAATACCTTAGATACCTGAGATAAAACATGCTAAAAGTGTCAACACAAAGGTTGAGTGAGTTCATAGAGTTTGAGTTGAAATGTAAGGCCTTTCAAAAATCTTTTATGCAGCAAAGGCATTGAAAATCCACTCAGTTCCAAGTTCCGCCCATACAAAACTTGCAACCTGTGTGTTCACAACCCATTGCCAAAATGTGTAATGTTTATGTTCAAATGCATGATGTCCAATGAATTCATATAATAGTGCATGATTTACTGTATCAATAATTACTTGACGTAATTATACCAAGACCTTTAGTTCAATGAAAATCCCAAGACATTCAGCCCAATGATAATCCCAAGACATTCAGCCCAATGATAATCCCAAGACATTCAGCCCAATGATAATCCCAAGACATTCAGTCCAATGATAATCCCAAGACATTCAGCCCAATGATAATCCCAAGACATTCAGTCCAATGATAATATGATGTAGAATATGACTAAACATTCAATTCAGTTAAGCATGTAGTTTCAAATAATCATGATAGTCATAAAAACAGTTTGAGCATGTATCTCCCCCAAAAGTAATTCAAAACGTATAAAGGTAGGGGCTATGAAAACTCACTTGGTAAACTGAGGCGATGACAAAAGTGAGTACACCGAGGTATAATGTGAAACTTTAATCTTGACCTATGATGAATGTTATGATATGTAATGAGTTGCAATGTAATGTTATGCATGCATTTCGTATGTTATTTATACCATTTGCGGGTTTTGAAAATATTACTTGTCGTCGAAAAATACCCTTTTGACGTCTTGACCCTTCAAAAATGACTTTACATGTTTTTACGTCAAAATGTCATCCTACAATGGTTTTATAATGATTTTTGGTGAAATTACCATTTTTCGTCGCAAAACAATGTCGTCGGAAAAATCATGAAATTAACAAAAATGGCTCCGGAAAAGTAGTCGTAAAACGGTGTACGTCGATCGTTAGAGAACGAACTCGACGGTTTTGGAAAGTTTGTATCGATATCTAAAAGTTTCAGTTCAGGCATTTTCGTCCAAAAGGTCTCGATCATAAAGATATTAAGGGCTAAAGATAGTGATTTTGTTGAATTGTGTGCAGAAAATTGAGTTTCGGCCAAGTTTGAACATCTGTAATTAATTTACTATAACTCCGCTTGGCAAACAGCTTTTTGTTTTGAAAAATATGGCCGATGAACTTGATTTTACTAGAAGACATTTCGTTCTAAAAAGTTTCACATCATGGTTAAAAACTGCCGCAAACTTAGCCTTCACAGCTAATGAAATACTTGTAACGTAAAAATAATATAATTTTTCAGAAAATAATATTTACGGCAACTTTATGAAAACGGCCATATCTTTGTCGTTTTAAATCCGTTTTCTACGTAATATATGTCCTTAGCTTCGTATCGAAGTAAACTAATATATTTTTGAGAAGTCGAAATAATTTGTGAAGCTTAAGGCTCATTTTTGACCCGAAAATACTAAAAACAGCAAGCTGAAATTTTCTGAAAATATACGTTTCGTCGTCAAACTTTAAAAATCCATAACTTCTTCGTTATAAGTCCGTTTTTATCCGTTCAAGCGGCCACGGATTCGTTTTAAAGTGTATTTTCTAAATATCAAGGCCAAAGTTTCGTACCAACAGTAGGTTTTTCCAGAAATTCGAATTAAGGACAGAACATAAAAATATACATATCGAAAATAGTTTTTCTCGGACAAAACCTATTCTAATCCCTTCAAATCAACTCCAAACTAATCTAATCCTACCATACACCTTCTTAGGGTGTCATGGGTTCCTAATCACCATCAAGACCAAAGAATACCATGGAAATATTTATAGGATGACCAATATATATAAATAACTTCTAAAATCATGAAATAAATGGTATAAATCACATATCATGCATATAAGCTCCAAAAATGAAAAGAAACATATGAAAATGAAAAGAAAACATGAAAATGATAAAAATTAACTTACTAGTGAAAATGATGAGGTGAAAGTAACAAGGATTAGCCTAAATACTCTTGGTTTTTATTTCAAAACCTTATATAGAGTATATACTAGATTGATTATACACTTGAGAAAATTTTTGATGATGACCCCTTTGCTTCTTGATGTAGAACCGGTTATGAAGCACCCAAAAGAGAGAGGAAAAAGTTTTAACACTTGAATGAGTATGTGAAAAATGAATGAAATAATTTTAGTCATGTAAGACTTTATGAGAAAGTGTAGGAACATGTACAATCAAAACCTTACCACATTTATAACACACCCTCCCTAAGGGCCGGTTTTTGGGGCTTCATGTTTTCTCAAGATATTTTTTTTTCTTTTTATAAACCTATGTATTATTTGTATAATTTTGACAAAAGTGTAAGTAAAAGGTATAGGTAATTGTAACTTTTTGGTACAAATAAGTTTTTAGTAAATCAAAATAGAATGTAATGAGGTAATAAAAATTGTAAAAAAATACATTCCTTGTGAAATTTGGGTGATAAAATAATTATCGTATAATTTTTAAGAAACACGTCGTAATAATTTAACTTTTACGATTTATGTACCAAATAAATTTGAAACACTAGGAAAACTAACAATATAGTTTTTATGAACTAATTGTATGTTTAAAAATACATCGGGATCATTTTTGAAAGTAACGGATTAAATATTAAAAATAATAACTCACGCGATAACGTTTATTAAATATAAAAATTACGCGTTGAAGGTGAAATGAAATGTCGTGAATGAACTAATGAGATGCAAATGATGTCAATGAAATGTAGACTAATCTTAGTCCATATGAAATGTACGTGATGTCATGATCATGAATTCGCCGCTAAACCTTTAAGGTTACGCGAATTTGAAACAAGTAAACCAAGTTTACTATAAATGTTGAAATAATGAGACATGAATCGTGTCGAGAAATGACCTGAAAGTACGGGTTGTCACAATGATGAGCTTTGGCTATCAGCATATGACATCTTGTTATTATTACTTGTAGTACTAACAAATGCTGAATTAGTTGGAGTAGGAGAATAGCTTGAGTGTCCCTTGATGTCAATCTCAAGTGTCCTAAGCTTATTGTACAAGTCATCAAATCTCATGTACTCAAGTCTACCCTTTGTCTTGAGAGTGATGCAGACTTGTGACCAGGAAGAAGGAAATGCCCTTAAGAACTTGGTATTACAGTTTGCATTGTCTGGTTTTAACTGTAACTGATTGAGTTGACTCAAGATCTTCTAAAACCTATCATAACCTTTGTGTCAGCCTTCATCTTCAAAGATCTTGAACTCTTGGAACTCCTGCTTTACCATGGTCTTTCTCATCTTTTTGGACTCATCGTTACCTCCAAATCTTGCTTTAATAGCCATCCAAATTTCCTTAGCATCATCAAGGTGATGAAAATCACCCATATGGTCATCTGGGAGTGACTAAAGCAAGATAGTCCTTGCCTTGGTCTCCCTTTGGACAACAATATGTTCATCAGCAGAAACAGGAGGAAGAATCACTACGTTGCCTTTAGTGTCTCTTCCAGTTTTCTTTCTGCTGTTACCATTCAGAACGACATTCCAGAGGTTGTAATCACTATTTGTGATCCATTTCTCCATCTTCATCGCGCAGATCTCATACTCATCCTTCTTGAGGTAAGGAAACTTGGCATTATTGTTTGACAAGGTGGTGGTTACAACTTGTTGAACTTACTGTGTCCGAGTTTTCCCTTGAGAGGCATTAGAATCATCTCCTGCTTCTGACATTGTAAGAGTGTTTGGGGGTTTTTAAGAGATAAAAGTGTTCTTCTTTGACAGAGACTCTCACTAGGCTCTGATACCACTTGTTGGATCAGTCCTAGATAGATCTTTGAGCCTTTGGTAATGGATAGAAAACTTATGTAATTACAAGTAAACTATATGAGAATCTCTAATAAACTTACGTTTATGCGGAAAAATAAACACAAGAGTTAAAGAAGATGAAATACTAATAAACATGTTAATACAAATAAGCCGTAAAAACGTTTATTTATATTTTACGATCTTGTAATGTTTTTTCGATAACAAAAGTAAGATCATTTTAAGGAAACAAATAAAATACGTAAATGGTTTGAACTAATTGTTTTCTAACACACTTACGCTTTCACATAAAACACTAAAACTAGTATAAGTGATTTTATGATTTAGATACATATGTACACCAACTAGTGTTTACATATTGGGTTAAACATATACTTAAACTAAGTATACTAAAATGGGTAAAAACTAAGTGTATGCTAAATTAGGTAAATACAAGTATATACTAAATGGGTAAATACTAGCAAATGGTTTTGACCCATAACCCATGGTTTTATATATACCACTTAACCAAGTTCATTGTATCCTTAAGATACATTGTATCTAGAAAGAAAACCATGGATCAACCCATAACCCATGACCCATGACCCATAACCAAAAATACTCATGGGCAAAGAGGAGCGTTCCACGGATCCCTGGCTTTGTGCTAGCCGGATCCCAAGTGGAAGGGATCCGTGGGATCCGGGGAAACAGTAGGATTTTTCTCTATAAATAGTGAGCCATTTCTTTATTATTTCTCACCCCTCTCTAACATACTTTCTCCCCTGAGTTAAATCTCACTAACCTTAGATCCAAGAGATCTATGTTTGTAGTCTTGTTTTTGTGTGATCTTTTAGGTTCCTCTTAAAGGCAAGATCACCACCTTTGAAGTCGAGCAAGCTCAAGTCCATGAGTTGCCAAGCTTCCTCATCATCAAGGCTATTGAAGTCCTCTTGTTTATGATCCCTTTCTTTCTTCAAAGAAGCGTAGTATTAAAGACATTAGTGAAAGATGTCTCAAGTGTCAAGACGAAGATATTAGTGAAGGGTATCTATCGTCTATAGGATAAGCACTTGTGGTAGGTGCTTAGAAGTCAAGACAAGAAGCATTAGTGAAAGGTGATTAGAAGTCAAGACTTGAAGCATTAGTGAAAGGTGCTTCGAAGTAAAGACACAAGACATTAGTGAAAGGTGTCTTGTAGATCTAGTCAAAGGCATTAGTGAAAGGTGCCTTAGATGTACATTTGATATGGTGTGTTTTCGATGTACTAGATAGACTAGCATTAGATCCAAGGATATTGATGTCCTTGATGATGTTGTAAAGGAGTAGATCTCCTTTGGGATTAGTCGTTGGTGTAGTGTGGTAGTAGTTCCTCCATTGCAATGGAACTAGGTGCTTAGCCTAGTACCTAATAAAGGGTAGGCGATGTTGTGAAGGTGTAGTTCACCTAAGGTGTAAAAGAACTCGGTGGTTAGCCTAGCACCGTATAAAGGGTAGGCGACATTGTGTAGGTGTGGTTCGCCTTGGTGTGAAAGAACTCGGTATTTAGCTTAGTACCGGAAAAAGGTTAAGCGACGTTGTGAAGGCTTCTCCGCTACAAGGAGATTGGTGTAGTGTTTACAAACTCTCGAGTAGGTGACTCGGGGAGTGGAGTAGGGTAAGGAAGGTGTCCTTGTAGCCGAACCACTATAAATACTCGCGTTGTGGTTTTGTGCTTCTTACTCTTATCTTTTCATTACATATCTTTATATGCTTGTTTATCAACATCCAACACACACAACCAAATAGATTGACATAAGTCGATCTAAATAGATTAAAAGGAAGTTTTAATTGGTAAAACTATTCAACCCCCCCTTCTAGTTTTCCACAATTGGCATCAGAGCTTGTTACCAAGTTTCTTGAAGTATATTGTACTGTAAAAACTTGATACGATCCATAGTTAATTGAAAACTACAAAGAAGGTTTTTTATAAAAACAAACACCATATTTTTCAAAAACTATATGTTTGGATGTTGAGTTGATAACAACATTTTTTTTATATATATCTTTTCATTTAATTGCACTAATCTTCTTTGTGATGGTGATTAGTCAAAGCTCATACCCACCAAGCTTAGGAGACACTTGGTAACAAGAATACCTTCCTTAAGAAGGTATCTTAAACGCTAAGGAGCGGGAATCGTCTAAGTGACATTTGTCATTTGTAAAGACATTCCTAAGTGCACTCGAGGTATGACTTTCCACTTATATCTGAATGATATTAGTTTAGTTAATAAGTGTTATATGTTAGGTATCTATTTGAGTAAATTTTTGTGTTTACACATGATCTACATGAAGCTTCGTTAGGAAGCCTTTTTCTCTCATACGTGTTATATTTCTAGTCTATAGTCATAGTATATATAGCTTATGTTTTATTTTTTTTAATCCTATAATAAAACAAAAACACGAATTTCAAAAATTCTTCCTTCCCTATT
This sequence comes from Chrysanthemum seticuspe, assembly GCA_019973895.1. NCBI lineage: Eukaryota > Viridiplantae > Streptophyta > Magnoliopsida > Asterales > Asteraceae > Chrysanthemum > Chrysanthemum seticuspe. Next base: position 189,707,781 of record BPTQ01000006.1, on the reverse strand, counting down.
TATAATCCCACTCGACGCCCACTTTATTCAATCCTCACATTTTCAAATTTTCCAATTTCAAAAAAAAAATTCCCTCTCATTTAAAAAACTTCATCTTCCTCCTCATTCCATCTCATCCGAAACCAAGAAGATCTGTCATCAACATGGTTTACATCGCACTTGTGCTCATCGCCCTAACACTCATCGCACTTGTGTTCCCTATGATGAAGTTCACATACGGAGACATTTACTTTGTGGTGTTAATCTGTTGGAATCACTCCTAAACTGTATTTCAAGTATTTATATTTCATATGCAATATGTAGCTTTATTATGGCCTTTATGTTTGTTTAAGGTCAAGCTTATGTAGAAGGCCCATAAGCTTAGGCCCAAGCCCACATAAGAAAGGAAGGGAACTAGGAGTGTTGCCCTAGCTTCCCTCCTATAAATACTCTTGTAAACCCTCATTTGAGGGTTGGTTGTTCAAGTTTTCTTTTCATTCACTCTCTTTGCCTTAACCGTATTATTATACGTGTGTGTATGTGTGATAACTTGTTCATCCGCCTTCATCTCTTTCTCTATAACTTGTGTTTGTAAAACTAGTGACCTAACAGTGGTATCAATCGCCAAATAGTTGGGTGTACTCGTTTGTTTTTGAAGTTTTTGGTTTTTGGGTCTTACGCGTAAAGATAACGCATTCTTTTGCTCTATTAAAAACTTATTTTTTACACTTTTTAATCCAAGATTCTTGTACTTCCAACGTTTTAAGGTGTTAAAATACTTGTTTTTGGCAAAAAGTTTCAAACTTTATGCGTGGATCATTGTTTTTGAACTAGTTTTTATTCGTGGGTGTATTTCTACGCATAACTGTTTTGAGAGCTTTGGATCATCAAGTTTCACACTTTTGTGTTATTTTGGTGTTATTGAAGCTATTTCATCACACAAAAACTGGTTTAGAAACATCTTTGGGCAAAATCAAAACTACGAGTAATCCTACGCGTACTGAAACCCTAAAATTACGCGTAAGATTTTCCTTGGTTTGATCTTCATTTTCCTGGTTTATTCCGTGTTTTCTTACTTGGATAAGTCTGAAAATACGTCGACTTTGGATATCTTTTGCACTGTGATAGTGTAAAAGATCATTTGGGCAAAAACCCTAAACTTACGCATAAGCATAAACTTACGCGGAGAAATCCTACGCATAAGATTCACTTTACGCGTAAACTTCGGTCTACGCATAAGGTAATCCTACGCCTACCTTTCTACGCCTAACTTTTGTCTACGCATAACTTTAGTGTTTTTCCTACTTACGCGTAAGCTAAAACCTACGCGTAACTCCTTATTGTTACGCGTAACTTTTGGTGTTTTTACGCATAAGTGCTACTTGGTTTCTTGTTTTCTCTACGCCTAAGGACACTTCATCAACAAAGGTTCATTCGACTACAAAGATCCATTTTTTACTACACAAGTTTAACAACATGTCTCAACCACCATACTCTAACTATTTTTCTCACACCTATAATCATCAACAACAACAACAATTAACTCCACAACATCAACAATGGAATCAACAACAAGCTATTTATCAACAACAATTTAATCAGCAACATACTCCACAACTTGGTGCAATTCCACAACCACAAATGGTTCAACCACCACCAAGCCTTCAAGTTCAACCCTACACAAATGATTTCAATCAACATCCATCAAGGAACACTATGAAGGAACCCACTTGGTTTGCAAAGATGTGTGAAGCTTTAAGCAGCCAACAATCAATTCATGAAGCTGGATCACTTGATAGACCTCCAATGCTCACTCCAGGAAACTACGATCAATGGGTGATAAGGTTCTTTAGGTTTTGTGATCTGAAGAAGCCACATGGAAAGTTCTTAAAGAAGGTTATCTTAGAAGGTCCATTTGAGATGCCTACTGTCATTGTACCCGGAGATCCAACTGCTGTTCCACCAAGAGATGAACAAACCAACATTGCTACGGTTGCAGATCTTAATGCTACAGAACTTCTACACTATGAAGCTGATGAAATTGCAATGGAATACATCCTCTTAGGATTACCAAACCCAATTCTTCGTAGTGTTGATGCTCAAAAGACTGCACAAAAGATGTGGGATCATATTCGTCTTCTTATGGAAGGATCTGTACTCAATCAGGAGGATTTAGAATCCAAAATTTACTTGGCTTATGAACACTTCATGATTGAACCTGGAGAGACACTAGAGTCCTATCATCATCGATTTTCAGACATCATCAATGATTTGGATAAACACAACATCATCATGCCAAGAATTGCAGTGAATACTAAGTTCCTGAGTAGTCTTGGTCCAGAATGGGAGAAGTATGTCATTTTTCTCCGTCAAGCGAAGAATATGCACCATTCTACTTATGGATTGTTGTACGATTACTTGAAGCCTCATGAAAAGGAAGTTGATCGGGAAAGGATTCTCCGTGCTCAAATGGCTAAACAGTCACATCCGGATAATCAACAACTTGCCTTGTATGCTCAACAGAATTATCCCTCTCAACCAGCAACTCAACCAACTGCTTCAAACACACCTTCACAGCAACAACCTCAAAAAAATCAACTGGTTCCATAAAACAACAACAATGCTCAAGCATATGTCAGTGAAGCGATTGAGGAAATCGATCCGTTCGAAGCATTGCAACAAGGATTTGTGATGATTGCTAATGCTTTTGGCCGTTACACCAACAAATCCAACAATCGTATTCGTTCCTCATCTAACACACGGACTCAAGCTGTTGTGAACAATGGACGTGTTGAAGTTCAGAATCGTGATTATGGTCGTCAAATGGCCGGTGGTCAAGGGTTTAATGCTGTGGGTAGGAATAACAACAGAGCTCAAGTGGTGGAACAGGGAAATGCTCAGAATCGGTTAAATGGTCTTAGATGCTACAACTGCAATGAGAAGGGACACCTGGCTAATGCATGCCCAAAGCCAAGGACTAGGGGCAATGCTTATTTCAAAGAGGCTTTACTTTTGGCTCTTAAGGATGAAGCTGGTGGATCTCTCACAGACAAAGAACTGAGCTTTATGGCAGATGCAGACTCAGATGATGATATGGAGGACTTGCAGGCCAATGCAGCTGTTATGTTGATGGCTAATATGCAAGAGTTACACATGAGTAAAACAGGCCCAGTGTATGACACTGATGGCTTGTCTCAGGTACCCGAACAAACCATCATCATATCTGAACTAATATCTCCATCAATATCTGAATCCGGCACGGCTCATAATGTTCAAAATGAGTCATCTACATCTCATTCTGACGATTTTCAAATAAACCCCGTAGTTACATTTGACGATCCAGATGACCTTATGGTTTCCCTTGATAATCAAATTGACTCCGTGGTTATACTTGAGGATCTAAATAATGATCATGTTGTGACTCACGTTGAACACGATGAACCGTTGCCTCATCCATATCTTGTTTTGTTACTTAAAGACCAACAATCCTAAATTGCTGAATGTGTTGCATTAAATAAGGACTTAAAAAGTAAAAATGCACTGTTAACCAAGGACTTTGAATGCTTACAAATGCAACTCAACTTTTTCAAAACTCAAGAAAACCGTGAAAAAGGTTTTGAAGACGCTTTTGCAAAATCTCATCAAAACGAAAAATATTTAGAGAAACAGATGCGTGATCTAGCCGCCTCGAAGAATGCTTTGTTGTCTGAATTAGAACAACTGAAACATGAACATAAAAAGCAAATTAACGCTCTCACCTTGGAAAATCAAAAAGCTAAGGCTGAGTTGTTAAATTGTCAAAAACAGTTCTCCGCATACAAAAAGCATTCAACGAATCGGGTAGATGACCTTCTAGAAGAAATTATCGGCTTGCAAAACAAACTTAAAGAGTTTAAAACTGTTGTTTACAAACATGGTGAATCAGTAACAGCTATTGAAAAGTTTACCTTAAAACCCAATCCAAAAGGATATGGAAAAAATCTAGCTGATTACAAACCAAAGCTTTCACTAAAAACATTCAAACCAACTCCTGACGTTTCCAGTGCAGAATACAAAATTGATAATATTGTCATGAGTGTTGTTGAATATCATCGTCAAGAGGAATTAGATGCAGAAGACGAGAGTCGATCAAAATTAAAAACCGTTGTTTACAACAAACCTTTTAATTATAAAAACGCGGTCACTTTCGTCACACCAACGGATTCTTCTAACACACCAAGGGTTATCATCAAAACACCTGAGTCTTCTAATGTTAATCCCAAAACAGATTTTGCACAAACTTATGGTCCTTTACCTTCAATTAGTGAAGTAAACTCAAAACCTGAAAATCGAAATATTCTTAGATATTTTGACATTTTCATGGCTGACCTCAAAATTTTACAACATGAGATAGAATATCGTTCTGAAATCAAAATTGAACACTTTCAATCGCCTCTGGCGCGAGAACAAAGAGACATGTTTCAGAAAAATCTTTTACCTAATGTTAAAAACTTGAAAAGTTGTGCAATTGCCTGGGAAAAGGATTTTCATAAGGAACTTGGGGTAATGAAAAATGTTTTCGAGAAAACAGAAACATCTATTTCTAACACTAAACGCAAAAAGAAAATGTTGAGAAAAGATGTTGATCAACTCTTGGAAGATGTTATCTGTGCTGATATCCATAATGTTGTGTTACTTTATTCTTTGCCATTTGCATCTGATTACATCTCTGCTGATATTGTTGAAAATGTTGTAACTGTTGAGAACACCGATAATGTGCTTCAGATCGAGTCTTTAAAAGCTGAAAATAAACGATTACTCAATGAAATTTACAATGCAAAACGTCGTCTTCATTGGTGTGAAAAAGATATTCACAATCATCAACTTAGTTTTCAAAAGAAAATCGCTCAGTTGAGTGCAAAATCTTCTGATCCTAAAATTGAGCTACTGGATGATCAAAACGTGTCTTTGAAAAGTCAAATCTCAAAATATGAACAAGAACTTTCAAAAGTTAAACAGGAATATGGTGTCATATTTGATTTACTCAATAAGACTCGTCATGAAGCATCTAATGAACTTGATCACTATCTTGCTCACACTAGAGAAGTCATGAATTTTGCTGGTAATATTCGTTCTGAAAATCAAGATTTGATTCACACTATCTCCAAGTTAAGGGAAATGTTAGGAAAGTATGAACAACTTCCGCCTACCGTGATTAAGAGATTAGCACCAGTCACACTTAGTAATCGTGAACCTAGAATCCCTACTGCCAAATCACAAGTTGCTAATGTGTTTCCCTCTACTGAAACAGGAATACTTGCGTCTTTTCCAAACGTCCGCACTTCACAGCCTAGGAGCACTCAATCGAAGAATAGGAAGTTGCGACCTAAGAAAAGATCAATAAGGAATGCTAAAGTAGAAGAACACCCTAGGACTCTGAATAAAACTCATGTTGCTTCCACTATAGATGTTACGTCTGGCAAATGTAATAGAAATAGTGATGTAACGAATGCTAAACCGTTAAGTACTTTTGATATTCAGTCTGATGCACCTTGTGTTATTTGTCGAAAGAGTATGAATTCTGATTGCCATGACAAATGTGTTTCTAAAGCTATAATCTCTCGATTACGGAATCCTAAGAATCGGAATACCTCTAGGCCCACTAATCATTCTAAGTCTGTGCTTGGTAAACCACCTTCTTTAGATTCTAAGGCAACCATTGCTATCACAGTAGCTCCCGCTTCACCTCCTAAGAATGTAGTACCACCTAGTGCATTCACTAAGACTAAAGCAAAAAGTAGTTATAGATGGCAGAAATGGATATTTAACACACTAGGATTTAAATGGATGCCTAAACTTATTAATGTGTGTATATCTAATATACCTGCTTCGGAACCCTCTATCATTTCGGGTTCCACATCTACTTCTATTCCATCTGTGTCGTCTGTGTGTAATGCAGGTGATACAGATCATTCTCTGGATTGTTGATAGCGGATGTTCCCGACACATGACAGGCAATCTTAAACTGTTATCAAACTTTATTGCAAAGTTCATTGGCACTGTCAGGTTCGGGAACGATCACTTCGCAGCTATCATGGGCTACGGAGATTATGTCAATGGGAACATCGAAATCAGCAGGGTTTACTATGTGGAAGGCCTTGGTCACAATCTGTTTTCAGTAGGTCAATTTTGTGATGGAGATTTGGAGGTTGCTTTCAGGGAGAAAACTTGTTTCATTCGTGATCTACAAGGAAATGACCTTATGTCTGGCTCGCGTAATTCTAGTCTCTACACTATCTCTATGCAAGACATGGTTGTCTCCCATTTGCTTACTTTCAAAGGCAACATCTACAAAATCCTGGCTATGGCACCGTCGTCTCTCACATCTAAACTTTCAAACCATCACCAACCTCGCTAGACACAAACTAGTTGAAGGACTCCCACGATTCCGGTATTCAAAAGATCACCTTTGCTTAGTCTGTGAACAAGGGAAAAGCACTCGTGCTCATTTTCCTTCAAAGGTGGAACACAGCTCTCAGCATGTGCTTCATCTTCTTCACATGGATTTGTGTGGCCCGATGCGCATGCAAACGATCAATGGCAAACGCTACATCTTAGTAATTGTTGATGACTACTCACGATGGACTTGGGTCTACTTTCTTCGAAGCAAAGACCAAGCTCCACAAATGATCATCACCTTTCTCACAAAAATACAGGTTCAGCTCCGCAACACCGTCAGGATAATCAGAACAGACAAAGGAACTGAATTTGTTAACAAAACCCTTCGTGAATTCTATGAGAAAGTGGGAATTCAGCATCAAACATCTATTGCACGTACACCTGAACAAAACGGAGTTGTTGAAAGACGAAACCGAACGTTAGTGGAAGTTGCAAGAACAATGTTAATCAATGCTAAACTTCCAGATTACTTATGGGCAGAAGCTGTATCTACTGCATGCTATACTCAAAACCGTTCTATGATCACAAAACGCCACAACAAAACACCTTTCGAGCTTGTCCACAACTACAAACCGAACCTCAAACACTTTCATGTATTTGGATCCCTTTGCTATCCAAATAATGATCGTGATGATTTTGGAAAGCTCAAAGCCAAAGCTGATATTGGAGTCTTTATTGGATAATGTGACAATTCTAAAGGCTTCCGAATCTGGAATCGTCGAACTAAGGAGGTAATGGAAACGATTCATGCTCATTTTGATGAACTCACGGAAATGGCTTCTGAGTATAACAGCTTAGAACCTGGCCACAACCGTTTAAACTTCCCTCAACCCCCATCATCAGCTGAACAAAGCCCCCAGCTAACTCGTCAACAAATGGAAAGGTTATTTGCTCCTCTGTTCTGTGACGATATTGATGAACGTGCTCCAGGTGTATCCGCTGTTTCCGCTGCACAACCTGATAATATTCCTATACCAGATACACCTGCTACAACAACTACTGTTGAAGATGCACCTACACCAGTTGACTCCAACACAACAGTTGAACACACCGCTTCAAACAATGATGAACCGGCTGATGATATTCTGAATGAAGTACCCCCACCTGCAGATTTTGATCCAAATGCGTTCTTCAACCCGTTTGCTAATGAGACTGCTGCACCAGATGTTGCGAAATCTTCAACAAACCATTTGAATCCTCAGAATCTGCACAATGTATACCAACATCAACCCTCTACACACCGATGGACAAAAGACCATCCTCTGGCTAACATTATTGGCAACCCGAATCAACCAGTCGTTACGAGACAACGTCTTCACACAGATGGTGAACATTGCATTTATGCACTCACTGTCTGCCAATCTGAGCCTAAAAACATTAAAGACGCAATGACAAAAGACAACTGGATTGAATCCATGCAGGAAGAACTCAACCAATTCAAACGTCTTGAACTATGAGAACTGATTGAAAGACCAACAGGGGTCTACGTCATTGGTCTAAAATGGATTTGGAAAAACAAAATGGATGCTGAAGGGAACGTCATCCGAAACAAGTCACGTCTAGTTGCTAAGGGTTATCGTCAGGAAGAGGGAATAGACTTTGAAGAATCTTTTGCTCCGGTTGCTCGTCTTGAGGCTGTTCGGATATTTCTCGCGTTCGCAGCTCATATGAATATGACGGTCTATCAGATGGATGACAAAACAGCGTTTCTCAATGGACAACTTAAAGAAACGGTCTATGTCAGCCAACCAGATGGATTCGTTGATCCTGAGTTCCCGAACCATGTCTACAAACTGAACAAAGCTCTTTATGGTCTCAAACAAGCCCCTCGGGCATGGTACGATAAGCTATCATCTTTCCTCATTGCCAATAATTTCACCAAAGGCTCGGTTGACCCAACTCTTAATATACAATATCACGGGGCATATATCTTAATTGTTCAAATTTACATGGATGACATCATTTTTGGGTCTACACATAAAAAGTTTTCAATCGCTTTTGCAAAACTAATGAAGAAAAATTTTGAAATGTCCATGATGGGTGAACTTACATTCTTTCTAGGATTGCAAGTTCATCAATCACCCCGTGGTATTTTCTTGAGTCAGTCCAAATATGCCCTTGAATTGTTAAACAAATTTGGAATGAAAACCTGTGATACTTATGCCACACCAATGACTCATACCAAGAAGCTAGACGCTGATTTACATGGGAAATTAGTTGACCCTACCAAATACCGAAGTATTATTGGGTCTCTCATGTATCTAACAGCTAGCAGACCTGATATTGTCTTTGCCGTTTATCTATGCTCCCGCTATCAGTCGCGACCAACTGAAACCCACCTCTCTGAGGCTAAACGAATCCTCCGATACATCAAGGGAACCATTAACTTGGGGATCTGGTATCCGAAGGATTCTGGTTTTGAACTAATCGCTTTTTCAGACGCTGACCACGCAGGATGCTTAGACTCAAGGAAAAGTACTTCAGGAGCTCTACAATTTCTCGGTGATAAACTGGTGTCTTGGCAATCAAAGAAGCAGGATTGTACATCGCTGTCATCAACCGAAGCAGAATATGTAGCCATGTCCGCGTGTTGTGCTCAAGTCATATGGATGAGAACACAACTCAAAGACTATGGTTACGTATTTGACAGAATCCCGATGTACTGCGACAATCGGAGTGCCATTGCAATCTCGTGCAACTCAGTTCAGCACTCGAAATCAAAGCACATCGATCTACACTATCATTTCATCAAGGACCACGTGGAACAGGGTACCGTTGAATTATACTTTGTGGGTACAGAATATCAATTGGCAGATCTTCTCACCAAAGCCTTGCCACCCGCTAGGTTTAATGAGTTGGTCCACCGGATTGGTATGAGGTGTTTGACTCAAGAGGAATTGGATGAACTCTTAAAACAGTCTTAAAAACCTGTCAAACACCAAAACATCATTTGTAAATAATTTTTCAAAAACAAAATACAAAAATATAAAATCCGATAAAACAACAAAAATATTCTCCTAATCTATCTTTCTTTCAAAATGGCAAGTACATTTCTTCCGTCAACACTTTAATCTTTCAAAATTCAGTATTTTTCCGATCAAGTGTTGAGGGGGAGAAAATAATCTCTTAACTGCTTCAAAACATCTGTGTACTTGCATGTTATCATATCTCGGTTGAATCTTTTACTAATGATGGTACTTTTTCTGGTTCAAAAACACTCCTCGGACTTAAATTAATAACCTTTCACTATTTCCTCAAGTCAAGGGGGAGTGTCGTCATGTTTCTTTCCTAAAAATCTTTGTTTGGTAACCAAAATGGAAGTTAAAAGGCCTTGTTTGAAAAAGGAAAAGGTGGAGGGACCAAAACTGTCAAAACCTTAAAGATATTTTGAATAAAAATATCGTCCACCTAACATTTCACTTCTCATTTATTACTCAAAAAACTAATACATCCTACGCCTAAGAATCGTTCGTCAAAACCGTGTTTAAGATCGTCAATTTGTAAGGGATTTCATGTTCCTAACAAGATTCTAAACAATGGTTTTAAATTTTACACGAATCCAACGGTTAAAACATCGTGTAATCTTGATTTAGTGGTCTACGCGTAAACGTATGAACACCCAATCAAGAATGGGTGTTTATGGTTAAACAGAATGTGTCAAAATGTTTTAACAACATCTATGATATCGTTTCTAAGCTCAAAACAAACCCAGTAACACGAATTGATGATTTTTGAATATTAGGGTTTATGAGTCGAATTGGGTATTTTTGAATGTGAAGTGTTTTGGTCAAAAAGGTTGTTGTGTAATGCTTATATGATGATAAATTGATGATTTCCATGCTCTATAACCACCCAGAAACAATAATTGTGACAGAATTAGAAATTAAGGTTTAAGGTTCTTGAGTTTGGGTATTTTTGATTCACTGCAAACTAAGTGTTATGACTTGGTCAATATGCTCTCACAACATCTAAGATATACCAGAAAAACTTTGGTGCAAATTCTATGGCTAAAATTCATACGCGTAGATTTAGGGTTTTTAGACTACGCGTAAGGATTTCTACGCATAACTGTTTGACATGTGTTCTTGCCATAAATTGTTGTTAAAATGATTTTCTGTGATAATGTTAATGATTTGATGAACTTATTTCAGGATTTGTTACGCTTAAAATTCAGAACAAAGGTCATTTGCATTTCTACGCATAAGGATTACCCTACGCGTAGTCAGTTATGCCTACGCGTAAGGTTCTACAGTGGGACTACGCGTATCCTGTGAAGGATATGCGTAAACAGTGCCTCTACGCATAAGGTCTACCCTTACGAGTAAACCTTACGCGTAAGGTTTTTATACGCCTACGCGTAAGATCTACGCGTTAGGTCCCCTTTTCCTACGCGTAACTTTTTCTACGCGTAAGATAGGATCCTACGCGTAAGCTTATAACTACGCGTATAAAACACTTGCTTACGCATAACTTTGTCATTGCTACGCATAAGCCTGGATGGACCTTCATCATGAATTGTTACGTGTACAAACTTGTTAATAAACTTATCATATCATCACGAATCCAATAATGTCACTAATAAACTTAATCGTTTGATATGTTGTGAACAATAAGTGATAACATAAACTTTAAAACATAAAGTTAACTAACTCACGAAACATTTCTCGACATCATTAGACTATTGGATAGACAAGTGACTTAGGACTCGTAATAATCATTATCAATGTACATTCAATAACTAGACAATGAGACCTTCTGTTGACTAACATTATGTCTTTCGATATGTTGGTTCTTTTGGCTAATGTTATTTCAGATCACGACATGGCTGAATAAATGAATGTGGATGCATCTGAAGTTCTCTCCATTGCTGATATCTATCCTTATGGCTATCCAATGAAGATAGGAAAGAATAATCTCCGTGTTGACTTTGACACCCTCACTTGCTCAGAATCTTCGTGTTTAATTGCTATTGACATTCTGAGGACTCATCCGTATCAGAATATGCTCACTCACTCTGCAACTGTTCCTGAGATCTATATCCAACAGTTCTGGAACACTATGGAAAGGGTCAAAGGACGGACTGCTGTGACGATGACTCTGAATCACAAACAAGTCACCATTACACCTGCAGACTTAAGGGCTGTTCTCCTAATTCCTGAATTCGATCCAACCAAACTATATGCCACACCTGTTGAAGAGCTCACTCTCCAATTCTTAATCGATATCGGTTATGACGAGGCTACAGGAGTAATCACCAAGCATTCCCACGTAGAGCTTAAGAGTATTCCTCAACCATGGAGAACTCTCTACATGATCATCACCAAGTCTGTTTCTGGTCGTGACAGTGGCTATGAGCATCCTAAGCTCATGGAACTGCAAATATTTTGGGCATTGGTCAACATGAAACACATCGCTATCGAAGCTCTGATTTGGGATGACATGATGTCATTTCTCAACAAGTTTGGCTCAAAGATTCCCTACATCAGATATACTAAACTGTTGATCCAGAGAGCACTTGGATTTCATCCTGATATCCCCAAGAGGCTCAATGACCCCGACAATCACGATATGTTGACGGAACCTATTCTATCTGTCAGAATCAAGGAATCGTCTACAAAGAAACAAGGTGATGTGTTGCCAGATTTCCTTCTAACTGAAGATGTCAGAAAGCTCGAAACGTACAAAAGGTATCTGGAAGCAGTTAGACAAGGCAAAGTTGGTCATCTCGACGAAAAATCTTCTGGAACACCTGTAAGAAGAACCAGAAGAGGAAGTGCAGGAAGCGCAACAAGTACTGTGAGTCAAAGGAAGTTTCCTAAAAGGAATCCTCCTTCTAAAAGGATTGTTCCCGTAAAGGAAGCCGAACCTATTCCCACACTTGAACCGCAAAGAAAGCTTGAGGACGAGAGCTCTGAAGACACTGATATAGATGAAGAGGTTCATTACTCTGCAACTGCAACCGAAACACCTGCCTCAGTAGCAAAACCTCCAAGTCCTCCAGCTGTCCAAGAAAAAGGGAAGACTCCAGCAATTGTACCCTATGATGAGAGCTCTGAAGAAGAAGAAGAAGAGCAACTGGATAAATCATACAGGAAGAAGTTCAAAATCGTCAGACATCTTCAAAAGGCTAAAGAATTTGCTAAAGACCAAATGGGTGGCCCCGGTGGGTCAAGTGGTGCAGCTCAATCTTCACCAACTCCTGATACGGTTAATCAACCCGATAAGGGAGCTGGTGCCACCACTCTAGTGCAACAACAAAAGCCTGTTGAGGATACTATTGTATATGATTTTGAGAAACCGGAAACTGAGAAAGATAAAGATGCTGCTTACGACGATGTGCTTCTGGATAGTCCTACACGCTCACAGAAGGAAACTTCTGAACCACCAAAGGACCCGGAATCTCCTCACATCTCATCATCATCGGATTCTTCGTCTCATTCATCACAACCACCATCTAAGAAGTCAACCAAATCATCATCCAAATCCGTGAAGAAACCACCTAAATCTTGGATTTCTCAGACTCATGAAAGAATTGTGAAAGTTTTCCAACAAGTCAGAAAGAAGGACATACTTTACAGAAAACTGAATTGGTTTGCTGACCAAATACAGTACTTAAATGATGAGAAAGAAAAGATGCAGAAAGAAAGGGAATTTGTTCAGAAGTTCATGAAGAGTCATCGTAAAGAGGAACTGAACGAAATGATCGAAGGTTACACTAACAAGTACCTTCAGGATATCGTTCCTAAAGTCCAAAAGGAACTAGAGAAGACATCAAGAGATCATACCCACAAGTTTCTTCTCGACACTGTCCCCGGTGTGACTAGAGAAGTATTTTCCAGACAACTCACCCCTAACATCGTCGCATTGGTTAAACATACAATGGCCAAAGAAGCTGATCTCTCTGAATCTGAGTTAATCGCTAAACTAGTGATGCAAATGTCAAAGCGATCTGGAACGTTTACTTCGGATGAAGCTAAATTTTTCGAAGGTCTACTTGCTTTTCAACTCAGATCATTATGCAAGGAGTCAGCCGATCAACCCAAACGGCCAAGAGATGACGATGATAAGGATAAAGACTCTGCACCAAAACGTCAGAAGCAGTCTGGTGAATCTTCTTCGATGCCACCTCCTCAACAACGGACTTCTTCTCAACAAAAGTCTCCTCCACCTCGGTCGTCTACTGATAAACCTCGGGACGATTCTGAGTTACCACCCCTGACTCAAAAAACAGGTGATTACTTTGAGTATACGGGTGGTGACGATGAAGAGGTCCTTGAGCCCCAACAACAACCCACCTCTCCCAAACAAGGACAGAAACCAGCATCATCATCCAAGCCTTCGAAAAAGAAGAAGAAGACGCTTCATACTGACGTCGTATCATGGCTAGATGACGATAAAACTGAAGAATTTGAATGGTTTGCTACACTTGTTAACAACACTCCATATCCTGAAGAAGGTCAAGAATTGGTAGACGGTAGTACCTTGGAGCATGCAAAGATTTTGCAAGAAAGGTTCCGTGTGAAGAAGATGACGAAATCTGAGTTGAAGCGCATCAAGAATGACGCATTCCTACTTTTGAAAAACAGCTCGGAAAGTGCAATCGAGGTTGAATATCACCTTGACAACATTGCTCGAGCCATGTCTAACAACATGGATTGGCTCAACCCAGAAGCAAACATCAACTTCACCAAACGGGACAATCCTCCATATTACACCGACTGGTCTCGACCTCTACCTACCATTGGCCAACCTGATCAGCCTAGGATTCCTTTCAGAAATTTCTTCAACAAAGATTTAGATTTTCTTCAACACGGTGGCGATGGTTCAAGGAAATACGCTACATCTCTGACACTTCCATTCCCTGCTGCAATATACTCTGATTGTATAGCCATCGAAGAACGTGCTACCCACATGTTCTCCGACAAAGTGGTAACATATGACCAAGATGCAATGTATGGGATTCACCATTGGCCGGAACGCCGAAGAATCTACTACAGAAGCTGCTTGGTCCAGAAGTCTCAACATGCAGTGTTCAGTACTAAAAGTATCCTGGCCATCCAACATGTTGGTCTATCTTCTAAATGGGACTACACTTTTCTCAAGAAGATTGTGGTCAAAAGACAAGATGAAAGGGACTATGCATTCTCTGAAGCTGACTTTGAGAATTTGAACATCAACGATATTGAAGACATGTACCTTGCCAAAGTTCAAGGTCGCATGAGACAATTTCCACCTGAAGTACAACGTGAATTCATCAAGTCACTGCTCATCTTCATCAGACGCATAGTCATCAAAGAACGTGTTGAAGATCTTCAGCTTGCCGTTGAATCATATCAGAAACGTTTCAACTTCACTCCACCACAGCTTGATCTTCCCGATATCAACCAGCTATCACAATTAACGCTCATCAGCAAACCGTTTGGTGTCGTTTATCGCAGTGAATTTCATCGCAGTTGCTTGATGGCGTGTAATGAACTTCACAAATTTGGAGATCATACTTTGAAGATGGTTAGGGACGGATTTGCTTATCGATTGAAGGACATACGTGAAAACATTGGGAACCCTAAGCGATGGAATTCTCAGGATCGGAGGAATGTGAGAAGGATCATCACCATGATTGATGAACGGTTGTTCAGAAGGGATCAGTTCATAACGTTGGAAAGTTTTGTTGGTGGTCGAACTAGGATCAACATCACCGGCTATCAACGCCCTGTTCGCTCTCCTGGGAACATCACTGCACTTCCTGGTACCCCTTGATTTGGTTCTTTCATTACAAATTTGGATGTGTGATTATATATGTATATGGCTTGTGCACACATAATAGTGTACAACCCGTAATTGTCAAGAAAGGACCCTGTGGTACGCCTCAGTGCCACAATCCTTATAAAAGGAGCGAAAGCTTCTTATTTTTGAGTAAAACCTATCAAACCTTTCATTTTTCAAGGTTTTGCTCAAAAAGACAAGTACTTCCCCATATGATTTTAAAACCTCAACCGTTTATATCACTAGTTGAGGGGGAGTATTTGATGAAAACTTTGTTCACAAATTGTTCACAGTGGTCACTCTTCCCGCAACACTCGAAATGGTCATATTTATTGTCAACCGTTCAAAAATAACATTTTTATGCCATTTTTGAGGGGGAGAAAACTATGTGATAAGAAATATGTTGTGCAAAATGCAAATGAATCTGTGTACTTCAGACTTAACCAACGAATTGACGGTACTAAACTGTTAGTAACTCGAAAAGACTTGTCCTGGACGGGTAATAATTTCAAGCTAGTTCGCTAGTAATGTAAACGTGTCTCGCAAAGGACTTGTCCAAGTAGAAAGTACCATTCGAGACACTCTTGGTAGACATGAACTCTGACGGGTATGACAACCTTTCGAGGTTTGTCTACACCTTCAAGGTAGTTATTAGAGCTAGTTGTCACCTAAAAACTGACAATGTAACTCTTTAACTACGCAACGTAACCGTGTCTCGCGGGGGATTGTCTATCTCGAGTGGATCAATTCAAAATGTGCGCGCTCTTTCCTCACTGTGCATTTAAACCATTAAAACTATTAAGCACATGTGGAGGGGGAGTATTTATGCAAAACATCATCTCTCACAGTGGTTCAAATATGTTTTTCATTTACAAACCATTTGAGAGAGTTTTCACAAACTGTGGTTTTAATGGCAACATAGGTTAGTCATGGAGTTATAAGGTGACTAAGGTTAGGAATAACCGTCCTATGATCCGCCAGAGCCGGAGGGATCTACCCAAGGACACTACCATTAGTTAGTGTTAGAAGTCCTTAGGAATGATTGTAAAAAGGAGAATATGAGAATCGGAGAAAGAAGGAGTTGAAGAATCAAAAAGAAATGTAAAGTAAAGGGTGAAAAGAAACATCCCTCCAGATTATTCAACTTAGGGCAGACACCGGGTTCAATTCATATGCTACTGGTTGTCACTTAGTGACACCGGTATTGAAGATTAAAAGTCATCATGGACCCAGTGACGCATGCACTATACCTTCTTAGCCACTCAAGTTTCTCTCAACAGAAGCTTGTTTCATTCTCACAGGGAACCCTAAGTAATCTATTGGCTTTCTCTTAGAGATCGCTGGTATTGAAGAAGGAGACCCTCTCCCTAGTCTCCGCTCAAGAAAACCAAAACGTACTATTGAGTCTAGAGCCGCGAGATTCATCAAAAGATCTCTTAGGAACACTTGACATTTAATCACTTGATGATCACCTAATAAGATTATCAGTGGTTCATATCGAGTCCTTCACAGATCTTAGCAATCTGTCGAGAACATTTATGAGAGGTTCACATCTGTGATCCTCAGTGATTGAATGGAAACTCCTGCCAGGGTCAACATCAAACAGCCCTGACAGCAGGTCACTTCGGTAACTCCCCGTGGATTACGCGGAGTGTGTCTCAAACGGTCTACAGTCGTGAGGTGATGCTTCGGTGTACCTCAGCGACTCATCTGAACTGTAGATGTACTTCGGTACATCGCGTTATCACACTTGTGGGACTCCAGTTCAGGAACGGCCTTTGTAAGAATTAGAGTTGTGTTTTCACACTATGCTGTTAACACTCTCGAAGTTCAAACTTGTAAGTGCCGGAAACCGCTTATTACTAACCGTTTGAAATGTTTTCTTCTTATGGAAGCTCCGGAGCGGGATGATCGTGCTGATTCTTCTCATGCTCACGCCAACATCATCACTAATGGAAGTTCTATTCAAAAGCAACACAACCGTCAGAATGATTCTTCGTCAAACCAAAGAATCTACAATGTTAAAGACTTAAAGAACTTCATCAGCATTGAATTCCAACGTCAAAGAGCGTGTGAGCATGTTGAAGAATAACGTGGAGACACTGGAGCAGCGAAGCAGACCTGAGGCAGATTGATGCAGACAACAACATACTATCACTTTCACCACAAAGAACAATGATCAAAGAACAAAGTTAAAGATGACGTCGAAGCATAACTGTTCTAAGATAACTATCTCTCTACACTGGGGAGATTGTTCGAATCAAGGCAATTCCTCTCACAAGAAAGAAGAATGTCAAAAGACGTCAGAGCTACTATTACATCAACGCCTTCACCGTTTACATTCATATATACTTGAGGGGGAGATTGTTGGAATCACTCCTAAACTGTATTTCAAGTATTTATATTTCATATGCAATAGGTAGCTTTATTATGGCCTTTATGTTTGTTTAAGGTCAAGCTTATGTAGAAGGCCCATAAGCTTAGGCCCAAGCCCACATAAGAAAGGAAGGGAACTAGGAGTGTTTCCCTAGCTTCCCTCCTATAAATACTCTTGTAAACCCTCATTTGAGGGTTGGTTGTTCAAGTTTTCTTTTCATTCACTCTCTTTGCCTTAACCGTATTATTATACGTGTGTGTGTGTGTGATAACTTGTTCATCCGCCTTCATCTCTTTCTCTATAACTTGTGTTTGTAAAACTAGTGACCTAACATAATCTATATTGGGATCATATACCCAATCCTTTGTATCATCCTTAGTATTGAAATGCAATATTATTGATCTAGTTTATCTAGGTTACTATTATGTGTTTATCATTCCTTTTGATTTATATGTTTTATATCTTTGTGATACATTAGAGATCATGTATGCATGCTAAAAGAAAATGTAGGATAAAACATATCTCGTGGTATAAAAACTGTAAAACCTTTTATCAAATCTGTGTCTGTTACTACAGATCCACGGATCCCGGAAGATATACTAGCCGGATCCCTTTTGTAAAGGAACCGTGGGATCCGTCCTACTAGAAAACAGTTTTTCATGCAAGATTAAAAACCACTATCTTTCTAAAAAGTAATAATCCTCTAGAATTTCAAAACCATGAGTTAATTAAGTGTTAAATACCATTGTTAATAAAATCTAGTAAAAACGTTAGATTATTATAGGTTTACCATAAACATCACCTCCTATTAACCCATCACTTCTATAGGTTCAACTATGACGCATGAATACGAGTTTGATTTTTCACTCACTAGCGTCTACACCCCGAACATCTCCCTTGAGCCCAACACACCTGGCAATCATGTCCGTGGGTTCAATAATCTCGAAAATCGTCACTTCCATGAAGGACGTATTGTAGACACCTCTCTACAATTCGAAGAAGGTATCAATACCTCCTTCCGAGCCATAGGACTAGAATGTCTTCTTGAAATCAACGAGAAGATATGTCCAAGGTTCATAATGGAATTATTCCGTCAAGTCGAACTCGTTCGTAACGAGGATCGCTCTCTATCTCTTTGGTTTTACATCAAAAACGAAAAGTTCACTCTAACCCTTGGGCATTTTGCTCACATTCTCCGGATTCCAAATCATCGACAAAGTGCCTTCACCGAAGATTGGTCTCTTGATTCTCTCTTCAACTTTCAAGAAGAAAATAGTCCATATTGTTCACACATACCCTCTCCGGAAGATTTAACGCGCATGATATGCAAACCTTGACCATATTACTCCAATCCAAACATTATCCATACACGGGATATCCGAGAAGAGTACAAGCCTCTTGCTCTCATTCTACATGAAAATGTTTGGAGTCTTAGGGGAAATCGAGATATTCTTCCCGCTTGTTGTGCTCACATGTTGTACTATTTGCTAACACAACAACCATACAATCTCGCCTACTTCTTCGCAAGGCGAATTGCAAATCTAAAAGGCTCCAAGGATAAACTCATCCCTTATGGAATGTTCTTGACACGCCTCTATCACAATGTTATGCACTTCCATCCTCAATTTCAAAGTCTGTTGTACGTACTTGTGAACAAGATGATGGAACCGCTAAACATATCTCTCATGAAGACTTTCTTCATTCTTGATTCCACCAATACCCATCAAACACATAATGATCCTCCTAGCGAAGACACTCAAGGAACCTAGAATAGTCAAATAGGATCAATTCTACTCTACTCATTAGTTATCAATGTAATCCTATCTCTTTCATGAAATAAAACATCTTACATTTGATATCCTAGTTTTAGAACTCCTTTAAACAAAACTTGGAATATAATGCATTGTCAAGATCATTGCATACCTTTAGTAAAGGTTCTGTCTAGCAGATAGACGGATCCCAAATGTTGTACTAAACGGATCCCTACATTTAGGGAACCGTGGGATCCGGCAAAGCAGAAAATGCAATTGCAAGCATTGTATGTCAAACACATCCTTAGAACACCTCACACTAAGCTAAACATAGTGTCTTAAGGTAGATTAAGACTTTATCAAGATAGGTTGATCTTTCCTACTCATTCCAACTCACATAGAACACACTCTAAGATATTCATAGATCTATCACTTTGTTTTAATTCATCACTCTTCCGCTCTCAAAACTCACACTTCATATTTTTTTTACCCTTCACATCTAAGTTAAAAATCTTTTATAACAAAATTGATCATAAATCAATCTCACCTCAAAATTGCTCAAAGTTGATCAAATCCTAGTTTTCCCATCTCAAAACCATTAGGATATTTTTCAAAACACAATCCTAAGTCACAACCTCATCTCTAAGATCATTTAGCTTCAATTGACACTCTCTTCTTTAGTGACATCCTTGCTCATTCATTGGTACTCATGAAAGTTCCAAATCCTTCCACAAAAGACAATCATTAGCTACATCACTCACCACCTTCAAGTACTTAAGCATCCCTTCATTTAAGACACTTAGGAAGACTGAAACACTCAAGATGTTATCGGTTTTAGATTTTAGAAACATCATTTCCACTCTCTCATAGCTACTGATAGCCGGATCCCTAGGATTAGCCTAGACGGATCCCTCTGAGAAAGGAACCGTGGGATCCGGATGACAGTATAGGTCAAATCTTGCTAAAATAATCATTTCAACTCATCTTCCTAACTCAAACACTCCATCTCATCTTAAATGAGTTCCTAGATCAGTCCAACCTCTGAAGTTGACTCTTGTGCATGTCAATCATCACATTCCAATGAATCCTAGTGGCTTAAAGCTTAAATGCACTTGCCAAATCTCTTAGTTTATAAACCACCTTGTTAGGACCTCCATAGTCATCACTCTCACTCTAACTTTCAGCTCTTGAAACCATTCCATCATGAGAAAAACCCCAAGTAATAACTTATCCACCAAAGAACCACCCATGAAAAAGGCTCGTGTTATACACGAAATCTCCTCAACCGAATCATCTCCCGTCAAACCAACAAATGAGAGAATCCTTCATCATCCAATCAAACCAATTCCTAAAAGGATAGTACCCACAAAACTACCTATGCCTAACACCACCATACCTCCTAGGCCAAACAATATCATCTCCACTAAACCATCACCATTAGGTCCTAGAATTATTTCATTTACTTCACCACTATCATCACCACACCTCTACAATTTAGAGGACTTGCCTTCTAGGCCGTCTCATCCGCTTCCGCCGACAACATTCTCCTCATTAGGAGGAATAATGGTTCAAAATCAAGGTGTTGAGTCAACACCTGTTCCGGCTCCCTTTTCGCCGTCTCCATCATATAATCCTATATGGATTATGAGAAATCATCAAAGTCAACCACCCGACCATATGGAAGTTGACACTTCCTTACCACCACCATCATTCTTGGTCGAGGCATTCTCAAATGCACCTCCACCAATCCCTCCATCGTTTGAAGCTCCGCAAGCCGCTTCACTTGATCCTTCGCATCAAGCCATTTTATTTCCTCCACCACCACTACCTAGCCATGACAAAGATTGCTATCATTGTCAACATGTTGAAAGTTTGATACATGAAGTACGAGAAGACCAACGTTTCATGTTCTATCATCTCCTCGAACGTTTCGACGAGATCAAACCTAAACAAAACTTGAGCTAGAAGATTTTAGTGGTGTCCTAGCATCAAGCGTTGGATAGTCTAAAAATTCCTAGTCATGTATTGTCTATTTTCTTATTTTTAGAGTCATGTATATCATAACTCTTGTTTTATTAAATGGAATTACATGCTACTTGTTATTTTTCTGAGAATATGTATTCATATCTCATTTACGTGATAACATTACTTGTTATATCACCTTTGCTGATTTTAGTCATCAGCCAGACGGATCCCTCAGTATTGCCTAGACGGATCCCTACTAGGAGGGAACCGTGGGATCCGTGAAGTCAGAAAGTTTTTTTTTTCTAACTTAAATCACATTTGCAGGAAATTGTGAATTATACTTGTTTTCTAACCCTTGTTTTGCAGTTATTCAATTAACACGTAAAGAATTTGACATCCTAAAGCTAGGGGGAGCTTGGTGTCAAAACAATACGTTGCAAAATTACTTGCAAACTTTGATTTAAATTTCATAACTTCCCATTGCAAATATTGCAATCATCTAGGGGGAGCACACCCGTCACATAGACGTAATCTTTTGCATAAGTTAGTTGCAAATGAACTAGATTAGAATTAGTTTCTTGACGCCCTTACTTAGGGATGGACTCGTCAAGGGGGAGTAACGACGAGATCCTTTCCCGTTACTTGCTCTCTACTTTTTTCTTTTCTTTCCTTTCACATGTTTTTCTTAAAAACGATGTGTTGGTTTCTTTCAAACACTTTTTGTTTCGACAAAAAGGGGGAGAAGAAAGTAAAAACTACAAATTCAAACTTTTACTAATTTTAGCTTTTCCTTAAAATAATCTTATGTTTTGTCATCAACAAAAAGGGGGAGATTGTTAATACAAATAAGCCGTAAAAACATTTATTTATATTTTACGATCTTATAATGTTTAAGTAAGATCATTTTAAGGAAACAAATAAAATACGTAAATGGTTTGAACTAATAGTTTTCTAACACACTTACGCTTTCACATAAAACACTAAAACTAGTATAAGTGATTTTATGATTTAGATACATATGTACAACAACTAGTGTTTACATATTGGGTTAAACATATACTTAAACTAAGTATACTAAAATGGGTAAAAACTAAGTGTATGCTAAATTGGGTAAATACAAGTATATACTAAATGGGTAAATACTAGCAAATGGTTTTGACCCATAACCCATGGTTTTATATATACCACTTAACCAAGTTCATTGTATCCTTAAGATACATTGTATCTAGAAAGAAAACCATGGATCAACCCATAACCCATAACCCATGACCCATAACCAAAAATACCCATGGGCAAAGAGGAGCGTTCCACAGATCCCTGGCTTTGTGCTAGCCGGATCCCAAATGGAAGGGATCCGTGGGATCCGGGGAAACAGTAGGATTTTTCTCTATAAATAGTGAGCCATTTCTTCATTATTTCTCACCCCTCTCTAACATACTTTCTCCCCTGAGTTAAATCTCACTAACCTTAGATCCAAGAGATCTATGTTTGTAGTCTTGTTTTTGTGTGATCTTTTAGGTTCCTCTTAAAGGCAAGATCACCACCTTTGAAGTCGAGCAAGCTCAAGTCCACGAGTTGCCAAGCTTCCTCATCATCAAGGCTATTGAAGTCCTCTTGTTGATGATCCCTTTCTTTCTTCAAAGAAGCATAGTGTTAAAGACATTAGTGAAAGATGTCTCAAGTGTCAAGACGAAGATATTAGTGAAGGGTATCTATCGTCTATAGGATAAGCACTTGTGGTAGGTGCTTAGAAGTCAAGACAAGAAGCATTAGTGAAGGTGCTTAGAAGTCAAGACTTGAAGCATTAGTGAAGGGTGCTTCGAAGTAAAGACACAAGACATTAGTGAAAGGTGTCTTGTAAATCTAGTCAAAGGCATTAGTGAAAGGTGCCTTAGATGTACATTCGATATGGTGTGTTTTTGATGTACTAGATAGACTAGCATTAGATCCAAGGATATTGATGTCCTTGATGATGTTGTAAAGGAGTAGATCTCCTTTGGGATTAGTCGTTGGTGTAGTGTGGTAGTAGTTCCTCCATTGCAATGGAACTAGGTGCTTAGCCTAGTACCTAATAAAGGGTAGGCGACGTTGTGAAGGTGTAGTTCACCTAAGGTGTGAAAGAACTCGGTGGTTAGCCTAGCACCGTATAAAGGGTAGGCGACGTTGTGTAGGTGTGGTTCGCCTTGGTGTGAAAGAACTCGGTATTTAGCTTAGTACCAGAAAAAGGTTAAGCGACGTTGTGAAGGCTTCTCCGCTATAAGGAGATTGGTGTAGTGTTTACAAACTCTCGAGTAGGTGACTCGGGGAGTGGAGTAGGGCAAGGAAGGTGTCCTTGTAGCCGAACCACTATAAACACTCGCGTTGTGGTTTTGTGCTTCTTACTCTTATCGTTTCATTACATATCTTTATATGCTTGTTTATCAACATCCAACACACACAACCAAATAGATTGACATAAGTCGATCTAAATAGATTAAAAGGAAGTTTTAATTGGTAAAACTATTCAACCCCCCCTTCTAGTTTTCCACAAAACACTTTGATCCTCTATGGATCTATATTAATCACTAGAAATTGTTTCTGAGAGCGTACCATGTTCATGGCCGTCTGTTTCTTTTATACTACAAGAAACCCTAATACAGCCCATTACAAGAAAACGTGTGAAGAAGATATGCATTATCTCTTCCTAATATAACTCATGCATATCCATTCATCTAACAAACTACTAATAATACAGATTTATACTATCCGTAGGAACATAACTATCAGCAGAAATAATACTATCAGCAAGAACCACTAAAGGTACCAGCAGGAACCATCAGTAGGACCCATTAACTATTACATATTAAATAATTCCTAACATCCTTCAACTCGTAAAACGGTGTACTTATAAGCCTCTTTCTTTATCAAGTCTAACATGAGTGTTTCCTTTGGTGTTAATGGTCCGGCACACTTGTGAAACACATTCACAACATTCACTATTCTTTTCACACAGTATTCTCTAATGTATTCCAAAGCAGCAATGATGGGTTGGTGTCTACCTCATAATAGTTTCCCATTTAACACCTCACACATGTTATTAAGTAACACATCAGAATGAGCCCTCCCTACACATTTATACAACATGTTTGATTTATACAAACAACAGTGTTGAACAATGCCGTAGAACAAAATATGTACACTTAGACATAGATTTAGTTAGTACCTGAAAAATGCGACCTTGACCAATGGGTTGGTGGTATCTTACTTAACCAAGCATGGGCAGGTTCGCTAAACCTCTTGAATGCCATCATAGCTGCCTCAAATTGTTGGACGATTGTTGCTGCTGCACATCTCCACAAATGTTCATTTTATGCTTTAGCATTCCACTGCATTTTCATATTATCATGGATGTGCTTCAAACAATATCTGTGTTCAGCACTAGGGAATACTGCTGCTAATGATGGAATGATACCCTAAAAAAACAAACATCTATTCATTACTAATAAAACTAGCATTTATCGAAAATACCAGTGAATATAAATCAACTAAAAGGTAACATCACTTTTTTCCTATCGCTGATAAAAGTGTAGTTTGAGTTTGGTTGCAAGTGAAGATCATCTCTTAGACATTTAAAAAACCAAATCCATGAGTCTTTGCTTTCAGCTTCTGCAACCGCATAGGCTAAAGGGTATATTCCATTATTGCTATCTATACCGACTGCTGTAAGAAGCTGGCCAGGAAAAGGACCCCTCATAAAAGCACCATCTAACCCCAACAACTCTCTTTGACAAGATTTATATCATTACTTCAAAGCACCTAAACATACATACATTTTATTGAAAACTCTGGTTAGACTTGTTGCATCTGTTACAGTTTGTACACTTATCCTAATTGTTGTATTTGGGTTTGTTTTCTGCAACTCTTCAACATAGTCTCTTAAAAGGGTGTCTTGCTGCTTATACCCCTAATCTCATTTTCTGCCTTGTTTTTTGCCCTTAATGCCTTTTGCATAGACACTTGAACTTCAAACTGGTTAGTGAGCTGATCTTGAACAGCCCTGATTGGAATATCTAGATTGACTTGAACTTGGTCAACTATTTGCTTTGAAAGAAACTTGTACTCACAAGCTTTAATCTCTCTTGATTGCAAACATTTGTGTTCATCCATGAAAGTTCGAACACTCCATACATATTTAGCTGTATTTTTGGCTACATACAACAACCATGGGCAATCTATTGCTTGCTCCTTGAGTGATCGCATATATACATCCCTTCCAAGGCCTCTAGTTATCGGACTAGTTTTCCTCTTTGGGGCTGTTCCCAACACCTTCACTTGTAGCACAAAAAGGTATTTTTCCAAGACACCTAACCCTAATTCTCTGTTTGTCATTCTTAATGAGTTGCAATTTCCTCCTAGTCTTTATTGAAAGCAGGTTGATCTTATCTTTCACTACTTTTGCAGTTACAAAAGTTTGACCACAGAAAAAATATATTTCGTCCTCTACTTGTGCTGCCTCACTTAACTTTTGTTTCTTGTATGCCTTCATTTTTTTCTTCCTAATAACATACTCATCCTCATTCTCAGAACCACTTGCAAAATCATTATCATCTAACATATCCAACTCACTTTTCTTAAAAAAATCATCTGGTATCTGGCTGGAGCTACCTATATACGGTAACTTTGTAGTCTCGGTCACATTGAACAGATTTACATCAACATCAGACTCCTTAAAAGTATTAGCCTCATCAACAACTGTGTGTCTCAATATCATCATCATCACTCACATAAATATCTATTTCACTCACATTGTCATCACTAAAAGCTTCATTAATTTCACATACCTGTACAGATTTACCTTTTTGGATATGCTCAACAGGATTACATATTTCCTCCTCTTGATGAACTAACTCTTGATCATTTTGACATACCTCTTCAGGTCTATCTATTTGTGTAGAAAACTAGAAGGTGGGTTGAATAGTTTTGCCAATTAAAACTTCCTTTTAAACTATTTAGATCGACTTATGTCAATCTATTTGGATGTGTGTGTTGGATGTTGATAAACAAACATATATAAGTATGTAACGAAAAGATAAGAGTAAGAAGCACAAAACCACAACGCGAGTATTTATAGTGGTTCGGCTACAAGGACGCCTTCCTTGCCCTACTCCACTCCCTGAGTCACCTACTCGAGAGTTCGTAATCACTACACCAACTCCTTATGGCGGAGAAGCTTTCACAACGTCGCCTACCCTTTTTCCGGTGCTAGGCTAACCACCGGGTTCTTTCACTCCAAGGTGAACCACACCTACACAACGTCGCCTACCCTTTATAAGGTACTAGGCTAAGTACCTAGTTCTTTCACACCAAGGTGAACCACACCTACACAACGTCGCCTACCCTTTATTAGGTACTAGGCTAAGTACCTAGTTCTTTCACACCAAGGTGAACCACACCTACACAACGTCGCCTACCCTTTATTAGGTACTAGGCTAAGCACCTAGTTCCATTGCAATTGAGGAACTACTACCCAACACTACACCAATGACTAATCCCAAAGGAGATCCACTCCTTTTTACAACATCATCAAGGATATCAATATCCTTTGATCTAGTACTAATCTATCTTGTACATCAAAACACACCATATCGAATGTACATCTAAGGAACCTTTCACTAATGCCTTTAACTAGATCTTCAAGACACCCTTCACTAAATGTATTTAACTAGATCTTCAAGACACCCTTCACTAATGTCTTGTGTCTTGACTTCTAAGCACCTTTCACTAATGCTTCTAGTCTTGACTTCTAAGCACCCACCACAAGTGCTTATGATATGGACGATAGATACCCTTCACTAATATCTTCGTCCTGACACTTGAGACACCTTTCTCAAATGTCTTCAACACTTCTTAGGAAAATAGAAACAATCATCAACAAGAAGACTTCAGTAGTCTTGATGATGAGGAAGCATGGCAACTCATGGACTTGAGCTTGCTTGACTTCAAAGGTGGTGATCTTGCCTTTAAGAGGAACCTAAAAGATCACACAAAAACAAAACTACAAACATAGATCTCTTGGATCTGAGGTTAGAGAGTTTTCAACTCTAGGGGAAAGTATGTTAGTAAGGGGTGAGCAACAATGAAGAAATGGCTCACTATTTATAGAAGAAAAAATCTATTGTTCCCCGGATCCCACGGATCCCTCCCACAAGGGATCCGTCTAGCGTAAAGCTAGGGATCCGTG
Source organism: Chrysanthemum seticuspe (assembly GCA_019973895.1). Taxonomy (NCBI): domain Eukaryota; kingdom Viridiplantae; phylum Streptophyta; class Magnoliopsida; order Asterales; family Asteraceae; genus Chrysanthemum; species Chrysanthemum seticuspe. Next base: position 189,680,288 of record BPTQ01000006.1, on the reverse strand, counting down.
GGACGCTCCTCTTTACCCATGGGTATTTTGGTTATGGGTCATGGGTTGATCCATGGGTCTTTAGCTAGATACAATGTATCTCTTGAGTGGAATGCACCTAGTCACATGGGTATGGGTCAAAACCATGGGTTATGGATATTATCCATGTATGATATAAGCATGATGTCATGCAATGGGTTATGGGTCAAGCTCCATGGGTCATGGGCTTTGGGTTGTACCCAACTACATTCAATGTATTTGCCCAATGGGTTATGATACTTAAGTTTCTACCCATTTATATTACCCAATATACTACATACTAGTTATGTGTATATTTTACCCAAATATGTAAACAATAGTTGTTGTACTTATGTAATATTAAATCATAAAATCACTTATACTTGTTTTAGTGTTTTATGTGAAAATGTGAATATGTTAGAAACTGTTAGTTCAAACCATTTACGTATTTTATTTGTTTCGTTAAAATGATTTTACGTTTGTTATCGACAAAACATTAGAAGATCGTAAAATATAAATAAACATTTTTACGGCTTATTTGTATTAACAATCTCCCCCTTTTTGTTGATGACAAAACATAAAATTATTTCAAGGAAAAGCTAAAATTCGTAAAAGTTTGAATTTGTAGTTTTTACTTTCTTCTCCCCCTTTTTGTCGAAACAAAAAGAGCTTCGAAAGGAAGCTAACACATTGTTTTAGGAGAAACATGTGAAAGAAATAAAAAGAAATAGAGAGAAAGTAACGGGAAAAGATCTCGTCTTTACTCCCACTTGACGAGTCCATCCCTATGTAAGGTCGTCAAGAGACTAATTCTAAGCTAGTTTATTTGCAACTAAGTTTGCAAAAGATTTCATCTATGTGACGAATGTGCTCCCCCTTGTTGATTGCAATTTTGCAAAGGGATGTCATGAAATGTAATCCTAATATTGCAAGTGATTTGCAATGTATTGCTTTGACACATAGCTCCCCTAGCTTTAGGATGTCAAAGTCTTCATGTGTAAATTGAATAACTACAAAATAAAGATTAGAAAACTAAGTATAATGCACAATTTCCTGCAAATGTGATCAAAGTTAGTAGAAAAATAGTTTTCTGTATCACGGATCCCACGGTTCCCTCCTAGTAGGGATCCATCTAGGCATATAAAAAGGATCTGTCTGGCTGATGAATAAATTCAGCAAAAGGTGGTATAACAAATAATGTTATCACCAAAGTGAAATATGTATTATACAACATAATCATATACTCAGAAATATAACAAGTAGCACGTAATTTCATTTAATAAAACTAGAGTTATGATATACATGACTCTAAAAATACATGACTAGGAATTTCTAGACCAACTAACGCTTGATATTAGGACACCACTAAAATCTTCTAGCTCAAGTTTTTTTAGGTTTAATCTCGTCGAAACGTTCGAGGAGGTGATAGAACATGAAACGTTGGTCTTCTCGTACTTCATGTATCAAACTTTCAACATGTTGACAATGATAACAATCTTTGTCATGGATAGGTAGTGGTGGTGGTTGAGATGAAATGACTTGATGCGAAGGATCAAGTGAGGCGGCTTGTGGAGCCTCAAACGACGGAGGGATTGGTGGAGGCGCATTTGAGAATGGCTCGACCAAGAATGATGGTGGTGGTAGAGAAGTGTCAACTTCCATATGGTCAAGTGGTTGACTTTGATGATTTCTCATAATCCAAATGGGATTATATGGTGGAAACGGTGAAAAGGAAGCCGGAGCTAATGTTGACTCAACACCTTGATTTTGTACCATTATTCCTCCTAATGAGGAGAATGTTGTCGGCGGAGGAGGATGAGGCGGCATAGGAGGCAAATCCTCTAAATTGTAGAGGTGTGGTGATGATAGTGGAGATGTAAAAGAAATAGCTCTAGGAACCAATGGTGATGGTTTAGTAGAGATGATATTGTTTGGCCTAGGAAGTATGGTGGTGTTTGGCATAGGTAGTTTTGTGGGTACTATCCTTTTAGGAATTGGTTTGATTGGCTGAGAAGAGATCCTTGCATTTGTTGGCTTGACCGAAGATGATTCGGTTGAAGAAATTTCGTGTACAACACGAGCAATTTTCTTGGGTGGTTCTTTGGTGGATAAGTTACTACTTGGAGTTTTCCTCATGATGAGATGATTTCAAGAAGTTTGTAAGGGTTTCTTAAGTGCTGAAAATTAGGATGAAGGTGATGACTATGGAAGTCCTAACAATGTGGTTTATAAAGCAAGAGATTTGGCAAGTGCATTTAAACCTTAAGCCACTAAAATTCATTGGAATGTGATGATTAACATGCACAAGAGTCAACTTCAGAGTTTGTACTGATCTAGGAAACCATTTAAGATGAGATGGAGTGTTTGAGTTAGAAAGATGAGTTGAAATGATTGTTTTAGCAAGGTTTGACATAATCTGTCATCTGGATCCCACGGTTCCCTCCTCAGAGGGATCCGTCTAGGCTAATCCTAGGGATCCGGCTCTCAGCAGTTATGAAAGAGTAGAAATGATGTTTCTAAGATCTAAGATCTATATCACCTTGAGTGTTTCAGTCCTCCTAAGTGTCTTAAATGCAGGGGTGCTTAATTACTTGAAGGTAATGAGTGATGTAGCTAATGATTGCCTTTTATGGAATATATTTGGAAGTTTCATGAGTACCAATGAATGAACAAGGATGACACTAAAGATGAAAGTGTCAATTGAAGCTAAATGATCCTAGAGATCAGATAGTGACTTTGATTAATGCTTTGGAGAATATCCTAAAGGCTTTAAGATGAAGAAAAACTAGAATTTGATCAATTTTGACCAATTTTGACGTAAGGATGATTATGATCAATTTTGCTATAAGAGATTTCCAACGTTTAGATATGAGGGATCATGTGAAAAATGATGTGTGAGCTTGAGAGCGGAAGAGTAATGGATTAAAGTGGAATGATAGATCTACAAGCGTCTTTGCGTGTGATTTAGGTGAGTTATGTGTGAGTAGGAAGGATCTACTTAACTTGATAAGGACTTAATTTTCCTTAAGACACTATGTCTAGCTTAGTGTGAGGTATTCTAAGGGTATGTTTGAAATACAATGCTTGCAATTGCATTTTCTGTTTACCGGATCCCACGGTTCCCTAAATGTAGGGATCCGTCCATCACAAACTTTGGGATCCGTCCAACTGCTAAGCAGAACCTTTACTAAAGGTATGTAATGATCTTGACAATGCAATATATTCCAAGGTTAGTTTAAAGGGGTTCTAACACTAAGATATCAAATGTAAGATGTTTTATTTCATGAGAGAAATTGGATTACATTGATAAAGCTTGAGTACAAAAGGATTGATCCTATTTGAAATACTACTAAGTTCCTTGAGCGTTTTCGCTAGAAGGATCATCACGTGGTTGATGAGTGTTGGTGGAATCAAGAATGAAGAAAGTCTTCATGAGAGATATGTTTAGCGGTTCCATCATCTTGTTCACAAGTACGTACAACGGACTTTGAAATTAAGGATGAAAGTGCATAACGTTATGATAGAGGCGCGTCAAGAACATTCCATAAGGGATGAGTTTATTCTTGGAGCCTTGAAGATTTACAATTAGCCTTGCGAAGAAGTAGGCGAGATTGTATGGTTGTTGTGTTAGCAAACAGTACAACATGTGAGCACAACAAGCGGGAAGGATTTCTCGATTTCCCCTAAGACTCCAAACATTCTCACGCAGGATGACTGCAAGAGGCTTGTACTCTTCTCGGATGTCCCGTGTGAAGATAATGTTGGGATCAGAGTAATATGGTCGAGGTTTGCATATTATACGATTTAAATCTTCTGGGGAGGGTATGTGTGAGCAATATGGGCTATTTTCTTCATGAAAGTTGAAGAGAGAATCAAGAGACCAGTCTTCGGTGAAGGCACATTGTCCATGATTTGGAATCCGGAGGATGTGAGCAAAATGCCCAAGGGTTAAAGTAAACTTTTGGTTTTTGATATAAAACCAAAGAGATAGAGAGCGATCCTCGTTACGAACGAGTTTGACTTGACGGAAGAATTCCATTATGAACCTTGGACATATCTTCTCGTTGATTTCAAGAAGAAATTCTAGTCCTATGACTCGGAAGGAGGTATTGATACCTTCTTCGAATTGTAGAGAGGTGTCTACAATACGTCCTTCGTGGAAGTGACGGTTTTCGAGATTATTGAACCAATGGAGATGATAGCCAGGTGTGTTGGGTCCAAGGGAGATGTTCGGAGTGTAGACGCTAGTGAGTGAAAAATCAAACTCATATTCATGCGTCATACTTGAACCTATAGAAATGATGAGTTAATAGAAAGTGATGTTTGTGGTCAACCAATGATTATCTAATGTTTTTACTAGATTTTTATTAACAATGGTTTTTTAACAACAATGATACTTAACTCACTTATGGTTTTGACATTCAAGTGAACTATTACTTTTAGAAAGAAAGTGGTTTTTATTATGTATGAAAATTGTTGTCCAGATGTACGGTTCCCTTTCAAGAGGGATCCGGCTAGTATACTTGCTGGGATCCGTGGGTCTGTAATATCAGAAACAGATTTGACAAAAACATAGGTTTTACAATTTTATCCCAAGATATGTGTTTTAGCCTACATTTTCTTTTAGCATGCATACATGACTTCTAATATATTATGAAACACATAAATCAAAAGAAATGATAAACACATTATAAAAATAATCTAGAAAAGCTAGACTATTAATAATATTTCATTTCAATGCTAAGGATGATACAAAGGATCGGGTATATGATCCCAATGTAGATTAACAACACAAAGTATATGTCTCCGTATGAGAACTTCATCATAGGGAACACAAGAGCAATGAGTGTTAAGGCGATGAGCACGAGAGCGATGTAAACCATGTTGATGGCGAGCCTTCTTGGTTTCGGATGAGATGAAATGGAGAAGAAGATGAAGTTTTGAATGAGAGAAAATTTTTGAAATTGGAAGATTTGAAAAAGTGAGGATTTGTTGGAATGAAGGACGGTGGGAGTTTTTACGGGGAAGGAGGAATTTTTGATATTTGTGTTTTTGTTTTATTATCAGAAAGATATATTTTTAGGATTAAATAAACTAAAACACAAGTTTTATAAACCACGACTATAGACGAAAGAGTGACACGTATGTGAGAGAAGGCTTCCTAATGAAGCTACATGTAAAACATGTATATGCACATAAGATAATCAAATAAATACCTAGGTAATCATACTTATTTGTTAAGCTAATATCATTTCGAGATAAATGGAAAGTCATACCTCAAATGTACTTAGGAATATCTTTACAAATGACACATCAAATGTCAGAAGACAATTCCAGCTCCTTTGTGCTCAAGATACCTTCTTAGGGAAGGTAATCTTTATTATCAAGCAAATCCTATGGCTTGATAGATGTGAGCTTTGACTAATCAACATGACAAAAAGGATTAGTGCAATTAAATGAAGAAGTAAATAAGAAAAATGTTGTTATCAAATCAACATCCTAACATATAGTTTTAAAAGACATGGTGTTTGTTTTTATGAAAAACCTTCTTTGTAGTTTTCAATTAACCATGGACCGTATCAAGTTTTTAAAGTACAATATACTTCAAAAACTTGGTAACGAAGCTCTGATGCCAATTGTAGAAATCTAGAAGGGGGGTTGAATAGTTTTGCCAATTAAAACTTCCTTTTAAACTATTTAGATCGAATTATGTCAATCTATTTGGATGTGTGTGTTGGATGTTGATAAACAAACATATATAAGTATGTAATGAAAAGATAAGAGTAAGAAGCACAAAACCACAATGCGAGTATTTATAGTGGTTCGGCTACAAGGACGTCTTCCTTGCCCTACTTCACTCCCCGAGTCACCTACTCGAGAGTTCGTAATCACTACACCAACTCCTTATGGCGGAGAAGCCTTCACAACGTCGCCTACCCTTTTTCCGGTGCTAGGCTAACCACCGGGTTCTTTCACTCCAAGGTGAACCACACCTACACAACGTCGCCTTCCCTTTATAAGGTACTAGGCTAAGTACCTAGTTCTTTCACACCAAAGTGAACCACACCTACACAACATCGCCTACCCTTTATTAGGTACTAGGCTAAGTACCTAGTTCTTTCACACCAAGGTGAACCACACCTACACAACGTCGCCTACCCTTTATTAGGTACTAGGCTAAGCACCTTGTTCTATTGCAATGGAGGAACTACTACCCAACACTACACCAACGACTAATCCCAAAGGAGATCCACTCCTTTTTACAACATCATCAAGGATATCAATATCCTTGGATCTAGTACTAATCTATCTTGTCCATCAAAACACACCATATCGAATGTACATCTAAGGCACCTTTCACTAATGTCTTTAACTAGATCTTCAAGACACCCTTCACTAAATGTCTTTAACTAGATCTTCAAGACACCCTTCACTAATGTCTTGTGTCTTGACTTCTAAGAACCTTTCACTAATGGTTCTAGTCTTGACTTCTAAGCACCCACCACAAGTGCTTATGATATGGACGATAGATAACCTTCACTAATATCTTCGTCTTGACACTTGAGATACCTTTCACAAATGTCTTCAACACTTCTTAGGAAAAGAGAAACAATCATCAACAAGGAGACTTCAGTAGTCTTGATGATGAGGAAGCATGGCAACTCATGGACTTGAGCTTGCTTGAATTCAAAGGTGGTGATCTTGCCTTTAAGAGGAACCTAGAAGATCACACAAAAACAAAACTACAAACATAGATCTCTTGGATCTGAGGTTAGAGAGTTTTCAACTCTAGGGGAAAGTATGCTAGTAAGGGGTGAGAAACAATGAAGAAATGGCTCACTATTTATAGAAGAAAAAATCTACTGTTCCCCGGATCCCACGGATCCCTCCCACAAGGGATCCGTCTAGCGTAAAGCTAGGGATCCATGGGATGCTCCTTTTTACCCATGGGTATTTTGGTTATGGGTCATGGGTTGATCCATGGGTCTTTAGCTAGATACAATGTATCTCTTGAGTGCAATGCACCTAGTCACATGGGTATGGGTCAAAACCATGGGTTATGGATATTATCCATGTATGATATAAGCATGATGTCATGCAATGGGTTATGGGTCAAGCTCCATGGGTTATGGGCTTTGGGTTGTACTCGACTACATTCAATGTATTTGCCCAATGGGTTATGATACTTAAGTTTCTACCCATTTATATTACCCAATATACTACATACTAGTTATGTGTATATTTTACCCAAATATGTAAACACTAGTTGTTGTACATATGTAATATTAAATAATAAAATCACTTATACTTGTTTTAGTGTTTTATGTGAAAATGTGAATATGTTAGAAACTATTAGTTCAAACCATTTACGTATTTTATTTGTTTCGTTAAAATGATTTTGACGTTTGTTATCGACAAAACATTAGAAGATCGCAAAATATAAATAAACGTTTTTATGGCTTATTTGTATTAACAATTTCGATATGCTCAACATGTTTATCTATATGCTAGTTGACATCACCTACAACATCTTCAGGTTGACAGACCTCTACAGATGAAAACAAGGGTTCTTTTTCTGGCATCTGACTAGATTGTACCAAAGTATTGACTTCCAAATGTTGATGTGTAATGATAACATCAATATATCCTGAATATTAAGTGTCAATTTCCCCCGACAATGCTTAAAATGTATATCATTTATATAGATTTACGCTTGTTTTCCATTATATTCCACTTTCACGTAAATTACGAGCATTGGAGCTAAAGAGATGCGGAATTGGAGAGTTATTAAAGATTTATCATAGTATGCTCACTTTGAAGAAGTTACGGCGCAACTCATCTCTCACATTACGCCGTAACTAAAGCGTGACTCAGAAAACCAACTTATCAGAAGATTACGGCATAACTCTCCCAAAGATTACGACGTAACCATATTAGGTCAAATGAGGTTCCGCGCCGCTGATAATTATGCCGTAACTCATGCATTAACTACGGCGTAACCAAGATTTATTAAAGATACGGCGTAACCCCTTCTAAGATTATGCCGTAACCAGCAGATCTAGTGCAATTTACGAAGAAGTTATATGTTACGGCGTAACTATTTTATTAGTTACGCCGTAACCAAGATCTGGCCTATAAATACCCCACGATTCCAGCATTTGAAAGCATCCCATTTCACACACAATAATCAGAGAACGTGAGAAGAAGCCAAAGGCAGATCTAGAAGAGCATACGGAGCTATCTCCAAGGGAGAAATCACTCCCCTACGATAAGCATTAGCTTTTTATCTTTTCTTTACTTTCGATTCATGTATTTCGTAACATTAAACATTGAATTGATTTATATGGTTAATATGAGCGGCTAAGCACCTCTTGGTGCTGGCCTAGTTATGATTCCTTAATTGTTTTGTTTGCGTTTACATTGCTTCCGTATAATTATTTCTAAGTGTATGCATGCATAGTTTATTGGTAGCTACCCTTGTTTCGGTAGTTTTGAATGGCGGTAGAGGCTAGTTGCTTAGGAGATATGACCAACTGACCCTAAGTGAGTAGACTAAGACGGGAAGGGTAAGATATGACCAACTGACGACCCTTTCTACTTGTGCGATTTGACCAACTGATCACCTACCGTTTGGATGGACTTAAGAATTAGGGGGTGAGTGTCTAAGATGCTAGCGCCCGGGCACTCACTATTAAAAGTCTAGCATGTAGCAGAACTTAATGACGTGGCTTAGGGGACCAGGAACAACTAGACTTATGAGGGGACACCTGACTTCTCCAGTGGTGGCTCTTTGCTGATAGGTTAGGGCGAACAGACCAAATGTTGTCCTCTCGACTTTAACCCCACCTGAAGTAATTGGAAGTAATTAGACGTAAACATTACTAGCTAGGATGAATAACTAGGTTAGCACCACTCTTCTCTTCTGATCACTTCCTTTGCCTTTATTTGTTTTAGTCGTAAATTAGTTAATTCGATATCAAAACCATATTAAAATCTGTGACACCTAGACTTAGTATTAATCCACACACATAACTCTTGGGACGACCTCGGTTTTACCGAATACTACACTACACACGACCGGGTACACTGCCCGTTAGTGCATTAGGGTAGACCATAGGTATAACGAGACATTATAAATATTAAAACCTGATCAGTAAAACCTGCATCAAGTTTTTGGCGCCGCTGCCGGGGAGTTATATTTGGATTGATATTAAGTCTTTCATTTTTGTTTTGTTTTAAAATTTTCTCAAATTCTCATGATCACTTTTCAAGTTTCAAGTACTATGGAAGTTGTTAACATTGATGACCTCACTCTTGAGGAATATTTAGCGTTGACAAGAGAAGAACAAGGGTCGGGGCTCGTAAGACCGGCAATTGGAGCTGATGTCCGTTTCGAAATTAAAGACCAATTCATGAGGGAGCTTCGTGCTAACCCTTTTTCAGGAAACAAGGACGAAGATGCGTATGAGTACGTTGAAAATGTCTTATACATCGCAAGCCTTTTCAACATTCCAGGTGTGTCTCATGACGCTGTTATGCTTAGGGTGTTCCCCATGACTCTTGCTGGGGCTGCCAGAAGATGGATCGAAAGATTGCTCGCCGGGGCAGTTAATACTTGGGCTCTACTAAAGAAACACTTCATTCAGAGGTATTGTACTCCGTCAAAGATATCTAACCAGCTCTTGGAAATCCATAATTTCAAGCAAGAAAATGATGAAACATTGTATCAAGCCTGGGATAGATACAACGATGTCCTCTACAAATGTCCTACACATGATCTGAACAACCAGCAAAAAGCCAACATATTCTACAAAGGAATCAACGTGACTACAAGACAGATGCTGGACTATCAAGGACCGATCCCAAACATGACTCCTACTTTAGCAATTGAAGCCATTCAAAAAATGGCTGATCACTCCCAAAAATGGCACGATGGAGGAAACAAAAGAAACCAAGGCGGAAGTTTTGACGGAATTGCAGCCATCGCTAGCAAAATTGAAAATCTGAGTCGAGATATGCTAAAAATCAGAGAAACTGTTCATGCTATCCTAGTGGGTTTTGAAAGATGTGGGGGAGGACATCTCACCAAGAATTGTCCTCACAACAACGATGAAAATATAATCGAAAAGGCTAAATATGGAGAAAATTGACCATTTTACGGAGATAATCGAAATAATAATGGGTATCCTGGAAATTACAACCGCGTGCCTTACGGAGAAAAAAGGCCCAACCTTGAAGAGACCATAAAAAAGTTCCTAGAGAATTCAGCCCAGAAGCAAGAAGAACAAGATAAATGGCTAAGGGATTTCCAGGAAAACACAAATAAGAATCTTTCCAGGCACGACGAAACCCTAAAAAACCTTGAAACCATGGTAGAAAAGCTCAGTGCAGAGATTGAGATAAGTAACGTTGAACCTTAGGGGACCAAACCTATGGTAGTGTGCAATGCCGTTTTTGCTGATGATAATTCGCAGGAAGTAATTGAGGAGTGCAAATCTACAACCAAAAAATTAGAAAAAATGATTGTCGACACTCAGGTGCAGTTACGCCGTAACTATTTCCCAGAGTTATGGCGTAACCATAATTCAAAAGGCGTAACCAGGTCAGAAATCGGTTTATTTTCTGTTAAGGATATTAGCACAGACGGGTTAGTCATTCCATGTTCAGTTGGGAGTTATGATATCTTGGGGGTAGTAGATTTTGGGTCTAGTATAAACATCATGCCACTTTCCATAATCTTAAAACTCAAATGAATTCATCTTTGGAAAACGGATATCGTGATTGAGATGGCAAATAAGACCAAGGCTATTCCGTTAGGAATTACAGGTGGTACTTGTGTGAAGGTCGATAGATTCTTTTCTGCCCCCGAATTTGTGGTTATGGACATGGACAAAAACACAAAGGAACGTTTGATTCTTGGTAAACCGTTCCTCGACTCATTGGGATACTATTGTGATAGAGTAGAATTTAAATTGGACAAAACTCTATGCCATAAGCAGGATGAAATAGTAACAAATGAGGATTCACCGGAGGTTCATCTGGATTATTCCGATAGATTTCCTCCTTCATATTTTGGCCATTTGCAAGGAACCGAATCAAGTGATGATAACAACAGCGGAGGGAAAGATGATGATGTCCGGCCTTCGGTACCAAGTTATGTTGTTACTGGGAAACTTCACTGTTGTACTCCTGAAACCTCTCTGATTAATGGGTCTAAAGTTACATTGCCTACATGTTCTCTTTTTCAAAAGCGATGTAATGGAGGAGGACAGTATCTCCTTCGAATAATAAAAGAGGCTACAGAAGTTTGGTGGTGCTGGGAAGACGAAAAGCTTATCATGAAAAAGTGGTTGCAAGGGCATAATATTCTAAACGAGTGGTTCACTGAGATTGTTTGGACTATTCATTTTTGTGAACCAGCTATGATGTCTAATGAATTCACCATAGCATGGCCTACATGCGACCCCAACCGCAAGATCTGCGATGGAGGAGAATTCCCCGATCCTAATTGGCTCAAACGCAAGGAATGGGCATGTTTTGACGAGGAAAAGAGAAGGGAAGTCGGATACAAGGAAATCTCATTTGAAAACTGGTTACGAGTAAAGTTTGGAGCTGTTAAATTAAAATGGGAAGAAGAGGCTAAATTTCGTTATGAGTGGGCAAAGGCTAATTGTTTGCAAGAAAATCGATATTCCATAGCTCGGTTTTATTTCTCCACGTGTTTGGGGCAAGCCCTCTTCAAGTAAAAAAGCAGACATGGAGGAGGTTGGCCAAGTCCAAAGGCCGCCATAAAAGCCCCAAGGCTTTGAGTCTAACTTAAAGACTCGTAAATAAAGAAAAGTGCTCTTTCGAGAGACAACCCGAATTATCCCTTTCATTTGTTTTATTTCCTTTTCTGTTGGGTTTTGTGTTGCTGATTTGACCAGAGCTACGGCGTAACTCATTCTCATGGTTACGCCGTAACAGGCCCCTTGCAGCAAAACTTCAGATGCACTACCAATTACGGCGTAATCCCATCTCAGTGGTTACGCCGTAGCTACACTTTTGCAGCGTATGCCAGGTTTTGCTTAGTTACGGCATAACTCCTTATAGAGTTACGACGTAACTATCCTCTGCACTACTTCTTTTATTATAAACACAATAACCTTGTATTAGTCTTTTAAATGAACTTTGTGGGTATGTTTCTGTAAACCCTCACGAGACTTCACTCGTCCACTTGGGACACCAAGTGGTTTAAAAGGCTTGTTGCATATGCTAAATGCAACCGTGATTCATACGAAAGTGAGTTAGGTTTATTTTTCATTTTTCATTTTTCTTTTTCTTAGAATTATGCTTGTCGGTAGTGTGATTTCAGGGATTGAAGTTTGCTCGTGGATGCTTATATGAAGGCATGACTCTTTTTCGTGGGCCTTTTTTCTTTTTGGAGCAAATTTCAGGGAAGTTCTCACTCTAATTCTACTTTTTTCTTCACCTTTATTTAACGCTTAGTACAAAAGGGACTTTGTACAATTCAAGTGGGGGGACGGGAGTAGAATTGTCTCTTGGACTTTATTTTGCCCTCGTTTTTCTAGTTTATTTTGAAAAATTATGCCATTTTTAAAATTTTGACATGTTTTTCTTAACCTAACTAGATTAGACCTTAGCCGAGCACATACAACCCTTGATATTATATGGTGAGATTAGCCTTATCCGTTTCCAAAACTTTACCCCAAATCCACCAAATTATGAGTGTGTCGGTAGCTTGTAAACTTTAGAACTTGGCCTTTGCATCATTTCGAGACCATAGACGAGGTATGTTGAGTTAGCTCGATGTATTTGGACTTTTCAGTTTAAGAAGGTAGTATTATAGGATTATCACCCAAATAGCCTACCATTGTGTGTCTATCGATTAATCACCTCGACTTCTCGACCCCCATGTGAAACCCTTTGGTTGCACTCACCTTTAGTGCAAGATACCCCTAGATACATGATATGTGCTAAAACACATACCTTTTCTTTACCAAATCAGGCCCAAAATAACCAAGAAAGAGCCGTTTATTCCTAATAATTGTTGGTTTCTTGAGTTTATGCTTGTGCAGGTACGGATATGACAAAATACGCAAAAGAAAGACAAAACAGACAAATCAGACGAAAACCCGAGCACGAGAAGGAAAAGAGTGCTAAAGCTGAGCTGGGAAGTCAGAAAAGAGTGAATTTGAAGATTTTGATGCTGAGAGGATGATTTTTGAAAGATTTGATCAACTTTGAAGAAATGGCAGAATCAGTCCCTTAAGTTTCAAAATATGTCAGATTTTACCCCTGGAGTTTCAAGATTGGCAATTATGGTCGTTGGTTTATTTGGAAGTGACAAGAATGGCCTTGGATTACTTTTCATAAATTACACAATTGGTCCTTTGAAATTCAGAATTTACATGATTGGTCCCTATAACAACTTTCAGATCACTTAATTAGTCCAAGTCCAAACTAAATCACCTTGGCCCCGCAATAACTATCCAAGCCCAATCCAATAGCCTGGTCAACCCAATGCCCCGGTCAAACTTTTTATTACCCCCTGGTCAAAAGTTCAAACCGGTTAAAAAAAATAACTAAAACCCTTTTACCCGGCCAAAATTATCCCAATTCCCACTTTACCCAGAATCCCTAGAACCCTAAAATACCCTCACCTAAATTAGCCCGAATTAAAGCATGAGAAGGACAATTCTGAAAATTCCCTGACATAATATGACACACGGAATGCCACGCTGGTGATGTGCTCTGATTGGCCAAACGTACGAGGAATGAATGATCCAAGGGCTAAGATGAATGTGATGATGTGGAGAGCTAATCTGATGGTTGATAAAGCTCAAGAGAAAGCACAAGTTCGAATTCCAGATCCTTCCAAAGCTCCTTTGCCCACCTATATAAACCCCCATTTGTAATCACTGATATATGTAGTTTTTCCGTGTAGAATTAGTAGTTTGTAATTGTTTTTCAATGTTATAGTATTTCAAATTCAGTTGTATTGAGCTTTTTATTAATAAAATTACTTTTAGCCTTAAATTCTCAAATCCTTTCTTATACTGTTTTATTGATTCTACTAGCTTAAAAGTGCTTAATCTGATCATTTCAACTTATAGTATATCACTTTCAGCTTATTTGCTCTTTTAAACAAAAATCACAAAAAATTAGAAAAATACTCTAAAAAAAAAAAAAAAAAAATGTCTCAAATCTGTTCTAAAACTATACTCAGTTTGTTTTTATCTTTCCATAAGCTCTTATAAGCTCATCCTATAGCTTAACAAGTGCTTATTAATTCTCCTACTCAGTTCTACTAACAAATCAAATTCCAGTCAAAATAAGTCAAAAGGAGCAGATTCAGATGTTGATTTGGATTGTTTTAAATTGGGTTGGATTTAGCTTGGTTTGGATGAATTATGGGTTAGGATAGTGTTTGATTCCAAAATTGCAAGCCATAGTGGCTGGACTTCTGTAAGTCTAATTTTCTATTCTTAATTAGCTTAATAGATTAGTAGTTATTATTATTGCTTAGTTTAGCTAAATCTAGTATCAATTTGTGTAGTTAATGCTTGTTTAAGTTCTGTTTTATCTTAATTCATTTCTGTCATTGATCTGCACTTCTGATTTATATATGCATTAATCACTTGCATTTGGAATCTGAGGAACTTGATAGCTTAGATCAGTACAATTAGTTGTATTTAGGTACCTGTGATTTAGATTAAAGTGTTAGTGAAGGTTGGCTAAGTAGTTTTCTGATTCAAATTTGCAATCACTACTTAAATTAGTGTTTGGATCATAAGGTTAATCTGAGTTTGAGGTCAGTTCAATGTTAAAGCTAAGTAGAATTAGTCTCATATAGGTTGTTGTCACTTATTTAGTTCATTAGTTTGCATCTAGAATAGCTAATAGTCAAAATTCGACATAAGTAGCTTAAAATCTAGCATCAGTTAAGTTTTAGATTGCAAAACTTAGGAAATAGGTATAGAAATCATTAGAGTAGCTTATTCTAGTTGCATTATAGCTTAAAATATCAAAATCATTTTGTTCTTAAGGATCAAAACTCATTAAAGTTAAAATTCAATTTCTGCAATAAAAAGTCAAAAGTGTGTTTAGAATTCTGTCAGACAGTATTTGTGGATTTTGAATTCAGTGAGCTTTAGATCAAATTTGTTGGAACTAAGGATTTTAAAACTTCTGTTGGTGGTCTTTTCAAAGGTAATTTTATTATAATTTTGTGAATTTTCTAAAGTGGTTTAAATGGTGAATCATTTGGGTCCAAATTCCCCTGTTCACACACTCAGTGTTAACTGAGTGTGAAACAGGTTTGTACAGAGGTCATACAAAGTTCAATTCAGTGTTTCCAAGGCTAATATTTGGTTCATAAGCACCTTGCTAGGTCTACTTTAGGTTTCCAAATCTAGTTTTGAGTTTCTGCTTAATTGAGCAGCTTATTTTTAAGCTGCAATTAGATAGTCTGGACTTGTTTGGAATTAAGCTGAGTAGGACTTATAATTTGGTCATTTGCTTCTAAATTAAGATTCTGAGCTCACACTTAGTTGCATTAGGTGAATTTAAGTTGTTTATAGCTTATTGCATGCTCCAGTAGCTTTTGGTTCATTAAAGTAGCTTGTAGCTTATTCCATAGTAGCTTTTTCATTATCAGTTTCATTGCATCTAGCATTATCAGTGATCACAAGTAGTTTTTAGCATTTTTACTAGCTTCTAATTCATATTTAGAATTTTTCTGGAAATTTTCATATTTTTCTGTCACTGTTTGCCATTTTTCTAAATTTAAATTAGTTTTTAATACTTTTTAAATAGCTTTTATTACAAATAAATCAGAAAAAGCTCAAACAAATATAACTTCAATTTTCCTAGATTAAGAAAAATCAAAAAGTCATAAAAACAATTTTTCCACATTTTTTCTAGTTAAAATAGTATTTTCTAGCCAATTAATAAGTTTTAAATAGTTTTAAATTCATAGAAAATTGAGAAAAAGTCATAAAAATTCAAAATAAGTTTTGAAAATTCTTTTTAGTTAATTTAGATTTTTAAAAAATATTTTTATAATTTTCTCACTAGTTTTCATAATTTTTAGCATTTTAGAGTTATTTTTAAAACGAGAAATTAGATTTTAATTCAAATAAATTCAAGAAAATCATAAAAATTAGTTTTAAATTTTAAATAACTTCTGAATTGCATTTTAGTTGTAGAATAATTTTTAGGTCACTTTTAGGGATAAAATTGAAATTGTTTGCATTTAATCACGTTTTAATTAATTCGTAATTTGCATTGTAGATTAAATTTGCATAATTAGTCGTAATTTCTTGTTTGCATAATAGATTTAGTGCCTTTAATTGCTTCCCTTTACTTTCCGTTGCCCCGTAGTATAGAAAACCCCAAATTCCCTTATTTCACATTCAAATCCCGAAACGCGACGTGAGTTGAAAATTCCATTCATCTCTCACTTGGAACGATCCCGGTGCTCAAACCTAATACGTTTGAGTTACGAAAAATACTACAAAATTCTATAATTGGTTTTCCCAACGAATCAATTTTTGAAGGAATTCATTTCTCACCAAAAATAAAATAAATAGAGGAAAATAAGAAAATGAGAGCAAAAGGTAATTACACAAGTAACTTCCATGGATAGTGTTAGCATCTAGAGTCATATTTAACAATGATTTCGATTTTACGCTTAGTTTGGGGACTTGTGAAAAATCAGGGACGATGTATTCTATCCGTATGGTCACTTCTCGCTGAGTTGTGTTTCCTACTCCGTGATCCTAATAATGTTGTTTGAAAAATGTTGGAGTTATTGATCGACATGAAAGTTCAACAAACCGTCACTCATAATCGGAATGTGCTTAATCGTAATATTTGTATGTGAAATAAAAGGTAAACGGGGCGTTTTTAGAATTAAGGGTTTCTTAATCTCTTTTGAGGAATATTTGCTACTTTCCATAGGTTTAGTAGAAAGAGGTTGAAATCTTTGGTTTTAAAAGCGTGAGTTGATTACATTGCTTGAGGACACGACAATCTTCTAGTCTTGGGTATTTTGGTATGTGCAAAAATACATACCATTTCTTTATCAAAATAGACCCAAAATAACCAAGAAAGAGCCATTTATTCCTAATATTTGTTGGTTTCTTGAATTTATGCATGTGCAGGTACGGATATGGCAAAACACACAAAGAAAGACAGATCAGATGAAAACCCGAGCACGAGAAGGAAAAGAGTGCTTAAGCTGAGCCAGGAAGTCAGAAGTGAGTGAATTCGAAGATTCTGATACTTAAAGGATGATTTTTGAAAGATTGGATCAACTTTGAAGAATTGGCAGAATCAGTCCCTCAAGTTTCATGAATTGTCATATTTTACTCTTGGAGTTTCAAAAATGGCAAGATTATTCCCTCATCTTTCCCACATTATCAATACACCCATCTGAGCCATTCCTTTTATTTTTTTAACCCAATATATTGTTTCGTTACACCCTTACACCTTAGCCTACCCTGTAGTCTTTATTTGTGATTGGGAAGTCATCATTTGCCTAAGTTCAAGGTTTAAGTGGAAAGGTTCGGGAATCACACTTTCGTCAATGACATATTCTTAAAGATCATTAAAGACCCCCCGAATTCCTATTGTTCATCTCAAGTGGGGATGTTATAAGCACTATGTTATGAGCTTTATATAGATTTGTTATTCAGTATATTGTAAAGTGAGATGTTATAAGCACTATGTTATGAGCTTTATATAGATTTAGTATCGAGGAGGCCACCCCAGTCACATTTGAAGATTTGAGTTGGTAATTGCGCCAACAGTTGAAGAAAATGTGGTGTGCCCATCATGACGTCCTCTAATGACACATCTACCTAGTATTTCATGATCCGGTTCCTTAACTTCAAAGCTTGAACTTTGGGCGGACGGTAAGTGGTGATGACTTGGTTATAGATTTAGACTATTTGCTTGATTTTTATTTTACACCATTTATATATCCCATGTCTTATCCTGCCCTTTAGTCATGAAGCGTATCTAGGTGATGCAACGAGCAATCTTTGGTGTCTTGACCATGGATTTGGTCATGTATCATTGATTTTGTCCACTTCGCCGTGACATGTTAGTAATGACAAGTCATCCTTAACCTTTTTCGTGTCTACCCATATTGCTTTCGAAAATTGTTTAGCCCTTAACTCTAGTGGTGGAGATTTGTGTAACCGCCAAGCTTATGATAGAATACATGCTGTGACTGTGCGCTTGAGTGATCACCCCAAAATTGACACTTAGACTAGTTGAGAGATTTGAGTGTTTCGTTCTCATTTCGTGAGGTGTTCGGCTTTGTTTTATTCTAGCATAAGAGATTTGTAAACTTATATTTTCCAGGTAATGGGAGATATCTTTTTTGGAATCTTTCTAATAAGGTCTACTTGAGGGCAAGTAGAATTCGAGTGGGGGGATATTTGATAACATCAAATTATCCTGAATATTAAGTGTCAATTTCCCCCGATAATGCTTGTAATTTATATCATTTATATGGATTTACGCTTGTTTTCCATTATATTCCACTTTCAGGTAAATTACGAGCATTGGAGCTAAAGAGACGTGGAATTGGAGAGTTATTAAAGATTTATCATAGTATGCTCACTTTGAAGAAGTTACGACGTAACTCATCTCTCACATTACGCCGTAACTAAAGCGTGACTCAGAAAACCAACTTATCAGAAGATTACGGCGTAACTCTCCCAAAGATTACGACGTAACCATATTAGGTCAAATGAGGTTCTGCGCCGCTGATAATTACGCCGTAACTCATGCATCAACTACGGCGTAACCAAGATCTATTGAAGATACGGCGTAACCCCTTCTAAGATTACGCCGTAACCAGCAGATCTAGTGCAATTTACGAAGAAGTTATATGTTACGGCATAACTATTTTATTAGTTACGCCGTAACAAAGATCTGGCCTATAAATACCCCACGATTTCCAGCATTTGAACGCATCCCATTTCACATACAACAATCAGAGAACGTGAGAAGAAGCAAAAGGCAGATCTAGAAGAGCATACGGAGCTATCTCCAAGGGAGAAATCACTCCCCTACGATAAGCATTAGCTTTTTATCTTTTCTTTACTTTCGATTCTTGTATTTCGTAACATTAAACATTGAATTGATTTGTGTGGTTAATATGAGCGGCTAAGCACCTCTTGGTGCTGGCCTAGTTATGATTCCTTAATTGTTTTGTTTGCGTTTACATTGCTTCCGTATAATTATTTCTAAGTGTATGCATGCATAGTTTATTGGTAGTTACCCTTGTTTCGGTAGTTTTGAATGGCGGTAGAGGCTAGTTGCTTAGGAGATATGACCAACTGACCCTAAGTGAGTAGGCTGAGACGGGAAGAGTAAGATATGACCAACTGACGACCCCTGCTACTTGTGCGATTCGACCAACTGATAACCTACCGTTTGGATGAACTTAAGAATTAGGGTGTGAGTGTCTAATATGTTAGCGCCCAGGCACTCACTATTATAAGTCTAGCATGTAGCGGAACTTAATGACTTGGCTTAGAGGACCAGGAACAACTGGACTTATGATGGGACACCTGACTTCTCTAGTGGTGGCTCTTTGCTGATAGGTTAGGGCGAACTGACCAAATGTTGTCCTCTCAACTTTGACCCCACCTGAAGTAATTGGAAGTAATTAGACGTAAACATTACTAGCTAGGATGAATAACTAGGTTAGCACCACTCTTCTCTTCTGATCACATCCTTTGCCTTTATTTGTTTTAGTAGTAAATTAGTTAGTTCGATATCAAAACCATCTTAAAATCTGTGAAACCTAGACTTAGTATTAATCCACACACATAGCTCTTGGGATGACCTCGGTTTTACTGAATACTATACTACACACGACCGGGTACACTGCCCCGTTAGTGCATTAGGGTAGACCATAGGTATAACGAGACATTAGAAATATTAAAACCTGGTCAGTAAAACCTGCATCATGTAACCTGAAATAAATCCTCTACCACGGATTTATTAACAATGTTTTCTAAGAACAATTTGTTTGAGCAATATGGAACAATAGCAAGAGCTGCCTTTTTCTTTGTTGCGTCCACATCAGCAATAACTGTCCTAATTGACTTTAGGGACATTTCATCAGCATCCAATGTTGTCTTACCATTTTCAACATAAACTTCTATCATCTTATGGTCATCAACAAGATCTTTCAATATTTCTAAATTTGCACTCACACTTAAGCTATACAAACCATCATCTAAATTACTACCAGGCTCAACAAAGTAATAGTAATTTTTTGAACCAATCTCGTAACCCAATTCATACATAATAACATCCAACTCTTCAACTGACACACTATCAACATCAACCAAATCAACTAAATTTTCCATACCTCCAACGTAGATTCTACCTGGCCAGTATTTAAAGAAACCATTGTGATGAACCCTCATGCTAAACATATTAGATCTACCACCTGAAAACATGTCAATATATGTTTAGGACATTCTCAAAAGTTAATTGCCAAAAAATAAATACCCCAATTAGAAATTCCAATGTTTATAATCAAAATAAAAACAGTACCGTATTTCTTCTTAGCAGAGTCGTACATGACGGTATCATCAACTGGATAACCTAGATGTCTTCTTACTTTCCATAGAGTAAAGTCCATGTTTCGGTTTTTTGATGAATAAACACGGGTTTTGTGACATGCAATTAGGGTTTGTGAATTGTGATAATTCTTGTAACGAAAGTTCTGGGATGAAAAATAATACAGACTATGTGTTTATGGGGTGGGAAGAGGGTTACATTACATGTGGCAATAAGACAAAAAATTTTAATTGAAATAAGGAAATGACAATTGTGCCCTTGGACTAAAGACAAAGCAAACGGCAACGGATGTGGTTGACTAACGGAAAAATGGTCAAAGGACCAGTTTAGACTATGAAACTTGGAAAAAGGACTCCCAACGATGAAAATCCCAACTTTTGGTTCAACGTGATGCGCATGTACAAGATTAGGGACGAACCGTGTATTTTACTCCTAGTTTTATCATAAGATTTAACGATATAATTAAGAACTTTCATCTATTATTAACGAACCATTATAAAAATTCAAGTGATAAGTAATTTTATATTTTATATTGAGTGTTATTTAACTAATTTTCTTGTTTTTCCACCCGTTCAAAAAAAGGCTTCATTTTATCTCTCTTTTAAAAAAGTTAACACTTCATTTAATCTCTTCACAGCCGAATATGTTATCTATTGGACCATTAAGTGGAAAGTAAACGGGCCATAAGTTACCTTAAATGGTTAACCTGGTGTATTTTACTTCATGGTATAATAGGGTATTTATACTACTATAAACACGATTGATTTCACAATGTAGTTAAGGGGACAAGTGATAGGCACGTTATTGATCTATGACAAATGTTGCATGCATTTATGCATATGTTTTTCATTAATAGTTTATAACACTCCCAATTAGATGCCACATTTTCAAGATAGAGTCAACTTTGAAGTACCTCATTAAAAACCTTTGCTAAAGAAAACGCAGTGAGAAAAAAACTCTAGCTAATGGAAAAAGAGTGCGTTGTATAGTTGAATCCCCTTGATGTAGACATTCATAGAGTGTTACGTTTTTTGTACATGTTGCATTCCAATAGCATGTACGTGTTTTCTGAAAACCAAAGTTGGGAGTGCCTTGATGAAAAGATCTGCTGAATTGTTGCTTGATTGGACATACTTCATTTCAATTTGGCTATCAATAAAGTCTTGAGTGTATGTGAAGTGTCTTGGAATATATTTTTTGTTCTATCACTTTGATATACCCTTCTTTCATTTGTGCCACACAAGTTGCATTGTCTTCCGCTCTGTTCTCAAGATTGTTTTGGAAAGAAAGTAAAGGAAAGGGAGAAGAAGTAGATTTGGTTGGTGTTCTCAAGAAACTTATAAGGTGGAAAGAAAGAGGGAAGTATGTAAAGTGGAAGAAAATCTATGTTTTTTTGACATAATATGACCCACCCAAAATTGGGATGAAAGGTTGAGAAAGGTTCATATTAATACTTTAGTTGACCAATTTGCCCTTATATTGTTTTCTTATTATTTCATTACTTTATTATATCTCATTTTATCTCCATTTCATTCTATCATCACTTCTTCACAAATTCTTCTTTACAATAATTGCTTCTACACAATTGAATCAACTAGTGATTTTATACCGGTATGTCTCAATGTTATTCTTAATTTATTGTATATACTTGTCCGATTAAATCTAAGATCTCTTTATATATCTATAATTAGATACAGAGTACTTTATAACTTTCAACCATTTTTGAAAGTCCACATATTTTCATCTTCTACATATATGTTTATGTTTATTTTGGTTAACCCTGACCTATTCAACAACCTCTCTTTGATTTAACACTACAATATCCCATATAAATATCTTTATGTCATTTGTGCAGTAGGGGTTGAAACTACAATATTTATGTCCATTTTTATCTCTGTGAATTAAAAACTAATATTTATGCTACCCAATGTGCTATTGCAAATTATAAAATACAAGAAAGTAAAAATTGAATGAATCAGTTTACTAGCGTCAACAAATTTTCTTAATGTTATTTTTATTATAATTAAGTCCATTTTATTTGCTATCAGGTATACAATGGATGACCTGCATCTTTTGTTGTTTACTCAACAATTAGCAGTGATTCAACTAGTTTGTCTAGCTTTAGCATTTATTACATATTTGTAGGATCATACATATATGTTGTTTGATGATTCGAGTGGTCTAGGATTATGATTATACAAGTATGTCATGTTTGAGAGTGAAAGAGAAGAGAGGAAATTCTAGAGAGAGGTTTAACAAAAAAGAAGAAATGTTAGATTAAGAAGTTCCACCCCTTCCAAGGATGGAAGGGGTATTTATAGTTACAACTACTACGACCTCCTGTCGGACTGTGGATCAGGCATACACTGGGTAAAGACCCGTCCTTCCTCCACGGTGTTACACTAAACTAAACTACGCTAATAACTAACTAATTAACTACTAAAAACCGTAAATAACGATATGTCTACGAGCTAACTTATGCTAGATTATATTTGGGGTGACCGAATCTTCACAATGAAATTTCTAATTCCTAAAAATCTCCCCCTAAGGGAGGTCACCCCATGTTTTACATTTCGAATCCTAGCATTCTATTTTATCTTCATTCTAGAGCTCGTAGACTTTAATTCTTCACTTCCCCAATCTTTGTGCTTAAGCAATGACTCTTCATAGTCCGATTACTTTGTACTTTAAGTGGAGGCCTTTAACTGATCCACATATTTGATGATCTTCGAGCTTACTTTAAGATCATCAGCCACAGTAAATCTCTGGATCACCCTTTGTTGTGTTTCCTTCATGTGAAGTTGTGACTTTTGGACCGACATGCTCACACTTTATGAATCATGACATCTTTTCATCAGAGTAGCGGAAGCATCGTTGTATGTCTTTTATTGTCATGATTTTCTTCAATTAAGTGTGAATGTTGTGAGCATGCGGTTGTGAATTGACTCCTCAATATTGATCAGTTGCAACCGTCCAGTGTTCCTGCAAACAACAGTTAGCACTAAAACCTACGAAAGTGTCTTAGTTCACTTTCGTTGAATATAGTTGCAAGAACCACGGTTCCCCGTTGATCAGTATAAATATTGCCTGTGATCATGTAGAATTCCGAAAAATCTCCTTGACAGGGTTTCGCAGCTTGATCTAGCCGTTCTCAAACCGGAGCGTCCAAAAGTAGACAACACGGAGTGAGTGAACCAACGAATTGAGATTCACTGATTGATGAAAATTTGATTTGAAAAACAACCGCGTATTGCTTGAAGAAAGAGTTTTGCAATACGATGAAGGTTTTATGAGAAAGCTCAATTTTCAATCAAAAATACTTTATGTATTTGAAAAAGAATACACATTCGATGTGCTAGAGAAAAGAAGAGATTTGCACATCGAACGGTTTTTCCAAAAGTATTTTTTTAATCGTAGATACTTTTTATGTTTGAAAACATGAGTACACATTCGATGTGCTAGAGAAAAGAAGATTTGCACATCGAACCGTTTTTCCAAAAGTATTCGTCAATTCCATTGCTGGACCAAGGTTGATTTAAGAGTGAATCGCCCCATCGTTTCTATCCAGTTGTCACAAGCTTGATCTTTAGGAAAAGATCTCACATGTCACCCACCAAGAGCTTGTTTGATGTTGGCTTTAGAAAGATTTCCATCTTCATTGTGAATATTTTTACATATCACTCGGATGTTCTGGCAATACCACAAGGATAATGCGTAGGACTCTTAATATATACTCACTTTCCACATTGTGTGAAACAACAAGTCTTCATTAACTTTGTGTCCTAATGAGATATTGTGGATGATCTCTTGGCTCTAGACTCAATCGTGCATTTTGGTTTCCTATGCCGGAGACTAGGGATAGGGTCTCCTTCTTCAATATCAACAATCTCTAAGAGAAAGTCGATAGATTATGTAGGTTCCCTGTGAGAATGAAACAAGCCCTTTTAAGAGGAACTTGAGTAGCTTGGGAAGTTGTAGTGCAGTGCGTCACTGGGTCCATGACGTCTTGTCTTCAATACCGATGTTACCTTGGTAACCACCAGTAGCATATGAATTGAACCCGGTTTCTGCCCTAAGGTTGAATAAATGGAGGGCTATTTATTTTCACCCTTTTCACATTCAATTCTTTTTCATTCTTCAACCCTTTTAGTGCTTACTAAAACTTCATTACTAGAACCTTGTTGGGTTTATTCCAGTTCTAGCTCTATCTCAGTCGGCACTCTTCCCATATTCTCATTTTTCTCCTTTTTTCATCATACATAAGGACTCTACACTATCTAGTGGATTGTCCCTGGGTAGATCCCTCCGGCTCTGGCGGGATCATGGGAACGAATACCTAACCTAACCATCCTTATAACACCATGCATAAAGTAAATTGGTCGGTCTTTTGGTATTGTTCTTTTCTTCTTGAAACCAATTGAAAAATCATTTGAAAAATCAATCAAGGTACTTGTGATATAATATCAAAGCATTTTGTACCTTAATTGTTTTGATCATTTTAGAAATGCTCCCCCTCAACATGTGCATATGATTTTGAAATTGTTTAGCACATGGAGGCAAGAGTTCTTTGAAATATATTCTTGATCACAATTTCCATAGAAAAGGCCATTTGATTTTCTTGGTAAATTCTCCTCCTCAATATGTGCGTTGGTTATTTGAAATCATTTAACACATAGAGGAAGGAGATATTTGAAGCACTTTCACAATCACACAAGCCATTAAGAAACCATTAGAAAATCAATCAAGGTACTTTATGTTAAAACACATAAATCTTTGTACCTTGATAGTTTGTTTTCTTTTGAAATGCTCCCCCTCGATATGTGCTTCGAGATTCGAAAGCATTTAGCACATATGGGAGAGCTGCCTGCACATTTGAGTCAAACGATCACCTTTTATTAAATTTCATTATTATATCACAAATTCTCCCCCGATCAAAATATCAAACCCCTGTGAGATTTTGGATCCCAAGTGATTTAATAAGGTTTAGAAAACATGGGAGAAAATGTGGCCTTGTTTAAATACTCTTCTGGTTTTAGGTTAAATGCTCCTCCTCAATCATGTGCATCATGTATTTGAAATATTTTGGCACATGAAGGAAGGAGTGCTTTTGAATTAATCACCCTTTAAACCGATTTGAGATTTAAATCACGATCTCTCCCCCGATCAAAAATTTCAAACCTTTTGAGATTTGTGATCCCAATTGATTTAAATTATTTGGAAAAATTTTGGGAAAGACGTGGCTTGATTTAATTTTCTGAAATTGACTGATGAGGACCAATTATAGACATTAAAGATTGTTAGTGTCAGGTATGATAGTTTTTAAGAGATCTTTAAGTAAAATAAAATAATTTCACAATCAAATAAGAACAGAAAAATTTTCATTTTGAAAGATCGTTGAGTATAAAAGAAAATCATACCATGACATGACATAAAATTAAATCTTTAGATCACCACTTTATATTGTACAAACAAACTTTTTGATGAAATATCATTTGAAAATATTTAAGATTGAAATCACTCTCCCCCTCAATCAATGACCGTAGTCGTTGATTGAGTGACTTATATTTTAACAAAATGAAGTCCAGTTGATTTCCAAAATTTTAGTCCAATTTATTTTCAAAACAATATTTTTCCATTTTCAAAACAATATTTTCAAAATTGTTTTAAGAAAAATGGTATCATCCACTACTTTTTCCTGCACAAGATACGTTAGGTGGTTAAGAATAACAAGTTGCTTCTATTGTTGCTGAGAGGATGAGAGAACCATCTGTTGATGCAGTGAGACCTCTGAAGTTGCATCTATCGTGCCAACTATCCATAAAGAGATCCAATTAAGCTTTGTTTCTTCTTTTGTCAACACAAGAAATAGTTACCCTTTCCATTCGGCATCCAATCATCTTCTTTTGTGGGATCCGGATCGAGAACATTCTTTTAAACCATCTTATCTGCATACGTTAGTCAACACAAACAGATATATGGTGGTCAACAACACCCAAAAAGCAATCGACTAATAAAAGTCAATTCATCATATCAATCATATCATAAAAGGCATGAGAATAATGTGTTTATCAAACTCTAATCATCTAATCCTAACAATCATATCCTAGAATCCTAGTCCTTCAACATAGACAAACATATTTTTCAGTTAAGTATGTAGGATAATTATAAAAGCTCGATAGATGATATAAATTTGAAAACATTCTCCCCCTCAATCAATGACTTATTCTATGAAAAGTTTTAAATAAGCTGAAGTCATTGATTGGGTTTTGCAAATTTATGAAAAAAAGATACTGATTGATTTTCAAGCAACTCATTTACCACCATTTTAGTTAAAACAAATATTTTTCTGAAGAATTTTACAAAGAAAAATATTTGAGTAGGAACAGCAGTCCTTCGACATACTTTCCTCATTATGTTTTAGGATAAGTGCACGAACCATTTGAAAATTGGTTTAGCGCAGCACTTTCCTTTCTTGAAGAACGGGTTACTATCTGAAATAATAGCAAGCCATAGTTTAAGCACGTGTTACAGTCTGAAATAACTGTAAGCCATAATTTTAGACATGTTTTGAAAAGAAATATTTACACCTTCTGCTCGAACTTCATCTATGGTCCCGTGCCATTGTTGAATGACATTTCTAAGACCGTAGATGTTATCGATACCAGAAGACATGTCATTAGAAAGCAATATTTTTGGTATTTTTAAATTTTCTGATTTTTATGGGTTTTTGTTGGTTTTATATTTTTGTATTTTGTTTTTGATAGAATATTTACAATGATAGAGTAGATGATATAGTTTAAGAAGATGATGATACGAGTACCGAGATAAGGATATCGAACAACCCCATTGTAGAAGATAGAAATCGTCATCTCTTAAACTTTCACCACCAAAGCTTCCAAGGCTCTTGAATTGAGAGAAATTGAACCATCTGAAAGTGAGACTTTGGCAGCTTCCCCCCAAACCGTAAATCCTTTTTTTGAGCAGATTCGAAGCTCTATTTCAAGCTTGCCTTAGCCAGGTGCACACAGAAGCACACCATTATCATCGATCTTGCTGCTCATTTTAAGAATAATCATCGTGATTCTTCGTTCGAGGTTATATCATCCAATAGAACAGCAACGTATCATCCCACACATAAAACAATCTTCTCTTATTTCTTTTCTACTGACGTCTGAAGCGATCCATACCAAAAGGTGTCAAGAGACCACTTCCCCCGAGTAGATGAATTGATGCAGTCAGTCTCTTAGAATAGAGCTCACGAACCCGAATACACATATACCCAAAGACAGAGAAACTTATAACATGGAAGTATCAGATTAAGTCCAATATCTAAAGAATAACCCCGATGTATACTTTTCTCTCCCCTGGAGAAGGTGTACGAAGCCCAAGAACTCGAAGTACCCAAATGCCCAAAGAGAGAATAGTCGATAACATTGAAGTAGCATGCCGAATCACTGAGTATCTCTGCGGATGTCAACTCCGGAATAAGTGATTATATCTCAGAATCACTGATTAAGCTCTCAAGTGAAATAGCTGAGCATCCCCAATGTACACAATCTCTCTCTCCACTGATGATTGCGATGATGGAGATCAAAATCATCACACACTTGTGTACCTTTTTTATCTTCAGAAACTAACTCTTCCATCTCTTCCCCCACATAGTTGGAATAAGGACACTAAACGCCATGAGTCAAACCTTGAGTTTCTCTGCGGTAATGACATTCGTCTTCCCGGGATATCTTCAATCACTTAGAAGTATTAAGTTCATCAAGTTTACTCGCGTTTAGATGCGTGTCTCCTTCCCCCTTGCTGGTTTTGATACTTCAGAATCAACAAAACATTATAAGCCCAAATACTTGAAATCTATTGAGAAGATCGCTTGAAGTCTTTGTGAGAATCAACTTGCTGAAGAACAGTGTGAGCAAATCAAATTAGGGATTAAATTTGACATTTCACTCTCCCCCAATGAGTGCTCTCCCCTAAACTGACAATCTTTATGATGAATGCCCTGATTAAGAAGAAGTCTTTAGATCGTTAAATGCAACTCGTCTTTAGTCTTCTAACATGCAGCAGAAAATGTAGAACAGACTGTAGACTTGACCTTCTTCTAGATTGTCCGCTTGGGGAATAGAATGTTAACATCTTCTTCTCACCAAATGCATTCCCGTTAACTTAGATGTTGCAAATCCCCTTAACTCAAATCCCTCCCAATCAAATAAAGTTTGCCAAGAGTAGTTGAAAAGAGAGAGATTATGACATTTGAACAAAACAGTTCAAGCCTCGTACTCTAAAGAAAAGAAAAGTGTACGCTTCAGTGCGCTTTATCTTCTGAAGAAGAGAAATCTTATTATTTATGACCATTCTCATCAACATGCTTCATACTTTTCCATGCGCTTTCAGTCATCAAGTGAACCGAACTACTGTTGATTGTTTTCTTATTCCACTTGCTCAATTATAATGACGATGGCGACATCATATGCTACCTTTGAGGGGGAGAAGTGTGAATAGAATACATTTGGATGATTTTCACTTGTTTAATCAAGAATGGCAACTCCGTATGCAATTCTTGAGGGGGAGAAGAAGTGTGAAACTGCTGCATGTTGAGTTATATCTGAGAATATATGGTCATATGGCTCCATACTAATGTAAGAACCGAGCTTCTTCTTATTGGGTCATCTTCATCATGTCTTCGATGGAGATGGTGTACAAACGAGTTCCACGTGTTCCCTTTAAAAGTTCAACACCATCTAGTTCTCTATCAAAGCAAGAGTGTTTTCTGAAGGCCACTTCAAGATCAGAGTCACTGAATTGACCAACAGAGAACAAATTATGACTAACATATTAACGAAGCAAGAGTGTTCTTCTAAGAGCCGTTGGTTGACATCTTCTCACGGACTAATGAGATTAATGACAAGGTGCTTCCAGTTGCGGGGCTCCTAAATGAACATCTTTTTGTTCTTGTTATCAACCTTATTATCATTCAGTAGGCTTTTTGTCGTGACAGCTGATGGAGATAACCCAATATGATGAATTTGACCCTGAAGTAAAACAACCCGAACTCGTGACTTAAACTTGCATATATGTAATAAAGAGCGGTGCCGAGAATTCATGCCCATTTGAATCTCTAAGTACTCTATACTCTTTAACCAACAAACCATCAAGTATTAGACGTACATCACCTCTTGAAAATCCACAATTCAATGTGACACTGAGCACTACAAAGTAACTCCTTAAAGTGATAGTTATTTTGTGGTGGTAAGAGCCCAATTCCCCCAAGTGGTAAAAGAAAAAGAAAAACCACCCAAAAATAACTAGATTCCTAAGTCTTCGTTTTTGAAAATATTAAAAGCTCGAACAAGGATCTCGAAGAATCTTCATCCAACCATCCCCGATACCTTCAGATACTAAGTACACTCACCCGTGATATTTCACTTCAACCTCAAATAAATAATACTGAATTAACGCCGTTGTCACATCTTGTGGTTAAAAGCTTAAATCTAGCATCCTTTTACGTTTTTAGTGAACTGTGATAATGGTTTCATCCCCGACCATGGTTAAATGAGCATAACCCTGTAAAACCTTGTAATAACCGAACTGCCATGAAGAAAATCCAAACACACATCCAATTCATGAAGTACACCCTTTATCCCTTCTTCGAAGAAGAAACCGTAGCACCAGCATCATATAAGATCCCGAAATACACTTTCCTTTCCCCAGGATGGTTCCATCATTACGTGATTTTACAATTCTATGGTTTAAACCGAGAAATAGTTTCTTTCGCGAGATTTTACAAAACCAAGACTAAACCGTAAGATAGATCCGGAAATGCACTTTACAATTACCAGGATGTTTCCATTGTCACGGGATTTTACAAGTCTATGATTTAAACCGAGAAATAGATTATTTCGCGGGATTTTACGAAGTCAAGACAAAACCGTAAACAATGTCAGCTTGAATATGTTATGACAACTTTGGTTTCGGTGAATATATGTTTTAGGGGAACATGAAGCGGTTCTTCAACGGTTCAATCTCCATCATCAACAACATCATCAACAATATTCTTTACCCATATGTAGACAACTTCACAAACCATACTAAGTCAAGTAGTATACACTATTTCCCCTGGAGGTTGACGGTAAAAACATCAAAGTACACGTTTCTCCCCCATGATGCTGGTTTCAAACTTTCGGAAGCATCATAACGTGTACGACCATTTGCACGAGAAGTTCTTGTCATAAGCAAACATCTTGAAAAATCATGACTGACGCTGAAGATTCTTGAAAGATTTTGCTTAGACTGTGAAGTATCATTGACATTCAATAGCATCGAATAATCTATGGGAATTGCTGATCACATCTCATCCATTCAACTCTTTGGAAAACACATCATTCACGAATTCAGTCGGCAATTGCTGTGACCATTTTCTGAAGTAAATCCGATATACCAAACTTGAACATGAAGTAAAATTCTCCAGATTTGTTACTTAAGCTTGTACTAATCTTTGTGAAAAAGAAACAGTGTACCCAATGTACAAAACCTCTTGACGTATTCTCAACTGCGTGAGACACCGAAGTAATAGTTACATTGTGGGTTAAGCGAGAAAGAATCACAATAGTAACTTGTAGGACCTTAGATATATCAACCTTATCACAAACCCAACACAAATACCACGTTACACAAACTGTTATGCGTATAAAAGAAAGAAAAGATGAAGAAAAGATATGGTGACTTGATGTATATTCGTATGTATGTTTAGAGAGGTAGAGAAAAGAAGATGAAAACAATAAGATGTTATATTGCTTCAAAGGAAAACACACACACACACACTCAAGCACACCCCTCAAATGACATACTTGAGGGGTATTTATAGTAAGAGAGGATGATGCCCTAAGGCTTGGCCATGGGCCTTGAGATGGACTTGGATTGGGCTTGGGTTTCACTAACTAGACAAGGCTAGCTTAACATAACTTATGCCCAATTAGCTTAGACCAATCCACGAGCCCGTTGACTATTCTATCACGATATCTAACACACATTACAAAGTTCCTAATCGTGAATGACCATCACTTCTAATAAAAATAATCAAGGCTAACAATCTCCCCCTAAGGGGTGGTCATTCAAAAGATGCTCCACTTGAATAGGTCTTTAATCTTTTTGAGCTTGAACTTTGTGAGTAGATATAGAATAGTCTTAATTCTTTGTTCCTTCATGCTTTGTGATCAGATAATGTGGTTGTCTGCCATTGTCAACTTCGTTGGTTAGGTGTCTCCACGTCATTCTCCACTTCTTTCTCCACCATGCTCACACTTCTATTTGTCTTTTGGTTACCAATGATGTAGTTCTGGAGTCTTTAAACTTTGTAGATTCTTTGACATTGATGAAGAATCATCTCCTTTGATTATGATGAGAACTTTCATGTGTTGTTGGTATGAGCATGTGGCAAGTCTACACGATCCATCCGCTCCGGAGCTTCCATAAGAAGAAAACATAAAACAAGTTAGTAATAAGCGGATTCCGGCACTTACACGTTTGAATTTCGAGGGTGTTAACAGCATAGTGTGAAAACACGTCTCTAATTCTTACAAGGGCCGTTCCTGAACTGGAGTCCCACAAGTGAGATAACACGATATACCGAAGTACACCTACAGTTCAGATGAGTCGCTGAGGTACACCGAAGCATCACCCCACGACTGTAGACCGTTTGAGACACACTAAGCGTAATCCACGAGGAGTTACCGAAGTGACCTGCTGTCAGGGCTGCTTGATGTTGACCCTGGCAGGAGTTTCCATTCAATCACTGAAGATCACAAATGTAAAACTTCTCATAAATGTTCTGGCAGATTGCTAAGACCTGCGTAGGACTCTATAATATATCACTTGTGCCCTTATTGATGAACAACAAGCGATGTCATGTCATGTGTTCCTATGAGATCTTTTGATGAATCTCGTGGCTCTAGACTCAATAGTGCATTTTAGTTTTCCTGAGCGGAGACTAGGGAGAGGATCTCCTTTTTCAATACCAACGATCTCTAAGAGAAAGTCAATAGGTTATGTAGGGTTCCCAGTGAGAATGAAACAAATCCCTTTTGAGAGGAATTGAGTGGCTAGAAGGTTTAGTGCAGTGCGTCACTGGGTCCATGACGTCTTGGTCTTCAATACCAGTGTCATCTAGTGACAACCAGTAGCATATGTATTGAACCCGGTTTCTGCCCTAAGGTTGAATATGGAGGGCTATTTCTTTTCACCCTTTCTCATTACATTTCTTTTTAATTCTTCAACTCCTTCTTTCTCCTTTCTCACATTACTCCTTTTTTCAATCATTCCTAAGGACTTCTAGTTCTACACTATTGGTGATGTCCTTGGGTAGATCCCTCCGGCTCTGGCGGATCATAGGACGGATTTCCTATCCTTAGTCACCTTATAACTCCATGACTGTCCTATTGTTGCCACAAAACCATTTTCTTGAAAATCTCTCAGAGTCTTTATGATAGAAAACATGTTTGGAACACTCCGAGAGTTTTATGCTTTTAGAAACACTCCCCCTTCACATGTGCTTATATGTTTTGACAGAAATCTACACATAGAGGGTAGAGTTCGCACTTTTTGAATTGATCGACTTTAAATGAACAAGACCGATTCGAGACACGTTTACATCACTAGAGAACTAGCTTGAAATTATTACCCATCCTGGTCAAGTCCATAGAAAGTTTCTCGAGATGGTACATAATTGTTCGTCAATTCATTGGTTTCGTCTGAGTCGAGCTCATTTTGAGATTCAAACACCGATTTTGATCACATTTTAATCACGTCTCCTCCCCCTCAAAAATAGCATATTCGGGATATTTTTGAAATCAACTGATTAAACAACATTTTAGAATATTTTGGGGAGACAAACGGATTTGATTTAAGCATGAATTTGGAACATTTTTGTTTTATACTCCCCCTTTAATAAAGCATAATCAATTAAAGGGTTTTAGAGGGAGTTATCTTGAGCACAAAAAATTGCACAATCTTGAAAAGGTGCTCAAGATGATGATGATTTCTCACCATTTTTAAATGTAGTGCACTGAAGCGTACACCTCATTTTTCGATCAAAGCACGAGTTTTGATTTGAAAGTAATCAAAAGTCATCATTTTAGTCCGGGTTTCGTACTGAAGTATACGAAAGCCATTATTTGGAGAAATTTTGAGAAACGACATGTTTTAGAAAAACAATTTAAAGAACTCTCGCTCAAGCATCTGTACATGCCCGTATCATTGTTGAATGACATTTCTAGAAACGTACAGAATATCGATTATACGAGAGACATGTCGTGAGAAGAATATTTTTGGTTTTTTTGATTTTATAATGTTTTTGTATTTTTTTGAAAGTTTTATATTTTTATATTTTGCTTTTGTTGGTTTTATAAAAGAGATGGAAAATCAATAAGGAAGATAGAAAGAGTGATGAAGAAGAAGATTTTACAGAATTGGAACCCTCTGATGAGCTGGGTTCAGAGATATTTGATTCACCTGCAACCAAAGAAGAAGAGTTTTCACAAATAACAGTGTTAGAAGTACAAGATTCCTCACGGTGAGGGTGATCACTATCAACGGTTGTTGTGGTTTTGACTTCCTTATCCTGATGATTTTCACTATTATCTGTGTTGGAGCAAGTATCAAAAATCTTTCCTGTTGGAATCCATCTAAGACCTATTGTGTTGAAGACTTTGCCCGTGGGAATCCACCTAAGGTAAGATCTAGGAGTGGTTTTCTTATCAGATTCAGCGGAAGACTCATTTTTTGAAAAACTACGTCCTGAAGAGATCCACCTATTAGGTTTCTTTTTGTTTGACATCTTGTCAACGGGTTTGTTTCTATTTGGTGTCTTAGTGGATTGTGCCTTGGCACGAGAATTATCTTTCTTGAGATATTGTAAGGCACATGCATCATGATTAGCTGAAAAGATACATTTTTTACATGTAGTACAGACAAATTCAATATTCTTGTTTAAAACAGCAGCGTTAACTTTGTCACTACAGTCTTTTGGAAATTGATTCTTGTTCGAAAAGGACCTAGAATTCCTAGTGTTGTTTTCTAAGGGCATAACATTTTCTTTTGCGCAACTACTCTTAGAAGCAAGCCAATCCCTAGTCTTTTGTAGAGTGTTCCTAGGTAATGGTTTACTACTACTAGCAGTGCCTTGAAATCTTGTAGAATTCATCACCCTAGATGTTGCACCTAGAATTCCATCTTTTCGAGTCTGTGCCTTTTTCCTAGCTTCTTCTAGATAGTGATTGTTGACCATGTTGTTAGAACCAACACATTCTTTAACTGGATTTTTGGTCACATTCCGTGTACTATTCATAGAGATGCCAGGTGTAATCACTTTAGGTTTTTCAGTAACTGCTTTTTCTTTTTCAAAACCTTTGACAATTCTCTTTTTAATAGGCAGGGACTGTGGAGTGACTGTTTTTGACAAATCATTTTTCTCATTGACTTTTGGAGGAAACTGAGAAATAGACATTTTTGGTTTGAAAACCGGTTTGGGAACATTTGTTTTCTCCTCAGTCAATGGTTTTGCAAACTTAGTATCAACAGCCTTTCCTTTTAGACATCCCAGCTGAGCTCTCAAAAGATCATTTTGCTCTTGCATGTCCTTGTAGGCACGCTCATACGACAGTTTGTCATACTTGCATTCCTCGGATTTTCGATCAAGCTGTTTAAAATAGGACACGTTTTCTTTTTCAAGTTTTTCAAGAGCATTTTCATATTTTGAAACAATTGCGGAGGTCTCAGACTGGAGTCTTTCATGATCTTCAACAGAATATGTTTGTAAAATAATAGACATGATATCGGTAGTCATAACATCTTCGAAGAGTGAATCATTTAGATTTTCCAAAACGTTGATGTGTTCAACACTTTCATTGGCTTGCTTTACCAGGGATTTATGGTCCTTGACAAAGTCAGCTGTTTCTTTCAAAAAGGCTTGTTCAACATGAATTACCCTTGAGTTGATGTTATTCAGCTGAGGGGCAATTTGAGTTTCAAAAAACTTTCTCTGTTCGATATCAAAAGTAGAGAACCAGTTTTTAGGTGTCATAGTGGTTTTAGTTTTAACAGTCTCTTGAAGACTCCCAATTCTAGTTTTAACATCGTCTAAAATGCTTCTAGTATCACTTGTGTTAAAAGGATTGTTTGAAGACATTTGTTCGATTTTCGAAAGAGATTTGGAAACTACAACTGGTTTTGAAACTGGTGTTGACACTTTGTTTGAAACACTTGGTGTGATGGAAAACTTTGACTTTTCTTTTTGATTAACAAAAGTAATTCCATTAATTTTGTTCCATTTGTTATAATCAATCGGTTTAAGATCTGGATTCTTTTGTTTCATTTTTAATCGACTCTCCTCAGATAGTTCTAACGTTTCAAGAGAATCACGAACAATTATGGGTTCATGCAAAGGTTGTCCATTGTTCAACACATTCCGTTCTTTCTGAGCTTTCTTGAGGAACGAAGGAGGTGAGTTACCAAGAGCCATTTTATGTGAAGTGTGAAAAATCGGATTTACTTGATTAGAAAGCATCTTGTTTGATTTAGCGGAATGACCCGTTGTAAGAAGCAAATTATCCAATTTCTTGATCATTTCATTTTTATCCAGAATTTCATCAAGAAGAGAATCTTCTCGTTTTGAAAAATCAGCAATCAATTGTTTCTTCTCTTTTTCAAGATCAGAAAACAGTGTTTTTTGTTTAGAAAGTTGGTTGTTTAGATCAGAAATTTCCTTGTTTAAAGATTTTATTTTCAAATTCAGATTCACATCAAGTGTGTCATACTTGAGTTGCAATTGTTGTTCTCTTAAAACAGAATCTCGATAACCAATTTCTAATTCTGAAAGTTTGTTTGTATGAAATTCAAAGGCTTTGGCGTGCTCCTTGTAACTCTCAAGCTCAGCGGTCAATTTTTTATTCGCGGCCTTAACCTCGCGATTGACCGTTCTTACTTTCTCAACTTCAATGCCACATTGATTGATTAATGATTCAAAATAAGCACGAGTTTCCTCATCATTAGCACCATTCTGTATCACTTGGCCTCCATCAGGATCCATATATGGAGTTTCAGAGTTAACATTGCTATTAACTTGCTCTCCCACATATGTGTCATAATAAGGTTTGGGAGACACAGAATGTGGCTTCTCATGAGTAAACGAATGTGGTACCTCATTGAATGAATATGTGTCGTAGACAGGAGTTGTGTCATAAGTACCGTTTGATGTTGCGTCCTGTTGATTGATTGTATGACTGGAGGTTGCATTATCGTTTGCTTTATCTTCCCATTTTGGGTACCTGAATTTGATTTCCTCAGCAGTCAACTCAATTCCCAACTCTTCTTTTTCTGCTAACATCAACATCTACTGGATCTTTTCAAGCCTTGTCTGTAATACCTGAATTTCTAAAATTCACAAAAAGACCAAAATACCATTATGATCAAAAGCAAGAATAATTAAATAAACACAATACCAAATGAGCGATGTAAATTCAGAAAACTTATAAGAAATATCACATATGATCCAAATAAATATTGAATGACTTTGTAAAGTTAATTTTATAGATTATAATTTTCTAAAATCATTATTGTATTTTATATAAATAACCGAATATATTAAATAGTTTTATAAAAGAATATAATTAGTAAAAGCCCAATATAAATTTATATTATTAAGAGTCCATTTATTTTAAGTCCAATACATTATAAAGCACACAAGAAAAATTATAAATCCTATTTAAACCTATGATTCGGTTCACATTTATCCCTAAATACCGATTTACACCAAACCGACTTCCAAAACCCTTCACAATTCGATTTCTAGTTTCCAGAGCTTGAGACCAATTTTCTTGGAGAAGATTGAAGGTAAAGAAGGTGGGAAAAATAGTAGTCGAAGTCCTAAGTTGCTGTTTTGAGCGTGGGTAGTTTTTAAGTCGATTAGGGTTTCGACAAGTGAGGTTTTTGTGCTTCCTTTGTTCTAACGATCCAAGCTCATTAAGGGTAAGTTCCTAATGTTGATTTCAGTCCTATAAGTCATATGGAACACATAAAAATTAGCCATGCATGTTTAATATGTCGTATGGAATTATTTGGAATCTAAAACCCTAAAAAGCGTATACAAATAACGAATGGGTGTATAATATTTTTA
>BPTQ01000006.1:189619552-189632452 GCA_019973895.1 Chrysanthemum seticuspe | reverse complement strand
GTCTTACAACCCTTATCTCGTCACCCATTAGTCTTACCGTTACAACGTCGAGGTCAGCAACCCTTAATACCTCTACCTGTAGTTCCCCCAGTCTAACACTTAGTCTTATACCCTATAGTTTTACCCTTATTGACAAAATACTGAAGACAAGTCTTACGATGGAGGCTTGGAGTTTCGAGAGCGAGATTTCGATTATAGAGATCTTAGATTTATTTTGAAGTTTAGTTATTTATGTTCTCTCTTGAATATTTTTGTAATGCTTTCGCTATTGTATAGTATTTAAAGTTCTGATATGAAACCGTATTGTGATATCTTTACCCTTGTCGGGTTGGGGTGTTACATTGTCATTGGTATGACACTAGATCCTGAATTTTGTCTTTGAGGTTCGGAGGTAGCATTCTGAACAGAAGTCATAAAACAGTTATTCCCATTTTGATATCCCATATTCTGATTCACAATCTGACCCCCTTGATGTCCATCTCCATAATTCCCAACGACTGGAGCTGCAACATTGCCATTCTGATTACCCACTGCTCTATTCCCAACATTCTGTCCCATCTGATTTCCAACATTCTGACCCAACTGATTACCCTGATACGGAACCGCCTGATTACCGATGCGACTGCTAAATGCTTTATCCAATAAAGAAAATACATGTTGCAAGGTCGCTTCTACTTCAGCTTCATGATCAGTGATTCCTTGTTCCTGGTATTGTGGATACGGTTGTTGAATGACTTGTTGTTCTTGTGGATTGTATTGCTGCAAGTTGTTGTTGGTGGAAGATGATGAAGCTTGTTGTTGTGTATTAACTGAAGGTTGAGTCTTTGCAATAAGAGCCAATGGATCATGATTCTTTGCCAATCTTTCTTTCCTGACTTCATTCGCTTCAGCTTGGTTTTGTTTCAGAAAATCGTTGAGTTGATCAAAGTTTACCTGGTGTAAGTCTTTTGTTTGGTTGACAATAGTTACATATCGTCCCCATTCTTCTGGAAGATTATTCAGGAACTTGATGTTTTGAACGATTGTTCTGGGTGCCAACTTGTTTCTGATAAGCTCATTCATCAAAGTGCAAAACCTTCCATAGTAGGATTCAATGGATTCTCCTGGTGTAGATGTAAACTTCTCCCATTCAGTTAGCAGCTTGTTCTCCATGTCTTGTTTACCAATTTCTGTTCCATAACATAGCCGTCTAACACGTTCCCACATATCGAAAGCAGTTTCACAACTGTCTACCGCAGCAAAGATGTCTATTGGTAAATCCAGTTGGATAATATGAATTGCCATGTCATCTGCATCGACTTGTTTCTGATCCTCTTCAGTGTATTCTGATTCAGTTTGAAGATGAGAGGATGGTGGGATGGGAGGTGTTGCGTCTGCATTTCCAGGTACATGAACTTGTCGAGGCTGGAAGGGTCCATCCTGAATGGATTTAATCATGAGTTTCCCATTAGGTTTGGTCTTTATGTAACGGAGCATTCGACTTGTCCATTGAAGATAACCACCTTTTGCCAACATAGGAGGTCGGTTTTCGGCACCGGCTGCATGAATGTCTTGTTGAGTAGCCATTGATGAAGGTATGATATGATAAAGTTGATGTAGGATCGATTCAACGATAAAGGAGTTGTGGTTGATGAAGATTAAGCTTGGTTGAGGTGATTCTGAAAGTCGTACTCGTAAACTCGGTTCTTAAAAAATTGTCGCCCAAAATTTGAAATTCACTATAAAAATCAATTCTAAGGTCGTATGAAAAATTTGAGTTATGACAATTTTGACGCAAAATTTGACCCGAAAAATTTGAATTTGGGTCCAAAAATTTGAATTTTTGACCAAAAATTTTCAAGTTAAACCAAAATTTGAATCTCGCGTAAAAATTGAACGTTTAGTCTCCTCAAAAATTTAAATTTTACTCAAGTTTTCCCGCCAAAAAACTGTTTTTTTTTTTTTTTTTTTTTTTTTTTTTTTTTTTTTAAACCTTAGGCGTAGAAAGAGCTTAGGCGTAGACCAAAGAAGTTACGAGTAGGATATGGTTACGAGTAGGATATGGTTACGAGTAGGATGTAGTTACGAGTAGGATGTAGTTACGAGTAGGATCTTATGCGTAGGAAGCTTAGGCGCAGGATTCCTTAGGCGTAGGATCTTATGCGTAGAAAGTATCTTACGCGTAACCTTAAGCTTATGCGTAGACAAAAAGTTACTCGTAAACCTTACGCGTAATTGTGAAGTTATGCGTAGAGTTACTCGTAAGCTTTTAGCTTATGCGTAAACTATGGTTAAGAACCA
This sequence comes from Chrysanthemum seticuspe, assembly GCA_019973895.1. Classification (NCBI taxonomy): domain Eukaryota; kingdom Viridiplantae; phylum Streptophyta; class Magnoliopsida; order Asterales; family Asteraceae; genus Chrysanthemum; species Chrysanthemum seticuspe. The sequence goes on along the minus strand of BPTQ01000006.1, from coordinate 189,630,172 downwards.
AAAATCCATTACACTGTCACAGCGTAAGGGATATCCACAAGTCGAAGTGTTCCACACACTTATCCAAGTGAGGGAAGCACTGAGTAACCGTTATAGCTCGAAGATTCTTCACCAAAAAGTTATGAGTAGAAAACTTATGAGTAGTTGACTTTCTTACGAGTAGAACTAGGGTTTTGACCTACTCGTAAAAAATTTCCAAAGATTCAAACAATTTCGCTTGCACAGATAGCCTTAAAAACACTCAAATAACACAAAAATGTTAACCTTTTTCACCCAAAGTGCTTAGAAAAGTTACGAGTAGAAAACTAGGGTTTTGACTTTTTGACTTCTACTCGTAAGAAATTTCCAACGATTCAAATGATTTCGCTTGCACAGATATCCTTAAAAACACTCGAATAACCCAAAAATGTCGACCTTTTTCACCCAAAGTTGCTAGAAAAGTTACGAGTAGAAATGACCAATGAACCAAAAACGAGTTCAAAAGTGAAGAAAAACACGTAAAGCTTCAAACTTTTTGCAAAAAACTGAAACTTTAGCACCAAATAAACCTTAAACCACAAGAATCTTGAATTTGTAAGTGCAAAAATTAAAGCTTTATGCGTATCAAAGATGTAAAACGTGAGCCTTATGCATAACCCTTCAAAACAAACACAAACACTCCTAAACCATTGTTAGGCGATTGATACCAATTGTAGGACCTTAGATATATCAACCTTATCACAAACCCAACACAAATACCACGTTACACAAACTGTTATGCGTATAAAAGAAAGAAAAGATGAAGAAAAGATATGGTGACTTGATGTATATTCGTATGTATGTTTAGAGAGGTAGAGAAAAGAAGATGAAAACAATAAGATGTTATATTGCTTCAAAGGAAAACACACACACACACACTCAAGCACACCCCTCAAATGACATACTTGAGGGGTATTTATAGTAAGAGAGGATGATGCCCTAAGGCTTGTCCATGGGCCTTGAGATGGACTTGGATTGGGCTTGGGTTTCACTAACTAGACAAGGCTAGCTTAACATAACTTATGCCCAATTAGCTTAGACCAATCCACGAGCCCGTTGACTATTCTATCACGATATCTAACACACATTACAAAGTTCCTAATCGTGAATGACCATCACTTCTAATAAAAATAATCAAGGCTAACATAACTAAATAGCCAAGTCTTTATCACATCCAATAACCGCCCAAACAAGTCATCTTTGCGGAAGGGTAGAAAGAAGGAAGACGAGATAAGTAAACGCGCCCGAAAAACCTCACATCAAAGCCAAATAAGAAATACCATACAAACAACCGCGTAGTCAACTTTTTTCAATCATCAATTCAAGACGTGAAATAATATCCTCTGTGAGGATGTATACACCAAATTGTCAAGCCGTACAACATAACAACTCTCAACATTAGCTCTCATCACCGAATGTCATAGCCCAAATCTCATAATCAAATCTCATTATCAACAAAGCTCATTGTCAAATCACATCATCATCAAATCTCTTTAACATGTCTCATATTATCCAAATCACATAAGTATGATCCAATTATGAGAAGCCCATCCATATAGAGTTTACCTGGTCCAAAAGAGATCAAATGTAGCCTATGACACGTCAAATACATAAATAGAAGGATGTCAAACAACTCTGCAACTGGTGATTACCTCAAATCTGATCCCATGTTAAATTGCAAATTTCAGTCCAATGTCAAAGTCCAAATTAACTTACAAAAACTTAGCCTATGTAGAATTGTATTTCAGTATACCAAATGTTATCATCCGCAGAGGAATATTAGTTAAGGTCATGATACGTGGTAATACCAAATGTTACCAACAGTAATTCAGTATACCATACCAAGAACGAACGGCCCGTTCACATAACGAAGTATTATTCAAAAGCCCATGAACGGTTTTAAGGACCCAATCCCAGCTGAGAAGCCCATAAGTGAGATAGCTAGATACGACCCAAGTCACATTCAGTTAATACCATTGGCCCATGAAAATTCACCCGTCCATAATAATGTAACCCTAATCCCACGAGGTATAAAATGCAAGCAAATCATATACATTACCCTAATCCCTAATATCACTCATTTCACATCTACCCCATCTCCTAAATATTCTCACAAGACAAACACTAATTCCTTCTCCTGCAAATGTCCGCCCCCATCTCTAAAGTAATACATCAAACCCTACAATCACTCATGATTAACCATTCCACTTAACATGTCTGCTTCAAGCAGGAAACCACCCCACGCACCTATATCCATCCCATGTACCAAAAGGAAGTGAATCATCACAAACTCATATCCTCATTCCTCGCCACAAGGATGGCAAAGGCAGTCATCAACGCCACAGGGATGGCTTGAGGGTTCTATTGAGACGGCAACGAGATCAAATAGACATACTGATAAGGTTTTAAAATGTACCTTTTTGAGGGGTCGTTTAAGCCCTTATTTGATCACTTTTGTATCCGTTATTGCTTAATATCGTTCATTTTCACTTTTTAGGTCTCTTGAAGGTAAACTGCTGTAATGGCACTTAATTGGAAGAAAAAGCATGGATATATGAAGAAAATGGCCAAAGTCAAGAATCGAGACACTCAAGCTGCTAAATTACAAGGGGATGGCGTCACTGCTTAATCTGCGACGCCGTCGGAGGAATTTGTGATGGCTCAGAAGAGAAATTGCTAAGTTCTGAAGGACGGCGTCGGGCTTTAAAAGAGTAGGCCATCGCAACTCAGACGGCCTAGATTCAATCCAGACGGCGTCAGAAGCTAAAGAGGACGGCGTCACAAGCATAAGGTGACGCCGTCGCAAGATTAACTTGGCCAAGACGAAACCCTAATGACGGCGACACGACGGCGTCACAAATCATAAGGTGACGCCGTCGCACATGTAATCTTATATATAGAATCCGAATTTTTCAGTTTTAGAGAGTAGTCTTTTGGGTAAACTTTTGGAGTAAAACCTAAACCGAACCAAGGTCGTATTTTAGGGTTCTAAACCCTATCTTACACCAAGATAAGTTGTTTACTTCATTAATGTTGGAATCACTCCTAAACCATAATCAAGTGTTAGTAATTATTATGTAATAGTTAGCTTTATTATGGCCTTTATGTTTGTTATTAGCCTTAAGCTTATGTAGAAGGCCCATGAGCTTAGGCCCATGCCCATTAAAGAAAGGATGGAAACTAGAAGTGTTGCCCTAGCTTTCCTCCTATAAATACTCTTGTAAACCTTCATTTGAAGGTTGGTTGTTCAAGTTATTCTCTCTTTCACATACCTACGCATAACCGTCCTTAATATTGTGTGTGTGTGTGTGTTTGGTTTTCTTGTTCAATCGCCTTATCTCTTTCTATATTACTTGTGTTTGTAAAACTAGTGACCTAACAGTGGTATCAGAGACAACATTATCATTATTCTCAACAGTTACCACAGAGTCAACATTATCAGCAGAGATATAATCAGATGCATGTGGCAAAGAATAGAATAACACAACATATTTCTTATCACACAATTTTCTCCCCCTCAAAAATGGCATATAAAATGTTATTTTTGAAATTTTGACAATAAATATGACCATTTCGAGTGTTGCGGGAAGATGACCACTATGAACAATTTGTGAACAAAGTTTTAATTCAAATACTCCCCCTCAACAAGTGATATAAACGGTTGAGGTTTTGAAAATCTTATGGGGGAAGTACTTGTTCTTTTTGAGCAAAACCTTGAAAAATGAAAGGTTTAATAGGTTTTACTCAAAAATAAGAAGCTTTCGCTCCTTTTATAAGGATTGTGGCACTGAAGCGTACCACAGGGTCCTTTCTTGCAAATTACGGGTTGTACACTGTTATGTGTGCACAAGCCATTGACATAAATAATCACACATCCAAATGTAATAATGAAGGAAACAATTCAAGGGGTACCAGGAAGTCCAGTGATGTCGCCAGGAGTACGAACAGGGCGTTGATAGCCGGTGATGTTAATCCTGGGTCGACCACCAACAAAGCTTTCCAACGTTCTGAACTGATCCCTTCGAAACAACCTTTCATCAATCATTCTGATGATCCTTCTCACACCCCTGCGATCCTGAGAATTCCATCGCTTAGGAGACCCAATCTTTTGACAGATGTCCTTCAACCTATATGCCAATCCGTCCCTAACCATCTTCAAGGTGTGATCTCCAAACTTGTGAAGTTCACTACACGCCATTAAGCAATTTCTTTGTAGTTCACTACGGTAAACGACGCCGAAAGGTTTGCTGATGAGTGTGTATTGTGAGAGCTGGTTGATGTCGGGAAGATCTAGCTGAGGTGGTGTGAAGTTGACACGGGTCTGATAAGATTCAACAGCCAGTTGGAGATCTTCTACACGTTCCTTGATGACTATGCGTCTGATGAAGATGAGCAATGACTTGATGAATTCACGTTGTACTTCGGTTGAAAATTGTCTCATGCGAACTTGTACTTTAGCAAGGTACATGTCTTCAATGTCGTTGATAGACAAATTCTCAAAGTCAGCTTCAGAGAAAGCATAGTCCCGTTCATCTTGTCGTTTGACTACGATATTCTTAAGGAAGGTGTAGTCCCGCTTAGATGATAGAACAACATGTTTGATGGCAACGACATCCTTAGTACTGAACACCGCATGTTGAGACTTCTGAACCTGACAGCTTCAGTAGTAGATTCGTCGGCGTTCCGGCCAATGATGAATCCCGTACATTGCATCTCGGTCGTATGCTTCCACTTTGTCAGAGAACAAGTGTTTGGCACGTTCCTCAATGGCTATGCAGTTCGAGTATATAGCTGCTGGAAATGGAAGTGTCAACGATGTAGCGTATTTCCTTGAACCATCGCCACCATGTAGAAGAAATTCCAGGTCTTTGTTGAAAAAGTATCTGAATGGAATCCTAGGTTCAGTTTTTTGGCCAATTGTTGGTAGAGGTCTTGACCAGTCGGTGTAATATGGAGGGTTTTCCCGTTTAGTGAAGTCGACGTTTGCTTCTGGGTTGAGCCAATCCATGTTGTTAGACATGGCTCGAGCAATGTTCTCAAGGTGATATTCGACCTCGATGGCACTTTCAGAGCTGTCTTTTAACAGTTGAAATGCTTCATTCTTGATTCGCCTCAACTCGGATTTCGTCATCTTCTTCTCATGGAACTTTTCTTGCAAAAGTTTTGCATGCTCCAATGTATTACCGTCTACCAAATCCAGACCTTCCTCAGGGTAGGGAGTGTTGTTAACAAGTGTAGAAAACCATTCAAATCCTTCAGTTTTATCGTCATCTAGCCATGATACGACGTCAACCATGGGTGTCTTCTTCTTCTTCTTTTTGGAAGGCCTAGATGATGATTCTGGTTTTTGAGCTTGTTTGGGAGAGGTGGGTTGTTGTAGGGGCTCAAGGACCTCTTCATCGTCACCACCCGTATACTCAAAGTGATCTCCGGTTTTCTGAGTCAGGGGTGGTAACTCGGAATCGTCCTGAGGTTTATCTGTAGAAGAACGGGGAGGAGACCTTTGTTGAGTAGGAGTCCGTTGTAGAGGAGGTAACATAGAAGATGATTCACCAGACTTCTTCTGATGTTTAGCTTTATCATGCTTATCCTGATCCTTGTCTTCATCGTCTCTAGGACGTTTAGACTTTTCTGCTTCGAATCTACATGCTTCTTTGAGTTGGTAGTCCAGCAATGCTTGAAACAGCTTTCCTTCCTCAGAAGTAAATGTCCCAGATTGTGTAGACATTTGTGTAACAAGCTTGGCCACCAATTCATTATCCGAGAAAACTACAGGATCAGATGGATTGATTGTGACGGTTAAAGGTGTGGATCTTATAGTTTGCTTGGCTATCTGCATAAGATTCGGATATAGTTGTCTGGTAAACATCTCCTTTGTGACTTTAGGAACGATATCCTGAAGGTACTTGTTAGTGTAACCTTCGATCATTTCGTTCAGTTCCTCTTGACGATGACTTTTCATGAACTTCTGAACAAATTCCCTTTCTTTCTGCATCTTGTCTTTCTCATCATTTAAGTACTGTATTTGGTCAGCAAACCAATTCAGTTTTCTGTAGAGCATGTCCTTCTTTCTGACTTGTTGGACAGCTTTCACAATTCTTTCATGAGTCTGAGAAATCCAAGATCGAGGTGGTTTCTTCACAGATTTGGATGTTGATTTGGTTGATTTCTTTGATGGTGGTGGTGATGAATGAGAAGAAGAATCTGATGAGGATGAGATGTGAGGAAGCTCGGGGTCCTTGGGCGGTTCAGAAGTTTCCTTCTGTGATCATGTAGGACTTTCCTGAAGCAACTTGTCATAATCAGCATCTTTATCTTTCTCAGACTTCTCAGTTTCAGTTTTCTCAAACTCATATTCGATAGTATCCTCCACAAGCTTTTGTTGTTGCACAAGAGTGGTGGCACCAGATCCCTTATCGGGTCGATTAACCGTATCAGGATCTGGTGAAGAGTGGGCAGCACCACTTGATCCTCCGGGGCCACCCATTTGGTCTTTTGCAAATTCTTCAGCTTTTTGAAGGTGACTGACGAATTTAAGCTTCTTCCTGTAGGATTGATCCAGTAGCTCTTCTTCTTCTTCAGATCTCTCATCATAGGGCACAAGTGCAGGAGTCTTCCCTTTTCCTTTATCAGCTTGAGGACTTGGAGGTTTTGGTACGGAAGGATTGTCATCCTTTGCAGTTTCAGAGTAGGTAATCTCTTCATCTGTGTCAGTACCTTCAGAGCTTTCGTCCAAAAGCTTTCTTTGCGGTTTAGGTGAGGGAATAGGTTCAGCTTCCTTTACAGGAACAATCCTTTTACGAGGTGGATTCCTTTTGGGAAGTTTCCTATAACTTTCAGAACTTACTGCACTTCCAGCACTTCCTCTTCTGGTTCTCCGAGTAGGAGTTCTAGAAGGTTTTTCATCAAGATGACCAACTTTACCTTCTTTTACTGCTACAAGATACCTTTTGTACGTTTCAAGCTTCTTGAGTTCTTTAGATAGAAGGTGATCAGGCAGCACGGCACCCTGCTTCTTAGTTGCCGATTCCTTGATTCTGATAGAAAGGATAGGTTCGGACAACAAGTCGTGATTGTCGGGGTCATTGAGCCTCTGTGGAATATCAGGATTGAGTCCAAGTGCTCTCTGGATCAAAAGCTTTGTGTATCTGACATAGGGAATCTTTGAGCTAAGCTTATTGTGAAATAGCATCATGTCCTCCCATATCAGTGCTTCGATTTCGATGTCCTTCTTATTGATCAAAGACCAGAAGATTTGCAGTTCCATGAGCTTTGGATGCTCATAACCACTATCACGACCAGAAACAGACTTGGTAATGATGATGTAGAGGGTTCTCCACGGTTGAGGAATGTTCTTAAGCTCCACGTGAGAATGCTTAGTAACAACCCCCGAAGCTTCATCATAGCCAATGTCAAGAAGAAATTGTAGAACTGTCTCTTCGGTAGGTGTGGCAAAGAAGTCAGTTGGCTCGATTTCAGGAATGAGAAGAACAGCCCGTAAGTCTGCACGAGTGATGGTGACTTGTTTGTGGTTAAGTGTCACTGTCACAGCACTTTGACCTGTGATCCTCTGCATAGAATTCCAGAATTGCTGAATGTAGATTTCCGGTACAGTAGCAGAGTGTGAGAGCATGTTCTGGTAGGGATGATTCCTTAGAATATCCACAGCAATGAGACAAGAAGATTCTGAGCATGTGAGGGTTTCAAAGTCAACCCTAAGGTTATTCTTTCCAATCTTTCTCGGATAGCCATTTGGGAAGATATCAGCAATAGTGAGAACCTCAGGTGCATCCACATTCATTTGAGCAGCCATGTCGTGATCTGAAATAACATTAGCCAAAAGAACCAACATATCGAAAGACATAATGTTAGTCAACAGAAGGTTTTATTGTCTAGTTATTGAATGTACAGTGATAATGATTGTTACGAGTCCTAAGTCACTTGTATGTTCAATAGTCCAATGACGTCGTGAAATGTTTCGTGAGTTAGTTAACTTTAAGTTTTAAAGTTTATGTTATCACTTATTGTTCACAACATATCAAACGATTAAGTTTATTAGTGACATTATTGGATTCGTGACGTTATGATTAGTTTATTTACAAGTTTGTACACGTAACAATTCATAATGAAGGTCAATCAAGGCTTAGGCGTAGATTTGGCAAAGTTAAGCATAAACAGAAATGATATACGCGTAGACGAAAGCTTACGCGTAGGATCCTAACTTACGCGTAAGAAAAGTTACGCGTAGGAAAGGGGGCCTTATGCGTAGGGCTTACGCGTGGGCGTATAAAGACCTTACGCGTAGGGCTTACTCGTAAGAGTAGACCTTATGCGTAGAGTCACTGTTTACGCATATCCTTCACAGGATACGCGTAGTCCCATTGTAGAACCTTATGCGTAGTAGTTACGCGTAGGATTTCTCTTACGCATAACTTCCTACGCGTAAGGTAATCCTTATGCGTAGAGTAACAAGGACCTTGATTCTGAGTTTTACGAGTAACAAGCCTGAAATAAAACATCATAACATCAATTTTGACACTTAACATTCATTCAATTACAGATTTAAACATAGTTACTCATTTAAACTGTTAGGCGTAGAAACACTTACGCGTAGGTCAAAACCCTAAGGGTTATGAATTATGCATAAGAGTTTTAACCATAGGATTAGCACCAATTCAATTCTGGTAGGTCATTGATGTTATGAGAGTCTAATAACGGAGTTATAACATCTAAATCGTGGTGAATCAAAAATACCCAAACTCAAGAACTTTAAACCCTAACATCCAATTTTTAATCAATGAGAGTTTCTGGGTGGTTATAGAGCCTGGAAAGCTTTAATTCAACATGATATAAACATAACACAACAATCTTTTTGACCAAGAACCTTCACATTTGAAAATACCCAAAACCACGCATAAACCCTAATTTCTTAAATCATTCAATTCGTGATTCTGGGCGAGTTTTGATGATTAAAACGATATCATTGATGTATTAGAAACGTTTTGACACAATCCTTTTAACCATAAACACACAATCTTGATCATGTGAACATACACATACGCGTAGTCCACATAAACAAGATTATACAACGTTTTAGCCGTTGGATTTTTGAAAAATTCAAAACCATTGTTTAAAAACATGTTGTAAACACAAAATCACTTACAAAATGATGATCTAAAGCACGGATTTCTTGAACGAATTCTACGCGTAGGATTAGTTAGGTTAGGAGTATTAAATGTGAAGTGAAATGTTAGGTGGAAAGGTGTTTTATTAAAATATCTTTAACATTTTGACAGTTTTGGTCCCTCCACCTTTTCCTTTTTCAAACAAAGCCATTTAACTTCCATTTTGGTTACCAAACAAAGATTTTAAGAAAGAAACTTGACGACACTCCCCCTCGACTTAAGAAATATTGAAAGGTTATTAATTTTAGTCCGAGGAGTGTCAGTGAACCAGAAAATTTACCACCATTGATAAAATAACCAACCGGGATATGATAATATGCAAGTACACGGATGTTTTGAAACAGTTAAGTGAAAATTTTCTCCCCCTCAACACTTGATCGTAAAAATACTGAATTTTGAAAGATTATAGTGTTGAAGGAAGAAATGTACTTGCCATGTTGAAAGATTATAGATTAGAAGAATATTTTTGTTGTTTTATAAGATTTTATATTTTTGTATTTTGTTTTTGAAAAATTATTTACAAAAGATGTTTTGGTGTTTGATAGGTTTTTAAGACTGTTTTAAGAGGTCATCCAATTCCTCTTGAGTCAAACACCTCATACCAATCCGGTGGATCAGCTCATTAAACCTAGCGGGAGGCAAGGCTTTGGTGAGAAGATCTGCCAATTGGTATTCTGTACCCACAAAGTATAATTCAACGGTACCCTGTTCCACGTGGTCCTTGATGAAATGATAGCGAAGATCGATGTGCTTTGATTTCGAGTGCTGAACTAAGTTACACGAGATTGCAATGGCACTCCGATTGTCGCAGTACATCGGGATTCTGTCAAATACGTAACCATAGTCTTTGAGTTGTGTTCTCATCCATATGACTTGAGCACAACATGCGGACATGGCTACATATTCTGCTTCGGTTGATGACAGCGATGTACAATCCTGCTTCTTTGATTGCCAAGACACCAGTTTATCACCAAGAAATTGTAGAGCTCCTGAAGTACTTTTCCTTGAGTCTAAGCATCCTGCGTGGTCAGCGTCTGAAAAAGCGATTAGTTCAAAACCAGAATCCTTCGGATACCAGATCCCCAAGTTAATGGTTCCCTTGATGTATCGGAGGATTCTTTTAGCCTCAGAGAGGTGGGTTTCAGTTGGTCGCGACTGATAACGGGAGCACATGAAGTCCTCGAGATGTTAAAGAACCACTATTTGACCACAGAACCGTTAGTTTCTTCGTCCTAACATGTAGCGACAGTAGTTGGCTTCGTCTTATACATCGGTACAGACGCACAACACGAGTTCAGTATACCTACTCTTGTGTTGAGTTTCTGATACCAATGCATAAACTGTTTTAGGGCTACATGACGCTGTTAGCCTCACGGTAACGCTAGAGAACGTTGAGTTAGGTCGTAAGCTTTAGTTT
>BPTQ01000006.1:189579802-189608930 GCA_019973895.1 Chrysanthemum seticuspe | reverse complement strand
CTACAAAAACGTCTTCAAAAAGGTCTAAGATTTCTACATTTTAAAAGGTCTTAAAAAAAGTCTTTTAGCGTCTTGTCAAAAACAGTCCTATTGGACTGCCGCAGTCCTAACGTTGGACTGCTGCAGTCCTTCCTCATTTTTGTAGTCTAGTGAAAAAGAGCAAAAGACTTGATGAATATTTAAAAACCTTAAAAGGTCCAGAATTAAAAGAATCTTTAAGACATTTGTAGGTAAGGTGTTCGTAATATAGGATCAAATTTAGCTCAGAATATATATAATAATGGCGGCTAAAATGCGCTTCCAAAGCAAACAAAAGAAGTTCACACGTCCAAATTAAAAAGTTCTTCTTCAATGTATTCTAACTCCTCGAAAAGTGCGTATTTAAGAAGAACCTTTCCTAAATTGGTGATGAAGTGTGTGCCTAGGATGGCTCGATTAGTCCCCTCATAATCAAAGAAAGCAAAAACTAATGGAAGAAAATAGTATTGAAACTATGAAAGCCCCTTGTAACCCCTGTTACAAGTCAAATTCACATCCCTCCCTTTTATTTTGCCCTTGAAACTTTGATACGAATAGGACACACTTGAAGAAAACAAACGAAACCTTCGCGTAAAATCGGCGGTAATAATATATATAAGACTCGATTTAAACTAGGATATAATGCTTGTGGAATGGATGTTTACAGAATTTCTAAGAAAATTAAGACCTGGAAAATTCCAAAAATTTATAAGTAGTTCAGAAAACGAGAAAAAGTGATCTGATGTTTTTACTCCTTCCTGACGTCGTCAGGTTGCAATCCTGACGCCGTCAGGTTATCCTGACAAAAACTGTTCTGCGATTTTCTGAAAAAAATTCTGGAAAATTTTACATCTTTAGAATCTGGAAAAACTTCTGCAAAAACATCCATTATGACTCGATACAAGCATTTAACTCGAACAAACAAACATATATATCTTTTATTTAATTGTTATTCTCATGTTTACGTTTCTTTTGAAAACGTGTGTAATCCTCCCTACACTTATCCCTTATGTAAAATACCTTTATATGCAATTAAGACAAGGTTAAAAACAAAATAAAGCATTTTTACAAATTTAAACATGAGGATAAACAATTAATAAAATATATATGACACTAACAAGCAAACAATTAAGCATGGGTTGCCTCCCACGAAGCGCTTTTCTTTATTTAAGAGTCTTGTAGCTAGACTCGTAGTCGTACTCCTACGTTTTCTCATTACCGCCCTCTTGACGGTCTCTACCGGGGGATTCCATGTTGTAGAAGTGTCCTATGATGCACCTCTCTAAGAGTTCATCCTCTCCCCAATCGGTCCTATATTTCGGTCCTAAGTTCAAACAATCCTTATAGAACCCGAAAATCTTAGCCATAACATAATCTACTCCCTTTTCCCTATCCTTATCATTCCTATAATAGACCGACAGCTTAAGTTCCTTTTCATCATTAGAGAGTGATGAAAACTTCTCAATCTTAAACGGCATTTGGTAAGCTATGTCGTCGGTCTCATCCTTGAATCGCACTACTCCTAACGAGGGGTCATAGGTCATCCCGGTGCTTTCTATGAAAGGTTTTCCTAGAATAACGTGGGACAAACTAGGGTCCATAGCCGTGCTAATATCATCCACAATTATGAAGTCCGTAGGGAACGTGAAACTACCTACATAGACGGGCAATCCCTTAACTCTACCAAGAAAATTGCACTTATCCCTAGGATTATCGGGGTCTTGCCTAGTTGGGATAGGCTTCTTCATTATCCAATTGTAGTAGGTGCTAGTCATTATGTTGATTGGGGATTTACGATCAATGTAGGCCTTTGCCACAAAAGGTGTCCTATGCAACATGGTATGTTAAGATTCCAAGGGTTCCCAAACTTGATTCTAGGGCTTTTCCTAACATACATGTGACGGAGGTCACGCACTAAGTGAGGGTGGCGAGATAGTTCTTCTTCCGTAGGAAATTTGTTGAAATAGTCAATGTCTACTTCATCTACTTCCTCGGGTGTCTCATTATTCACAAGCGTATGGTCCTCTTCGTCATCTGTTCTATCAGGTTTCACTAAGGCGATGGTATTGACGAATTGAACGCGCTTAGTTAGCTTGCTTGGATCCTTAATCTCTATACCTGAAGGTTTGGAAGTTGAGATAGCACTAACCTTCCTATCACTATTGGCTATGGCTTTCAAAAGGTTGTCTATCTTCCTATCCATCTCGTCTTGTTGATGGTTAAAGCGGTTCGAGAGCTTAGCCATTTGGGTTTCTTGGGATGCAACTAGGTTTTGCAACATCCCTTCGATGTTTTGTTGGTTAGGACCGTTAGGTGGGGGCCATGAGAAATCATTAGAGGTGAATTCTTTGGTTTGTCCCCAGTAGAAGTCGGGCTTGCTTTTCCATGCCTCACGGGTTTCATTGAAATTCCTAGGTCCGGGTGTTGTAGGGAATCTTCCTCCTGCTCCATTAATACGCGAGGATGCGTAGTCAACGGAAGCGTGTTCGGGGGATCGGGTGCTAGTGCGCGTGTTATGAGGATCATAAAACGGCTCGCACGAGGAAGAAACTTTGTTCACATGGTGTGAAGACTTAGGATTTTCGTAGGAACTCATGAGGAATTTAACTTGATCTTCAAGTTCGATCATCCTACGATCGGAAGGTTGTGAGTTGATGGAAGGCAAGGAGATTGCCTTGACGGTTTTAGGTAGCTCACGGGGGTCATCCCAACTTTCGTTGTCGTAGAGGGCAAGGTCCTCTATTATACCCCATGATTCTTCCGCGGTGAGATCACTAAGTTTTCCTCCGGCCGCTTGGTCAATGGATCGCTTAGTGGGGAAGTTGACATGATCATAAAAGATTTGGACTTGGAGCCAAAGATCAATGCCGTGATGAGGGACTTTATGAAGTAAGTCCTTGAATCGGGTCCATGCTTCGTAGAGAGATTCACCTTGACGTTGTTGGAACATCAAGATGTCATTCCTAAGCTTAGTGGTTCTCCCCGGTGGGAAAAATTGAGCAAGGAAGCGAGAGGTAAGATCATCCCAACTTGAGATGGAGCCGGCGGGAAGTCGCTCAAGCCAATTACTAGCTTGGTCCCGTAGAGAGAATTGGAAGAGACGCAGGCGCGTGGTCTCCCGAGTAGTAGCATCAAGGTCGATGGAATCGACAATTTTGAGGAAATCCCTCAGATGCTGATTTGGATCTTCGGAACGAATTCCATGGAATGCACATCCGTTTTGCACCAACCGGATGGTGTCGGATCGCAGGGCCGTAGTTTGGGCTTGGTCGGGAAGCTCAATGGTGTTCCTATAGCCTAGGTGGCTTGGTCTTGAGTATTCACCAAGAGTGCGGGCTCTTGGCGGGTCATTTGGTGGTGGGTTGATGAGTGGTGGTTGGTTATCGTCTTCTATGATGAAAAGTGATGGGTGTTACGAACAAAGGTCACGAAGAAGGGGGATAGACTAAGAGAAAGCTAAGAATGAGAAAAAAATTTACTTGATAGGAATCAAGCAAAGAACCTAAACGAGGTGGACTACTAACTAGCTATTCTGATCCCCGGCAGCGGCGCCAAAACTTGATACGCTTACGCAGCGCGTTCGGGGTCAAAGGAACTTCCTTTTCGTCGAGCAAGTTTTTCAACACCCTAGGCAGTGAACCTAATCGTTGTAGTGTAGTATTAGGGTAAGCCACGAGTATTGATATCGTTCTCTAGGGGAATAGGAATGCTAGTGAGAAGTTACTACGCTAAGGTTAAGGTTGAGGAAGATTATTTTTTTTTATCTTTTTTATGTTTTTTTTAGGAAATTGAAAGGTACGAATCTCGGGTATTGGATTTGGGGGAGGGGGGGTTGGTATTTCTACCGATTACTCTACTATTATCTAATTATCTAAACTAAGGTGGTGGTAGTCTATGTCTAATTAATGTGTGCTCGTATGATAGTTTAAAGATGTGTTTACTTAGGTTTTACTACTCCTTAATTATCTCCTATTGATGGTTGAGTTGTCACGTCTTATTCTTAGTTGCGTTTTGTGTCTAAGGTTGTAGGGTATGCGTTTCTCCCTAACTCTTTGAACTTACCAAAGGGTCTCGTCTACAAAACCCACTAGGGATAATAAACTCTTACTCTAAGGCACTCTTTGGATGGTTTAGCTTACAACTACTCAGTTAATTATATTCTAAGGTTCACAAAGATGAATCAAGCATTAAGTACACAACAAATGACCTATCGCATTACTAGATCATTAATCAACTAAGATAAGAAACAACCAATCAATATTTAATAATTAAGTTTTATATTCCCTAAGCAAACACACAAATAAATTAGCCGGACATGGAGAACATGCAAGCATACACACAAATAATCAAAGACATAATTGAATTGATGAAGTAAATACTTATCTTGATGTAAGATAGGGTTTGGAACCCTAAAATACTGTACAAGACACCCTTGGTTCGGTTTTAGGTTTTTACTCCACAAAAAGACTTCCTAAAACTGAAAAATTCGGATTCTATATATAATATTACATATGCGACGGCGTCACCTTATGTTTTGTGACGCCGTCGTGTCGCCGTCATTAGGGTTTCATCTTGGCCACGTTAACCTTGCGACGGCATCACCTTATATCTGTGACGTCGTCCTCTTCAGCTTCTTATGTCGTCTGGATTGAATCTAGGCCGTCTGAGTAGCAACTGCCTACTCTTTTAAAGCCCGACGTCGTCACTTGAAAATAGGGTTTTTGGCTTCTGTATCGTCACAAAAATCCTCCGACGGCGTCGCAATTAACACCTGATGCCGTCGCCTTCTATTTTCAGCAGCTTTGAGTGTCTCGATTCTGACTTTGGCCATTTTCTTCGTATATTCGCGCTTTTTCATCCAAATAAGTGCCATTCCAGCATTTTTCCTTCAAGAGACCTAAAAAGTGAAAAGGAACGATATTAAGCAATAACGGATACAAAAGTGATCAAATAAGGACTTAAACGACCCCTCAAAATGGTACCTTTTAAAACCTTATCAAATGTTTTTAGTGAAAGCTTTGGTTTGTAATCAGCTAGAGTTGGTCCATATCCTTTTGGATTGGGTTTTAACGTAAACTTTTCAATAGCTGTTACTGATTCACCATGTTTGTAAACAACAGTTTTAAACTCTTTGATTTTGTTTTGCAAGCCGATAATTTCTTCAAGAAGGTCATCTACCCGATTCGTTGAATGCTTTTTGTATGCGGAGAACTGTTTTTGACAAGTTAACAACTCAGCCTTAGCTTTTTGATTTTCCAAGGTGAGAGCGTTAATTTGCTTTTTATGTTCATGTTTCAGTTGTTCTATTTCAGACAACAAAGCATTCTTCGAAGCGGCTAGATCACGCATATGTCTCTAAATATTTTTCGTTTTGATGAGATTTAGCAAAAGCGGCTTCAAAACCTTTTTCACGGTTTTCTTGAGTTTTGATAAAGTTGAGTTGCATTTGTAAGCGTTCAAAATCCTTGGTTAACAGTGCATTTTTGCTTTTTAAGTCCTTATTTAACGCATAACATTCCTCCATTTTGATTTGATGGTCTTGAATTAAACGAGCAAAATCTGGATGAGGCAACAGTTCAGCTTGTTCAACGTGAGTTACAACATGATCATTATTTAGATCCTCAAGTACAACCACGGAGTCAATTTGATTATCAAAGGAAACCATAAGGTCATCTTGATCGTCAAATGTAACTACAGGGTTAACTTGAAAATCGTCAGAATGAGATGTAGATGACTCATTTTGAATAGTCTGATCCGTGCCGGATTCAGATATTGGCGGAGATATTAGTTCAGATATGATGATGGTTTGTTCGGGTACCTGAGACAAGCCATCAGTGTCATACACTGGGCCTGTTTCACTCATGTGTAACTCATGCATATTAGCCATCAACATAACAGCTGCATTGGCCTGCAAGTCCTCCATATCATCATCTGAGTCTGCATCTGCCATAAAGCTCTGTTCTTTGTTTGTGAGAGATCCACCAGATTCATCCTTAAGAGCCAAAAGAAGAGCCTCTTTGAAATAAGCACTGCCTCTAGTCCTTGGCTTTGGGCATACATTAGCCAGGTGTCCCTTCTCATTGCAGTTGTAGCATCGAAGACCATTCAACCCATTCTGAGCATTTCCCTGTTCCACCACTTGAGCTCTGTTGGTATTCCTACCCATAGCATTAAACCCTTGACCACCTCCCATTTGACGACCATAACCACGATTCTGAACTTCAACTCGTCCATTGTTCACAACAGCCTGATTTCGTGTATTGGATGAGGAACGAATACGATTGTTGGATTTGTTGGTATAACGGCTAAAAGCATTATCAATCATAATAAATCCCTGTTGCAATGCTTCGAACGGATCGGATTCCTCATTAGTTTTACTATGAAGTGCTTGATCATTGTTGTTGTTGTAAGGAACCAATTGATTTTGTTGAGATTGCTGTGATTGATCGTTTGGTGTGACTGAGGCAGTAGGTTGAGTTGCTTGTTGAGGAGGATAACTTTGTTGAGCATATAAGGCAAGTTGTTGATTGTCCGGATGTGTAGGTGGAGCAATTTGAGCGCGGAGAATCCTTTCCCGATCAACTTCCTTTTCATGAGGCTTCAAGTAATCGTACAACAATCCATATGTAGAATGATGCATATTCTTCGCTTGACGGAGAAAAATGACATACTTCTCCCATTCAGGACCAAGACTACTCAGGAACTTAGTATTCACTGCAATTCTTAGCATGATGAAGTTGTGTTTATCCAAATCATTGATGATGTCTGAAAAACGATGATGATAGGACTCTAGTGTCTCTCCAGGTTCAATCATGAAGTGTTCATAAGCCAAGTAAATTTTGGATTCCAAATCCTCCTGATTGAGTACTGATCCTTCCATAAGAAGACGAATATGATCCCACATTTTCTGTGCAGTCTTTTGAGCATCAACACTATGAAGAATTGGGTTTGGTAATCCTAAGAGGATATATTCCATTGCAAGTTCATCTGCTTCATAGTGGAGAAGTTCTTGAGGATTCAAGTCTGTAACAGTAGCAATGTTCGTTTGTTTATCTCTTGGTGGAATGGCATTCGGATCTCCGGGTACAATGACAGTAGGCATCTCAAATGGACCTTCCAAGATAACCTTCTTTAAGAACTTTCCATGTGGCTTCTTCAGATCACAAAACCTAAAGAACCTTATCACCCATTGATCGTAGTTTCCTGAAGTGAGCATTGGAGGTCTATCAAGTGATCCAGCCTCATGAATTGATTGTTGGCTGCTTAAAGCTTCACACATCTTTGCAAACCAAGTGGGTTCCTTCATAGTGTTCCTTGATGGATGTTGATTGAAGTCATTTGTGTAGGGTTGAACTTGAAGACTTGGCGGTGGTTGAACCATTTGTGGTGGGGGAATTGCACCAAGTTGTGGAGTATGTTGTTGATTAAATTGTTGTTGATAAATAGCTTGTTGTTGATTCCATTGTTGATGTTGTGGACTTAGTTGTTGTTGTCGTTGAGGATAAGTGTAAGGGAAATAGTTAGAGTATGGTGGTTGAGACATTTTGAAAAACTTGTGTTGGTAAAAATGGATCTTTGTAGTCGAATGAACCTTTGATGAAGAAGTATCCTTAGGCGTAGAAATCACAATAGCCAAGTAGCACTTAAGCGTAAAAATACCAAAGTTACGCGTAACAATAAGGAATTACGCGTAGATTTAGCTTACGCGTAAGTATGGAAAATACTCTAAAGTTATGCGTAGACAAAAGTTATGCGTAGAAAGTTAGGCGTAGGATTATCTTATGCGTAAGACTAGGCTTAGGCGTAAGAAAAATCTTATGCGTAGGATTTCTACGCGTAAGCTTATGCTTATGCGCAATTTTAGGGTTTTATCCCAAGTGATCTTTTACACTTCACAGTGCAAAAGATATCCAAAGTCGACGTATTTTCAGGCTTATCCAAGCAAGAAAACACGGAGTAAACCACGAAAATGAAGATCAAACCAAGGAAAATCTTACGCGTAGGATTAGGGTTTTGCTACGCGTAGGATTACTCGTAATTTTGATTTTGCCCAAAAATGTTTCTAAACCAGTTTTTGTGTGATGAAATAGCTTCAATAACACCAAAAGACACAAAAGTGTGAAACTTGATGATCCAAAGCACTCAAAACAGTTATGCGTAGAACGATACCCACGAACAAAAACAAGCTTAAAAACTTAGATCCACGCGTAAAGTTTGAAACTTTTAGCCAAAAACAAGTATTTTAACACCTTAAAACGTTGAAAGTACAAGAATCTTGGATTAAAAAGTGTAAAAAACAAGTTTTTAAGCGAACCAAAGTATCAAACGTGTGTTTTAAGCGTAGGACCGAAACCCACTTCAAAAACAAACACGATTCACCCAACTAGTAGGCGATTCAAAATTAATATAGAAACCAATCACCCCTCAAATTAATATATTAACAATTAATTTTATTTTTATATTAATATTTTAATAATTTTAGTAATTATTGTGTTTGTAAAATTAATATTTCTTATATTAATAGTTAAAATTAATATAAAAATAAAAACAGTGGTATCAATCGCCTACTAGTTGGGTGAATCGTGTTTGTTTTTGAAGTGGGTTTCGGTCCTACGGTTAAAACACACGTTTGATACTTTGGTTCGCTTAAAAACTTGTTTTTTACACTTTTTAATCCAGGATTCTTGTACTTTCAACGTCTTAAGGTGTTAAAATACTTGTTTTTGGCAAAAAGTTTCAAACTTTACGCGTGGATCTAAGTTTTTAAGCTTGTTTTTGTTCGTGGGTATCGTTCTACGCATAACTGTTTTGAGTGCTTTGGATCATCAAGTTTCACACTTTTGTGTCTTTTGGTGTTATTGAAGCTATTTCATCACACAAAAACTGGTTTAGAAACATCTTTGGGCAAAATCAAAATTACGAGTAATCCTACGCGTAGCAAAACCCTAAAACTACGCGTAAGTATTTCCTTGGTTTGATCTTTGTTTTCTTGGTTTACTCCGTGTTTTCTTGCTTGGATAAGCCTGAAAATACGTCGACTTTGGATATCTTTTGCACTGTGAAGTGTAAAAGATCACTTGGGATAAAACCCTAAAATTACGCATAAGCATAAGCTTACGCGTAGAAATCCTACGCATAAGATTTTTCTTACGCCTAAGCCTAGTCTTACGCATAAGATAATCCTACGCCTAACTTTCTACGCCTAACTTTTGTCTACGCATAACTTTAGCGTCTTTTTCCTACTTACGCGTAAGCTAAATTCTACGCGTAACTTCTAATTGTTACGCGTAACTTTGGTGTTTTTACGCATAAGTGCTACTTGGTTATTGTGATTTCTACGCCTAAGGACACTTTTTCAACAAAGGTTCATTCGACTACAAAGATCCATTTTTACCAACACAAGTTTTTCAAAATGTCTCAACCACCATACTCTAACTATTTCCCTTACACTTATCCTCAACGACAACAACAACTAAGTCCACAACATCAACAATGGAATCAACAACAAACTATTTATCAACAACAATTTAATCAACAACATACTCCACAACTTGGTGCAATTCGTCCACCACAAATGGTTCAACCACCGCCAAGTCTTCAAGTTCAACCCTACACAAATGACTTCAATCAACATCCATCAAGGAACACTATGAAGGAACCCACTTGGTTTGCAAAGATGTGTGAAGCTTGAAGCAGCCAACAATCAATTCATGAGGCTGGATCACTTGATAGACCCCCGATGCTCACTCCAGGAAACTACGATCAATGGGTGATAAGGTTCTTTAGGTTTTGTGATCTGAAGAAGCCACATGGAAAGTTCTTAAAGAAGGTTATCTTGGAAGGTCCATTTGAGATGCCTACTGTCATTGTACCCGGAGATCCAACTGCCATTCCACCAAGAGATGAACAAACGAACATTGCTACTGTTACAGACTTGAATCCTCAAGAACTTCTACACTATGAAGCAGATGAAATTGCAATGGAATATATCCTCTTAGGATTACCAAACCCAATTCTTCGTAGTGTTGATGCTCAAAAGACTGCACAGAAAATGTGGGATCATATTCGTCTTCTTATGGAAGGATCGGTACTCAATCAGGAGGATTTGGAATCCAAAATTTACTTGGCTTATGAACACTTCATGATTGAACCTGGAGAGACACTAGAGTCCTATCATCATCGTTTTTCAGACATCATCAATGATTTGGATAAACACAACATCATCATGCCAAGACTTGTAGTGAATACTAAGTTCCTGAGTAGTCTTGGTCCTGAATGGGAGAAGTATGTCATTTTTCTCCGTCAAGTGAAGAATATGCATCATTCTACATATGGATTGTTGTACGATTACTTGAAGCCTCATGAAAAGGAAGTTGATCGGGAAAGGATTCTCCATGCTCAAATTGCTCCACCTACACATCCGGACAATCAACAACTTGCCTTATATGCTCAACAAAGTTATCCTCCTCAACAAGCAAATCAACCTACTGCCTCAGTCACATCAAACGATAAATTACAGCAATCTCAACAAAATCAATTGGTTCCTTACAACAACAACAATGATCAAGCACTTCATAGTTAAACTAATGAGGAATCCGATCCGTTCGAAGCATTGCAACAGGGATTTGTTATGATTGCTAATGCTTTTAGCCGTTATACCAACAAATCCAACAATCGTATTCGTTCCTCATCCAATACACGAAATCAGGCTGTTGTGAACAATGGACGAGTTGAAGTTCAGAATCGTGGTTATGGTCGTCAAATGGGAGGTGGTCAAGGGTTTAATGCTATGGGTAGGAATACCAACAGAGCTCAAGTGGTGGAACAGGGAAATGCTCAGAATGGGTTGAATGGTCTTCGATGCTACAACTGCAATGAGAATGGACACCTGGCTAATGCATGCCCAAAGCCAAGGACTAGAGGCAGTGCTTATTTCAAAGAGGCTCTTCTTTTGGCTCTTAAGGATGAATCTGGTGGATCTCTCACAAACAAAGAACAGAGCTTTATGGCAGATGTAGACTCAGATGATGATATGGAGGACTTGCAGGCCAATGCAGCTGTTATGTTGATGGCTAATATGCAAGAGTTACACATGAGTGAAACAGGCCCAGTGTATGACACTGATGGCTTATCTCAGGTACCCGAACAAACCATCATCATATCTGAACTAATATCTCCGCCAATATCTGAATCCGGCACGGCTCAGACTGTTCAAAATGAGTCATCTACATCTCATTCTGACGATTTTCAAGTTAACCCTGTAGTTACATTTGACGATCAAGATGACCTTATGGTTTCCTTTGATAATCAAATTGACTCCGTGATTGTACTTGAGGATCTAAATAATGATCATGTTATGACTCACGTTGAACAAGCTGAACTGTTGCCTCATCCAGATTTTGCTCGTTTAATTCAAGACCATCAAATCAAAATGGAGGAATGTTATGCATTAAATAAGGACTTAAAAAGCAAAAATGCACTGTTAACCAAGGATTTTGAATGCTTACAAATGCAACTCAACTTTTTCAAAACTCAAGAAACCCGTGAAAAAGGTTTTGAAGCCGCTTTTGCTAAATCTCATTAAAACGAAAAATATTTAGAGAGACAGATGCGTGATCTAGCCGCTTCGAAGAATGCTTTGTTGTCTGAAATAGAACAACTGAAACATGAACATAAAAAGCAAATTAACGCTCTCACCTTGGAAAATCAAAAAGCTAAGGCTGAGTTGTTAACTTGTCAAAAACAGTTCTCCGCATACAAAAAGCATTCAACAAATCGGGTAGATGACCTTCTTGAAGAAATTATCGGCTTGCAAAACAAAATCAAAGAGTTTAAAACTGTTGTTTACAAACATGGTGAATCAGTAACAGCTATTGAAAAATTTACGTTAAAACCCAATCCGAAAGGATATGGACCAAATCTAGCTGATTACAAACCAAAGCTTTCACTAAAAACATTCAAACCAAATCCTGAAGTTTCCAGTGCAGAATATAAAATTAATGATACTGTTATGAGTGTTGTTGAATATCATCGTCAAGAGGAATTAGATGTAGAAGACGAGAGTCGATCAAAATTAAAAACTGTTGTTTACAACAAACCTTTTAATTATTCAAAACCGGTCACTTTCGTCACACCAACGGATTCTTCTAACACACCAAGGGTTATCATCAAAACACCTGAGTCTTCTAATGTTAATCCCCAACCAGATTATGCACAAACTTATGGTCCTTTACCTTCCATCAGTGAAGTAAACTCAAAACCTGAAAATCAAAAAATTCTTCGATATTTTGACATTTTCATGGCTGACCTCAAAATTTTACAACATGAGATAGAATATCGTTCTGAAATCAAAATTGATCATTTTCAATCGCCTCTGGCGCGAGAACAAAGAGACATTTTTCAGAAAAATCTTTTACCTAACGTTAAAATTTTGAAAAGTTGTGCATTAGCTTGGGAAAAGGATTTTCATAAGGAACTTGGAGTAATGAAGGTCGTTTTCGAGAAAACTGAAACATCTATTTCTAATACTAAACGTAAAAAGAAACTATTGAGAAAAGATGTTGATCGACTCTTGGAAGATGTTATCCGTGCTGATATCCATAATGTTGTGTTATTCTATTCTTTGCCACATGCATCTGATTATATCTCTGCTGATAATGTTGACTCTGTGGTAACTGTTGAGAATAATGATAATGTACTTCAGATCGAGTCTTTAAAAGCTGAAAATAAACAATTACTTAACGAACTTTACAATGCAAAAAGTCGTCTTCATTGGTGTGAAAAAGATATTCACAATCATCAACTTAGTTTTCAAAAGAAAATCGCTCAGTTTAGTGCAAAATCTTCTGATCCTAAAATTGAGCAACTGGATGATCAAAACGTGTCTTTGAAAAGTCAAATCTCAAAATATGAACAAGAACTTGTAAAAGTTAAACAGGAATATGGTGTCATATTTGATTTACTCAATAAGACTCGACATGAAGCATCAAACGAACTTGATCACTATCTTGCTCACACTAGAGAAGTCATGAATTTTGCTGGTAATATTCGGTCTGAAAATCAAGATTTGATTCACACTATCTCTAAACTAAGAAAAATGTTAGGAAAGTATGAACAACTTCCACCAACCATCATTAAGAGATTAGCACCAGTAACACTTAGTAATCGAGAACCTAGAATCTCTACTGCCAAATCACAAGTTGCTAACGTGCTTCATTCTACTGAAACAGGAATAGTTGCGTCTTTTCCAAACGTCCGCACTTCACCGCCTAGGAGCACTCAATCGAAGAATAGGAAGTTGCGACCTAAGAAAAGATCAATAAGGAATGCTAAAGTAGAAGAACACCCTAGGACTATGAATAAGACTCACGTTGCTTCCACTATAGATGTTGCGTCTGGCAAATGTAATAGAAATAGTGATGTAATGAATGCTAAACCTTTAAGCACTTTTGATATTCAGTCTGATGCACCTTGTGTTATTTGTCGTAAAAGTATGAATTCTGATTGTCATGACAAATGTGTTGCTAAAGCTATAATCTCTCGTTTACGGAATCCTAAGAATCGGAATACCTCTAGGCCCACTAATCATTCTAAGTCTGTGCTTGGTAGACCGCCTTCTTTAGATTCTGAGGCAAACATTACTGTCACTGTAGCTCCAGTTTCACCTCCTAAGAATGTAGTACCACCTAGTGCATTCACTAAGACAAAAGCAAAGAGTAGTTATAGATGGCAGAAATGGATATATAACACACTAGGATTTAAATGGATGCCTAAAGTCATTAATGTGTGCATGTCTCATATACCTGCTTCGGAACCCTCTAACATTTCGGGTTCCACATCTACTTCTATTCCATCTGTGTCGTCTGTGTGTAATGCAGGTGATACAGATCATTCTCTGGATTGTTGATAGCGGATGTTCCCGACACATGACAGGCAACCTAAAACTGTTATCAAACTTTATTGCAAAGTTCATTGGCACTGTCAGGTTCGGGAATGATCACTTCGCAGCTATCATGGGCTACGGAGATTATGTCAATGGGAACATCGAAATCAGCAGGGTTTACTATGTGGAAGGCCTCGGTCATAATCTGTTTTCAGTAGGTCAGTTTTGTGATGGAGATTTGGAGGTTGCTTTCCGGGAGAAAACTTGTTTCATTCGTGATCTACAAGGAAATGACCTTATGTCTGGCTCGCGTAATTCTAGTCTCTACACTATCTCTATGCAAGACATGGTTGCTTCATCTCCTATCTGCTAACTTTCAAAGGCAATATCAACAAAATCCTGGCTATGGCACCGTCGTCTCTCACATCTAAACTTTCAAACCATCACCAACCTTGCTCGACACATACTAGTTGAAAGTCTCCCACGATTCCGGTATTCAAAAGATCACCTTTGCTCAGCCTATGAACAAGGAAAAAGCACTCGTGCTCATTTTCCTTCAAAGGTGGAACACAGCTCTCAGCATGTGCTTCATCTTCTTCACATGGATTTGTGTGGCCCGATGCGCATGAAAACGATCAATGGCAAATGCTACATCTTAGTAATTGTTGATGACTACTCACGATGGACTTGGGTCTACTTTCTTCGTAGCAAAGACCAAGCTCCACAAATGATCATCACCTTTCTCACAAAAATACAGGTTCAGCTCCGCAACACCGTCAGGCTAATCAGAACAGACAAGGGAACTGAACTTGTTAACCAAACCCTTCGTGAATTCTATGAGAAAGTGGGAATTCAGCATCAAACATCTATTGCACGTACACCCGAACAAAACGGAGTTGTTGAAAGACGAAACCGAACGTTAGTGGAAGTTGCAAGAACAATGTTAATCAATGCTAAACTTCCAGATTACTTGTGGGCAGAAGCCGTATCTACTGCATGCTATACTCAAAACCGTTCTATGATCACAAAACGCCACAACAAAACACCTTTCGAGCTTGTCCACAACCATAAACCAAATCTCAAACACTTTCATGTATTTGGATCCCTTTGCTATCCGAATAATGATCGTGATGATTTTGGAAAGCTCAAAGCCAAAGCCGACATTGGAGTCTTTATTGGATATTGTGAGAATTCTAAAGGTTACTGGATCTGGAATCGTCGTACAAAACAGGTGATGGAAACGATTCATGCTCATTTTGATGAACTCACGGAAATGGCTTCTGAGTACCACAGCTTAGAACCCGGTCACAACCGTTTAAACTTCCCTCAAACCCCATCATCAGCTGAACAAAGCCCCCAGCTAACTCGTCAACAAATGGAAAGGTTATTTGCTCCGCTGTTCAGTGACGATATTGATGAACGTGCTCCAGGTGTATCCTCTGTTTCCGCTGCACAACCTAATATTATTCCTATACCTGATACACCTGCTACAACAACTACTGTTGAAGATGCACCTACACCAGTTGACTCCAACACAACAGTTGAACACACCGCTTCCAACAATGATGAACCGGCTGATGATATTCTGAATGAAGTACCCCCACCTGCGGATTTTGATCCAAATGCGTTCTTTAACCCGTTTGCAAATGAGTCTGCTGCACCAGATGTCGCGGAATCTTCAACAAACCATTTGAATCCTCAGAATCTGCACAATGTATACCAACATCAACCCTCTACACATAGATGGACAAAAGACCATCCTCTGGCTAATATTATTGGCAACCCGAATCAACCAGTCGTTACGAGACAACGTCTTTACACAGATGGTGAACATTGCATTTATGCTCTCACTATCTGCCAATCTGAGCCTAAAAACATTAAAGACGCAATGACAAAAGACAACTGGATTGAATCCATGCAAGAAGAACTCAACCAATTCAAACGTCTTGAAGTATGGGAACTGGTTGAAAGACCAACAGGGGTATACGTCATTGGTCTCAAATGGATTTGGAAAAACAAATTGGATGCTGAAGGGAACGTAATCCGAAATAAGTCACATCTAGTTGCTAAGGGTTATCGTCAGGAAGAGGGTATCGACTTTGAAGAATCTTTTGCTCCGGTTGCTCGTCTTGAGGCTGTTCGGATATTTCTCGCGTTCGCGGCTCCTATGAACATGACGGTCTTTCAAATGGATGTCAAAACTGCGTTTCTCAACGGAAAACTGAAAGAAACGGTTTATGTCAGCCAACCCGAAGGATTCGTTGATCCAGAGTACCCGAACCATGTCTACAAACTGAACAAAGCTCTTTATGGCCTCAAACAAGCCCCTCGGGCATGGTACGATAAGCTATCATCTTTCCTCATTGCTAATAATTTCACCAAAGGCTCGGTTGACCCAACTCTTTTTATACAATATCACGGGGCACATATCTTAATTGTTCAAATTTACGTGGATGACATCATTTTTGGGTCTACACATAAAAAGTTTTCAACCGCTTTTGCAAAACTAATGAAGAAAAATTTTGAAATGTCCATGATGGGTGAACTCACGTTCTTTCTAGGACTGCAAGTTCATCAATCACCCCGTGGTATTTTCTTGAGTCAGTCTAAATATGCCCTTGAACTGTTAAACAAATTTGGAATGACAACCTGTGACACTTATGCCACACCAATGGCTCATACCAAGAAACTAGATGCTGATTTACATGGGAAATTAGTTGACCCTACCAAATACCGAAGTATTATTGGGTCTCTCATGTATCTAACAGCTAGCAGACTTGATATTGTCTTTGCCGTTTATCTATGCTCCCGTTATCAGTCGCGACCAACTGAAACCCACCTCTCTGAGGCTAAAAGAATCCTCCGATACATCAAGGGAACCATTAACTTGGGGATCTGGTATCCGAAGGATTCTGGTTTTGAACTAATCGCTTTTTCAGACGCTGACCACGCAGGATGCTTAGACTCAAGGAAAAGTACTTCAGGAGCTCTACAATTTCTTAGTGATAAACTGGTGTCTTGGCAATCAAAGAAGCAGGATTGTACATCGCTGTCATCAACCAAAGCAGAATATGTAGCCATGTCCGCGTGCTGTGCTCAAGTCATCTGGATGAGAACACAACTCAAAGACTATGGTTACGTATTTGACAGAATCCCAATGTACTGCGACAATCGGAGTGCCATTGCGATCTCGTGCAACTCTGTTCAGCACTCGAAATCAAAGCACATCGATCTACGCTATCATTTCATCAAGGACCACGTGGAACAGGGTACCGTTGAATTATACTTTGTGGGTACTGAATACCAATTGGCAGATCTACTCACCAAAGCCTTGCCTCCCGCTAGGTTTAATGAGTTGGTCCACCGGATTGGTATGAGGTGTTTGACTCAAGAGGAACTGGATGACCTCCTAAAACAGTCTTAAAAAACCTGTCAAACACCAAACTCTCTTGTGTAAATAAATTTTTCAAAAACAAAATACAAAAATATAAAACCTGATAAAAACAAAAATATTCTTCTAATCTATAATCTTTCAACATAGCAAGTACATTTCTTCCTTCAACACTATAATCTTTCAAAATTCAGTATTTTTACGATCAAGTGTTGAGGGGGAGAAAATTTTCACTTAACTGTTTCAAAACATCCGTGTACTTGTGATTGGTGCAAAACCGTCAAGTCTAAACAGACTTAAAACAGCTTAAACACAAATGCAATTAAGATCAGAGGAATATAGGGAATTCCTGGGTCGTTAAGTCCCACGGAGGATGAATTGGTGTAAAAACACTTGATCAGATGGTAGAATGATCACTAAGGATAGTGATCAGTAGGGTTTTGGATGGAAAATTATACCTAAAGAGAAAATCTACAAATTAAAGCGACTTAAATGCAAATTAAAAGAAATAAAAGATAAAATCTATTAAATAAACGCTATCACTATTTTTAAAGGCGATGAACGTTTAAAACCTACCACTTAAAACTTACGTTAAAAATAAAATTACGTCTACGTACCAAAATAAATGTGAGTTTTAAAGAAATAAAAGACCTATAAATATGAAATGACATTTTTACAATCCTAATAATAAAAGAACAATTATTAGAAAAAGAAATTATTTTACATTCCCACGGAGGATGAATTGGTGTAAAAACACTTGATCAGATGGTAGAATGATCACTAAGGATAGTGATCAGTAGGGTTTTGGATGGAAAATTATACCTAAAGAGAAAATCTACAAATTAAAGCGACTTAAATGCAAATTAAAAGAAATAAAAGATAAAATCTATTAAATAAACGCTATCACTATTTTTAAAGGCGATGAACGTTTAAAACCTACAACTTAAAACTTACGTTAAAAATAAAATTACGTCTACGTACAAAATAAAATGTGAGTTTTAAAGAAATAAAAGACCTATAAATATGAAAATGACATTTTTACAATCCTAATAATAAAAGAAAATTATTAGAAAAAGAAAATTATTTTTACAACTATTTAATTAATTATTATTAATTAAAAACTATTTATTAAGTATTTAAAATATACTAAAATACAAGAAAATACAAGATTAACCTAGAAAAATGAAATTATAACTTAGAAAAGTCTAAAATATGATAAAACTTATTTTAACACTAAAAATATATTTTTAAGACTTATTATGTATTTATTATTAATTTAAAACTATTTAAAACTAATTAAAATGCTAAAAAATACTTTTTAAACTAAGAAAATTATGGAAAAATACTTTTTATTGCTTTTCTATTTATCTTAACCTAAGAAAATTGAAAAATCATTTTTTTGAACTTTTTATAATTTATTAGTATTAAAAGCTATTTAAAAATGCCTAAAAACTAAATTAAATCAAGAAAAATAGCAAAACACTTTAGAAAAATCTGAAAATTTAAGGAAAACTCTAAAATTATATTTAGAAGCTAGGAAAAATAGAAAAACAAGGGCTTATGTGGAGAAATAAGCAACTGCAGTGGCAACTGCTTATTTATAAGCACTTGAAAAAGCCAATTGATAACCAAAGACCACCAAACCTACACAGAAGCTATATTAAGCTAAAATGACTCAAATGCAACTAAAAACAACAAGCTTGAACCTCTGGATTGCAAGTTATCACAGATTTGAGGTTTGAGCTTGTTTATGAAAACAGTAACTGGTGGGCTACTTTGAGCTTATGCACAGACCTGTCAATAAGCTAAAGATGAAAAGTAAAAATTGGAACTTGTATAAGACCTGGTAGAGACCAAATATACCAAAACTCAGACAATGATAAGCTCTTATGAGCTTGGGAGAAGCTTTTTCAAAACCTGACAAACAACTGAGTAAAACTCAGTTAATACTGAGTTGGAGCAGGGCACATAAGTGCTTTTTGATGAGCTTATTTGAAGCTTAAGAAAAATTAACAAAAATCTGAAAAAATGCTTATAAGAAACTAGACCAAGACAAGTTATAAAACCCAAAGTTTGACTTGTTTTGACCCAAAGATGAGCATGTGATAAATCCCTCTAGTTGGCCCAAAACTGGATTTTTGCAAATATCTTGACTTTTGACAGATTTCTAACTTTGACTTTCTTGAACTTTGCCACTGATTTTAATTACTTAGATTGATGTAAATGGTTGAAATGAAACCTCTGCAAGCTTTGTTGATGACTTTTGAACACAAAACAAAAGTTTGATTTGCCAAGATTTCAACAGTTAGACTTATAAGACAATTAGATTAGAATTTTGACTCTAAGTGTATTGCAGGTGCAGACTAAGACAGATATGAGTCCAAAAGGACTTAACAAGTAAGAACCAATAAGAAACTACTACTGCAATATCCTATAACACAGTTAATGCAGTTGAACCAAACACACCTTAGCAAGGACTGATTTTAATTTTTTCAAAGAGTTTGTCAGATTAAGAACATGTACTTGATTAAAAACCTTAGATTATCATATAAGGAGACTATATAAGCATAAAACAACAACACTAATAGTATAAAACTAAGAAATATAAAGTATGCAATATTAACTGTTAAAATGAGATTTTGTTCTAAATACAGATTTAAAAGAACAACCTATCTATTTTATTGATTAGTTGTGATTAAACATGACCAATAAACATAAAAAAACAGGAATTTAAGTTAAAGAACAACTCTAATATTGAAATGCCAAAATGATCAAACTGCTTACAACTGAGATTTCAAGTAAAAGCTGAGAACCAAGGACTGTAACCAATTCCTATAGCTTCCCAAGAAGCATCTAAACCAGGGCAATCCAAAATATACCCTGCTCCAAGCATTCATAAGGTTTCACCATTGATTTTTAATTTTTCTTTATTTTCTTGATATTTTTGTAAATTTTTGGTTTTGGCTACTAATACTGCTTTTAAGGTATCTAAAAGCTTTAATAAGCTTTATAAGGAGCTTATGTGGGATTATGAGTCCAAACTAACAGATGCTAACAACATTTCATTATATTGATATTTTTGGATAATAAGAAAAATTGCATAACATGAAAACTGAGATGAAAGTTGAAATTGATTACTTCAAAAGGTTTAAAATACATTGTGATTGCTTAAAAAAGTACTTGGAAACTTTAAATTACACTGGAAATGAAAATTGTACAAAAACGACATAAGCTTAAATTAAAATTAATCTAGATAGCTTCTCCAATGACTCCTCTGCTTTCTTTATAGCTTTTCTGAACTCTCCACATGTCTCTGATCAAATCCCATCAACAATCTCAACCATTGAATGAGTCAAACTAATCTCATCCGTTTAAACTGTTTTTGGCGCCAAAAGTGTATCTGGTAGCTTGAGACAGTTTCAAAGCAATTAAAGAAGTTTGGAGTATTGTGGAGGTGTAAGGGGACAATTTGGGAAGTAGGCATGGAGCTGGGTGTGATGTGGAAGAAAAATCAGGCTTTGTGAGTGCTACAGTAAAACTGAAATGGTGGGGAAGCATTAAATGGTTGTGGGCTGTGATGATAGGAGGGGGGGTGAGGTGGAAAGTTTAATGAGGTGGAAAAGAGGTGGTGAGAAAACCACCTCTGGTTTTGGATATGCAGGGGAGGTGAGGGAGACAAACAGTGTAGGCGGGTTTTTGGTTTTTTTGACTTTTGTTGACCGGGTTGGGGTATTGGGCTGCTGGGTTAATGGATTGGATTGGATTTAGTGTTAATAATATAAAGGGTCCGTTTGGTGTTTAGCTTAGCAACAAGGACCATAAATGTAATTTGGCCAAACCCCAAGGACTGAATCTGCCAATCTGCCATAGTTCTCACAAGGACCAAAACTACCAAACTTGAATAGTATAAGGACCTATATTGATTATTTTCCATTTTTGTAAATCTAAGGACTAAAACTGTCAAGTTTGAAACTTGAGGGACCAATATTGTAAATTCTCAAAA
This sequence comes from Chrysanthemum seticuspe, assembly GCA_019973895.1. Classification (NCBI taxonomy): domain Eukaryota; kingdom Viridiplantae; phylum Streptophyta; class Magnoliopsida; order Asterales; family Asteraceae; genus Chrysanthemum; species Chrysanthemum seticuspe. The sequence goes on along the minus strand of BPTQ01000006.1, from coordinate 189,587,636 downwards.
GGTTTATCATAAGGACCATTTTTGTCATTTATGAATAGAACAAGGTTAAAAGTTGATAATTTTCACTTTTTAAATTAACCAAGGACTATTTTTGACAATTTTCAAAGTTGAAGGACTAAAGTTGTCAATTTGTGATTTTTAAACTTTAAAGGGTTTATTTTGACAACTTTTGAATCTCATGGACCTAAAATGATATTTTACAAGTTTTTGAATTACCAGGGACTAATTTTGACAACTTTTGTAAAGTTGAGGGACTAAAACTGCCAATTATGCAAACTTGATACGTTTTTCACCAGATTTTGATGTTTTTGCATTTAAAACATATAAAACACTTATTTGAGATATTTTTATCATTTTGATGTGTTTCTAAGTGTTTTCAGATGTTTTTGGCATTCTAACAGTATAAAAATGATGAGTATTTAGACACTCATCAGTCCCCCACACTAAGATATTGCTAGTCCCTAGCAATGATTTGAGAAAACATAATGGATTTTAATCTCTTTACCAAAAGCCATTACTTCTGGAGTAGCCAATTATTTTAGTTCAAGTAAGAACTTTGGTACAACGATAACCAAATGATTTTGAGCAAATCATAAGCTTTCAACGGATTTGATTTGTCTTTACCAGAAGCCGTACCCTTCTGGACTAGCCAACTCTTAGATAAATTATCAATATTATCTTTGGTGAGCCGATTACCAATTATGGATTTTCAACTGCCTTTACCACAAGCCATAAACTTGCGGGGTAGCCAACTTTTCACTAGTTTAAAGATATGGTGAGTTGAACACCATACAATTTTGGGCAAATTGCAAGCCATAAACGGATTTGAGATATCTTTACCAAGAGCCGTTTGCTCCTGGATTAGCCAATCCTTATGTGGGTTAGACATGGCGGACTGATTACCATTTGCTGAGTAAGTGAAAAACACTTATTCCAAAAAAAAATTTTGGCCAAAAACGGAGGAATTTGGTGGAATAATTACATGATGAAATTCGTGAGAATTCCCCCCCACACTTAGAAATGAATATTGCCCTCAATATTCAAAGTACCGGCGGTTATGCCGAAACAAAGAACATAAAAGGGAAATACCACGGCCATTATTTTGTTTTTGATATATACACATTTTGTTTTTTTTTTTTTTTTAAATGATTGATATATACAACAGCGTGGGAAAAACTCCCCCACACTAGGGTGGTAGAAAGGGGATAAGAAAACAGAAATATGGATGAAAATCCATATGATGTGTGCTACTATTTTTGATTCCCGAGTCACTAGCTTGACTCGATCCCGCATTCATTGGTTCATGGGAAATGTTTGTAGATCCGGGACAATCACAGATGGAATGTCCTCTCCAAAGTAATGCTTTAATCGATGACCATTTACTTTAAAATTAGGACCATCAGGTTGATATAACTCAATGGTACCATAAGGATAAACCATAGTAATGGTAAATGGACCAGACCAGCGGGACTTAAGCTTTCCCGAGAAAATCTTCAATCTTGAATTGAAAAGAAGGACTCGATCACCAACGTTGAAAACGCGGTTTTTGATTTTAGAGTCATGAATCTTCTTTGTCTTTTGTTTATAGATCAAAGAGTTCTCATAAGCTTGATCACGAAGTTCATTTAGTTCATTCATTTGAACTTTTCTGTGATCACCGGCTGTCTGTATATCGAAGTTTGCATGTTTTAAGGCCCAGTAAGCCTTGTGCTCTAGTTCAATCGGAAGATGACATGCTTTTCCGTACACTAGCTTGTATGGAGTACACCCAATTGGTGTTTTGTAAGCTGTACGAAAAGCCCAGAGTGCGTCATCAAGTTTATCCGACCAGGATGCACGATTTTCGCCTACTGTCCTTTCAAGGATTCTTTTAATACCACGGTTTGAAACTTCCACCTACCCACTTGTTTGGGGGTGGTATGCAGTAGATAGACGGTGGGTAACACCATACTTTTGCATGACACGATCAAATTGGTCATTACAAAAATGTGTACCACGATCACTAATTATAGCACGAGGAGTTCCAAATCTGGCAAAGAGAGCTTTCAAAAATTTCACAACTACTCGGGCATCATTTGTAGGTAAAGCTTTTGCTTCAACCCATTTCTACAAATAGTCAACAGCTACGAGTATGTACTTGTTACCACGAGAAGATGGAAATGGCCCCATAAAATCAATACCCCAGATGTCAAATATCTCACAAACTTGAATGGCATTTTGTGGCATTTCATTTCTTTGAGATATGTTTCCATGACGCTGACAAGCGTCACAAGTTTTGACATAATCGTGGGCATCCTTATAGATTGTGGGCCAATAAAACCCGGAATCAAACACCTTTTTGGCGGTGTAGTTTGGACTATGATGGCCCCCGGTGGGTCCAGCATGGCAAGCTTTGAGAATGTCAAGAGCTTCTTGTCCATAAACACACCGTCGGATGACTTGATCCGCACAGATTTTGAATAAGAAAGGGTCGTCCCAGAAATAATGTTTAACATCTTTGAAGAATTTGTTCTTCTGCTGGGTCGACATCCCTTTCACAATGAAGTTACCCGCATGGTAATTTGCAAAGTCAGCAAACCATGGGGTAGAAGAGTTTCCACGAAAAGAAACCGCATTGAGTGTCTCGAGAGGAAATGTTTCATTTATTTCTTTTTTCTCGAAAACATCTTGGTGAGGGTTTTCTAATCTGGACAGATGATCAGCAGCCAGGTTCTCAGCTCCTTTTTTATCACGTATGATGATATCAAATTCTTGGAGAAGGAGAACCCAACGGAGCAATCTCGGCTTTGCATCTTGTTTTGCAAAGAGATATTTGAGAGCCGAGTGATCCGTATACACTACACATTTGGTCAAGATTAAGTACGGCCGAAACTTCTCAAATGCATACACCACGGCTAATAGGCCTTTTTCTGTGGTGGTGTAATGAGTTTGAGCTTCAGTCATAGTCTTACTTGCGTAGTGAATAGGCTGAAAATGCTTGTTTCTTCGTTGTCCTAAGACTGCGCCGATAGCAAAATCACTTGCATCGCACATAAGTTCAAAAGGTAAATCCCAGTCGGGAGCAACGAGAATGGGTGCTTCAGTAAGCTTTTTCTTTAATGTTTCAATAGCTATGATGCACTCAGGTGAGAAGATAAAAGGAGCATCCTTTTCAAGAAGATGGGTCATTGGCCGGGCGATTTTGGAAAAATCTTGAATGAATCTACGATAGAAACCGGCATGACCTAAAAAACTCCTAATACCTTTAACGGTAGTAGGGTGAGGTAATTTAGCAATAACATCGACTTTTGCTCTATCAACCTCAATACCGTTCTTGGAAATCTTATGGCCAAGGACTATGCCTTCTTTGACCATAAAGTGACTTTTCTCCCAGTTTAGACAAAGATTGGTGTCTTCACACCTTTTGAGCATTTTATCTAGATGGGAGAGACATGTTTGAAATGAATCCCCAATGACCGAGAAGTCATCCATAAACACCTCCATTGTTTCCCCGATCATGTCGTGGAAAATGGCCATCATACATCGTTGGAACGTGCCAGGAGCATTACATAGGCCAAAAGGCATACGTCTATAGGCAAAAGTTCCGTATGGGCAGGTGAATGTGGTTTTATCTTGATCCTTTGGATCAATGGGAATCTGAAAGTAACCAGAGAAACCATCAAGGAAACAATAGTATTCATTCCCTGCTAATCTCTCAAGCATTTGGTCCATAAAGGGTAGAGGAAAATGGTCTTTACGAGTAGCGTCATTCAACTTACGATAGTCAATGCACACACGCCATCCCGTAACCAGACGAGTTGGAATTAACTCGTTATCTTCATTTGTGATAACAGTTATGCCACCCTTTTTCGGAACACAATGAATTGGGCTAACCCAAGGACTATCTGAGATTGGGTAAATCAATCCTGCATCAAGAAGTTTGATAACCTCTTGTTTGATAACATCATGGATTTTTGGATTTACTCTTCTCTGATGTTGAACTGCTGGCTTAAAGTCATCCTCCATCAAGATTTTGTGAGTACAAAATTCAGGGTTGATACCCTTAATGTCGGAGAGTTTCCAAGCAATTGCTTGCTTGTGTGACTTCAAGATTTTTATGAGAGCAGCTTTTTCATCTTTACTCAAATCTCGAGCACTAATGACTGGTAATTTATCATTACCTTCAAGAAATCGCATACTCGAGAATGAGGTGGTAAGTCCTTCAGCTCAACCCTCAGGAAATTCTTCAAGTTTTCTCAATGATTTTGATTTCCTTGTTATGAAGTTCGGGGACAATTCTGCTTGTGTGACTTCAAGATTTTTATGAGAGCAGCTTTTTCATCTTTACTCAAATCTCGAGCAATAATGACTGGTAATTTATCATTACCTTCAAGAAATGCATACTCGAGATGAGGTGGTAAGTCCTTAAGCTCAACCTCAGGAAATTCTTCAGTTTTCTCAACTGATTTGATTTCCTTGTTATGAAGTTCGACGGGAGGGAGAGGAGAAGAAATGTCATGATTTAACAACTTCTCAAGAAGAAAATCTCCTCCTAGATTAATCTCATTTTGATTAATCTCTTTAGGAATTGAATCACTAGAGTGAGGGGTGGATGATGGATCATCATTAAGCAACTTCTCAATGAGAAGTATGTCTCCCTCAATGTCAATTGGAGCGTGATCAATTTCCCATGGAACAGCATCACTGGATAAGCAGGCTTCAATCTCTTCTAAGATGAAGTCACTTTCTTCAAATGGGGTAAGAGAAGGAGTAGAATTGGCAATAATGGGTTGAGATGAATGAGTGAGATTATCACTCGAAGAATTATGATCATAACCAAGAACTTCTTGCGAGTACTCTTCAGAAGCAACATCAATGATATCTATTCGGTTAACCGATTCAGAATCATAATTTGCGGAGTACCTCGAAGTTTGATCAAGGTTAAAAGTGACAGCTTCATTACCAACACGTAATGTGATTTCTTGCTCAAATACATCTATGAGAGCACGGCCCGTTCTCAGGAATCCTCGACCAACAATGAGAGGAACCCGATGATCGGCATCAAAATCAACAACCACGAAGTCAGCTGGAAAATGGAACTTTCCTACTTTCACAAATACGTCCTCGGCAATGCCAAGAGGACGGGATATTGTACGATATGCAAGCTCGAGAGTCATGCATGTAGGAGTGAGTTCCGGAAGAGAAAGTTTCTTCCACACTGAATATGGCATAAGATTAATGCTTGCACCAAGATCTGTTAGGGCAAAGCATTCAACCATTCCTGGGAATACACAAGGTAAGAGAAATTTCCCAGGATCTCCAAGCTTTTCTGGAAGCTTCTTCAGGATAACTGCTTTTCCTTGTTGCTTAACATGTGTTTGAGAGTTGATGCAAACTTGGGCATCAGCATGATAGCATCCGCAAAGCTTATGTCAAAATGTAATTCTTGGAAATTTTGGAAAAATTTGTCCATTTGATGACTAGCTTTTTCACGGAGCTTTTGCTCATTCAAACGTGATGGATATAGAATAGAAGATTTGGATTTGGTATTTTCAACGGGAGCTACAGGTGGTTCAAAAACAACTCCTGGATTAGACTTGGGTTTCTGGACAACTTGAGGATGGACTACCGAAGGTGGGACTTGTGCGGTACTAAGTGGACTTGAATAATGCACCTTGTCCGTTGTTTCCTTGGTAACTTGACTCATTGCCACAGGAGGAGGGGGCATTGGAGTCGTAGGTCCATTGTGAGTCGGAGGTTCACTTTCCACTACCTTTGGAAGAGAAGAAGAAGAAGAGGTAGTAGGAATAGCGGGTCCATTGTATGAAACACCACTTCTGGTTGTGATCGCCTTAGCATCGCCCCTCGGGTTAGCGATCGTGTTGCTCGGAAGTTTTCCTGAGCCCGAGGGTTAATCATTTAAAGACTTTTTGAGATCAGCGATCTGACTGACCAACAATCTGTTCATCTCATCTTGGGATTTCATGAACTGCTTCAGTAACTCATCAGATGATGGTCCTGGAGGAGTAATGACGGGAGGTGGATTAGGAGGGAAATTTTGAGGTCGGATGTTTTGATTAGGACCTTGTTGTTGAAAATTCCCTTGATTAGGATTCACATTCCCATGAAATTGATTCCCACGATTGAAATTGTTTTGATGAAGGTTACCTTGTTGTTGGAAACCTTGATTGGGTCCAGGATAGAAATTACCTTGGTTTTGATAACCTTGGTTCATTCTAGGTTGATTCTGATTCCGGTTAAGATTCTGGTTAAAACCGGGTGGTTCCTGATAAGTGTTAGCACGGTAACTTGGATCATTTTGAGGACGGTATTGATTACCTCCTTGATTTGAAGTACCGGCTATAGCATTTGCTTCAAACGGACTACCATCGATGGCAGTACAGTTGTAGTATGCATGAGGACCACCACAAGTAACACAAACTTCAACTTTCTTCACTTCACCATGTGATGGTGTTTGAGTGAATGTGACTTTCTTCTGGTTAGCAAGAACCAAAGCCTGAACAATGTTCGTGAGTTTATCAATCTTAGCATCGGTGCTAGATGTACTCACAGGAGATGAAGTAGAAGGTCCAGCATTAGACTGAGTTTGATATGTCTTAGTGCGGAAAGGACGGACCTGGGACTTGTTTTCAATTATTTGTAAGGCTTCTTTTGTGGTTTTGCTAAGGAAATTACCTCCCGCGGAGGCATTTAGAGAGTCTTGGTCAGCTTGTCTCAGACCATTATAGAAAGTATCCATTTGCATTAACTCGGTAAAACCATGATGTGGACACTTGCGGAGCAATTCTTTGTAACGATCCCATGCCTCCCCGAATGATTCATCAAATCTCTGAGAAAATTTCATTATCTCATTCTTAAGACTTGTGGTTCGGGATGGAGGATAGAATTCGTTAACAAACTTGGTAACTAGATCCTCCCATGTCTCAATAGAACGAGGGGGTTGTTTCTCAAGCCAATTCCGGGCTTGTCCCTCTATAGAAAATGGGAACAGAAGAAGCTTGATAGCTTCGTGTGGGACATTCTTGTACTTGATGGTAGATGCAATCTTGTTAAACCATCGAATGTGTGCATGAGGATCATCCCGCTCAAAACCATAGAATTGGCTTTGGGTTACTAGATTAAGCAACCCGGTTTTGAGCTCGAAGGTATCAGCCACAATGGCTGGGACAACAATGGCATCTCCGTAACCCTCGATGGGTGCTTGGAGAAGCTCATTCATAGGTTTGTCTTCTGCCATTTCGACAGGTGGTGGAGGTGGTAGACGTTCCTCAGTCACGGCTGAAGGAGCTGAACGTCCTCTACGTCTACGAGGAATGTTTCCAAGTTCGGAAAGTGGACTTGTAGAACTGGAAGAACGAGTGCGCATGCACTAAGTATAAAAATCAATTTTCAAAACAAATGAGGCAAAACACAAGTGAACTTAACCAATAATCACAAATGAAATGGCTTCTTTGAAAAAGGTACACCAAATCACAAGTGACACAAAGGCAAGTTTTAAATCTGATGTTCGGGAACTTATTATGGTCGCACCCCCAGTTAGGTAGTGCACTGCCTTGATTTGCGGTGGTTGATTTTTATGTATTTAATTAAGTACCACTGAAAAGACGTAGGTATAGATTTGTGCAGATGGGTTAAAAACTTTTGGAAAATATTTTTGGTATCGTCTCGTTTAACCAAATCGTATCTCTTTAAGAATCACCTTAAAAGAAACACAAGCTAGAAAACGTTACGATTGTTTTGTTGTTTTATATTGTTTTTGGGTTTTTAACACTTTAGGAAAAGTGTTAATGAACTTTTTGATTTATATTAACTTTACAGAAAACTTTTTACAATG
>BPTQ01000006.1:189480917-189576792 GCA_019973895.1 Chrysanthemum seticuspe | reverse complement strand
ACTTTCCAATAATTAAAATCAGGCTCCTCACAGTTACTTGGTCTTTTAAATGGTGGTAACTATTTTATTGGTTGGCCCTATTCTATTGTACGTTCAACTACTCACAGATTTATGAGTAGTAAAAATATGACAATCTTACGGTTTTTGTAGACTTTTGTGAATCTTTGTGTAGTTTGACTATTTGTGTTAATAATATAAAGGGTCCGTTTGGTGTTTAGCTTAGCAACAAGGACCATAAATGTAATTTGGCCAAACCCCAAGGACTGAATCTGCCAATCTGCCATAGTTCTCACAAGGACCAAAACTACCAAACTTGAATAGTATAAGGACCTATATTGATTATTTTCCATTTTTGTAAATCTAAGGACTAAAACTGTCAAGTTTGAAACTTGAGGGACCAATATTGTAAATTCTCAAAAGGTTTATCATAAGGACCATTTTTGTCATTTATGAATAGAACAAGGTTAAAAGTTGATAATTTTCACTTTTTAAATTAACCAAGGACTATTTTTGACAATTTTCAAAGTTGAAGGACTAAAGTTGTCAATTTGTGATTTTTAAACTTTAAAGGGTTTATTTTGACAACTTTTGAATCTCATGGACCTAAAATGATATTTTACAAGTTTTTGAATTACCAGGGACTAATTTTGACAACTTTTGTAAAGTTGAGGGACTAAAACTGCCAATTATGCAAACTTGATACGTTTTTCACCAGATTTTGATGTTTTTGCATTTAAAACATATAAAACACTTATTTGTGATATTTTTATCAGTTTGATGTGTTTCTAAGTGTTTTCAGATGTTTTTGGCATTCTAACAGTATAAAAATGATGAGTATTTAGACACTCATCAACTTGCATGTTATCTTATCCCGGTTGGTTATTTTATCAATGGTGGTAAATTTTCTGGTTCATTGACACTCCTCGGACTAAAATTAATAACCTTTCAATATTTCTTAAGTCGAGGGGGAGTGTCGTCAAGTTTCTTTCTTAAAATCTTTGTTTGGTAACCAAAATGGAAGTTAAATGGCTTTGTTTGAAAAATGAAAAGGTGGAGGGACCAAAACTGTCAAAATGTTAAAGATATTTTAATAAAACACCTCTCCACCTAACATTTCACTTCACATTTAATACTCCTAACCTAACTAATCCTACGCGTAGAATTCGTTCAAGAAATCCGTGCTTTAGATCATCATTTTGTAAGTGATTTTGTGTTTACAACATGTTTTTAAGCAATGGTTTTGAATTTTTAAAAAATCCAACGGCTAAAACGTTGTATAATCTTGTTTATGTGGACTACGCATATGTGTATGTTCACATGATCAAGATTGTGTGTTTATGGTTAAAAGGATTGTGTCAAAACGTTTCTAATACATCAATGATATCGGTTTAATCATCAAAACTTGCCCAGAATCACGAATTGAATGATTTTAAGAAATTAGGGTTTATGCGTGGTTTTGGGTATTTTCAAATGTGAAGGTTCTTGGTCAAAAAGATTGTTGTGTTATGTTTATATCATGTTGAATTAAAGCTTTCCAGGCTCTATAACCACCCAGAAACTCTCATTGATTAAAAATTGGATGTTAGGGTTTAAAGTTCTTGAGTTTGGGTATTTTTGATTCACCACGATTTAGATGTTATAACTCCGTTATTAGACTCTCATAACATCAATGACCTACCAGAATTGAATTGGTGCTAATCCTATGGTTAAAACTCTTATGTGTAATTCATAACCCTTAGGGTTTTGACCTACGCGTAAGTGTTTCTACGCCTAACAGTTTAAATGAGTAACTATGTTTAAATCTGTAATTGAATGAATGTTAAGTGTCAAAATTGATGTTATGATGTTTTATTTCAGGCTTGTTACTCGTAAAACTCAGAATCAAGGTCCTTGTTACTCTACGCATAAGGATTACCTTACGCGTAGGAAGTTATGCGTAAGAGAAATCCTACGCGTAACTACTACGCATAAGGTTCTACAATGGGACTACGCGTATCCTGTGAAGGATATGCGTAAACAGTGACTCTACGCATAAGGTCTACTCTTACGAGTAAGCCCTACACATAAGGTCTTTATACGCCTACGCGTAAGCCCTACGCATAAGGCCCCCTTTCCTACGCGTAACTTTTCTTACGCGTAAGTTAGGATCCTACGCGTAAGCTTTCGTCTACGCGTATATCATTTCTGTTTATGCTTAACTTTGCCAAATCTACGCCTAAGCCTTGATTGACCTTCATTATGAATTGTTACGTGTACAAACTTGTAAATAAACTAATCATAACGTCACGAATCCAATAATGTCACTAATAAACTTAATCGTTTGATATGTTGTGAACAATAAGTGATAACATAAACTTTAAAACTTAAAGTTAACTAACTCACGAAACATTTCACGACGTCATTGGACTATTGAACATACAAGTGACTTAGGACTCGTAACAATCATTATCACTGTACATTCAATAACTAGACAATAAAACCTTCTGTTGACTAACATTATGTCTTTCGATATGTTGGTTCTTTTGGCTAATGTTATTTCAGATCACGACATGGCTGCTCAAATGAATGTGGATGCACCTGAGGTTCTCACTATTGCTGATATCTTCCCAAATGGCTATCCGAGAAAGATTGGAAAGAATAACCTTAGGGTTGACTTTGAAACCCTCACATGCTCAGAATCTTCTTGTCTCATTGCTATGGATATTCTAAGGAATCATCCCTACCAGAACATGCTCTCACACTATGCTACTGTACCGGAAATCTACATTCAGCAATTCTGGAATTCTATGCAGAGGATCACAGGTCAAAGTGTTGTGACAGTGACACTTAACCACAAACAAGTCACCATCACTCATGCAGACTTACGGGCTGTTCTTCTCATTCCTGAAATCGAGCCAACTGACTTCTTTGCCACACCTACTGAAGAGACAGTTCTACAATTTCTTCTTGACATTAGCTATGATGAAGCTTCGGGGGTTGTTACTAAGCATTCTCACGTGGAGCTTAAGAACATTCCTCAACCGTGGAGAACCCTCTACATCATCATTACCAAGTCTGTTTCTGGTCGTGACAGTGGTTATGAGCATCCAAAGCTCATGGAACTGCAAATCTTCTGGTCTTTGATCAATAAGAAGGACATCGAAATCGAATCACTGATATGGGAGGACATGATGCTATTTCACAAGAAGCTTAGCTCAAAGATTCCCTATGTCAGATACACAAAGCTTTTGATCCAGAGAGCACTTGGACTCAATCCTGATATTCCACAGAGGGTCAATGACCCCGACAATCACGACTTGTTGTCCGAACCTATCCTTTCTATCAGAATCAAGGAATCGACAACTAAGAAGCAGGGTGCCGTGCTGCCTGATCACCTTCTATCTAAAGAACTCAAGAAGCTTGAAACGTACAAAAGGTATCTTGTAGCAGTAAAAGAAGGCAAAGTTGGTCATCTTGATGAAAAACCTTCTGGAACTCCTACTCGGAGAACCAGAAGAGGAAGTGCTGGAAGTGCAGTAAGTTCTGAAAGTTATAGGAAACTTCCCAAAAGGAATCCACCTCGTAAAAGGATTGTTCCTGTAAAGGAAGCTGAACCTATTCCCTCACCTGAACCGCAAAGAAAGCTTTTGGACGAAAGCTCTGAAGGTACTGACACAGATGAAGAGATTACCTACTCTGAAACTGCAAAGGATGACAATCCTTCCGTACCAAAACCTCCAAGTCCTCAAGCTGATAAAGGAAAAGGGAAGACTCCTGCACTTGTGCCCTATGATGAGAGCTCTGAAGAAGAAGAAGAGCTACTGGATCAATCCTACAGGAAGAAGCTTAAATTCGTCAGTCACCTTCAAAAAGCTGAAGAATTTGCAAAAGACCAAATGGGTGGCCCCGGAGGATCAAGTGGTGCTGCCCACTCTTCACCAGATTCTGATGCGGTTAATCGACCCGATAAGGGATCTGGTGCCACCACTCTTGTGCAACAACAAAAGCTTGTGGAGGATACTATCGAATATGAGTTTGAGAAAACTAAAACTGAGAAGTCTGAGAAAGATAAAGATGTTGATTATGACAAGTTGCTTCTGGAAAGTCCTACACGATCACAGAAGGAAACTTCTGAACCGCCCAAGGACCCCGAGCTTCCTCACGTCTCATCCTCATCGGATTCTTCTTCTCATTCATCACCACCACCATCAAAGAAATCAACCAAATCAACATCCAAATCTGTGAAGAAACCACCTCGATCTTGGATTTCTCAGACTCATGAAAGAATTGTGAAAGCTGTCCAACAAGTCAGAAAGAAGGACATGCTCTACAGAAAACTGAATTGGTTTGCTGACCAAATACAATACTTAAATGATGAGAAAGACAAGATGCAGAAAGAAAGGGAATTTGTTCAGAAGTTCATGAAAAGTCATCGTCAAGAGGAACTGAACGAAATGATTGAAGGTTACACTAACAAGTACCTTCAGGATATCGTTCCTAAAGTCACAAAGGAGATGTTTACCAGACAACTATATCTGAATCTTCTGCAGATAGCCAAGCAAACTATAAGATCTACACCTTTAACCATCACAATCAATCCATCTAATCCTGTAGTTTTCTCGGATAATGAATTGGTGGCCAAGCTTGTCACACAAATGTCTACACGATCTGGGACATTTACTTCTGAGGAAGGAAAGCTGTTTCAAGCATTGCTGGACTACCAACTCAAAGAAGCATGTAGATTCGAAGCAGAAAAGTCTAAACGTCCTAGAGACGATGAAGACAAGGATCAGGATAAGCATGATAAAGCTAAACGTCAGAAGAAGTCTGGTGAATCATCTTCTATGTTACCTCCTCTCCAACGGACTCCTACTCAACAAAGGTCTCATCCCCGTTCTTCTACAGATAAACCTCAGGACGATTCCGAGTTACCACCCCTGACTCAGAAAACCGGAGATCACTTTGAGTATACGGGTGGTGACGATGAAGAGGTCCTTGAGCCCCTACAACAACCAACCTTTCCCAAACAAGCTCAGAAACCAGAATCATCATCTAGGCCTTCCAAAAAGAAGAAGAAGAAGGCACCCATGGTTGACGTCGTATCATGGCTAGATGACGATAAAACTGAAGGATTTGAATGGTTTTCTACACTTGTTAACAACACTCCGTACCCTGAGGAAGGTCAGGATTTGGTAGACGGTAATACATTGGAGCATGCAAAACTTTTGCAAGAAAAGTTCCATGTGAAGAAGATGACGAAATCCGAGTTGAGGCGAATCAAGAATGAAGCATTTCAACTGTTAAAAGACAGCTCCGAAAGTGCCATCGAGGTCGAATATCACCTTGGGAACATTGCTCGAGCCATGTCTAACAACATGGATTGGCTCAACCCAAAAGCAAACGTCGACTTCACTAAACGGGACAACCCTCCATATTACACTGACTGGTCAAGACCTCTACCAACAATTGGCCAAACAACTGAACCAAGGATTCCATTCAGATACTTTTTCAACAAAGACCTGGAATTTCTTCTACATGGTGGCGATGGTTCAAGGAAATACGCTACATCGTTGACACTTCCATTTCCAGCAGCTATATACTCAAACTGCATAGCCATTGAGGAACGTGCCAAACACTTGTTCTCTGACAAAGTGGAAGCATACGACCGAGATGCAATGTACGGGATTCATCATTGGCCGGAACGCCGACGAATCTACTACCGAAGCTGTCAGGTTCAGAAGTCTCAACATGCGATGTTCAGTACTAAGGATATCGTTGCCATCAAACATGTTGTTCTATCATCTAAGTGGGACTACACCTTCCTTAAGAATATCGTAGTCAAATGACAAGATGAACGGGACTATGCTTTCTCTGAAGCTGACTTTGAGAATTTGTCTATCAACGACATTGAAGACATGTACCTTGCTAAAGTACAAGGTCGCATGAGACAATTTTCAACTGAAGTACAACGTGAATTCATCAAGTCATTGCTCATCTTCATCAGACGCATAGTGAACTTCACAAGTTTGGAGATCACACCTTGAAGATGGTTAGGGACGGATTGGCATATAGGTTGAAGGACATCCGTCAAAAGATTGGGTCTCCTAAGCGATGAAATTCTCAAGATCGCAGGGATGTGAGAAGGATCATCAGAATGATTGATGAAAGGTTGTTTCGAAGGGATCAGTTTAGAACGTTGGAAAGCTTTGTTGGTGGTCGACCCAGGATTAACATCACCGGCTATCAACGCCCTGTTCGCACTCCTGGCAACATCACTGGACTTCCTGGTACCCCTTGAATTGTTTCCTTCATTATTACATTTGGATGTGTGATTATTTATGTCAATGGCTTGTGCACACATAACAGTGTACAACCCGTAATTTGCAAGAAAGGACCCTGTGGTACGCTTCAGTGCCACAATCCTTATAAATGGAGCGAAAGCTTCTTATTTTTGAGTAAAACCTATTAAACCTTTCATTTTTCAAGGTTTTGCTCAAAAAGAACAAGTACTTCCCCCGTAAGATTTTCAAAACCTTAACTGTTTATATCACTTGTTGAGGGGGAGTATTTGAATTAAAACTTTGTTCACAAATTGTTCATAGTGGTCATCTTCCCGCAACACTCGAAATGGTCATATTTATTGTCAACATTTCAAAAATAACATTTTATATGCCATTTTTGAGGGGGAGAAAATTGTGTGATAAGAAATATGTTGTGCAAAATGCAAATGAATCTGTGTACTTCAGACTTAACCAACGAATTGACGGTACTAAACTGTTAGTTACTCGGAAAGACTTGTCCTGGACGGGTAATAATTTCAAGCTAGTTCGCTAGTAATGTAAACGTGTCTCGCAAAGGACTTGTCCAAGTAGAAAGTACCATTCGAGACACTCTTGGTAGACATGAACTCTGACGGGTATGACAACCTTTCGAGGTTTGTCTACACCTTCAAGGTAGTTATTAGAGCTAGTTGTCACCTAAAAGCTGACAATGTAACTCTTTAACTATGTAACGTAACCGTGTCTCGCGGGGGATTATCTATCTCCAGTGGATCAATTCAAAATGTGCGCGCTCTTTCCTCACTGTGCATTTAAACCATTAAAACTCTTAAGCACATGTGGAGGGGGAGTATTTATGCAAAATCCTATCTCTCACAGTGGTTCAAACATGATTTTCATTAACAAACCCTTTGAGAGATTCTTCACAACTGTGCTTTTAATGGCAACATAGGTTAGTCATGGAGTTATAAGGTGATTAAGGTTAGGAATAACCGTCCTATGATCCGCCAGAGCCGGAGGGATCTACCCAAGGACATCAAAAATAGTTAGTACTTAGAAGTCCTTAGGTACGATTATAAAAAGGAGAAAATGAGAATCGGAGAAAGAAGGAGTTGAAGAATCAAAAAGAAATGCTAAGAAAAGGGTGAAAAGAAATAGCCCTCCAGATTATTCAACTTAGGGAAGACACCGGGTTCAATTCATATGCTACTGGTTGTCACTTAGTGACACCGGTATTGAAGATTAAAAGTCGTCATGGACCCAGTGACGCATGCACTAAACCTTCTTAGCCACTCAAGTTTCTCTCAACAGAAGCTTGTTTCATTCTCACAGGGAACCCTACGTAAACTATTGGCTTTCTCTTAAAGATCGCTGGTATTGAAGAAGGAGACCCTCTCCCTAGTCTCCGCTCAGGAAAACCAAAATGCACTATTAAGTCTAGAGCCACGAGATTCATCAAAAGATCTCTTAGGTACACTTGACATTTTATCACTTGACGTTCAACAATAAGAATTTCAGTGGTACATTATCGAGTCCTTTACAGATCTTAGCAATCTGTCGAGAACATTTATGAGAGGTTCACATCTGTGATCCTCAGTGATTGAATGGAAACTCCTACCAGGGTCAACATCAAACAGCCTTGACAGCAGGTCACTTCGGTAACTCCCCGTGGATTACGCGGAGTGTGTCTCAAATGGTCTACTGTCGTGAGGTGATGCTTCGGTGTACCACAGCGACTCATCTGAACTATAGATGTACTTCGGTACATCGCGTTATCTCACTTGTGGGACTCCAGTTCAGGAACGGCCTTTGTAAGAATTAGAGTTGGGTTTTCACACTATGCTGTTAACTCTCTCGAAGTTCAAACCTGTAAGTGCCGGAATCTGCTTATTACTAACCGTTTGAAATGTTTTTCTTCTTATGGAAGCTCCGGAGCGGGATGATCGTGCAGATTCTTCTCATGCTCACGCCAAAATCATCACTAATGGAAGTTCTATTTAGATACAACACAACAGTCAGAATGATTCTTCGTCAAACCAAAGAATCTACAAAGTTAAAGACTTAAAGAACTTCATCAGTATTGAATTCCAACGTCAAAGAGCGTGTGAGCATGTTGAAGAATGACGTGGAGACACTGGAGCAGCGAAGCAGACCTGAGGCAGACTTGATGCAGACAACAACATACTATCACTTTCACCACAAAGAACAATAATCAAAGAACAAAGTTAAAGATGACGTCAAAGCATAACCGTTCAAAGAAGAAAATTTCTCTACACTGGGGAGATTGTTCAAATCAAGGCAATTCTTCTCACAAGAAAGAAGAATGTCACAAGACGTCAAGAGCTACTATTACATCAACGCCTTCACCGTTCATCACCAACACTTGAGGGGGAGATTGTTGGAATCACTCCTAAACCATAATCAAGTGTTAGTAATTATTATGTAATAGTTAGCTTTATTATGGCCTTTATGTTTGTTATTAGCCTTAAGCTTATGTAGAAGGCCCATGAGCTTAGGCCCAAGCCCATTAAAGAAAGGATGGAAACTAGAAGTGTTGCCCTAGCTTTCCTCCTATAAATACTCTTGTAAACCATCATTTGAAGGTTGGTTGTTCAAGTTATTCTCTCTTTCACATAGCAACACATAACCGTCCTTAATATTGTGTGTGTGTGATTGGTTTGCTTGTTCAATCGCCTTATCTCTTTCTATATTACTTGTGTTTGTAAAACTAGTGACCTAACAATTAATTTAATTATGTCTTCAATTATTTGTGTGTATGCTTGCATGTTCTCCATGTCCGGCTAATTTACTTGTGTGTTTGCTTAGGGAATATGAAACTTAATTATTGAATATTGATTGGTTGTTTCTTATCATAGTTGATTAATGATCTAGTAATGCGATAGGTCATTCGTTGTGTACTTAATGCTTGATTAATCTTTGCGAACCTTAGGTTATAGCACTTTGAGTTGTTGTAAGCTAAACTATCCAAAGAGGCCTTAGAGTTAGAGTTTATCATCCCTTGTGGGTTTTGTAGACGAGACCCTTTGGTAACTTCAAAGAGTTAGGGAGAAACGCATACCCTACAACTCTAGACACACAACGCAATTAGGAATAAGGACGTGACAATTCAACCACCAATAGGAGATAATTAAGGAGTAGTAAAACCTAAGTAAACACATCTTTAAACTATCATACGAGCACACAATAATTAGACATAGACTACCACCACCTTAGTTTAGATAATTAGACAAAAGTAGAGTAATCGGTAGAAATACCAACCCCCCAAATCCAAACCCCGAGATTCGTACTTTTCCTTTTCTAAAAAAACATAAAAAGATAAAAAATAATCTTCCTCAACCCCAACCTTAGCGTAGTAACTTCTCACTAGCATTCCTATTCCCCTAGAGAACGATATCAATTCCCGTGGCTTACCCTAATACTACACTACAACGATTAGGTTCACTGCCTAGGGTGTTGAAAAACTTGCTCGACGAAAAGGAAGTTCCTTTGACCCCGAACGCGCTGTGTAAGCGTATCAAGTTTTTGGCGCCGCTGCCGGGGAATAGAATAGCTAGTTAGTAGTCCACCTCGTTTAGGTTTCTTTGCTTGATTCCTATCAAGTAAACTTTTTTCTCATTATTAGCTTCCTTGTAGTCTATCCCCCTTCTTCGTGTTTGTGTACGTAAAACCCTTTTCATTTGTCGCTATGGCAAGTGAAATTGCATTTGAATCATTAACAAATGAGGAACAATTGAATTTCGCTGATTAGATTGGTTTTTATTGTTCTAATGAATTTGTGAGTGAACTTAGAGATATCCAAAAGGAGAAGGGTGTAAGGTTGGATGGGTTTGATAAATTGTGTGCTTGTGTGGCTTCTATTAAATGATCATTGTTAGAATCAACTCCTTCTAGTGAGACCCTCTGGAAAAATTTTAAGAAAAGCGTCATAAGTATAAACCGTCAGTTGTTACAACTTGAGGAAATGGATAAGGAGGATTTATCTAACCTTAGGCATCATGATCAAAAATACCTAGTTTTTAAGAACATGGAACCTAAACCCGAACAAGATTGTGAGATGGTTGAAGCTAAAATACTTAGTTGCATGTGTGGGATAGATTTCAAAACATATGACACACGTGAGGAATCCTTTAGGCAAATAGAACATAGTAGTCAAGTTTTTGAGAACAATTCTTATGAATCGGACCAAGAATTTGAAATGGCCAAAGAAGGATTTGAGATTCTTAGGAGTGTATTTGGGTCAGATCATACTAAACATTCAGGAGATCTAGATATAATGGAAAATGAGGTGGAAACTCCAAGCCCACAATCCCTACCATCACTTGAGGAACACACATCGCCTATAACTTACCCGGAAGAAGTAGAAGAGACTATAGGAACCCCGATTGATATAGAACCTTTGGACCAAACGCCACTAGAGAATGTAGGTTTAGATACTTGTTGTCGTGACCTCTCTCTTAGTCCTAGGGAAGTTCCTAATTTTGATGAACTGGAGCCTCAACCAAAAACCTTACCCAATTTTCCGTCTTTAGATGTGAATCTTGGAATTGAATTAGGCCCCAATCCACCCATCAAAATAAATAATTCGGGTAGTTGCTTGATAAAGGTGGTAGATTCTAAGCCATGTAGAGTGGAAGCTAATATAGGAATAACCCGTGACCTTACACACTTATATCACCCATTCATGGTTGATAACAAGAAACACTATGGGTTTAAACCGGGTTTATTAGGTCAAGATGGATCCTTAACTAAGAATCTTTTGAAGTTGATAGAAGATGATCCATTTTTAGGAGAGAGATTTGATTCACCCGCTACACCAATAGACTTAGGTAAGGTTATAATGAATGGAGCACACTCCTTTGAGCATATAAATCACCCATCACCCTCTCCTCACGTAGCAAATTTCCACCCTAAGGGTGTGTATTGCTACTATCATCCGCACTTAACCTTAAGTGTAGGGAAAACTTCCCCTTTATCTGTTAAATAAGGGTAGAGTCAGGCTCGTGACTCGAACAAAAACAAGCGCTTCTTGGGAGGCAACCCATGTGTATTTGTTTTTCATTTTCATTTGTGTGTCATATATCTTTTATTAATTGTTTAATCTCATGTTTAAATTTGTAAAAATGCTTTATTTTGTTTTTAACCTCGTCTTAATTGCATATAAATGTATTTTACATAAAGGATAAGTGTAGGGAGGATTACACACGTTTTCATAAGAAACGTGAACATGAGAATTACAATTATTTAAAAGATATATATGTGTGTTTGTTAGAGTCAAATGCTTGTATCGAGTCATAATGGATGTTTTGCAGAAATTTTTCCAGATTCTAAAGATGTAAATTTTCCAGAATTTTTTCCAGAAAAATCGCAGACCAGTTTTTGTCAGGATAACCTGACGGCGTCAGGAAGGAGTAAAAACATCAGATTACTTTTTCTCGTTTTCTGAGCGACTTATAAATTTTTGGAATTTTCCAGGTCTTAATTTTCTTAGAAATTCTGTAACCATCCATTCCACAAGCATTATATCCTAGTTTAAATCGAGTCTTATATATTATTATCGCCGATTTTACGTGAAGGTTTCGTTTGTTTTCTTCAAGTGTGCAGGTTTTGTTTATCAAGAAGAAGATACATAAAGTTAGAAGGAGTTGTTCACGCATACATTCTTCTTGGAAAGAATTTAACCACTACTTCACACACGGATCCTACCGAGCTAATCAGGGGAGTATTAGTTTCTTTCGTTTTTGACTACCTTCTTTTATCATAACTTTGATACTTTCGGGGAACATTGGGGACAATGTTCAGTTTAAGTGTAGGGAGGGAAAATAAAACGGGAACTTTGAAACTATGCTTATCCTTGATTATTTGCTTTGTCCAATTGCATTTGCGTAATAAACCATGAGAAAATGTCGGTTAGGGTAATTTTGGCACCAAATTTAAAATTTTTCATGACATATAGGAGTGGGCCATTAGTCTTAACAAAAGCGTCTCACGGATAGGAAGTTATATGACTAGCACAAAACTCTTTACCACTTAAATTCCACCAAAAATGTGAGGATCGCCCTTAGATTAGTAGGAATTAAAGCATTCATCTTTAATGCTTAGAGTGTGAACCGGTAGTATATTAGATTCTAGAACTTGTTTTGTGATGCATCCCGAGATCGCTAGTAAGACTACACTTGTGTAGTTAGGAATAACTAAATGATAAGAGGCATTAGGATAACCCTTGTTTGATACCCGTAATATAATTACTTCTTCCACATCGGTTGAGTAATTCCCCCACACCCTTGCGTTGTACTCATCTTTAGTACACGATACCCCTAGTTAAACCCTCAGAGCCTATCCTTTTCGCGGTTCTCGTGATGTTTCGGTTTTCCGGAATATCAATGAAGAGCATTGTTTACACTCCACCCCCAAATGTACACCCAAATCGCCTTAGCCTACCTTGTATGCACTCACTTTTAGTGCATTATTGTTATCACCCAAAACCCTTAGTTCAATTATCTAGTTGCTTGCATGAGTTGCTAAGTTGAGTCATATCTTTTGTACACAGTTTTGGGACGATTGGGACTCATGGGAAAAAGTTAAAGTTTATAAAATGTTTGAAAGGGAACGTTAATTTCCCTAATTTGCATAATAACATACCCCAAGTATTTTGATCTTTTCAAATCGGGTCATATTAGTGTTAGAGTAATAAAAACTCAAGTGTAAGGATGTGCTATAAATCCCTATTATTTTGATGTTATCGTAGAGGATGGTAGAGTAAAAGTGTATGGAAAAAAAAAAAAAAAAAAAAAAAAAAAAGAATCGAAAAAAAAAAATAGAAAAAAGAGAAAAAAAAAATATAGAGTGTAAAAAAAAAAAAAAAAAAAAAAAAAAAAAAAAAAAAAAAAAAAAACATACGGGCTACCATCCTACATCTATCTTTAAATTTATGTTTGTTTATTTCAGTTATCTAGAGTTTAGAGTGTCGATTCTTGGCTTAGCAACACTATTCTTCGTATGCATGTAACATTGAGATTTTTGACTTGCCACCACTAAATAGCATATCCCACCAAACCCTTTGTTTCCCTACCGTAAGCCTAACGTTACAACCCTTTAAAGACCTCTTTGATAGTCTTTCCTAGGTGCTTACGCCAAAGCGATGGAGGTTTGATCTATTCTCAAGCCTATGGTAATCTATGTACTAGGACCGGTTAATGAGTGTTTATCTTCCATTTCCAATTTGTTATATTTCATATACACCCGAGAGATGTGAGTATCCAAACACCACATGTGAGGTGCTAGTATGTAATTTCCGTGCTTGTTATGACTTTTGCGGGGCTTATATGTGTTGTGGACTGTTTTAAACCAATGCTTCATGACCCCTAACTTATAAATTAATTGGCTAAAAGCACATTTGCTTGAGGACAAGCAAATACCAAGTGTAGGGATATTTGATAAGGTTTTAAAATGTACCTTTTTGAGGGGTCGTTTAAGCCCTTATTTGATCACTTTTGTATCCGTTATTGCTTAATATCGTTCCTTTTCACTTTTTAGGTCTCTTGAAGGCAAACTGCTGTAATGGCACTTATTTGGACGAAAAAGCACGGATATATGAATAAAATGGCCAAAGTCAAGAATCGAGACACTCAAGCTGCTAAATTACAAGGGGACGGCGTCACTGCTTAATCTGCGACGCCGTCGGAGGAATTTGTGACGGCTCAGAAGAGAAATTGCTAAGTTCTGAAGGACGGCGTCGGGCTTTAAAAGAGTAGGCCGTCGCAACTCAGACGGCCTAGATTCAATCCAGACGGCGTCAGAAGCTAAAGAGGACGGCGTCACAAGCATAAGGTGATGCCGTCGCAAGATTAACTTGGCCAAGATGAAACCATAATGACGGCGACACGACGGCGTCACAAATCATAAGGTGACGCCGTCGCACATGTAATCTTATATATAGAATCCGAATTTTTCAGTTTTAGAGAGTAGTCTTTTGGGTAAACTTTTGGAGTAAAACCTAAACCGAACCAAGGTCGTATTTTAGGGTTCTAAACCCTATCTTACACCAAGATAAGTTGTTTACTGCATTAATTTAATTATGTCTTCAATTATTTGTGTGTATGCTTGCATGTTCTCCATGTCCGGCTAATTTACTTGTGTGTTTGCTTAGGGAATATGAAACTTAATTATTGAATATTGATTGGTTGTTTCTTATCTTAGTTGATTAATGATCTAGTAATGCGATAGGTCATTCGTTGTGTACTTAATGCTTGATTAATCTTTGTGAACCTTAGGTTATAGCACTTTGATTTGTTGTAAGCTAAACTATCCAAAGAGGCCTTAGAGTTAGAGTTTATCATCCCTTGTGGGTTTTGTAGACGAGACCCTTTGGTAACTTCAAAGAGTTAGGGAGAAACGCATACCCTACAACTCTAGACACACAACGCAATTAGGAATAAGGACGTGACAATTCAACCACCAATAGGAGATAATTAAGGAGTAGTAAAACCTAAGTAAACACATCTTTAAACTATCATACGAGCACACAATAATTAGACATAGACTACCACCACCTTAGTTTAGATAATTAGATAAAAGTAGAGTAATCGGTAGAAATACCAACCCCCCAAATCCAAACCCCGAGATTCGTACCTTTCCTTTTCTAAAAAAACATAAAAAGATAAAAAAATAATCTTCCTCAACCCCAACCTTAGCGTAGTAACTTCTCACTAGCATTCCTATTCCCCTAGAGAACGATATCAATTCCCGTGGCTTACCCTAATACTACACTACAACGATTAGGTTCACTGCCTAGGGTGTTGAAAAACTTGCTCGACGAAAAGGAAGTTCCTTTGACCCCGAACGTGCTGTGTAAGCGTATCACATACACGGGTAGGTTGACTATAGTAAATCATCATTTTATTAACTTTTCTTTTTATGTCTTTCACGAATCAAAGCAAAAGGGATAACATGCTTGTTATTATCTTTTCTTTAAATTCGGATAGCAACAAAGAAGGTTTTCTTGGATCTATGATGATGTTCTTTGTGGTTGATTGAATCTGAAAATGGTTAGTGAGACATTTTTTATGCCACGAAAACAACTGAGATCATAAATCATTTCATTTCGATTGTAAGATTATGAATAGACCGAAAGTAGTTTGAGGGTTAAACTAGGATCGATGATGCAAAATTGATTCGTGTGTCTTGGCTTTAATGATTGCTATTTCTGTCTTAACCACGAAGAAAAAACTTGCTGAGATCAAAGGTATTGCATTAAAACTTTGAGACATGGATCAATGATAGATAAACTCGTGTGTACGATCTTAAATGGTCTAGTATTTATCGAGAATCACACGAGTAATCTGAGATCTTGAAACTTGTGGTAGAAACAATTTAATGTAGATCGGATGATGGATTTGATGAATGATGTTTGTTGAATATAATCTTGATGTATTGATGTATGTAGTGATATTGTAGAGTAGTTTATGAATTAGCTGATTGATGTTTGTGATGATGGTACAAATGATATGTTGATATGGTATCGATTATGTATATGCTTGATGATGTTTGTTTGCTGAATCTTTCTTGATGAGATCATGAGTTTGTTTTAAGTTTGGTTTTGGACTGTGTCAACAAAAGCAGCAACATGTTTTGAACAAAACACACTAATGAACAAAACGCATCTGACATGTTCTTCAAATCGCATAGATTTACTGTGTCAAACCGTTTTTTCAGTATCAAAACGCATTGTCTTTTTATCACAAACCGCATAAATCAAAAACGTCAAAAAGCTTCTTCAATTTATATCAAACCGCATGCTTTAAAAGACAAACCGCATAGTACCATTATCAAAACGCAAGATGCAGTTTTCAACAAAACGCATATAACAAATCGCATCATAACACAAACCGCATCTGACCCGAACTTTATAAGTACACATCGCAGTTGACTAAGAAGTCAAACCGCATCCAGATTTTGAAACTGACAAACCGCCTCGATGAAAATGACCACAAACTGCATCCAAGAAAAACATCAAAAGAATTATCATAAACAGTTCAGGACCAGTAAAAACATCATAGAACCAGTATTAACATGCTTTAAAACTGCTTAAGAACTAGATTAGTAACATGTTAAACCAGCAGATTCATGATAAACAAAACAGCAACAAATTCAGAACCACGACTTAACCAACATCACAACCACGTATCAAAAACACATCAAAGAGCCAACATGAATCAAGTAACAAACATCAACACACTGTTTCCAAAACCATACGACTCAAAACAACATCAAATCGCATCCCAAGAATTGAACAAACCGCATAGAGGAATCGCACAAAAACCATACGAATCATCAAATGCAACAAAACCTAGGCTCTGGTACCATTTGTAGGATTATACATATTTGTTGTTTGATGATTCGGGTTATCTAGGATTATGATTATACAAGTATGCCATGTTTGAGAGTGAAAGAGATGAGAGGGAATTCTAGAGAGAGGTTTAACAAAAAAAGAAGAAAGGTTAGATTAAGAAGTTCCACCCCTTCCAAGGATGGAAGGGGTATTTATAGTTACAACTACTACGTCCTCCTGTCGGACTGTGGATCAGGCATACAGTGGGTAAAGACCCGTCCTTCCTCCATGGTGTTACACTAAACTAAACTACGCTAATAACTAACTAATTAACTACTGAATAACGTAAATAACGATATATCTACGAGCTAACTTATGCTAGATTATATTTGGGGTGATCGACTCTTCACAATGGAATTTCTAATTCCTAACAATATCACCAACTTCAAAATAGAAAGTGTTTTGGCCTACCTACCTGAGAGCTGATGTTGCATAGAGAGAGTACGGGGAGAATTGTTATATAACCTTTCAACAAGGGGTAAATGTCGTGACCTAATTCGTATGAGTGAGAATGCTTTTCTTATATTATGTCAAAAGTTAGAGAGTGATGATGGCCTTAAACCAACTCAACGTATGTCAATTGATGAGCAACTTGCTAAATTTCTACATATTATGAAATGACTTGAGAAACCGATTTGTGTCAAATATGTATCGCTGATCCGGATCAACAACAAGTAGGCATTGCCATAGAGTTTTGAAATCACTTTTATTGCTAGAATATCAATATCTTTAACAACCAACAGGTGATATTGTTCCAAAAGAAATTCAAGAAAAAAAGAGGTTTTATTCTTTCTTCAAAGATTGTATAGGGGCAATTAATCGAACACATGTTCGTATGAGAGTACCTAATAAGGATGCCCCTAGATTTTGTGGTCATAAAGGATATCCTACAATTAATGTATTGGTAGCGTGAACCTTTGATTTAAAATTTGCATATGTCTTGAGTTGTTGGGAAGGTACCGCGTCCGACTCAAGAATAATTAAAGATGCACTCACTAGAGATGATAAACTAGTCATTCCTGAAGGTAATTTTTTTATACAGTTTTATTTTTTTGAATTATGTCTTATGCTATTTTAAGGTTGTACTTATCATACATTGTTTTATAGACAAATATTACTTGGTCGATGGAGGTCTACCTCACCGACGTAGACTAATGGCACCTTATAGAGGTGTGAGATATCATTTGAAAGAGTACTCGTGTTGCGCACCTCAAAATCCACGAGAATTGCTTAATCTTCGTCATTCATCATTAAGAAATGCTATTAAATGAGCATTTGCCATTTTGAAGCAAAGGTTTCCTATAATCCGAAGCACAACTGAACCATTTTATTCAAGTGAAACACAGTCGAACATATTTTTGGGGTGTTGTATTTTACATAACTTCTTAGTTGAAGAAGACCGCGGCAAATAACTTGAAGATGAGGTTATTAATGAGGTTTTAAATGTAACACAAGAAGAAGAACCCAATGCTTCAAGAGACACAGATGGTGGAGGAGAACAATTAAGAAACACAATCGATAATGAAATGTGGAGCGACTATGCTACATACGAACACTAAAATTAATATGTCTAACTAGATGTATATGTAATTGTAACACCCCAACCCGACAAGGGTCAAAATGTCACATTATGGTGTCAATCAGAACAAAATAAACGCAAGCAAAAGTCTTAAATAAATAAAATACAAGTCATGAAACAAATAACTTATAAGGAATACAAAATTGCTCAAATTCTTAAACGAAAAGAAATAACCAAAACATAAATCTCAAACTAATTCCAGATGACAAGGAAAACTAAGGTTGGGTCGGTCCACTAAAAGCACCTACTCATCACTCAATCCCAGCATCCCGCTTAATACCTGCTCTTGAGAAAAGAAAACGCGGTTGAGCTAACGCTCAGTGAACATATATAAATAATGAAAAGCAATAAGTCAAAAATGAATAAGCGAAACGAATCCAACAAAAACTAGGGGTGGAAACGAGTCGAGCCGAGACCGAGCCTGCCAGAGCTCGAGCTCGGCTCGTTTAAGTTTTAAAAGGCTCGAGTTGGAGCTCTGCTCATTTGGAGCCTTAAATTTAAGCTCGAGCTCGGCTCGTGATATGTAATATAGGCTCGGGCTCGGCTCGTTTATACGACTTGGCCATGAAAAGTTAAAGCTTGGCTCGAGCTCGAGCTCGAGCTCGACTCGTAATATATCTTTATTGAGCTCGTTAGTAAGCTCGAGCTCGGCTCGTACATATGTTTAATACTTAAAATACCATAATTTCGTTTAGGCTCGCGAGCCCAAACGAGCCTTTTATGTAAAGCTCGGGCTCGAGCTCGTTTAGGCTCGACTCGTTCGAGCTTATTACTGATCCGATCCCGAGCTTTTCACGAGCGGCTCGGCTCATTTCCACCCCTAACGAAAACCTGTTGAACAAGATGTTAAATGAAATAAGGACTGAATATGGTATTAAGGAATAATCAAAGGGTTATGAAGAAATAATAACGGAACTGCTAAAGAATTGCCCAAGTGCCTAAACATTATACATGAATAGACCAAAACAATCAAAACAAACATTTTACATCATAACATATCATATCATATTATAGCATAATAAATCATAGAAAATAGAGTAGCGATATCCCAAAAGTGGCGCGCGCGCACACACACAACACACACACACATACATACATACATACATACATACATACATACATACATATATATATATATATATATATATATATATATATATATATATATATATATATATATATATATATATATATGTGTATATATATATATATATATATATGAGACTAAATATGAAACATCACTAATGCTTACTAGGGACATTAATGATCTACAGGCGGCGGTCACGAGCTTGAAGATTATTATGATGAATATTCGGATCAGGTCTACGATTTACCAGGGCAATTGGATGCCTTTTGTGACCTGTATGATATCAAGCTTCAAGGTCGTTGTAGGAACTAATTTTGTTTTTTTGTAGGTCATAAGGTTTGCATGTCTTTCTTATGTAGTGTTTTGGTTGTTGCACAATAGGTGTTGTTTTGTGCCCATGTAACGGGCCGAGATGAGAGATTCACTCTCATCCGTTGTACTTAAATATTTTTTGAAGTAATATATTTACAAGGGTGATCCCCTTTTACCTAAAAAAATATTCTTCATTTTCTAAAAAAAGTTAAAAAGTTATCTGAGTTAAAAAAAAAAAAAAAAAAAAAAAAAAAAATCGCAATGTCATATACAAAGGCGCGCATTTCCACCCCTTACTTCAAGCCATGCCTAGAACCAACGCCAAAATCCATTTCGTAACGTCAAGCCTACGCCTCGCGCTTTGGCGGTGCCAAAGCGCACCTTTTAGAACAATGCCTAAACTATGCCTATATAAACTAAACGTTCATATACCAAAAATAAAACGACTCACACCTAGAATATAATGCAATACATTTGAAGGGAAAAAAACAAAAAAAATAAAAACTGTGGTTATACAATTAAAACCAAATATCGGTTATGTATATGTAAAAAAACACAAACGCAAATTCATAATTGGTAAAACAACAATCACCCTCATATATTCTTATACCAAAAGACAAAATGGCCAACAAGGATATATATAGTCTAAAAAGTGTAGAAACGGCTACTGTTAACAAATAAGCACCAGTTCTTGGAACCGGTTTTGACCGGTTTTACTTTGGAACCGGTTTAGGAACCGAATCAGAACCGGTTAGACCGGTTCTTGTTTTTTATACTCCAGAACCGGTTCGTTGACCATTGACCATGAACCGGAACCGGTTTTTGAAATATCCGGCTTTTGGCCACCTCTACGTACATAGGCTTAAAAAATTGGCTTGCACAATCTTTGCTTTCATCTAAAACATATCACAAATATCCAAAGAAGCAAAAAAAAAAATGCACAAATAAATATATATAAAACATAGCCAACGAAAAACCGCAATATACAAGAACAAATCTTATAAAAAATACCTATAAAAAAAATACAACAAACTTTGGCACATGAAAATTGCACAAACCAATACGCCGCAACGCGCAGGTGGCATCCATCTCGTTATCAATATGGTTCGTTGATGATGTCTTTGGTACAAATTTTGATAATTTGACTGTTTATAAACGACTCCAGGTCGTGTGATGTAACGAGCGGGGGCACCCGCGCGTCGCTGCGGGAATGTTATGTTTAATCTAAGGCGAAAAAAAAATATTGTATTTTTTTTTTGTTTGTTATTAAGGACGAAATTTGCAAAAGGTCGATAACGGGGGACTAACGGTACGATTTGAAGCTAACTTGAGGGACTATAAGTGTAAATTGCGCATGAACAGTACACGTACTATTCCAAACTATGTGTCCACTGTAGCAAGTACTGTTTGGTACTGTTACGCACTGTAGCACCGATATTTTCGTTTTTAGTCCCTGAAACTAACGTGTTGTTGCAACGTTAGTCCTTAGGGACTAACGGTGAAAAAAAAAGTTAACCTCAGGGGCTGTTTGTGTTTAATATTTGCACAGAAACAGCCCCTGAAGTTATTGTTCCGTTTCAAATTTAATCCTCAACTGTTAGTTAACGGACGTTAAGGACTAACTTTGCAATTGATCAGTAACCTAAAGGGCTAAAAGGGGCTAAAATGAAAATTGCGTATCCACTGTAGCTACAGTGCCCCACAATGGGTTTTAGTATCTATTATATATAATAAAATAAGCTTTTGTACAAGCCTACTAAGCACCTTGCATTAAAAATTGGTTTAATGCACTACCTTATTTAGCTTCTAAGTACAATTATTTTATGCATAGGTTTTTGTAAACACATAGAAGAAAGTCAATACCTGTATTTTTGTAAATTAGTAAACACAAATCAAAACACGCTCCATATACGATTCAATCAAAACAATCTCTTTATTTCAGTTTCAATTCTCCAATGTGATTCAATCTTCCTCTATACGATTCCTTTCAATGTCACGGATTTGACCAACGACTCAAAAACATATACATGACTAACACCGATTCAGTCATACCACTTTTCTTGATTTTGCCGTAAGTTCTATGCTAACAACATTGTAAAATCAGTAAGAATCGCTTCTATTCAAGTTTTTTTATTTAGGGTTTTGATTTAAATCCCATAGTACAACTGTTTTGATGTGCTGATTTTTTTTCTTTGATTTTTTTTTGCAGGTCATTATTAAGGAGTTGTTTGGATGATTTTGTTAAAGAGATAAGTTTTGAGATGATGGGTGCTAAGGTTAGTTCCTTCTAAAAACAAAACTTGATATGGATGATTTTGTAATGCCGGTTTTTGTGAGATGATGGTTTCATTCTTTTGATTATTGTTGACTTATCAAGTGCCGCGTATTATATTGTTTGTTGTATAAAACTGTGATTTCCAGGTTGTTCGTTCGTGTTCGTTTTGTTTACTTCGCGTAGATCATTCGTAGTATTCTTCCTAGGGGTGGCAATTTAGGTCGGGTTCGGGTTGGCGGGTTCGGATTGTCAGGTTGGCGGGTCAGAAAATCCCAACCCAAACCTGACCCATTTAAATCATCGGGTCAGTTATGTCAACCCTAACCTGTTTAGACATAACCCGAACCTAACCCATTTAACCCGTATATATACTTGGGTTGGCGGGTTAAATAGGTTACACGGGTTGAATATGTTAAAAGGGCCTGAATCGGTTAAGCGGGTTTCGGGTTGACCCATTTAACCCTTTTTATATACAAAAGTTGGCACATTACACGAGTTAAACAGGTTAAATAGGTTGTCAGGTCGACCCGTTTAACACATTTAACCCGCATAATAAAATATAAATAATTTTGAGTTTATGAAAAAAAAATCTTAAACGGGTTGGCGGGTCGACCTGCTTATTTTATTCCCAACCCAAACCTGACCTGTTTAATAAATGGGTTAGATAGGTCGACCCAAACCTGACCCGAAATCTATTTAGCACAACCCGAACCTGTTTATTTTCATGTCGGTTTCAGGTCGGGTTTCGTGTCGGGTCAGAAATTGCCACCCCTAATTCTTCCTGGTAAGTTTGTTATTAATTCTAATTAATGATTATTTGATTTTTAGATTATCCTTTAGCATTATTTTCGATTGCAAGTTTATTTTGCACTTAATATGTTTGAAGAGTCCGTGTAATAAAATTTCTCAAGACCCTTTTTGATCCTCATGTGATTGTTGTAATTATTATCTTGAATTTTACGGCTTAATAATCACTTTGCTATCCCTCTTAATATGTAGAAATGGGCTGTAAATGCCAATAAAGATGTGCGTGCAAAAGTTTTAGATTAAACCATCCAGAGACACAAGTAGTAAGTAACAACTCATCTTTACTGCAATTTTTTTAACAAAACCAAATTTGTTATAATGTTATAATTTATTCTTTTACGTAGCATGTGATTGAGGAAGATTAACCATGTTTGACAAGTTTTATCTCTTTTCATTATTCAATTTAATTGTTAGTAGATGATATGGATTCATGAAAATGATTATTTGTAGTTTATGTTCTGTGTATGTTTTTTGAGCACACCAACTGTTTGATGGATTGTGTTTGTGTAATTTTCATTTGTAAGGAAAAAATGAAGGACATGATGATTGGGTTTGATGGATGAGATAAAGGTAAATACTGGATTTTTGTCATATGATTTTGTATCATTAATTCATATGAGATAAATTTTACGCTTACTTGACAATATGACACCAAGTGGTTAATACGCAATATCACCATATGTGTGTTCATAGCACCTTTCTTTATCATTTTCTACTCTTTTTTTGCATATGCGTTTACCATGTATGTTTAACTTAACTAACATTCTTGCTAAAATATTGAATATGATTGTTAATCTCGACCATTGTTGCATCTCAGGAGGCTCCAAACAAGCTCACTCAACACGACATGTCACAGGTAAAAAACCTTTTGTTATGGTTGTAACTTTCAACTTTAATATACTTACCATGTGTCGGGTTATGGAAGGTATGTCATTTGACCTGTGTAATATTCAATTTGTGTAAAAGTAACAATGATTGTGATTAAGTCTATACACAATATGCATCATTTATGTAATCACTAATATAATTTGTTCATTTATTTGGTTTTGTTGTGAATTTTGAATTTATTTGAAGCATTAATCATTTATCGACTTTGTTTGAATTTTAGGTTGTAAGGGATTCGTTTGGAATGATGAGTGGGTTTAATGGATGAGATAAAGGTAAAGTCTTGATTTATGTCATGTAAAAGTGTTCTAAAGTTGGGTATTGTATCCTAAAATTTGTTAACTGGACATGTCAGTCAAAGCTTTTGTTTAGATCCAATTAAGTTATTTGGTGGTAGCTTTCATGGTCGAACTCCAAAAAATTATTCTATGTTTCATAAAGTTGGGCTAGGGAGCTCTTGAACCTTAATTATTTATGTTTCTGAACTTATAATATGAGCATTTATGAATTAAATATTCTATGTTTCATAACATGGCACTCTTGAATATAGATCAATTTTTCTACAATGTAGATCAGTTTTTCATTTGTCTATGCATGTTTATTTTGGTTTATAGTTTCGGATTTCTTTGACTACTACCTTATGAGAGGGTATTTTGGACAATAACTACTTAAGATCCTTTCACTATGTTTAGTTGTGAAGTGATACAATATTTAACCGTGTGACATTTCTTTGGTCAAGTATATTCTGATTATCTATTTTTTGGTTGTTAAGATTTGATCTTCTAATGACCATTATCCATGGACATGATTTACCTAAATTAGTGCTTGAAGCAATCAATAATGAGACTGAATATAATGTTTACTTGAACTTTTACAGGTACTGTTATGCGAGTGGCCAAAATCAGACCCTAATCCGAGTGGGAAAAATCACCCACGAGAAGACCTATAAAAATGACATTCAAAATGAGGCATTCTAATTATCAGCCTACTTCAAGAACATGTAAGATCATATCTTTTGTATGTTTTAGAAACTTTAGTTTATAAGGAACTAAAATAATGAGTTATGTGAGTTTATGGCACTACTTGATGAAAAGCTAATAGTCCTAAGTTTAAAGTTGATATTGTTGTTTTAGCCACTGTGGTTTTATTAGGGTTAGTCTATAGGTTGATTTCAAAATGGGTGGGATAACTGATGTGTATAAACAGACCTTAAGTGTTTCATGGTTAGAGTTTACTTAGAAGTTCTTTCGTAGACGATATATAGTTAGAGGTGTCATTTCAACCCATTTATCTATGACCGGGTTGATCCAAGACTCTATCGGGTAAATTAAAAATAGCATTAGATTAATAAAAGTTGTGTTGGATGGTCAAAGTCGATTAGAAATACTTTTTTTACATCTCATTTGATCCAAAGTAATTATACTGTTTAGAATACAATAACTATGGTGAACATAACGTGCTTTACCAAATCGTTGCGACAATGGTGTGAGTGGAGGAATTACAAGACAGTTGTAAAAAAGCATGACAGTGATATTAGATTAACTGATCAAGAATATTTACCATGGTTAGCAACCAAAAAAAGTAGTTTCTCAATAATATTTACAAGAAAGTTGTGAAATTCTTAAGCATGTTAAAGTTATCACCATTGAATCACCATTATTTCAATGGCTACACCCCTGGTGCTTGGAAGTGAACCAGCTGGTGTTACTCGCTCATTAATTAAGTCAGGGGCCTACTTATATGAGGAGTTACTGGTGCTACTGCCAGATGACCGACAAGATGGTATTTCTTTGTACTAATTATTGATATGTAAAGGATGGCATATTGGAACTAAGGAATTCCGAGGTAAAATATTAAAAATACATTAATGATTTTTATAGGGCTTGTGGAGTTTGAGCTTAAGTTTGAACATGGATTTTGAAACTGATGTAGGTACTGAAATTGAAAACTCAGGCTTAGGATTAATTGGATTATGATAGTGGTCAACTTGATGTTGGGTGAAAATGAGTTGCTTTCTTTATTTTTGTAGTTCAAAATCGCTAAGTATGGTGGGTGAACAATGATTTGCGTTATGTTGACCTTTGACATTTTATTACCTTGGTAGGTATAAATGAACCATTGCAGAATGTTCGTAGCAATTTGTTACAAATAATTGTTGCTGTTGCAAAAATCAGTATATGCTATTTTATCAAATAACATGATTTTATCAGCTTACCTGTTACAATAATTTTTGCAGCTTACCTATTACAATAATTTTTGCAGCTTACCTGTTACTGTTTGTCCAAGTTATTTGACATGATTTTTGCAATGTGAACTTCGCTTGATAATAAGAAAACATCTGTAAGTTGTTAATCTTTTCCGGATTTTATAAAGCAATGGAATATGAGCTGATCTGGCAGGTTGACTAATAGGTTAAAAGGGTAAGGAGTCAGAATGGGTAATTCTTATGAGCTGGTGCCGGGTGGAAGAAGCATGTGAGTTGAGCAGGTTGCTTAACAAAACTGTTGAAACCAACTCATCTTTGACTATTCACTAAGATTTAATAACTGTACTTGCAGCCTTCACAATCATTTATTGAGTATATAAGGGAAGCACCACGAATGGTATCCATCCCACCAAAAATCCCTGTCGCAACAAGGCGGGTGCCACATTATTTGTTATAGATGCTAAGCTTGAATGGTTTTACTACCCATTGGACGAGCATAGTACAAAATCTTTTAATTTTTATACAATTGTTATGCAGGTACATAGTTTTTCTATATATACTATTGATTATAGAATAATTTATAAGAATGATATTACAATATACAATTTTTTTTGGGGTAATTTGTAGTTTTTTTATACAATTGTTATGCAGGTACATAGTTGTGATGATTTAAACAACCTATTTATTGGGTAAAGACGCTTGGTAAAATGGTAAAGATCTGTAGCTTTAGAATAGATGGTAGGGTTCCTTCTTCATAAGGTATACTAGACGAGTAATGAGCTTTAACTTGATTAAGTTTTCTCTTATGGTGATGATGTGTTCTACGGTTACGGCTATATATCTGAATTTTTACCTTGATAATATACAGATAACCATGTGTGATTTAATATTATTTGCTAACGAGTGACTTTGTGACTATAAGCACATTGATGTGGCTGGAACCTTATGTAAGTAACGTGCCATGGAAGCCTTTCTGCTGGAATCAATAAAATGGGGAGGTATTGCTATTTGCCATGAAGGTTATAGATAGACTAGAGAAAAAAGCTTTTGGTTTGTAGTGTAAAAACTTTATATAATTGCAGTAACATGTCTTGGTTTTGATATTCATTATATCCTCGGTCTTGGTTTGGATTAGTTATCGTACCATGATGTCATGTTATCGTTGTTGACGATTCGTACACAATGATCTAATTGATAAGTTAGTCTTCTGTCTTATTATTCACAGGTTCCTCACTCGAGATCGACTGAATACAAAAGGTCCAGCCTATCAAGGAAAAAAGGACGACTAAATATTATGGGTATAAGTTTCTCAATTTGCATATTCTTAGTTATCTAATGATGAGATATACTTTCAGATTACAGTAACAGGTCGCAGGATATTTGGGTTGGACGGGTTGGGAACATGTAAAATACGGTTCGAACATAAACATGTTAGTGCTTAGTACGGTTCATTTGGGCTGTAGCAAAAGTTGTCCTTTTTAGAATCAATTGATTATCATAATTGATGGGTTTTCTCCAAAATTACAGGTAAGTATTTTTGGTACGTCAAACACTTTATTAACTTAGTGTATTTCGGTATTTGAAATCAGTCACTTAGTAGAATTCCATAGCCATGTTAACCCGTTGGCTTAATATTGGATTTAGGATGGTATCTCATTTTTAAGTATACCATCCCTGCACCATCTCAAATACGGGTTGGGTTCTCAATATATATCTCATTTTGTTTTTATAAAGATTGGTGTTTAACAAGTAAAGTGGTAGATATATGAATAGTTGTAAAAAGTTCCTTTAAAAAAGGAAAGATTATGGCGTTTGAATTGGTTAATAAGTGTGCCCAATGTTTTTGTTGGTATCTATACTGGTAAGAATATAAATCTTTAAGATGTCATAAAAAAGCAATCCTAAATACTTCTTAATAAAGGATTTAATATGTATAGACATAATCAAAATGATATTAGCAATTCTTTGATATGGCCACTATTTTTGCTATTATAAAGACTCAAAATATTTGTAGATGACAGACTATAAGATATTTTAGATACCGTGGAAAGGTTTAACGTTAAATTTTATAATTGACAACATATGAATATTAATTACATAGTATTATGTTTGACCTTAGAAGTCAAACAAGCATTCTCTTAGGATTTTTTTTAACCGTGATTTCCGATCTTTTGGCCGACCTTTTGTCAGGAAACAATATCCGATATCAGTATCTTTTGCCATGACAATCAACAAAAGCCAAGGGCAATCGCTTTCTAAAGTTGGTTTATACTTGCCCCGTCCTGTGTTCACACATGGACAACTGTACGTTGCCGTATCAAGAGTAAAAAGCAAGCGGGGTTTGAAGGTTGTCGTTTGTGATCAGGATGGTAATCTCTCCAAAACCACAACAAATGTCTTGTATAAAGAAGTACTTGAAGGTCTTTGAACAAGGTTCATGTTGTATCATGTATGTATTATTGGTGTAATCACGTTATATTATACTATGGTTCATTATTTTTAATGTTACAAGGTTTGTTAGCAACACAATTGATCATTAAAATCACATATCATTTTATGTTCAAGTCAATCTATTTTAGATTGGCAACGCGATGGTTGTAAATCGATTGTGACTCACACATATTTTAAATTTAACAAATTTACATTATCTATTTTAGATTGGCAACGCGATGGTTGTAAATCGATTGTGACTCACACATATTTTAAATTTAACAAATTTACATTATTACTTTTATTATCATCTTATTTATCTATTTCTTTAAAAAAATAACCCGGTGTCAACGGGTTTCTAAGCTAGTATATATATATAATTACATATAGGAGGGACAAAAAGTTGCCAATTTACTGTAGATCAAACTTGCCACTTTTAAGATTCTATCAACTTGTCATTAAAAAACACATTAGCTTGTCTTAAAAGACCGCAGACTTTAAACAAGTTGGATATATCTTCTCTTAAATTTATCCAAAAGCATCTCTTGTAGGCTTCTTCAACAACACCTTCATTATTTCTCATTCTCTCACACACAAAAAACACATTCACACCTTCATTTTCGCCTAAAAACAATACCCCATTTTGACATGTATCCATCTTCCAATTCCTCAACATCTAGAGATCCCAACAATATTAACAACACCACCAATGGCGATACTAATGTTAACCAACAAGGAATAGGTCTAGCTAGATACCGGTCTGCACCGGTATCTTTTTTAACAACAACCGTAGACTCTGTCATTAACGGACAAAGTCAACAACAAAGTACGGTTGGAAATCATATGTCTGGTGGTGGTGGGACCCCTACTAGGTTCTTCTCACCACCAGACTCAACGTCGTCTCAACTATCCTCAGTATCTAATAATACTAATATTGGTGATAGGCTGCAGACGACCTCATTTCGTTTAAATGAGTTTGCAACCGCTTTTAATGGTATGAAAAGTACGAGTAGCCAGACTCAAAATCCTTCGCCTTTGTTTCGACATGGTAGCTCACCAGCTGGTTTTCTCAATACTCTTGTTTCATCTACACCAACCGGTACGTTTGACATTTTATATTTATGATTAATATTATCTTTGATTTTATCTATCATTGGTGCTGAAATATAGTGAATGTGCAAATGCAAAACTGAGTAGTTTAGTATTTTACACTACGGAGCTTAATTATTTTGACAACTGGTATAAGTTCGTTAAATTCACATTATGGTCTAAAAGTCACCATGTTAATACGTCAAATACAGTCTATATAAAGTTGAACTAGAGTCTAGACTTTTTTTTATATCGTATTATGAGAAGAAACCTAGCTAGATTAAAGATGCTCCGTATTACAAGTATATATATAGGATCACTTTTCGAACACTATACTACTATAAAGTTTATATATATTAGTACAACAATGCAAAAGTTGAAAAACAGATTATTGCAAGGATATGTAATTATAATTAAACGAATGAATGAACTATGTCACTTCTTGTCATGATATTTATTCATTTAGGGTGACCCGTATCCTTAAAACATAACTTCATTATATGTTTATTATTAATCTAATAAATCCTACTTGCCGTACCCAAATAATAACTCATTAAAAAATAATTGAGCCATAAATGTAATGTGAAATGAAGAACAGATGGGTCTTAAGGAGCATGTTTGATCGAGCCGGTACATTTTATGATTTCAAATCGTAATTTAGATAGTAATTTAGTGGGAAAAAAGCTATAAATGCTTAATGTACTTTCCATCATAACTCATTATGCTTCCTCTACTTTATTTATTGTCATTACACTTAACGTTGTTTACGGTCAATATATCATTATACACTAGCAGGGTACCCGCGCGTTGCAGCGGCGGGTACCCTGAAGTAAAAGTTACCGGTGAATCATATATTTTAGTTTATTATGTTTTTCTTGACAATAAATTTACGGATATCAAGAATTTTTTTTAACCCGTGCCCGTTCGGGCTCAAACTCCTTTGGCCCGTGCCCGTTTAGGCTCGACCCCGTTTGGCCCGTGCTCGTTTGGGTTCGACCCCATTTGGCCCGTGCCCGTTCGGGCTCGACCCTGTTTGGACCGTACCCGTTCGGGCTCGGGCTTATTTGGCCCGTTGCCTGTTCGGGCTTGAATATTTGTATAATGTGCTTTATTATTTGTATTAGTTACATTTAATGCATGAATCGTGTTTAAGTTAGTTGTACAATATGCTTGATAATTTGTATTTCTTGTGTAAGGGGTGTTTTAATAACTGCATTAATTGTATTTATTAACCAGTTAATTAATTGACTATGTTAAATATCTTGACCACATTAATATTGCTTTGTTCTTTTGTACATTAAGCTTTAAGACTTGTAAGTCTTAAAATTAAGATTGATGAGAAAGATCATTAATAGTGCATTGTGTATTGTACAATAGGCTTTGTATGTTGCAAGTCTTAATTTTAAGACCATGAGGAGAGAGATTCATTCCTCTATTATAAGTAGTATAGATATCACAGCTCACCCCTTTCACATGAAAAGACGCAAATACCCTTGTCTTCTTCCCTACACCATTTGATGCTTATTTCTCCTTTAAAAATGGATCCCTGTCTTAGCACCAACTATGCCATCTCTACTTCCAGTCTTACCACCACTAACACTGTCTACATCACCAGCACTAGTGTGGTCAGAGCTAGTTTCAAGACCACAGTTCTTAGCCACATGACTACTTTGCATACATTGAATGGGGCTAATATCAAGGGGCAAATTAATAAAAGATCCATCATTACCATTGCAAGTGTTAATAGAGTCACTAACATTACACAATGACTTATTAGTAGCATTATTATCATTAGAACTACCCAAAGCAAATTTCAAGTGACTATCAATACAACCAGACTTCAAATTAGTGAGAACCATGTTGATTGAATCATCAGCAGGAATGGTAACAACACGTTTACCACCCCTTACATCAACAGGAGAAGATTCAGAGCGATTACGAGACTTACCCATTAATTTCGAAGACCTAAGACGCCTCCAAATTGATCCCGCACCAGCTTTAGCAGAATTAGGTGTTGGAACTTTGATTTTGATGCCCCTACGATGTTTCCGAAGCTTCCCAACCTTAATCCCAGCATCAGAATTGCTCAAATCATCATTAGAATCGCCCAAAGAGGAATGGCGATTTTTTGCTGACGTCATCAAAGACGGGGTGAAGAAATGATCTTCGTTTGGGGGGTCTGGTGGTTTATTAGTAACGATTGGAATATCCAAATGATAGTAGAGATGAAAACAAGAAGAATTTTAGAATCACCAAAAACAACCTAGAAATGAAAAAAGAATCTGAAAATGTAAATAGGAAGTAGATGAAGTGTTAAAATGACCAAATTGCCCTCAACAATATGTGTAATGACAATATTAGGAGTAGAGGAAGCATAATGAGTTATGATGGAAAGTGCATTAAGCATTTATAGCTTTTTTCCTAATTTAGTGAATAATCTTTAAAAATAACCTTATCACGTACGGATAAATATGAAACATGACACTTAATTTCTATTAATGTCTCTATCGCATTGATGTTAAAGTTAGATATACTGCGAAAACTCAATAAAATGGCATTTGATAAAATTAACCAATTAAAGCGGGGCATGCATAATTACATACATGTATTATCAGGTTCTTGTAGCTAGGTTATTTCGGATAGCTAAAGAGAAAACGATCGCATCATATTAGCATATGTTTGAATGTACTAGTAATTACTTATGTTCGTAGCGAAAAGCATAGTGGATTGACAATCTCTTCAACCGAGTTGAAGTAGAAAATACAAACATTATAGAGCCAAACATAATGATCAATATATGGTCATATTTACATTTAGGGTATCAATTACGTATTTGTGTGATTGTGTTAGATCATTTGATAATTTTGGGCATCATGTAGGCAATAGAATCATAGATATATAAAAATACAACTTTTTAACTAAACAAAAATATGTCATTTTTAGTAGTGTTTATCTACTTTTTCCGAAGCTTAAATAGAAGATTCTCACGAAAGAAGGTTGAACAAGTAGTTAATAATTAAAAGACAATAATACAATGTCGATCGAATTACAATGCATATATGGCAAGTGGGACTTAAAATATCATCCATGGGATCTAATCAGCCCATGGTTTTGCCTTTGTGATGTTTAATCCTTAGTTGAATAAATCAGAGTTTTTAGCGTGTGTAAAATTTGGTTAGGTTAAGTTTATATCTATAAAAAGAGAGAGTTGATATGATGTACGTGACGATCACCCTTGAGAATTAACCGTGTTTCAATTCGTATAAATTTGAATAACTATGTATGTGTTAACTTATCACTCATGAAAAGTAGTATTGCTTTTTGTTTTACGTCGCATATGCCTTATATTTTTGAATGTCCACATTATTATTTTTAAATGTTCTAAAATAAGTGTTCATTTAATCTTTTAAACAATGAGAGTATACCTTATTGATGAAGAGTTTAGTTAGTTAGATTATTTAAAACAATATGCAATTTAAAAATGAACACTTATTATGAGACATGAAAAGTATTATTATTTTATTGTATATCGTTAAAAACGTAAGTAAGTGGCTCAAAGATGACAAGATCTACTCATCGAATCATCCAAACATATAAAAAAAAATATTACATTCCTTGTTACAAATACAGTTAGTCCATAGATTACATACTCGAGTAAAACCCTCACTATATAGCCACCAAATACATAAAATACCCTCCAGTAATTTTTGTCCATGGTCGTTGGCATCGATGAATGTTAAATTATGATATGTTTGTAACACATGCTCGTTTTGTGAATGACTAGATATTCATTTCGTTGAACGTCTTACATTTTTTCTTTCATATATGTAAAACTTGCATGTATTTAATCATTTTATCTTGGGTTTTTCTAACTTGTATTCTAGAGGCACAAGTTAAACATATCATAAATACACTGAAGCTCACGAAAAAGTATATATAAATTCACATAAAAATACAGATAAATATATTTTTATGTGGGTTCATGTGTATTTTTTGTTTACTTTTGTTGTGCTTAACTTGTGCCCCTAAAACACAAGATAGAAAAACCTTTTTATCTTTACTACTTGTTCTTCAATGACTTTGACAACTTTATTTATTTCATAATTATCCTAACCACCAAGTGTCTGAAAAATTATCATAGAGTAATTAGGGCAAA
The DNA here is from genome assembly GCA_019973895.1 of Chrysanthemum seticuspe. Taxonomy (NCBI): domain Eukaryota; kingdom Viridiplantae; phylum Streptophyta; class Magnoliopsida; order Asterales; family Asteraceae; genus Chrysanthemum; species Chrysanthemum seticuspe. Next base: position 189,543,301 of record BPTQ01000006.1, on the reverse strand, counting down.
TCACAGGTTCTTAAAAGAATAATAAAGAATAAATAAAATATTAAGAAATAAAAATCTTCAAAAGTTAGTGTGGGAGAAAACAATATAATATTAATGGTAAAACATCTTAAGTTCTGACACCAAACATTATATACAAATATATAATTACTATAAATTAAAGTAATGCAAGTTGCATGAAGCAAGTTGCAAGTTGCATGTAGCAAGTTGTAGTTGTTTAGTTTGAAAGTTGGTGAATTGGGGGAAAATTCAGTGCATCAATCTATCATCATAACCATTCGTATCTGACCAATCACATGTCTCCTGCTCTACCCCCACCTTCACCCCACTTAAAACTTAACTCCGTAAGTCCGGGTGTAATAAAAGATGCTAAATTGCATTCATCTGCTTTATCTTACCGTTATATCAGATTTCTTTTTTTACAACCAGTTTCACTATCAAATTAGTGTTATAAGAAAACACTTCACCACCAAAATATACGTCACTTAAATACATATATACCTCACAAAAAAAAACATACACACACAAACACACACTCACGACTCAATCTTGGTCAAGACCGAGTCTTGCAAATTATCTATGAAAGATGCGTCTCCATGGTCCTCGGTAATAAGAACAACACGTCCAACTTAGTGTCAACAAGGACGAAGACTTGGTCGATCTTCGTTTTGTTATTGCTGGTGGTCTAACATGCAAAAACAAAACATTTAACTGAATACTAAAAAATGGTGTCTTGTTAAAACACATGCACGTTAATATTAGTACTAGCATATAATATCTAGTTTACGACATTTTCCTCATATATGGACATCAACAACAATTTACCCACATACAAGAATTCATACAACCGATATGGACAATCCCCATACAGTCATTAACAAAATCCGAACAAACTATGACCAATATCGGATACAACTAAAGGACTATATCTCTGACGACAACAAACCAAAAACTCATATATCACTGAAGCAAAGGAAACAGCTTCAAACATCTGAATAGCAGCTTCAACTCCAACAGCAGTTACAGACAAATTCACCCAAATGCACCAAGACCATAACTCCATATTTACATTTCTTTAACAAACTCCCAACTTAGACCATCCAACCATCACCCACAATAATATAAAAAAGAGATGGAAAGGCATCAATATGAGAGTTATAACCCTCCATACTCTCCAAATAGGGGCTATACAATATCTATATTTCCAATTTAGAGAACTAAATGGCATCAATATCTGGGAACACACACCCTATCTGAGAAACCAACCTAACCTCATATGGTAACACATAGCTTGGACCAAGTAGGTTCATCTTTCACTCCTCACTATTTCAAGCAACATGTGAACTTGAGGGTCGAGTAACAATAAATTGGTGATTACTAGATGGTATAAAGACTAAAAACATATGCTTAAACACATAAAAAAGTGATACAACTAGTATTTTGTCATTTTTAGCAGTTCTTATTTGTTAGAATAGTGACAAGTGTTAGTATAGGTTTGAATGTTAAGGCTGGAGGTTTTTCATGGTGCTATGTATTTTTTGTGTAGTTTTAGTTTGCCGTAATTTTCAACTTATTCGTTATATACAAATTAGGAGATCATACTATCTTGGTATGTCTATTTTTAGTTTAATGGAATTTTTGACAGTTTATAAAAGAAGGGTTTGTCTTGAATAGATAGCTGCAAACTATTTTAGGAAAGTTTGTATATAAAAACATGTTTAATTCTATTAAGTGTATTTGTTGCTTTGCCTTTTGCATTTTATTGAGCCAATTATTATATGTATTCATATACACATGCATGCAATTGTAGATGGAAGGGGCTCGAGATTAGGTTCTCAACTCAGTTTCACAGGAACAAACTCTTATTCTCGACTATCTGAAGAACCTGATATTGCCAATTCCCTTGTGTTTTCCTCCTCCTCGTCGCATAACAAAAGAGCGAAGATTGACGTCAATGGTCTTAATATCATGGAATCTGAGGTATACTAATTAGATATTTAGATTATATGATCTAAAAGACTATATAGAGTTTAATTAATTAAAAGACTTGGACTAACTTTTTAAAGTTTGAATTTTAGCTCAATTTCGGGTTGTCAGAATCTGCTTTAGAGGCAGCCGCAATGGAGAAGATGATGGATCTCCCTCATGACTCCGTCCCTTGCAAAATTCGTGCCAAACGTGGCTGTGCAACTCATCCTCGAAGCATCGCAGAAAGGGTAACAATATGTTCTTGTGATATAGTAAATTGATTATATTGTAAATTGTCTTCTAGAATTCATCAATTCCTTACAAATCATCAATTCCTTTTAGATCATGCAGAAAGGGTAAATATCTCTTCTTGTGATATTGTAATGTAATTTCATAAATGCAACTAACTTAGTAAAAGAAACATAATATACAAATATAACCATGAAAGTTCGTTTGTCGGCTAACCTCCTAATTGAAGAACGTAATAAGGCTAGCTAACCATATGAAAGAAAAACATGCTCTTTTAGTTAAATTAGGTTCTGAATCCGCCCCCATGTCAACTAATCGTTAGTTGAGTAACAACATCCTATACCCTAGACTGCCAATGTGTCCAATATTAATGCCCTTAATGACTATAAACTTTGTTAGTTTATACAGAGAAAATCAAGTTTGATTAGAAAATCGCTGCTACGCTAACATTTGTGAAGATAACCGTTAGTTAATGGTGTTGTTTGTTGAATCAAGTTGGCGCTAATGTCTTTAATCTTCTTCTCAAATCGTTCTGATCGACTATAGTATTACATGCAAATAGTGATGAAATATTTTTGTCTATTTGTGTAGCGATTGACATGCATAATTCACATGACTAGTTTTCCTTATTTTTGTGAGACTGTATTATATTCTATGTGTTTTTCTTTGGATAAACTATCTAATATAGCTTAGCTACATATTAATATCTTTTTGTTATGACTGTTTCTCATATGTAGATTTTTCTAAGTGATTCATGTTATGTCATTTTTGGCTGATTTAGGAAAGAAGAACGAGGATAAGTGGGAAGTTGAAAAAGTTGCAAGATCTTGTTCCGAATATGGATAAGGTAATTAACTATAATATACATGGTGATTATTTTAGTTTTGTAGTTTGTTTATATTCTGCTCGTATTGTATAGACAAAATATATATGTCATATTTGATTTATTTGCGCGTCTTATAAGGTGAAGTAAAATCATGAGATACTGATCTATGCATTTGCCAAAATGGTTAGTAAATTAGTGGTTATAGACTTATAGTTAGGTTCAGTCGAGGGGTTTGTGGTAGTTTATCTCAAACTTAAGGAAGTTATCTATTTTACCTCTTAATGTGGTTTTCATGTCCCATATAGTATTATGTTTCTCTTTCTTGTTCTCTATAAATAGAGGTGAGAATTGAAGCCGTCTTTTGTTGCTCTCGTTTAATAAACGTTCAAGATTAAAAAATCTTCGTTTGCGTGTGGCTGCAGATTGATTAAAGGATTATAAGTTCGATGATTTTTTTTTTTTTTTTTTTTTTTTGGAGTTCATGATTCATAGTCTTGCTCTAAAACACCGGTTTGTTGGTGTTCATCCTACAAATCCTTTTTTGCAGACATCAGATAGCTGTTAAGATACATAGGAAACTGCATTCCTTCGAATTTGTGATGATCAATATATTTTCCCACATTAGAAGAAAACACCATTGACATGCCAAAATACTCACCAGACATTAATCAGTATGAAAAAGTTATACGAACATTCAATGTTAGCTAAACTGGCAACAACATGGTGACTTTAGCTCTTAATCTTAATACCTTGTGTGCATATGCGTGTTTGTGTATATGTATGCATGGTGTATATTACCTTTACTTATGACCGTGTTTTGGTGATTTTATTTCTGTAGCAAACAAGCTACTCAGACATGTTGGACCTTGCAGTACAACACATAAAAGGCCTTCAAACTCATGTTCAGGTACGCGAATATGTTCTTAAGAATGTCTTAACATGTAACCTATGTTCTCGTTCACTTTATGTCTTTATGCGAGCATTGTACACCCATAAAATTATAATGTTACATGAAAAACTCTAGCTGCAACGTTAGCAATGTTTAGTTCATTTGAAGTAAAACTCTTCAAAATGACGTTGTTTAATTTGGCGTGATTCATTTGCCTCTCTCGCAGAACCTTCACAATGAACTTCAAAATTGCACCTGTGGCTGCAAACCAGAGTGAAAACTGTATGAAGCAACCAGACACATTGTTGAGGGAGATGTTGACATCGATATCGATAATGATGAGAGCCTTGTTAATTATACACATAAAAAGTGGACATGAAGTGTACATCAAATGAAAGGTAGCAAGTTAATCTTATGATTTAGTCTAATGTACTTTTTCCTCTGTATTTTTCAATTAACGTACATTGGGCACTCAATCAACATCTAGTTCTTGTTCAGGTATTATGTAAAGGATTTTGGTTGATATTTGTGTAATTATACGTATTAGTGTATTGAATCTAATTCTTGGTCCCTCGACATCGACTAATGAGTGTATCCATGTGTTATTTGGTTCATCACTCGCTTAAAATAACATTGGGCAAGTAGTATTTTTGTTCATCTAATTGCTAGAGTTACAAAAAGTATCCAATTCTTTTACTCCCACGGTTCCAAACTAGTTCACGTTTTTTTTAATGTCCCATTTTAATTGTTCACTATTAAATATTACTATTCCAAATTTAAAGTATACATTAACTAATTAGTTAAAGGTAAAATTGTTATTTTCATGGGCGGAGCTATTAAGGGACCGGGAAGGGTCTCGGCCCTCCTAGGATTAAGCCAGTTAATGTATTTTTTCGCAATTTCATGTGTATTTTCGGAAAAAAATTTATTTCGGCCCCCCCCCCATTTAATTTATTTCCCGAAAAAAAATTGTTTCGGCCTTCCACGAAAATTTTTCTAGCTCCGCCATTGGTCATTTTGCTATAACACGTAAGAAAGAGAAAAACAATGATAGTTACTCATATGGCTAATTGATACTGAACTCAAAGAAATTCCGGCGAACTAGAAAGCAATTCCGGCAAACTCGAGGCAATTCCAGAAACAAACTCGAAGCAATTACGGTGACTGTTAGATGATTGAAACGATGCTAATGACTGAAGATAGTGTTTGAATTGTGTAAATGGTCTCGATGGAGTGTGTTTCTAGATCTAGGGTTTTGAATAATCGAATGTGAATTCGGTGTGTGTTTAAAGGGGAAAAAACGGGGCAGATGAATAGAAGGTAAAATTGATGAAATTGATATTATAATTTTATTTTTTATTTTTTATTTGCTATAATGACTTTAGTGAGGAAAGCATTTAGTCATTATATGTCCTTTTTTAGTAGTATTACAATATGAGACCGATAGTAATAAGATCACACCAAGATCATGCCCAACTCTGTCACAACAGCGCTAACTTAGTTTTTTTCTTTTTTAGATCAAACAAAGACCAAACACTCGTAGTAAGTGAACCGCACTCATAACTAAAAACATACACCACAAAATTAAATATAAAACAAAAAGCACACCTACAAACAAAACAATTATTTTCAATTCATTCGGTCCACTTCTGGACCAAAACATTGCAATTCATGGGTGGAGGACGCGTGCCTTTTGGTTCTAGTAGCAAAGGGGCCGAGCCATTTGGGTTGACTGACCAAATGGTTCGGTCTTGTTACGTTTAGTCTTACTATTGCTTGTATTTATTATTACAAATTTTAAAGAATACATTAATTAATTAATTAAAGTAAAACTGTTATTCTGATACAAAGTAAGAAAGAGAAATTATTAATAATTATGTTTTTTTTAACTGTGTGTTTTTTATCGGATGACAATTATTATGAAACGGAAGAAGTATATAATAAGAGATTTTCAAAAAGTGTTGTTGATCCCAGATTAACCACGATCCTATTCCTTAATCTTGTAAAGAATAAGTTACACTAGATAAATCTAGCACAACTCTTATAGAAACTGTTTGGTGGAACTAGGTGTTATGCGAAATCTAAAACTTAGCTTGAATAAAGAAGAATTATTTGAGTAGTAATTGTAAACACAAGATTAACACAACACAACAGCTTCAATATTATTTATGAATAATACGAGTACTCTTGCTTTAGTACTAGGGTTACAAACAAGCTTGAAGCTATAAATCTTCTAACTGATACGCACATTTCTGTATTCCCTAACACCTCCTTTTATAGACTTAAGGAGTCATTTATAAGATAACTATGAATATTCTAAATATGCACAATATACGTATAAGTCTAACCATATAAGATATTTAGTCATTATATGTACTTTTATAGAAGATATTCATAATATCTTCTATACTTATCACATTACACGTTTTCTTATCAAAGCAGTGCAAATACTTAACTTCTAGACACAGCAGTATGAACATCTTTAGCGACTTTAACCGGCAGTACAAATATTGCTTTGGTAGTACTAACTCCAGTTAGTATTGTTAGTGTAAATTGAAAATGATTTAGCAGTACTAAGTGTTCAGACTCTTAATTCCCAACAATCTTCTCCTAAACTTGTTATTTATCACCAAATATTAAGTCTTTTGAGGATTCTTCCAAACACTATCTTCCTCTTGCAGCCCTTATTGCTTGATCACACTGATTACTAATCTTCCTTAGCAGTTCTCTTGCCATCTCAGAATCTTCATCCACTATGATTTTGGCAGATAACATGACAAACATTATACCAGCTCTGAGGGATACTCTTTCTCTACCAGCATAAACTTATCAACTCCATTTGTTGTAGAGACATGATGAACACCAGATGAATCATACAACTTCCATGTTGTAGCTCTATCATGAGCTTGAAATTTCCATAAGCTGTCATTAGGATCAGGCTCAAACAATCTGTCCAGTTCAACCCATAGCTCCTTCTCCTTATCATCTTCAAATTCTACTTAGTTGAATCTTTCCTTGACCAAATCCCAAAGCTTCACTAAATCATCTCTGTCAAAAGCTTTAACCATGTTTTTAAAAGTCTTGTATACTTCAATGTGATTTCCAATTCTGATTATCCTCCAAGAATTTTCCAAAGTTGTCTGTGTGAATTTCCCAATCAATTATGGGAAATTTAAACTGTGTGTTTTTTATCGGATGACAATTATTATGAGATGGAAGAAGTATATAATAAGAGATTTTCAAAAAGTGTTGTTGATCCCAGATTAACCGCGATCCTATTCCTTAAGCTTGTAAAGAATAAGTTACACTATATAGATCTAGCACAACTCTTATATAAACTGTTTGGTGGAACTAGGTGTTATGCGGAATCTAACACTTAGCTTGAATAAAGAAGAATTGTTTGAGTAGTAGTTGTAAACACAAGATTAACACAACACAACAACTTCAATATTATATATGAATAATATGAGTACTCTTGCTTTAGTAATAGGGTTACAAACAACCTTGAAGCTATAAACTTTCTAATTGATACGCACATTTATCTATTCCCTAAGGCCTCCTTTGATAGAGTTAAGGAGTCCTTTACAAGATAACTATGAATATTCTAAATATGCACAATATACGTATAAGTCTAACCATATAAGATATCTTCTATACTTATCACATTACACGTTTTCTTATCAAAGTAGTACAAATACTTAACTTCCAGACACAGCAGTATGAACACATTTAGCAACTTTAACTGGCAGTACAAATATTGCTTTGGCAGTACTAACTCCAGTTAATACTGTTAGTGTAAACTGAAAATGTTTTAGTAGTATTAAGTGTTCAGACTCTTAATTCCCAACTAGTGTCTAACAAAGGAATGTTTTTTCAATTGAAATTGGATTAATAGGAGAGCTTCATTTAAAAATGAAACATTTCTATCGATCAATTGAAAGCTAAAATTGAATTGATTTTGGTCAACATAGGCAAAAATCCGATTTTGAGTAAAAAGCCTAAAAAACATATGTGTCTGAACTTCAAAAAAAGATGGGCTAATAAGAAAAACACATGTGTCAATTTTATAAGAAAAACTAAAAAACATGTAATTAGTAAAACTTTAGCTGTTGAATTTTAAATAAATTATATGGACTTAAGTGTAAGTTAATCAATCCATGTTTTTAATAAAATTTATTAAATTAACTTCTCCACGCATGCATCATAAAGAATGTCTACATCGATTTCTTCCACTCCTCGTACTCCAACATTAATACGTCCATTCGGTGTAGCATAGATAGCCTAAATAGAAAAATGAGCAATGTCTTGGTGATTGGAGATAGAATTTTTATGCCTTGGCTCAGAAATTGTGATGGCTACAAAACATGGTTGCATTTTATACCTTCCAGGTATTTTCCATGAAAAAATTAAGACACATCGGGTAACCGAATCATCATAGCCAAGCAACTATTATCCAAATCAGACATACCATGCAAAATTGTATCACTTTATACTAATGGTTGATGCTTTAAAGTATTGTCAGTGGCGTCAGAACGAAACAAAAGCAATAATTAGCATATCTCATCAAGTACGTTAAATTCAAAACGAAAACCCTCCTCCAAAACGTCATACACAAACTTTAGATCGATTTCTTTCATCCTACTCTCCCGAACATTACTATGTCCAGTTAAGATATCTTGCATGGTCTGAACACAATAGAGAAAAATGTATTAATAATTGCACCAAGACTATTTATGGCTTGACTAAGATATCGTATTGGGTAGAAGGTACGGATGCATTTTATGGTTCATATTTTTTGCCACACGAAAATCAAGACTAAAACGTAACCAAGAAACAGCCGTTTAAGATAGATTTACAAAACAACGAATGAAACATGTAAAAAAACTATATTACTTTAGACTAACCTTAAATAGTGTAAATTATTATCGTTCTAAATAAAACCTACACATGTGATGCAGCCAACACGTGTGATGAAAACTGTTGGGCTCAGATAGCACAGTGGCTACAAAACACGGTTATAGTTTAGGCTACCTGATTTTTGCAACTCAAATCAACCGAGCAATCCCCACAAATATATGAAAATCTGAAGAAGGCCATATGAACAAAAAGTTTGGAGAAACTGGGAATGTACGACTCACGCCTCGTTGGGAGAACGAATCGGGAGTTCCGTACTTCTGGTAAAATTATACTAAAAAAGAAGTGAAATAAAAATGGCGCCGCTGCCGAGGAGGTGTGTTAGCGACCATCGTTTCGAAATTTGAAGTTTGGTGTTTGAAGACCCTCCCTCGGGAGTCATCTTGCTTTTGTATATATTTTATACAAAAATAAAATAATCATAAACATTCTTCCTAGAGTGTTTAAAAATTCCAAAAAAATTTAAGCAATAAAATGCAAAAATAAAATACATTATTTTTCATTGTGTTTTTCATTTTTTCAATAAACAAAAATCCCAAATATATTTGTTTCCAATTTTTCAAAATTATAAAAATTCAAAAATATTTTTCTTCTTATTTTACTATCTTTTAAAAATGTTAATAAATTGCAAAAATATTTTTCATGCTATTTTATTCTTCTTTCCTTTTATAAAAATCTTTAAAAAAATCTTCGTTATCCTCTTGAGTGTTTAATTCTTATCTCTTTATCCTCTCATATTGTTTAATTCTTCACAATGATCGATTCTTCACCATATAATCCCCATGATCCTCGAACCATGGAGGATTTTTATCGTCCTTCACTTATCGGTAGAGGAGGACCGATCGCTTCGACATCCGTTCCGGGAACCAATTTTGAATTGAAAAATAATATGGTTCGACTGCTTCGACAACATTGCCAATTCCATGGATTTCGAGACGAAGATGCAAACGAGCACTTGAACAAGTACTTATCTATCACTTAATCCATGAATAAAATGGAGTTTCTCAAGATAGCATTTGTTTGAATCTCTTTCCATTCTCTTTAACCCACGAAGCCGAATCTTGGTTTTATACTCTTAAAACTCATTCAATTCATAAATAGGAAGAGATGTTCCTCAAGTTTCTTTCAAAATACTTTTCATATTCTAGAACGATGCAGTTGAGGAAAGACATTCTAAATTTCTGGAAATTACCCAAGGAATCAGTATTTGAAGCTTGGGAAAGATTCAAATCATTATTGCATAAATGTCCCGATCATAGAATTTTGCTTCTTGATCAAATCCTAACCTTTAATCATGGTGTAACTATGATTGATCGAGACAAAATCATGTTGGCTGCCGATGGAAATCTCATGCGAAAAACTCCTTTAGAAGCTTATGATTTGATCGAGAATTTGACACAACATCATTATCAGTGGGATGCTCAAGTACATTACGACTCGACCACTATGTTGAGTGATCATTATTCCGAGAAATTTCTGCTATGATTGAGGTCCTTGGCAAGCAAGAGAAATATATAAGTTACCATTATCAACAAGGGCCAGGTTATCCACACACCTTTTACTATTCAGACTCTGACGAGAGTGATGAGGAAGAACCATTTGAACCAGAGAACTTAAAGATCAATCTGCTCATAAAGGAACCTTCAGATACCTTTTTAATGGGGGACAAGGAAGTCGAATGCACTCCTCTTGAGAATATTGATGACCTTGTTCCAATCCCAATGGTATCTGAGACACCTTTCGATTCGATTTTGGAAACATTCAAAATGACCATCAAGAATCCTTTGTCTGATTTCGATTCTAAATTTACTCTAAATTCGGATAATCTAATCTTTGATATTCATAATGAGGAGAGTGATAAGTATGAAACGGAGACCATAATGGAAGAGGTGCAAATTCATAGCTCACAAAGTACCGCACAAATCTCACCTTCGTTTATCTCGCTTGAATAAATTAAAGAAGTAGAGTCGTCTAATGGAAATCCTCCGGAGCCCGAGCTCAAGGATTCATCTCTTGATTTACTTCTCGAGGAGTTCGCTGATGAACTCGGTCGCATCGATCCTCTTCCATCGGGAATTGAGGACGATGACTTTGATTATGAAGTCGATTTAAGAAAGATAGAAAGTTTGTTGGATAAAGATCCGGTAATTGAGCCACCACGGACTCGATTCCTTTGAAAAATGATCTTGAACTTTTGTAAAAACTTGTATACAATGATCCATTTTATCCCCAGAAAGTTAAGGATTTGAAAACTTCAATCAATGAGCTTCTTAAGGATTTAGTCTCATTCCTTTTTGAGGATAAAGTTTTCAATCTCGGTATAGTAATTTTCAGAAGAGTTCACTCTAAGAGAACTTGAATTCGGAATTTTGAAGATTTTTCTCCCAATATACACGATGATGATTATTTCTTCTTTGAGGATTCTTTCAAAATTGAGACTTTACTATCCTTTCATTCCGGAAGTGAGGACAAAAATTTTGACCCAGGAATTCTCATGGTTGATGAATTCCACACCTTTGTGAGATAGTTTCATTGCTCCCCCAAGGACAAATAAATTCGGGGCAGGTCAAGCTAACGACTCGATAACCAAACAAGCGCTTCCCGGGAGGCAACTCGTGGTTTCTATCTTCTTTATATTTTCTAATAAGTGACATGAGGAGGTTCGCCTCTTCTATTTCTCGTGTTGCGTGTTTTTTATGTTTATGTCCAGGATTTGCTCGAATAATGATAACTCTCGTGTTGTCTTTTCTCCACTCGAGTTTCATGCTTCGATGCTTATACGGGAAATCTGATATCCAAACCTTTATCGACTAACGCTTATCTATTTGGCATAATTAATAAATGGCCTTATATTTATGTAGGAGAACCCTTACCTTTAAACATTGAAGACAATGTTTCGTTTTAGTCTTGGGGGGGGGGGGGGGGTAATCTTTCGATTTGATTTGACCGCACATGTTTTTTTCTTTACACTCTCGCAACCCCGTTTTTCCTAAATAAAATGCAAAAATATGAAAAAATTGATGAAGAGTTGAGAAAATTTAAAAAATTTTGTAAGCTTTTTGAAAAGTCCTTGCGAGTCTCTTAGAAGTTACTTTAAACACGTGAATCTTGAATATTCTTTGCTAGTTGCTTAGACAAGAAGCTATAAAATGCAAATTCTAGTTAACAAGGCCAAGAGTTTGCAAGCTTTCCTAAGTGATTTTAAATATGCGAAGCTTTAAGAGTTTTTGCTAGTTTATAATAAGTTATTTTAAAAATGCGAGACTTGAGATTATTTGACGAAGCATTTGAAAAATAATATATATGTTTTGACACCTTGTTGACTTTCCGCTGGTGAGAGTAGGAATAGAATTCTGAATTGACTGGGCGTGTCGAGCCCTAGCTTGTCCCCTTAACCTTTATAATTATAATCTTTCACTAGTATTTTATACAAGGAGCTATAAAATGCGAATTCTAACTTAACAAAGCCAAGAGTTTACAAGTTCCCATGATTGACTTTAATTTGCAAAGCTAAATTATTTGGTTAAGCATTCGCGGATCTTATTATTTAAGATTTAAAATTTGCGGAGATCGAGATATGATAGAGTTATATAGAAGTTAGATGCTAAGCATGGAGTAGTTGGTTCTCTTTAGTGCTCGTAAAGGTTACTTGTGGCTTTTTGCTCCCAGCAACTAAATAAACCCAAAAATAAAAAAATTCAAAATACTTAAAAGTGTTTGGTTTTGGAGATAATTAGTTTTCACTCATTCTTTAGAGAATCCTTGCTTATGAGAGTTGGGTACACATCAAGGTACTGCCAGTGTTACGGTGTAATAGACAACTGACTCATGATAGTATGTGCTACTGTTTCTATTGTTATAAAGACCATAAGACTCGGGGTTTGGCAATTAATTAATGTGAAATAAAGCTCAAATGTATAAATGTAAAAAATTCAAAGCCATAAAAGTTTTCTATGTCTGATGGTACCATGTTGTCATGGATTTTAAAAAGGTTGAGGAAATATTTCAAAGTCATAATAAGACTTCTAATAAGACGGTAATCCCGTTGAATTGATTGTTTAAAAGTCCGAGGGAAAATGTACTTAAATAATGTCAAATAAGCCAAGCTTCGACTCCGGGGATGTCCGAATAAAAAGCTTCCGTTGCGGGTCTCAAACATGGGATGTTTCGGTTGTAAATAAAAAGGATGTCCCCTAAATCATGTTAAATTAGGACCTTGATGTGGACCTCATTTTTGTAAGCAACGGTTCTCGAGGGAAGGCTTGGAAACTACTTAGCGTCTAAAATCGATGCTTTTGTCGTACTAAAAATCTATCGAAACAAGAAAAGAGAAAAACAAAAAAATTATCGATTTTCAAAATAAAATCCTTAGAGGAACAGGATATGGAAGCGAGAAGTAGCTATGCGTACACAAGTAGCATCTATGGGTAGTGTTAGCATCTAACTTGTATATAGCGGTGATTTCGTTTTTATGCTTAGTTTAGGGACTCGTGAAAAATCAAGGATGACGAATTCTATCCATATGGTCACTTCTTTATGAGTTGTGTTTCCTACTCCGTGATCCTAAAACTATTTATCAAAAATATGTGAGAGTTATTGATAGATAAAAAAGTTCAACAAACTGTCACACAAAAAGGAAAGCTTAAAATTATATCTATATAATAAAATGGTTTAACAGGGCATTTTTAGAGCTAAGGATTCCTTAATCTCTTTTGAGGAACGCTTTGCTACTTTTCATAGCTTTAGTAGAAAGAGGTCAAAATCTTTGATTTTAGAAGCGTGAGTTGATGACATTGCGCGAGGACACGACATTACCTTAGTCTGGGGGATTTTGGTATGTGTGAAAGTACATGCCTTTTATTTATCAAAATCAGACCCAAATGACCAAAAACTGACTGTTAAATGCCAAATATATGTTGTTTTTGTGTTTTTGCTTGTGTAGGTACCAGATATGTAAATTGGACAAAGAGAAAAGACAAAACAAACGAGACCAAGCACGAGATTGGAAAAGTGCGTGGAAAGTTGATGTCGGGGATGGGATTCTTCTTTTTGGATCATTTTCTATCTTTAAGTTACCAAACCAACCCTCACCTTTATCGAAATTACACCTTAGGTCCCTACAACTAACTTTGCTAAATTGGCAAAGTTAGTCCCTAAATCTAAACATAATTCACCAAATAAATCCCTAATCCTTAAATCCGGATCCAAACTAAACCAAATCCATTATCCTAACCTAAGCTTAAAACTTACACACTTAGCCCACTAAAACCCAATTACCCAAGCCCAACACCTAAGACCCGACCAACCTACATCTTTTACCTCGTCCCTTTGGTCAAACCCCCAATCTCCCGGTCAAATAAGTAATAACTTATTATTTTTACTCTTACCCGCCAAAATCACCCCCACTATTCACCCTTCACCTGCACAAGCAAAAGACATTCGTACTATAGCAACCCATAATTTTTCATAAGGTAAAATGACTATTTTACCCTTTGACTTTTAAAAGTTGACTTTTGACTTTGACTATTTGACTTTTACCATAACGTAAAAACAAATACGATAACCAGTAGTAACTGGTAATTTTCCTTGTGACCAACACAAGACTACGATAAGTCTATATGTTCAAAATACTTTATTTTCACGAATAATCATAATTTATATGAACTATTACTACTTTATCATTTTTAAGTATATATTTTACTCTTTACGTAAGACGCGTACTCAAACCTACGTTATTAGGTTTTAACAACATAGACGCACCCAATGAGACTTATCACACATTTAATATACCTAGTTAGAGTATATTGATAAGTTTTAACATTTTTATAAGTATTACATTTTTACGTTACCTAGTTTTAAGTTTCGTGACTTAAGGGCTAACATTAGTAATTACCAGGACCAAACTACACCTCATAAACCAAAAGTTAGTACAAAACTAACACACACTACCACCTCAATGAGAGGTGGCGTTTTATTATGGCTAGCAAAGCCACTTGTCCTTATGCAACCACTACTTTCACCAAATGATAACACATGTATCACACTTCATGCTTACTTCCACTATAAGAGATCACTAGCTTTATCATCCTCATTAGCACATGCAAACTCACCAAAAATGTCTCCTCCCTCTACTTGTTTTGAACGCCAACCCCCCTCCTCCATCATCATCATCCATTTGAATTCAAGCTATAAGTTATACTACAAAAGTGAAAGGTTTAGGTAGCTAGTTATGATTCTTGGGTTGTTTTAGTGATTCCATGGTTAGATTTGAAGTTATACAAGAGGTTAGGGGCTGAAGTAAGGTGGTCTTTAGGGTGATTATCAAGGTGTTATAAAGATGGATAAAGATTAAAGAGAAGGGTGAAAGATTGGAAGGGTTTAGGTGTTGATTTGTAGTTGTGATACTTGTGTTATTCCAATCCTTGTAAGCTATTAATTATCTTCATATTCATTAAATATGGTTGTAATAATTTATATTCATTTGATGTAATTTGATATAAGTAGTATATGTAATATGGCTTAATTGATGTTGTACATAAGGTTGTGACCATGAAAACAAGCTAAAATAAGTCCTAAGTAAGCTTTATAAACTTGAATTCTGAAACAGTCCCAAAGATTGATTAAACTGATTATCTCAGTAAACCTTGAGGTTAATTCAGTAATATAGGCTTTTAGAACTATGTCTTACGGTCGTTTCGCCGGGTGGCTCACCTCATAACTCACTCGATGAGTAAATGAGAGCCAAAATGGCAAAACATGTCAAAATCTGCACACCAGATTTCATTTGGCAAAAGCCCATGGTTCTGGTCATTTCTGGAAGTCGACTCAGTTTTATAAAATGTAGCTAAGAACTAAACTTAAAGTTTAGCGAAAACCGCGTTTCAAAAAAAGTTGTAGAACTCAACTTATGGTCGTTTTGGCTGGACTGAATGTGCAGCCAAACTTTCTGCAATGAAATATAAGTAAATACTTGTAATTAGACTATTGATATAAATAAACTTTGGACCTTATACTTGATTAAGCTTAAGAAGCTGTTAGAGAATATAAAAATATGAACTTGACCTTTTGAATCACTTAAAAAGGTGTAGGACCTTACAAATATCAACATTATCACAAACCCAACACTTATACCACAAGATGAACACGTGAAACCACAAACACAATATGCGTAAATAAGAAAGAAAGAAAGATGAGATGGTGGCTTGAATATAAGATATGTTATGCGTATGTATGTGAAGAGATAAAGATAACCAATAAGTTGTATATTGCAAAGGAAGAAAACACACACACACACACTTTCAAGCACACCCCTCAAATGACCATTTGAGGGGTATTTATAGTTGGAATACATGATGCCCTAAAAGGCTTTCCATGGGCTCGTTTGGGCTTGGACATGGGTTGGATTGGATATAAGGCAAGCCAATCCACGAGTCCGTTGACTATTCTATCACGATATCTAACACACGTTACAAAGTTCCTAAATGTGAATGACCATCACATCTAATAAAACAATTAAGGCTAACAATCTCCCCCTAAGGGGTGGTCATTCAAAAGATGCTCCACTTGATAAGATCTTTACTTTCCTTGAGCTTGAACTTTGTGTGTAGATATAGAATAGTCTTGATTCTTTGTTCCTTCATGCTTTTTGATCAGTTAATGTGGTTGTCTGCCGTTGTCAACTTCGTTGGTTAGGTATCTCCACGTCTTTCTCCACCATGCTCACACTTCTATTTGACTTTTGGTTACCAATGATGTAGTTCTCGAGTCTTTAAACTTTGTAGATTCTTTGACATTGACGAAGAATCATCTTTAACTTTGTGTAGCCTTTGATTATGATGAGAACTTTCATGTGTTTTTGGTATGAGCATGTGGCGAGTCTGCACGATCAATCCGCTCCGGAGCTTCCATAAGAAGAAAACATAAAACAGGTTAGTAATAAGCGGATTCCGGCACTTACAAGTTTGAATTTCGAGGGTGTTAACAGCATAGTGTGAAAACACGTCTCTAATTCTCACAGAGGCCGTTCCTGAACTGGAGTCCCACAAGTGAGATAACGCGATGTACCGAAATACACCTACAGTTCAGATGAGTCGCTGAGGTACACCGAAGCATCACCCCACGACTGTAGACCGTTTGAGGCACACTAAGCGTAATCCACGGGGAGTTACCGAAGTGACCTGCTGTCAGGGCTGCTTGATGTTGACCCTGGCAGGAGTTTCCATTCAATCACTGAAGATCACAGATGTGAAACTTCTCATAAATGTTCTGGCAGATTGCTAAGATCTGCGTAGGACTCTCTAATATATCACTTGTGTCCTTATTGGTGAACAACAAGCGATGTCATGTCAAGTGTTCCTATGAGATCTTTTAATGAATCTCGTGGCTCTAGACTCAATAGTGCATTTTGGTTTTCCTGAGCGGAGACTAGGGAGAGGGTCTCCTTCTTCAATACCAACCAACTCTGAGAGAAGGTCAATAGATTATGCAGGGTTCCCAGTGAGAATGAAACAAATCCTTTTAAGAGGAATTGAGTGGCTAGAAGGTTTAGTGCAGTGCGTCACTGGGTCTATGACGTCTTTGTCTTCAATACCAGTGTCATCTAGTGACAACCAGTAGCATATGTATTAAAACCGGTTTCTGCCCTAAGGTTGAATATGGAGGGCTATTTCTTTTCACCCTTTCTTTTACTTTTCTTTTTAATTCTTCAACTCCTTCTTTCTCCTTTCTCACATTACTCCTTTTTTCAATCATTCCTAAGGACTTCTAATACTAACTATTTGTGATGTCCTTGGGTAGATCCCTCCGGCTCTGGCGGATCATAGGACGAGTTTCCTATCAATAGTCACCTTATAACTCCATGACTGTCCTATAGTTGCCATAAAACCATTTTTCTTTGAAAATATCTCAGAGTGTTTATGATAGAAAACATGTTTGAAACACTCCGTGAGTTTTATATTTTCAGAAACACTCCCCCTTCACATGTGCTTATAAGTTTTGACAGAAATCTGCACATAGAGGGTAGAGTTTGCACTTTTTGAATTGATCGACTTTAAATGAGCTAGACCGATTCGAGACACGTTTACATCACTAGAGAACTAGCTTGAAATTATTACCCGTCCTGGTCAAGTCCATAGAAAGTTTCTCGAGATGGTACATGATTCCTCGTCAATTCATTGGTTACATCTGATTCGAGCTCTTTTGAGAATCAAACAACGATCATTAAACTTTTTGATCACATTTTAATCACGTCTCCTCCCCCTCAAAAATAGCATAACCATGATATTTTTGATATCGACGGATTAAAAATCATTTTTAGAATCTTTTAGGGAGACAAACGGATATGATTTAAGCATGAATTTGGAACATTTTTGTTTTATACTCCCCCTTTAATAAAGCATAATCAATTAAAGGGTTTTAGAGGGAGTTATCTTGAGCACAAAATATTTTGAAAGATTTTGAAAATCTTTTTGAACAATCTTGAAAAGGTGCTCAAGATGATGATGATTTCTCACCAGTTTAAAATGTAGTGCACTGAAGCGTACACTTGATTTTTTCTATAAAAGCACGAGTTTTGATTTGAAAAATAATCAAAAGTTATCATTTTAGTCCGGGTTTCGTACTGAAGTATACGAAAGCCATTTTATGAAGAAATTTTTGAGAAACGACATGTTTTAGAAAACATTTAAAGAACTCTCGCTCAAGCATCTGTACATACCCGTATCATTGTTGAATGACATTTCTAGAATCGTACAGAATATCGATTATACAAGAGACATGTCGTGAGAAGAATATTTTTGGATTTTTGATTTTATATTGTTTTTGTATTTTTGAAAGTTTTATATTTTTATATTTTGCTTTTGTTGGTTTTTCAAATTTTGTATTTTGTTTGTCAAAAATATATACAGCGAAGCTTTTTGGAAAAAATAATTTTCAAGAAGATTCGAGAAGACGTTCTAACTCCTCAGGGGTTAGGCTTCGCATTCCAATTCGTCGAACTAAATAGTCAAACCTTTCTTTTGGAAGGGCTTTAGTTAATAGATCGGCGAGTTGGTAATCAGTCTTCACGAAGAATAATTCAACAATACCATTTTTGACGTACTCTTTGATGAAGTGGTAGCGGACACGGATATGCTTAGTCTTTGAGTGATGAACAGGATTGCATGATATGGCTATGGCACTTTTCGAGTCACAATACATAGGTATTTTATCAAAAGTAAAGCCATAATCTGTGAGTTGTGTTCTCATCCATAGAACTTGAGCATAACACGCAGATAGAGACACATACTCAGCTTCAGCGGTTGAAAGTGCAGTGCAATCTTGTTTCTTTGAAGACCAGCTGACTAACTTTTCACCCAAAAATTGTGCTCCTCCGGATGTACTTTTTGCTGTAACTTGATCACCTGCGTGGTCCGCATCTGAAAAGGCAATTAGATCAAATCCGGATTCCTTCGGATACCAAAGTCCCATATGAATGGATGTCTTCAGGTACCGAAAGATCCTTTTAACCTCTTTGAGGTGCAGTTCGGTAGGCTTTGCCTGAAACCGTGCTAATAAGCAAACAGCAAAATGAATATCTGGTCGACTAGCAGTGAGGTACATGAGAGAACCAATCATGCTCCGATATTTCTTCGGATCAATAGGTTTCCCAAACAAATCGGCTCCAATTTTTTGGTGAAGTTACCATTGGTGTTCCGACCGAATCACAATTGTCCATACCATGATTTTTAAAAATCTCAGTTGTGTATTTAGCTTGATTTATAAAAATTCTATGAGGGGACTGATGTATTTGTAAACCAAGAAAGAATTTTAGTTCCCCCATCATGGACATTTCAAATTTGCTTTTCATGAGCTTTTCAAAATGTTTTGAAAGATTCGGATTAGTGGACCCAAAGATGATGTCGTCCACGTAAATCTGAACAATCAAAATGTCGTTTTTGCATTTTTGTGTAAACAAGGTAGGATCAACTGTTCCTTTGGTGAAATTGTTTTGGATAAGGAAATAGGACAGTTCGTCATACCATGCTCTCGGAGCTTGTTTCAATCCTTAGATTGCCTTTTTGAGTTTGTAGACGTAGTCTGGATGTTCCAAGTCAATGAAGCCTTCTGGCTGACTCACGTACACTTCTTCTTTCAGAGTTCCATTCAAGAACGCGGTCTTAATGTCCATCTGATAAACCGTGATGTTTTTGTGAGCTGCATAGGCTAAGAATATCCTGACTGCTTCTAGTCTAGCTACCGGCGCGAATGACTCTTCAAAGTCTATCCCTTCCTCTTGTATGTATCATTTGGCCACAAGACGAGCTTTGTTGCGAATTACAGTCATCTCTTCATCCCTTTTGTTTTTCCATAACCACTTGAGATCAATGACACGAACGTCAATTGGTCTTGGAACCATTTCCCAAGAGTCATGTAGACGGTATTGGAGAAGTTCCTCCTGCATCGCTTATATCCATGCGGGTTCTGCCATTGCCTCGCGAATGTTCTTTGGCTCTATATTGCTAATTGAGCAAAGGTAAATGCACAAGTCGCAATCGGTGGCAAGTTGACGTCTCGTCTGAATTGGCCTTGAAGGTTCACCAATAACTTGTTCAATTGGGTGGTCTTTTGTCCACTTCAGAGTAGAAGGATACCTTTGGTTAAGCGAATGCGAATTAGATGGTTCTCGTAAGCTTGAGGAAGATTCAGCTGATTCCGTAGTAAACGGGTTTTCAAATAAGTCGTCATCTAACGTACATCATTCTGGTTTTGGTTTTGCTCATCAACTGCTGGTAGAACGGGTGCAATAATTGTAGTAGATGTAGATGATGTAGATGGAGTTGGTGCATTGGTTTCAACCGTTGTAGATGCATCTTCTGTTGGTGGTGGAGGATGATTTTGAGCGGGTGCAGCGGAATGATGGTTTGATGCATTTGTCGAAGTTCCACCATAGTATTCATCGAACATTAACTCGAAGAATTTTTTCCATTCTTGTTCTTTAGGATTGTCATACGAAGTTGATTGAGCTCTTTGAGGTACGAGTCCTGAACTGATGTGTCCAGAAGTCTGCGGGTTTAGTGCGGGTTCTAGAGCGAGTCTCTCAGAAGCCATTATGTTGAACAATCTACCAGAACAATCAAGTTCTTGTTTAACACCCATTAGGTTAACACCCAGAACAATCGTGAGCAACATCAAGTTCTTGAACAATCTACCAGAAGAATGGGGACGATATGTCACTATTGTCAACCAAACAAAAGACTTACATCAAGTGAACTTTGATCAACTCAACGATTTTATGAAACAAAACCAAAATGAAGTGAATGAAGTCAGGCAAGAAAGATTAGCAAAGAATCATGATCCATTGGCACTCATTGCAAAGACTCAAACTCCAGTGAATACACAACAACAAGCTTCATCATCTTCCACTAACAACAACTTGCAGCAATACATCCCTCAACAACAAAACTATCCACCTGAACAACAACATTACCAGGAACAAGGAATCACTGATCTTGAAATGGAACCAGAAGAAGCTTTGTCTCAAGTATTCTCTTTATTGGGTAAAGCATTCAGAGGTCGCTATTCCACACCAACTAACAACAACCAAAGGATTTCATCAAACACTCGCAACAGGCAAATTTCACAGCCGGGTGTGAACATGGGTAATCAAAGACAAATGGTTGGAGTTATTGGGAATCAGCAGGGATATGCTACTGGATTTCGCATGGGTAATCAGGCGGTTCCGAATCAGGGTAATCAGATGGGTCAGAATGTTGGGAATAGAGCAGTGGGAAATCAGAATGGGAATGTTGCAGCTCCAGTCGTTGGGAATTATGGAAATGTGAATCAGGGTAATCAGGTTACGTGTTATAACTGTCAAGGATTGGGTCACATGGCAAGGAATTGTCCAACTAAGCCGAAAAAGAAGGATCTTGCGTATCTTCAGAAAGCTATTATGTTGGTACAAAAGGAACAATCTGGACTTCAATTGAGTGCTGAGGAACATGACTTCATGGCTATTATGGATGATTTGGAAGACCTCGAGGAACTCAATGCAAACTGCATCTTCATGGCAAATGTTCAGGAGACTAAGTACGACACTGATTCTGACGCACCTCCTGTCTATGACGCCAACGCAGTATCTGAGGTACCAATCATTGATCCATGCTATAACAATGTCATATTTGATGTGTTTACTCATGACGAACATCATTCTGTGACATCAGCACCTACTTATGATACATACCTGGACAATCCGAGTTGTAGCAATACTAACTCTGAGACTCCAGATGTGGATCCTAGTGGAGACTGTGTGGCACAAAATACTGAGACTGATGAGGAAACACGTGCTTATTTTGAATCATTAATCAATAAATGTGGCATTGAAATTGAGAAAGTTAAAACGGTCAATCGCGAAGTAAAGGCCGCGAATGCAAAATTGACCGCTGAGCTTGAGAGTTACAAGGAGAACGCAAAAGCCTTTGAATTTCAGAAAAACAAAGAATCAGAATTAGAAATTGGTTATCGAAATTTGGTTTCTAAAGAACAACTTTTGCAAATCAAGTATAACACACTTGATGTGAATTTGAACTTAAAAATTAAATCTTTAAACAAGGAAATTTCTGATTTAAATAACCAACTTTCTAAACAAAAAGAAATGTTTTCTAATCTTGAGAAAGAGAAGAAGCAGTTGATTACTGATTTTTCAAAACGAGAAGATTCTCTTCTTGATGAAATTCTTGATAAAAATGAGAAAATCCAAACTTTGGAAAATTTGCTTCTTAAAACGGGTCATTCTGCTCAAACAATCAAGATGCTTTCTAATCAAGTAAATCCACGTTTTCATACTAATAATAGAATGGCACTTGGTAACGACCCTTCTTCGTTCCTCAAGAAAGCTCAGAAATCTCAGAATGTGTTAAACAATGGAAATGTTTTATATGAACCCATTATTGTTCGTGATTCTCTTGAAACGTTAGAACTATCTGAGGAGAGTAGATCAAAAATGAAACAAAAACATCCGGAAATCAAACCAATTGATTATAACAAATGGAACAAAATTAACGGAATTACTTTTGTTAATCAAAAAGAAAAGTCAAAGTTCTCCATCACACCAAGTGTTTCAAACAAAGAGTCAACACCTGTTTCAAAATCAGTTGTTGTCTCAAATTCTCTTTCGAACATTGAACAGATGTCTTCAAATAATCCTTTTAACACAAGTGATGCGAGAAGTATTTTAGAAAATGTGAAAACTAGAATTGTAGGACCTTACAAATATCAACCTTATCACAAACCCAACACTTATACCACAAGATGAACACGTGAAACCACAAACACAATATGCGTAAATAAGAAAGAAAGAAAGATGAGATGGTGGCTTGAATATAAGATATGTTATGCGTATGTATGTGAAGAGATAAAGATAACCAATAAGTTGTATACTGCAAAGGAAGAAAACATACACACACACACACACACTTTCAAGCACGCCCCTCAAATGACCATTTGAGGGGTATTTATAGTTGGAATACATGATGCCCTAAAAGGCTTTCCATGGGCTCGTTTGGGCTTGGACATGGGTTGGATTGGATATAAGGCAAGCCAATCCACGAGCCCGTTGACTATTCTATCACGATATCTAACACACGTTACAAAGTTCCTAAATGTGAATGACCATCACTTCTAATAAAACAATTAAGGCTAAAAAAAGGACTTATGATTAAAAAGTTATGCCTAGTTAAGTTTTACTAGATGAAAATATAGTGTTGGAACAAAAGCTTGCTGATACGATTTTAAATCACGATTTTGACCCTTTTCTGGTCCGAATCAGCTAAAGTGTAAAACACGAAAATTGCTCAGAATGAGTGTTTCTACAAAACCTCAGGGCTACATAAGAAGAAAGTGAACGAAAAAGCCTAAAAACGGCAAAAACTAAACTGACCTATTGTTGACTAGAAAACAACCTTAGTAAGAAATCTTAAGTGATATATTGATTCTTTGAGGCTAAAACAAAGCCAAGGTTAAGCCAAGGCTGATGTCTCAAGGTATTTTAACTTAAATATAGCCATTAGGTTTGACCTTAATTTTTGTTTCAAATTGCTTAACCGTAACTTAGCCGCACGGCTAGTTTGGGTTTGTTAACCCGAAACTTGTTTCAAAAACTTGTTCATTAGATTGAACTTTACTAGACTTTGACAAAACTAGATAAATGACCATATGGCATATAAACTATCTAAATACCATTTTCACAAGTCTTAACTCTTGTTTAAACCTATGAACTTATATTAATTTAAAAACTATTTTTGAAACCTTTGTATTTCACGACATTATAAAATGACACACGCCGTAATTATTTTCATCACAACACTCATTGAGTGAATAACATTTATACATAATAAATTGTCACACCCCCAAAATATCGCAGCGGAACGATAGTGTCCTTGGGGTATAACGTCATAGCACAAAGTATGGATACAGAAAACGACCTCTATAATGAGACGTTTTGAAAAGTTTACCATTCGATAAATAAGTTAATGTTTACACCACAAGAAATCACAAGGTTTGATAATACATAAAGAGTTTACAAAACAAGTCGAATGGTAATTGTTAAATACATAAGACTCCAATGTATGCCATGCGACCCAAAAGCTCCATGAAATGCTATCACCTTAAGACCTGAGATAAACATGCTAAAAAGTGTCAACACAAAGGTTGGTGAGTTCATAAGTTTGTAACAAAATGATTTGGAATACTTCGAGAAATGTTCACACAGCAAAGGCATTGTAAATCCACTCAGTTCCAAGTTCCGCCCATACAAAACTTGCAACCTGTGTGTTCACAACCCACTGCCTAAAATAGTATAACAATCATGAATATGCGCAATATGGTAGTTAAAAGTATAAATGTCACCACAAGGGTCTTCCAACAACTCGTGTTGTGATGTTCCTCCAACGCTCACGTTGGGATGTATCCATAAAAATGGCCTTCCAACATATGAATGCTGGGATGTTCCTCCAACGACTCACGTTGGGCTGTATCCAAATTAATGGCCTTCCAACATATAAATATTGGGATGTTTGTTTAAGTCTAGTCGCAACACGCACCAAGTCTAAAGTATAAGTAATATTGTTTAGCAATAGAGTTTAAATGTTTTGATAAATAAGCATGTATCTCGCCCCAAATAGTTTATAAGAATTTAAACGAGTAAAAGTGGGGTATGAACTCACCTGGTGTGATTAATATGCTAATAAAATGATGTGCACGAAAATGAGGCTCGGAAACTATCTGCAACCTAAAATGAATGTTATGACTTGAGTTATGATATGTAATGAGTTATGGTGTTATGATATGCATGCATTTCGTATGTTATTTATACCATTTGCGGGTTTTGAAAATATCACTCGTCGACGAAAAATACTCTTTTGACGTCTTGACCCTTCAAAAATGACCTTACATGTTTTTACGTCAAAATGTCATCCTACAATGGTTTTATAATGATTTTTGGTGAAATTAACACTTTTCGTCGCAAAACAATGTCGTCGGAAAAATCATGAAATCAACAAAAATGGCTCCGGAAAACTAGTCGTAAAACGGTGTACGTCGATCTTTAGAGAACGAACTCGACGGTTTTGGAAAGTTTGTATCGATATCTAAAAGTTTCAGTTCAGGAGTTTTCGTTCAAAAGGTCTCGATCATAAAGATATCGAGGGCTAAAGATGGTGGTTTTGGCTAATTGTGTGCAGAAAATGAGTTTCGGCCAAGTTTGAACATCCGTAAATAATTTATTATAACTCCGCTTTACAAACGGCTTTTTGTTTTGAAAAATATGGCCGATGAACTTGATTTTACTAGAAGACATTTCGTTCTAAAAAGTTTCACATCATGGTTAAAAACTGCCGCAAACATGGTCGTTACAGCTAATGTAACACTTGTAACGTAAAAATAATATAATTTTTCAGAAAATAATAGTTACGGCAACTTTATAAAAACGTGCATATCTTTGTCGTTTTAAATCCGTTTTCTACGTATAATACGTCCTTAGCTTCGTATCGAAGTAAACTAATATATTTTTGACAAGTCGAAATAATTTGTGAAGCTTAAGGCTCGTTTTTGACCCGAACAAAGTAAATACTGCATGCTGAAATTTCGGAAAAATATACGTTTCGTCGTCAAACTTTAAAAATCCATAACTTCTTCGTTATAAGTCCGTTTTTATCCGTTCAAAAGGCCACGGATTCGTTTTAAAGTATATTTTCTAAATATCAAGGCCAAAGTTTCGTACCAACAGTAGGTTTTTCCAGAAATCCGAAATAAGGACAGAACATATAAATATACATATCGAAAATAGTTTTTCTCGGACAAAACCTAATCTAATCCCTTCAAATCAACTCCAAAACTAATCTAATCCTACCATACACCTTCTTAGGGTGTCATGGGTTCCTAATCACCATCAAGACCAATGAATACCAAGGGAATATTTATAGGATGACCAAATATGTATATATACTCTAAAATCATGAAAAATGGTATAAACAACACAAGTCTTGCATGTTTTCGCTCAAAAATGATAAGATGAGTATGAAATGAATATGTAAGATGAAAAATAACATGAGATGCTTACTAGTGATATGATGAGGTGATTAGAACCAAGGATTAAGCCTAAACACCCTAGGTTTTTATTTCAAAACCTAAACAAGAGTGTTATCTAGATTGTATAAACACTAGAGCATGAAAAATTTTTGTGATCCCCTTGAATCTACTTGAAGGCCGGTTATGGAGGAACCCAAAAGAGAGAAGAAAAGTTTTCTCTCTAACTATGTGAATAATGAGATGTGAGATGAAATAATCAATGTGGAGTGCAAGTATATACTATCAAGAAAATCTTGCCAATCAAAATAATACCAACCCCATGGCCGGTTTTTAGGGGACTTTGTCCACCAAAATATCTTTTATTTCTTCTTTTATTACTTGTATATATATTGTAAATAAAATGTAAGTAAGTTGTGTAGGTAATTGTAATTTGTAAGGTAACGTGTACATTAATGTGTTTAAGGTGATTTTTGGTAAAAGAAATTTTTAATAGATCAAATTAGAGTATAATGATATTATAAAAATTATAAAAATACATTTCTTGTAAAATTTGAGTGATATAATAATTATCGTATAGTTTTTAAGAAAAACGTCGTAATAATAGAAATTTAACGATTTTTGTACTAAATAAATTTAAAACATTGGGTAAACTCAAATTATCATTTTTATAAACTTAATATAAGTATAAAAGTATATCGGAATAATTTTTGGAAGTATCGGATTAAATGTTCAAATTAATAACTTACGCGATAGCGTTTATTTAATATGAAAATACGTTTAATGTGAAATGCAAAAATCATGAATGAACCGTTATGAAATGATGAATATGGAGTATGAGAATGACCGGAAAATGAGAATTGTGACATAAATGTTATGCTAAACTACTTCACGACCTCTTGATTTTGATATCCAAACAACATTTAAGAAATACTTTAACTTAAGAATTCATGTACAACATCATAAGCCAACAAACTACATATACTTGTACACCTATATCGTACAATATACTAAACACACGAATATTATGCTTTCTTAGGTGATCGTTAAAGATCGTGATCTTGTCATACTCTACGTTGATAACATTATATCGTTACACTCCGCTGCTGATCACTACTGTGAGTTCATAGCCCCATTTTCTATTACTTAATTGTTTTACAAACCCTTGGGGGGAGATACATGATTTATTTTAAACCGAACACATTGCTTTCAAACTATATGCTTATCTGATTGTTTTATTGTCACTAAGTTACCGCATTTGCCAAACTTAAGTCCCTAAATCATGAATCGTTAATTACGAGTGAAGTGAGCGCGAATATTGTGGATAGATCTATCGGGATTGACGTATCCCGTTTGTGTTGACCGGGTAGGCAAACAAACGCACTATATTTGAGTACATTAGGTAAAACGGCAATTTTACCTATTAGGGCACGTACCAACAATTTCACCAATTAATTTTGGAGCAAGTTAACGCCTTGATTGCATGATGCTTAGTGAAATAATAACTGTTTTGTTTTCAACATTATGGGTGTATAACAACGTAACCCACACAAACATTATGTGTTCAACATTTAACAATAAACCTATGGATTCACTCAACCTTTGTGTTGACAGTTTTAAGCATGTATTTCAGGTCCATATTGTACGAGGCTGGCACGTATACTTAAGAAGGCTATAAATTTTATTATCATTCGAAAACCAATTTAATGTATTATGTAAACTTGGAACCATTTGGGACCTCATTTTTGTAAACTCTGATATTTATATAAATCGAATGATAAATCTTTTAAAACGACTCCATTAGAGTTCGTTTCTACTGTTATGACTGTTGTGCCATGAAGTAACACCCAGTTTGAATTCCGCTGCGTATCATGAAGTTGGGGGTGTTACGCGTACCCCTCGTCCTACGCTTCTAGAAACCTGACAACATGTCAGAGAATGCCATGTTGGCAATCCCAAAGCACCCATTGGCTAATTATGTGTGGCACAAAGATCAAGGGTCAAAAAAATTATTGATGAATGATGAGCAGAGATTAATGGCCAATATTAGAAGATGGGAAAGCATCCCAAGCTGCCAGAAGCTTCGTTCCATGGCTATAAAAGCCTCCTTCACTTCACAGATTGAGATGATTAGGATTTAGGAGTAGGATAGTGATAATATTGTTTTTAGCTTATCCTAGCTTAATTTTATTGTCTCTCAGCTTATTGTAATGTTCTTTCAAAGTAATTTTTTTTTATAGCTTTCAATTAAAAGAGTTGCCTCTAATTATATCTTAAAACTCTTTAATGTTAAAACTGCTTATTTTTTAAACTGCTTATTACTATTTCCTTTAGACTACTTTTATTTTCTTATTATCATTAGATTATTTTAGTTTTAAAATTATCTAGTTTTAACTTTTCATAAAAAACATCAACAAATCCAAAAATATGTCTTATTAGTTTTTTGCTTCTTAAATGCTGTTCTTTTTAGTCTTGGTTGTCATAATATTCAATTGGTATCAAAATATTATGAGTGTTATGGTCTTAATCTGTTTTAAAAAACAGTTTCAAAACATAAGGGATTGTTTGGATTTGTGGTTAAGTATTGGCTTTAAGCTATTTTTCCTCTTTTTGGTCACTTGGTTCATTTAGATCTAGCTTTAATTCAGCCAAATTAATAAGTGAGAGTAAGTTTTGAGTAAAATCAGTTAGTATTGAAGAGTTTCTGTCACATAAACATAGCATCAGTTTTAATTAGCTTATCTTGTCTAGCTTATATTGAGTCTCATTTAGGTATCAAGTTCTAGTCCTAATCTGTTTTTAAATCATATTAAGTGAGTAGAGTTTAGTATTTAGAGCCAAATTTGCATTTACAATTTTTTTCACAAAAGTCAAAACTAGTAATACATGTTGTCTGACCTCCTGTTCACATCCCATTTTCTTTGATCAAAGTTGATCCAAAATCCAAAAAAATTGTTTCTATGTATTGTTCATATACTAAACTTAATCTGTTTCAACTTGGTTTAGCTTTTAGGTCTTAATAGCTAGCCAAAAATTAGCTTAGAAGAAGCCAGGTTAGACAGAAGTTTGACATGGATCATAATCAGCAGTTCTGACCCAGCTTGTTCACAAGCACTTTACAAGCTCATATCAGCCCCTTTTTAGCTCCATTTTAGTTTTTTTTAGATCTTTGATATATTAACTCTATCTGTTTTTGCTTTTCTAGGTATTTAGTATGCTTTTGCTTGCTTAATTATAAGCTAGAAACCCCCCCCCCCCCCCAGGCAGCTTAGCTGCTGTTGCATTAGCAGTTCAGGGTAGCTTTATAGTTCCTTAGCTTATTTCCTTCTGCTTATTTTGGAATTCCTTTATACTTTTAGATAGTATAGATTAGGATTTGCTTATTTTTTGCTTCTTATATGCTTTTTGACAGCTTATTGAACTCTTTTGTATTCCCTAGTCACTCCCTTAGCTTAGTTTTAATTATAAACTGGTTATCCCCTTTTTACTACTTATTTCTTGTTTTTTTTAGTTCTCATAGCTTATTTTGATTCTAATTTTAGTATGCCTTAGTTCATTTCTCTCAGATAGCTTTCCAATCGCTTCTTTGTATCCATAGAAGCTGTTAAGGTGTGTTTGGTTGTGCTTATCTTAAAACTACTACTCATTAGCTTTTTCTCCTGGCTTATCTACTATTTTCAAAAAGTTTTGCTTTTCAAAAAAGTTATTTGCTCAGCTGCTTATTAAGATTTCAAAAAGAAAAAATAAAAATAAAATAATTTTGCAAAAAGGGAGTCACAGGGGTCGAACCTGTGACCTCCCCCTTTCCAACACCTCAACACCACACACACAAAGCACTGCGCCCTAGGGACTTATGTTTATACATTTGCATTACTTTCTATTTAACCACCTTTTACCTTATTTAGCTTATTTTCCTATGGACTTCATTGTTTCGTGCGGACTTATTATGCTTGTCCCGTCTTGTAGGATTTATTTGACTTATAACCATGTTTGTCGTGGTAGTGACTAACCATGATACAAGTCTCCACTTGTGTGGATTTTCATTTAGTGAATTCTCTGTTGTTTTATATCAATATGTTATGATGATTCCGTCCGTCACACTTCGTGTTTCCGTCTTAGATGGGGTGTGACAGATACTGTGATCAAAACCAATATGCCATATCAAATAAGTGAATACGTCGTATAGAGAAAAAGTAACACTTTTTTTTTCTTAGATAAAAAAAATAAAAATTACAAAAAAGAGATAAATTTAAACTAACCTAGGACTCAGCAGTTGAATACTATGTATGCAAAAGTTAGCATATACCGTATCCTAGTATATTGAACAATACGTCGTATCCAATGGAAGTGAATACGTCGTATGTGCAACCTGAGACAGAAACACAGTTAACACACAAATAATAGATAGAAAATAAAATAAATTAAAAAATCAATTAAACTAATTAAAATACAGAAAATAAAACTCACTAAACTAACGTAAGCTAAATCTACTCCCCGGCCGCGCCAAAAACTTGATGTGTTATATTATGTCTAATTTTAAATTTATATTTTTGCCGACTTTCCTATTAGACTAACACTAACGGGCAGTGTACCCGGTCAATCCTAGCTAGTTTGGTAAGTACGAGTCATTCGCAAGGATTAGATGAACTTAGTAGTTAACCTAATGAATTGCTACAGTTTTAAATGGGGTTTTGATTTGAGATTAATTATACTACTAAAAACAATAATAGTAAATTAAACTATTCTATACTAATAGTGTTGTGAACAAATTAAAGAAGAAGTACTAGCCATATTAATCCAACTGCATTTTCATTTATCTGTTTATTAGTACAATGACTTAATAAATTATATTTGTGACGTCAGGATCATGCAGAAAATATTTTCCTATCCATATTAAACTAGGGCAGAAGGTCACAATACTCCTAGTTCTATGAAAGAAACCTATGTCCTAGAAGTAATTTATCGGTCCACTCAGTCACAGTCACACATAAAGTGGTGTCAACTAATCTATACGATTCGTCTACGGTATCTAAAGGGTCATGACGCAATACATACTCATCACAAGGAGAATCCTATGCGGGGGAGCACTTATGTTAACTTATTTGTTTGAGTATTTAGGGTCTAACCTTGGGCAGGTCCGCCACAAGTCCTAATGGCACCATCTATGAAGCCAGGTCACAAACATCAACCATTAAGATACAGATTACCTACATAGTTGAAGAGCTACACTATGATAACCTAGACAATAGACTTTCAATATTAAACAAATAAACGAACATATTATTTGAACGATAAACATAAAAATTATCTAAAATAAATGCATTATGTGGAAAACTAGAATGGAGGGTTGAATAGTTTTACCGATTAAAACTTGGTTTTAAACTATTCAGATCGACTAATGTCAATCTATTTAAACGTGTGTGTTGGATGTCGATAGATGAGCATATAAATAAATAAAACTAAGATAAAGAGTAAGACGTACAAAACCATAACGCGAGTATTTATAGTGGTTCGGCTACAAGGACACCTTCCTTGACCTACTCCACTCCCCGAGTCACCTACTCGAGAGTTCGTAATCACTACACAATACAAACTCCATGTGGCAGAGAAGCCTTCACAACGTCGCCTACTCTTTATCCGGTACAAGGCTAGACACCGGGTTCTTCCACGACGTAGAACCAAACCTATCACAACGTCGCCTACACTTTATCTGGTACAAGGCTAGATACCGAGTTCCATTACAAAGGAGGAACTACTACCCAACACTACACAACAACTAACCCAAAGGAGATCCACTCCTTATGACAACATCAACAAGGATATCAATATCCTTTGACCCAATACTAATCTATCTTGTACATCGACACACCATATCAAATGTACACCCTAGGAACCTTTCACTAATGCCTTTGACTTGACTTCTAGGCACCTTTCACTAATGCCTTCAACACGGACTTTCGGCACCCTTCACTAATGCCTTTGACACGGATCTTTGGCACCTTTCACTAATGCCTTTGATACGACTCTTCGATACCTTTCACTAATGTCTTTGACTTGATCCTTTAGACATCTTTCACCTATGTCTTCGACACAACACTTCTAATGAGAAAGGAAAGAACTATCAACAAGATACCATCAGTAGTCTTGATGATGATGAAGCTTGGCAACCCATGAACTTGAGCTTGCTCGACTTCAAGAGGTGGTAATCTCACCTTTAAGAGGAACCTAGAGAATCACACAAACAAAAAACTACATAAAAGGATCCCTTGGATCTGAGGTTAGAGAGTTTACAACACTAAGAGAAAATGTATGTGAAAAGGGTGAGTTACAATGAAGAAATGGCTCACTATTTATAGACAAAATATGCTACTGTTCCACGGATCCCTTGCTTGAGGGATTCGTCTAGTGTATTCTGAGGGATCCGTGAGACGCTCCTCATTACCCATGGGTTATGGGTCATGGGTCCTAGACTTTGGACCATGGGTATCCAAGTAGATACAATGTATCTAGAAGATGCAATGCATCCAGTCAATGGGTTATGGGTTAGCTCCATGGGTCATGGATAATACCCATTATGACTTATGCATGATGTCATGCAATGGGTCATGGAATATGGATCATGCTCCATGGGTATGGGTCATGGACTTTGGGTTTTACCCAACTACATTCAATGTATTAAGTCAATGGGTTAAATAATTAAACTTCTACCCATTCTATTACCCATTATAATGCATACTAAATATGTATATATCTACCCAATATGTAAATACTAGTTGTTATACATATGCATTACTATAACAAGAAAAACACTATTACTTGTTTAGTGATTTATATGAAAATTTAAGTTTGTTAGTAAACTATTGGCTTAAACCATTTACGTATTTTATTTGTTTTGTTAAAATGATTTTACGTTTGTTATCGACAAAACATTAGAAGATCGTAAAATATAAATAAACATTTTTACGGCTTATTTGTATTAACAATCTCCCCCTTTTTGTTGATGACAAAACATAAGATTATTTTAAGGAAAAAAAACTAAAATTCGTAAAAGTTTGAATTGGAGTTTTTTACTCTCTTCTCCCCCTTTTTGTCGAAACAAAAAGAGCGTCAAAAAGAAACTAACACATTGTTTTAAAAAAACATGTGAACAGAAAGAAAAGATGAAAAATAGAGAGTAAGTGAGAAGAAGTATTCTTGACTTAGCTCCCCCTTGATGAGTCCATCCCTTTGTGAGGGCGTCAAGTAAGTAAAATTACTAAACTAGTGCATCGCAATTATGTTTTCAAATGGTTTCGTCTTTGTGATGAATATGCTCCCCCTTGATTATTGCACCTTTGCAAGGAGGACGTCATGTAATGTAATCCTATGTGAATGATATTGCAAATGATTTTGCAATGTTTTGCTTTGACAAGAAACTCCCCCTAGTTAAGGGTGTCAAAGTCTTCATGTGTATATTGAAAATCTACAAATCAAAAGTTAGAGAGCAAGTATATAGAGCATAATTTCTTGCAAATAAGACTTAAGTTAGTAGTAAACAAGTCTTCTGTTGCACGGATCCCACGGTTCCCTCTTTGTAGGGATCCGTCTAAGCAAAACTGAGGGATCCGTCTGTCTGTAAGCTTAAGACAGTAATGGTGATGTAAAAAGTGATGTTAACATCAAAATTAAATATGTATTAAGGCACCAAACATATTCTCAAGACAATATGGCATATGACATGTAATATCATTCAATAAAAAAATACGAGAGATGATCTACATATCCCTAAAACTAAGAGAATGATTTAAACATGAAATATGATTCCTAAACTATCTAAGTTAAGCTTAAGACTAGGATACCACTTGAATCCTTAAGCTCAAGTTTGTTTAGGTTTGTTGATCTCGTCGAAACATTCGAGGATGTGATAAAACATGAAACGTTGATCTTCACGTACTTCATGTATCAAGCTTTCAACATGTTGACAATGATAACAATCTTTGTCATGGTTCGGAAATTGCGGTGGTAGAAATGGAATGGCTTGAGATGGAAGGTTTGGTTGAGATTCCATAAAAGAAGAAGGAATTCGTGGAGGTATATTTGGAGGTGATTCAACCAAAGGTGGTGGTGGTGGAATATGTGTCGAAGATGGTGGTAGAGAAGTATCTACTTCCATGTGATCAGGTGGTTGACATTGAAGATTCCTCATAATCCAAAAGGGACTATTTGAGGGTGACAGAGAAAATGATATTGGTGCTAGTGTTGATTCGACACTTTAATTTTGTTGTGCTATCCTCTCTATAGAGGAGAATGTTGGCAATGGCGGAGGATGAGAGGGCCTAGAAGGTAATTCCTCTAAATTGTAGAGGTGTGGAGATGAATGGGGAGTGGTAAATGATATGGCTCTAGGCACTAAGGGTGATGGTTTAGTAGAAATAGGGGTGTTTGGTTTAGGAGGTATGGTGGTATTTGGCATTGGACTTTTTGTGGGAACAATCCTTTTGGGGATTGGTTTGATTGGTGGAGGAGAAATCCTAGCATTTGTGGATTTAACGGGAGATGATTCGGTTGAAGAAATTTCGTGCACAATACGAGCAAGTTTCTTGGGTGGTCCTTTGGTGGATGAGTTCCCACTAGGAGCTTTCCTCATGATGAGATGACAAAAGATTAGTGAGATATAGGCTTCTAGTTGCTGAGATTTAAGTTGTAGATGGTGACTAAGAATTCCTAACAAGATGGTTTATAAAGAGAAGGATTTGGCAAGTGCATTTAGGACTTAAGCCACTAAGATCCTTTGAAATGTGATGATTTGCATGCACAAGAGTCAACTTTAGAGTTGCACTGATCAAGGAGGTTAATTAAGACAAGATGGAGTGTTCAAGTTAGCAATGGGAGCTTGAAATGATTGTTTTAGCTAGAATTAGATGAAACTATCAGCCGGTTCCCACGGTTCCCTCCAATGAGGGATCCGTCTAGGCTAATCCTAGGGATCTGGCTCTCAGTAGCCAAGAAAAGAGGAAATTGATTTTTTGTAAGGTCTAATACCTATACATTTTGAGTGTTTCAGTCTTCCTAAGTGTCTTAAATGAAAGAGGACTTAAATGATCAAGGGCAATGAGTGATGGTAGCTAATGATTGCCTTTTATGGAAGAAAATGGGACTTTATGAGTACCAATGAATGATCAAAGATGACACTAGGAAATTTGAGAGTGTCAAGTGGTGCTAAATGATCCTAGAGATCAGATGGTAACTTAAAATAATTTTGGAAAATTCCTTAAACATTTTAAGAAATGAAAACTAGTTTTTGACCCATTTTGGGGTAAGGATGACTAAAATCAATTTGCTAAAATTGAGAGAATTATAAGAATAGATGTGTTAACATGTGAGAAATGATGTATGAGTATTGGAGCGGAAGAATGATTAGCTTTGGTGAGATGATAAATTAAAAGGCACCTTGAGTGTGATCTTAAATGAGCTATGAGTGAGTGTGATGCCTACAGAGTTTGAGGAAGACTTAAGTGGTCCTAAGGTAATATGTTTAGCTAGTGTGAAGTGGTTTAGTGGGCTGGTTTGATGTGTGGAGGTCTGTAACTGCATTTCTGTTTGCCCGGATCCCACGGTTCCCTAAGTGGAGGGATCCATCTAGTACAAAGTGAGGAATCCGTCTCCTGCTAAACAGTACCTTCACAGAAGGTATGCAAAATTTGCACAAGGTATCGTATTTCAAAGCCAGTGTTTTCTAAGGAATTTGAACAACTATATAAGTGAGACATCAAACGTTAAATATTTTATTTCATGAGAATGATCACATTATAATGATAAAAGATGTAATCTAAGGATTGAACCTATTAGGAAAGGAAACTAAGTTTCTTGAGCGTTTTCGCTAGATGGATCATCAAATGGATGATGAGTATTTTCCGATTCAGGGATGAATAAAGACTCGATGTAAGATGTGTTTAGAGGTTCCATCATCTTATTCACAAGTACGTACAACGGACTTTGAAATTGAGGATGGAAGTACATGATATGATGATAAAGGCGTGTCAGGAACATTCCATAAGGGATTAGTTTGTTCTTGTTGCCTTGAAGGTTTACAATTCGTCTTGCGAAGAAGTAGACGAGATTGTATGGTTGTTGGGTTAGCAAACAATACATTATGTGAGCACAACAAGAGGGAAGGATTTCTCGATTTCCCCTAAGACTCCAAACATTTTCACGTAGAATGACTACGAGAGGTTTAAGATCATCTCGGATATCACGTGTATAGATTATGTTTGGATCAGAGTAATAGGGTCGAGGTTTGCATAACATGCAAGTTAATTCTTGAGGGGAAGGTATGTGTGAACAATATGGACTATTTTCTTCACGATGGTTGAAGAGAGAATCAAGAGACCAATCTTCAGTGAAGGCACATTGTCCATGATTTGGAATTCGGAGAATGTGAGCAAATTACCCAAGGGTTAAGACAAACTTTTGGTTTTTTATCCAAAACCAAAGTGATAGAGATCGATCCTCATTACGAACGAGTTCAACTTGATGGAAGAATTCCAATACAAACCGTGGACAGATTTTCTCGTTAATTCCGAGAAGGCCTTCTAGTCCTATGGTTAGGAAAGAGGTATTGATACCTTCTTCATATAGTAGAGGTGTGTCAACAATACGTCCTTCATGGAAGTGACAAGTTTCGAGATTATTGAACCCACGGACATGATTGCCAGGTGTGTTTGGCTCAAGGGAGATATTAGGAATGTAGACATGAGTAAGTTGAAAGTCGAATTCATACTCATGAGTCATGACGAGACCTACGGAAGTGAAAAGTTAATATGAGGAGATGCATCAAAGGAGAAAA
The DNA here is from genome assembly GCA_019973895.1 of Chrysanthemum seticuspe. Classification (NCBI taxonomy): domain Eukaryota; kingdom Viridiplantae; phylum Streptophyta; class Magnoliopsida; order Asterales; family Asteraceae; genus Chrysanthemum; species Chrysanthemum seticuspe. Next base: position 189,506,071 of record BPTQ01000006.1, on the reverse strand, counting down.
AAATGATCTCCTAAGGTTTTTACTTGATTTCTATTAACAATGACAATTAACCTACTTAGTACTTAACATTCTAGTGGGATAATTCCTTTCATGGTAGATTTTTATGAAGTGGTTTTTATGTTGAATGAGATTTTGTTTCCCAGTTCCACGGTTCTCACAGTTCCCTTCCAAGAGGGATCTGGCTAGTTAAACTTTAGGGATCCGTGGATCTGCAGTGACAGAAAAATGGTCTTGACATAAAATAGATTTTTGCAACTTTTTAAGTTTATAAAAAGGAGGTGTGTTCTAGCCAATATTTACTAGTTAAGCATGCATTTTAGGTTTCGAAAGTATGTTAAGGTGAAAGATACGAATGAGAAGAAAATGAAAAACACATAATAAAAAAAACAAATGAGAAAAACTAAGACATTAGTAATATTTCATTTCAACGCTATGAGCGATACAAAGAATTGGATATATGATACAAATGTGGATTAACAACACAAAGTACATGTCTCCATGAGAAAACTTGATCATGGGATACACGAGAGCAATGAGTGTTAAGACGATGATCACGAAGGCGATATAAACCATGATGATGAACTTCTTCCTTGGTTTTGATTTGAGATGAGATGAGATGAGAGGGAAGATGAAGTTTGAATGAGAGGTAATTTTTGAAGATTTGAAAAATGAGGGTTTGGTGGAGTTGACGAGCGGGGGGAGATTTTATGGGGAAGGAGAAATTTTTGAGATTTGTGTTTTGTTTTATTATTAGAAAGATTTGATTTTTAGATTAAGTAAAATAAAAGCACATGTTTATAAACCTAGACTATAGACGGAAGAGTAACACGTATGCATGAGTATGTGAAAAAATACATGAGTATGTGAAACAATACATGAGTATGTGAAAAAATAATCATATAAGTCCCTATGCAAGCATACTTATTCTTAAGCTAATGTTATTTAGAAATAAGTAGCAAGTCATACCTCTAATGTAATTATGAGTGTATTTTTCTTTTGACAAGAAAAATGTCAATAGACAACTCTGGTTCCTTCGTGATCTAGATGGTAATTAAGATACCTTCTTAGGAAAGGTAATCTTGTTACCAAGGAATTCCTATGGCTTGATAAAAATGAACTTTAACTAAGCAAAATGACAATAAAGGTTAGTGCAATTTAGTAAGATAAAATAAGAAATAAAAAATATAATGTTGTCATCTAATCAACATCCTACCAAAGTATTTTTAAGATATGGTGTTTATTTTTGTAAAAGACCTTCTTTGTAGGTTTCAATTATACACGGATCGTGTCAAGCTTTTAAGGTACAATATACTTTAAAAACTTGGTAACGAAGCTTTGGTACCAATTATGGAAAACTAGAAGGGGGTTGAATAGTTTTACCGATTAAAACTTGGTTTTAAACTATTTAGATCGACTTATGTCAATCTATTTAAACATGTGTGTTGGATGTTAATAGATGAGCATACAAATAAATAAAACTAAGATAAAGAGTAAGAAGCACAAAACCACAACGCGAGTTTTTATAGTGGTTCGGCTACAAGGACACCTTCCTTGCCCTACTCCACTCTCCGAGTCACCTACTCGAGAGTTCGTAATCACTACACAACACATACTCCTTGTGGCAGAGAAGCCTTCACAACGTCACCTACTCTTTATCCGGTACAAGGCTAGACACCGGGTTCTTCCACGAGGTAGAACCAAACCTATCACAACGTCGCCTACACTTTATCCGGTACAAGGCTAGATACCGAGTTCCATTATAAAGGAGGAACTACTACCCAACACTACACAACAACTAACCCAAAGGAGATCCACTCCTTATGACAACATCAACAAGGATATCAATATCCTTTGACCCAATACTAATCTATCTTGTACATCAACACACCATATCGAATGTACACCCTAGGAACCTTTCACTAATGCCTTTGACTTGACTTCTAGGAACCTTTCACTAATGCCTTCAACACGTACTTTCGGCACCCTTCACTAATGCCTTTGACACGGATCTTTGGCACCTTTCACTAATGCCTTTGATACGACTCTTCGACACCTTTCACTAATGTCTTTGACTTGATCCTTTAGACATCTTTCACCTATGTCTTCGACACAACACTATTTATAGACAAAATGTGTGAAAAAGGTGAGTTACAATGAAGAAATGACTTACTATTTATAAACAACATATGCTACTGTTCCACGGATCCCACGGATCCCTTGCTTGAGGGATCCGTCTAGTGTATTCTGATGGATCCGTGAGATGCTTCTCATTACCCATGGGTTATGGGTCATGGGTCATGGGTTATGGGTCATGGGTCCTAGACTTTGGACCATGAGTATCCAAGTAGATACAATATATTTAGAAGATGCAATGCATCTAGTCAATGGGTTATGGGTTAGCTCCATGGGTCATGGATAATACCCATTATGACTTATGCATGATGTCATGCAATGGGTCATGGAATATGGATCATGCTCCATGGGTATGGGTCATGGACTTTGGGTTTTACCCAACTACATTCAATGTATTAAGTCAATGGGTTAAATACTTAAACTTCTACCCATTCTATTACCCATTATAATACATACTAAGTATGTATATATCTACCCAATATGTAAATACTAGTTGTTATACATATGCATTACTATAACAAGAAAAACACTATTACTTATTTAGTGATTTATATGAAAATGTAAGTGTGTTAGTAAACTATTGGCTCAAACCATTTACGTATTTTATTTGTTTCGTTAACATGATTTTTTACGTTTGTTATTGACAAAACATTAGAAGATCGTAAAATATAAATAAACGTTTTTACGGCTTATTTTTATTAACACATTAGGTATTCATAAACAGGATAATATCAATGTAACAATCATAAAATGGCTAACACCAAAGGGTGTTAGCCTATAATCTCAATAGCAAATACGAAAGTAAAAACGAACGATTTGCAAACAAATGACATAATGAAATTGATTAATAAACCGATCGGATATACTTCGTGTGATGGTACGGGACCTACCTCTCTTGATTTCTTTACTTTGGAACTGATTTCTTAAAGATATACAGCTGATCTTCACGTCTGTGTTGGTGGAAGGGTGTTTAAAACCTAAGCTAGGGATCAGTATTTATAGTTATCATCTGACATCCCGATACGGCATCTCGAGGTCCGATACAACATATTCTAGATATATTGAGTGGGAATAAGAAAGAATATTCTAGCATATTCATTTGACATCTTAAAATAAGGTGTATTGATGAAGTCCGATACATCTTATTCCTTCTAAATCTTGATACGTTGGACTGTGGATAAGATCTTCAATATGACGTATGGCAAAAATTTCATACACCATACTCCTTCTTCAATTGACTTGGGCTTTGACTGCAAGAGCTTGGCTTATTCCATGAGTTTAATACGCCGTATTCTTTTTATCTTCAATACTTAATGATTTCTTCCAAGTGTTTTGATAGGACGTATCTTTAAAGATGGAAACGATGTATTCTATTGCCAGGACAATTCAGTTTCTTCATTAATGCTCCAAGTTCCATTGTTTTTCGTGTCTTTTCCAATATTGCTCCATAATTACTGAAAATCATAAACTTAAGCAATTAAATATCAATTCAGATATAAGAAGATAATAAATGACCAATCTATATGGGATAAATGATATATAAATGTAGTACTTATTTGATGCTATCAGTGGCTTACTATCCCAATGACCTGAGGTATTAGGTCATTTAAATTTGTTTCTCATTGAGTTTTGGCTTAGTTTCCAGTTACTACGTAACAGTGTAATGATGTATGCTAATGCTGGATCCAGTGGGAGGTAAGGAAAAGTGATCTATTGATCAAGATGGCAATTTACAACTCCAAATTGAAACAGACTGAAGAAGGATAATTTTCCTCGACCTGTTGTGTGAAAATATTTGTAGAAGCACGCGCATGGTACAAAGTTTTTTGGATACTGTGGGAGACAAATCAATTCATGGTAACAAGAAAGGACTAAAGTAGTTCGAGATTAACATATCTATATCGCAAAGTGTGAAGGGATATAGTCATATACCCGAACTCATCAATGGGTGCTGTTGGAGTTTATTAAAATCACTACCTGAGTATAGAATCGGTTTAAGTGAGCTAGGTACTTCAATATTTTGCTAGTAACCTCTTGGTACAATGAAAATGGTTCTCATGTTGTGTTAGGTCACCATAAGTTAACACAAGTATGTAGATGATAGAAATGAGATGAAGATAGAAGGTTGAACACAAAATCACATGATATAATAGGAAAGGTTATGCGTAGGATTAGATAAAGTGAACAACACCTCTCAAATAAGAGGTAACAAGGTATTTATAAGGGAAGGGAGCTAGGGCAATACATCTAGTCTGGCCTTTTTGGCCTTTGCATAGGCTTATGGGCTTTCTACGTAAGCCTAGCCTTAGTAACTAACATAAAAGCCATATAAATGCAACCCATTACATAGAAATGAATAACCCTTAATAATATTGTTTAGGAGTGTTTCCAACAATCTCCCACTAAGTGATAGTTATAATGTAATAGCGGTTGCTCGACGTCTTCAGGCACTCTTCTTTCTTGTGAGTAGAGATGAATAACACTTAATAATACTGTTTAGGAGTGTTTCCAACAATCTCCCCCTAAGTGATAGTTATAATGTAATAGCGGTTGCTCGACGTCTTCAAGCACTCTTCTTTCTTGTGAGTAGAGATGCTTATGATTCCAACAATCTCCCTTTGTTTGGGATCTTGTTTCTTTTGAAGTGTTCAGCTTTGAAATCGTTGTAATATTTTTTCTTTGTTCTTTGTTCTGGTGTAGATGTGGTGATTGTATGTTGTTATCTGCCATTGGTCAGCTTCGTCGTTCAGGTGTCTCCACGTCTTTCTCCAACATGCTCATACGTCTTTTAACTTTGGATTTCAGATGTGAAGTTGTTCTCGATTCTTTAAACTTTGTAGATTCTTTGGCTTTGATGAAGAATCATTTTGACTTTTGAGTTGCCTTTTGAGAGAACTTCATTTGTGTTGTTGATGGTATGAGCATGTGGAGAATCAACATGATCATTTCTCCCAGGAACTTTGGATCTCCAATCCAGCATGTAAACAGTTAGCGATAAAGTTCCCGATGTAAGAGTTCTGATATTTTGTACAGGCATATCCCAATTCGCTGGCGCGGTTTTAGACAAATCTTAAATCGGATGGTCATTAGGATGTCCCCGTACTCAACATCGTTACTCTGTCGTTGTGCGTCGCTGGAGTATACCGAAGTATCACTCCACAACTGTAGACCGTTTGAGACCACCGCGAACACTAAGCGTAACCCACAAGGAGTTACCGAAGTGACCTGCTGTCAGGGCTGTTTGATGTTGACCCTGGTAGGAGTTTCCATTCAATCACCGAGGATCACAATTGTGAATCCCCTCATAATTGTTCTCGGTAGATTGCTTGGATCTGCAAAGGACTCTATAATGTTTCACTTGCGTTCTTATTTTTTGAACGACAAGTGATGAAATGTCAAGTGTTCCTAAGAGATCTTTTGATGAATCTCATGGCTCTAGACTCAATAGTGCGTTTTTTGGTTTTCCTAAGCGGAGACTAGGGAGAGGGTCTCCTTCTTCAATACCAGCAATCTATAAGAGAGAGCCGATAGATTACATAGAGTTCCCAGTGAGAATGAAACAAGCTTCTGTTGAGAGAAACTTGAGTGGCTAAGAAGGTTTAGTGCAGTGCGTCACTGGGTCCATGATGACTTTGTCTTCAATACCAGTGTCATCTTATGACAACCAGTAGCATATGAATTGAACCCGGTGTCTGCCCTAAGTTGAATAATTTGGAGGGCTATTTCTTTTCACCCTTTTCTTTACTTTTCTTTTTAATTCTTCAACTCCTTCTTTCTCCGATTCTCATTTTCTTCTTTTACAATCATACCTAAGGACTTCTAGATACTAACTATTGGTGGTGTCCTTGGGTAGATCCCTCCGGCTCTGGCGGATCATAGGACGTTTATTCCTAAACTTAGTCACCTTATAACTCCATGACTATCCTATGTTGCCATAAAACCATTTTCATGAAAATCTCTCAAAGTGTTTATGAATGAAAACATGTTTGTAACACTTCGAGAGTTTTGTATTTTCAGAAATACTCCCCCTCCACATGTGCTTATGATTTTTGACTGAAATCTGCACAGTGAGAGTAGAGCGCGCACTTTTGAATTGATCGACTTGAGATAGATAATTCCCCGCGAGAAACGGTTAGATTACTGACTAGGTCAGCTTGAAGTTGTAAATACTCCTTGGTGAGGTGGTTAGACCCGTCAAGGTTCATGTCTACCAAGAGTTTCTCGGATGGTACATTATACTAAGACTAGTCATTTGCAAGATACGTTTACATCACTAGCGAACTAGTTTGAAATTATTACCTGTCCCGAAAAAGTCTTTTCGATTTACGACATTTTAGAGCTTGTCAATTCAATGGTTAAGTCTATGCACACTTAGATTAAATCACAATCCAACATATTTGTATCACAAATTTTTTTTCTCCCCCTAAAAAATGGCATATTAATGTTATTTTTGATGAAATTTTGATATCGAATATGACCATTTCGAGTTTTGCGGGAAGATTTCCACAAAGAACGTTGTTTGAACAAAGATATTTGTAAATACTCCCCCTCAACAAGTGATATTAACTTTTAAGGTTTTGAAAACACGGGAGAGAGTACTTGTTCTTTTGAGCAAAATTTTGAAAATGTTGAAAGTTTGATAAATTTTACTCAAAAGTAAGAAGCTTTCGCTCCTTTTATAAGGATTATGGCACTGATGCGTACCACAGGGTCCTTTCATTACAAGATCGGGTTGTACACTGCTATATATGTACAAACCATAATGAATAAATAAATCAATTATCAAAATTCAATCAATAGTGTTTGAAAGAGTACCCAATGATTACACACGACCCGGGACTTTATCTTCACGTTGAAACGTCAAGATAGAGAAACTTTGTCGTCCTCCCACATAGCTCTCCAACCTTCTCATCTGATCTCGATGGAACAACCTTTCATCTAGCCTTGTTATGAACCTGCGAGCTTCCTTTCGTTCTTCCGAATTCCATCTCTTCTTCGAACCAATACCTTCTTGAATATCCTTCAACCGATAAGCTAACCCATCACGAACCATTTTCAATGTATGATCACAGAATTTGTGGATTTCGTCGAATGCCATGAAGCAAGTATGATGATGCTCACTGCGGTAGACGACCCTAAACTTCGGTTTGTGCATGATAGTGTACTGAGGCAGTTGATTACGGTTGGGAAATTGTAGCAATGGTTTTGTAAGATTTATCTGCTTTTGGTATGATTCGACCGCAAGTTGTAGATCTTCAACACGTTCTTGAATGACTTTGTTGCCAATGAAGATCAGCAGGGCGGTGATAAACTGAAGTTGAATCTCTATTGAGAATTGTCTCATCCTTCCTTGTATCGTTGCGAGGTACATATCTTCGATGTCGTTGAGTGACAATCTCGAGAAATCGGCCTCAGTGAAATCATATTTTTGTTCATCTTGTCGCTTGACCTTGATCTTGGATAAGAATGAATAACCCCACTTTGTCACCAGTGTAACCTTCATTACAGCAACGATTTTCTTATCATTGTTTACCTCCTTGTTTGACCTTTGAACTTAACAACTTATGTAGTACAATCTTCTCCTTAGTGGCCAATGATGAATGCCATATTTAGCATCGAGGTCATAGTCCACCACCTTGTCAACGTACAATTTGGTGTCGTCTTCTTCAATGGCAATATTATCAGAGAAAATGGCAGCTGGAATGTTGAAGGTAAGAGAAGTAGCATACTTCTTGCTGACGCTACTACCGTGTTGAAGAAATACTATATCGTTATTGAAGAAGAAACGGTATGGAATCTTTGGTTGCTCGGGCCGGCCAATTGTTGGTTGAGGTTTTGTCCAGTCAGTGTAGTAGGGAGTGTTATCCTTTCTTGTAACATTAATGTTCGATTTGGGATTTAGCCAGTCGCGGGCAATGTTGTCCAAATGGTATTCAACCTCAACTGCGCTGCCGGCTCTGTCTTTCAAGAAGTTGAATGCATCGTTCTTTATCTTTTTCACTTTGAATTCGTCTTGGATAATCTTCACCTGCTCCATTGTCCGACCGTCTACCGGTTCATGTCCTTCAGGCAATCTAGGCGTAGCATCAACCAACTTGCTAAACCAGTCATACTCCTCGGTTTCGTCTTCGTCCAAACATGAGACGACATAAATTTGTTTCTTCTTCTTGGGTCTGGAGGATGATTCCGGTTGCGGTGATGGTTGTAGTTGGGGCTCAGGAATGTCTTCATCTTCACCACCGGTATAGGTAAAGTGATCACCGATTTTCTATAGTGGTGGTGGAGAATCTGCATCCCTAAGTTTGTCTGATGAAGGAGGTTGTTGAGAAGCTTGTCTTGTAGGTGTGGTGGTGGTCTTAAGGGGTGGTGGTGGAATGGATGATGATGACCCGCCAGTTTTCTTTTGACATTTAGCATTCGGGTCTTGATCCTTGTCATCATCATGTCTTGGTCGCTTGTCCTGACCAGCAGCTTCCTTTCACGTTGTCTTTAGTTGATGTGCAAGAAGTACCTCATACAGCTTCGATTCATCTGTGTGAAAGTAGGAGCTCGAGGAGACATCTGTAGTACCAACTGTGAGATCAAATCAGCTTCGGCGACATTTGGAGGCTGGACTGGTCGGGTTTGCATGACCACCGGTGTTGTAGTAATCATTTGCCTAACCAGTGTTTTGAGCGTTGGATAGAGTTGACCCTTGAACATCTCTTTGGTCACCCCAGGGATAGTTTGGAGAAGAAAGTGGTGAGTGTAGTTCCTGATCTGCTCATCCATTTCTCCTTGAACATCTCTATTAAAAAATGCCTTGATTTGTTCTCTTTCTCCCTCAAACTTTTCCATTTCTTTAGAAAGCTCAATGACCTTGTCATCCAGCATGTTCAATCTTTGTTCCTGAAGACTTTTTTTGCGTTTTCTAGATTGAAGCAATACTTTCTGGATTTTGGCTTTGGTGCGAGATGCCCAGGTATCGGCCTTCTTCTTGACTGATTTTGATGAATATTTGGTTCTTGTTTCTTTGGATGGTGGTGGTGATGAGTGAGATGATGATTCGGCTTTGGAGGTGGGTATTTCTGAAGATTGTTGAGGATTATGGTCAGGGTTGTCTAAGATGTAGTCATCAGTTTCCCTTCGAATGCGTTCCTCTTCAACCTTCTTAGTAAGATCTTCTTTAGCCTTCTTAGCAAGTTCTTCTTCTGCCCTTTGCTTTTCAGCTTCCTCAAGATCTTTATCTATGATTCGCTCATCATTCTCTTGTTCATCATCTCCAAAATCGAGTAACTCTTCATCCTCTTGCTGCTTTTCCTCTGTAGATTCCTTGGTGGTGGCATCGGTCTCTTTACCGGGTTGATTAACTGGATCAAGAACAGATGTAGCAAGAACACCACCGCTTGAACCTCCAGGGCCTTTAGTTTGTTGAAGTTTGAACTCTTCAGCAGCTTTCTCCATCCTTAGTTGCTTTAGAGTTTTCTGGAACTGTTTCTCTTCATCCATAGGATCATACTCAAAATCGGAATCTTCTTCTTCTTCCTCTACAGGCTTCTTCCCTTTGTCAGATGAAGGACTAGCAGGTTTATCCTCTTTCTTCTGATCAGTAGGTACTTCAGAGTAGATAGTCAGATCATCCGACTCAGTTTCAGAATCGTCATCTTGTTTAATTGGTTCTGGTTCTGCTTTGGGATGAACGATTTTGGCTGGACTTTCCTCTTTAGGCTTGGATGTCTTTTCTTGTACTTATTCGTGCTTCCAGTGCTTCCCGCTCTCCTTGCCCTTGTAGTAGCCACTGGAGTTGTCTTTCATCCATGAACCCAACTTTTCCCGCACGCATTGCTTCCTTGTAACGAAGGTATGACAGAAGAACCTTGATTTCATCACTAATCAATTCCGCACCTTATTTACGGGTTGAGGAGTCTTTGAACCTAACAGAATTCAAGGTAGGCTCATACAACATGGAGTGTGTGTCGGGGTCATTAATTCTCAGTGGGATATCCTGGTGCTTCCCGAGAAGATTGTGGATCAGCAACTTGGTGTATCTAATGAAGGGAATCTTGGTACCAGGCTTCCTGTAATGTTGCATCATGTCTTCCCAGATTAAGCTCGCATAATCAATGTGGTTCATGTGAACCATTCCCTAGAAAGTTTGAAGATGCATAAGCTTTGGGTGTTCATGACCACTATTTCTGCCTGAGACTGATTTGGCGATCATGATGTAGATGGTCCTCCAGTGTTGTGGGATGTTTTTGAGATCGACACTAGAGTGCTTAGAGATGATACCAGAAGCTTCGTCATATCCAATGTTAACCATGAAATCCAATACCTCCTCTTCACTAGGAATCGGAGCATATTCAGTAGAGTGAATGACCGGAAGAAGAAGAAGGATGACACGAAGATCCACCACAGTGACCGTGACTTCCTTAGTGCCAATGGTCACTTTAACTGCATCTTGACCGTTAATTTTGTCAATAGTATGCCAGAACTAATGGATGTAGATTTCGGGTACTGTAGCAGAGTTGGTAAGCATGAGGTGGAAAGGAGGATTCTTGAAGATGTCAACAGCAACTCGGCATGACGATTTTGAGCATGTGAAGTTGTTGAAGTCGACACGGAGATTGTTCTTTCCAATGGTTTTTTTGTAATCCGCAGGGAAGATATCATCCATAATGAGCTCATTTGGGGCATTGAGATTCTCTTTATTGACAGCCATTTCGTGAACTGAAAGGTATTGAGACAAAAGAACCAACATATTGAAACACATTCTGTTAGTTTTAGTTTGATTTTATTGTCTAATTACTTGATTAAAATTATTATGTTTATGAATATTACGAGTCCAAAGTCACTTTAAGTCCAATTGTTTGAAGTTGATGTGATAAGTTACGTGAGTATGTTAATATTGAAGTTTTAGTGTCCAAATTCCACTTAAACACACAACATTTTAACCTTTTAGAGCTTATTGGTAACTTTTGGTTTTGTGACTTAAGTGTAACAAGTTACAAGTTAGGTTACGCGTAACATATCAAAGCAAAGTGAAAAGTTGGCTTAAGCGTAAACATATGAGTATGTGCGTAAAAAATGTGCTTTAGGCGTAGGCGTAAGCTTAAGCGTAAGGGCAAACCTTAGGCGTAAGAAATTCTTACGCGTAAAGCTAGACCAAAGGCTTAACTGCTTACGCGTAAGCTTTTAGCAGAATGTTACGTATAAGTTTTACTTGTAAGAGCAAATCTTAGGCGTAAACATCCAAGTTTACGCATATCCTTCCAGGATACGTGTACTCCCACTGTAGATCCCTTATGAGTAAGATTTACGCGTAAGATTACTCTTATGCGTAACCTTTACGCATAAAGGTTTTCTATATGCGTAAGTCATGTACAACTTAAGTCTGATTTTTACGTGTAAGAAACCTGAAACACATAAACATGAAATCTTGGTTACAAAGAAATCCTAACACTGTCAGTTACACAAAATAGGGACAAAGTCAGATCATATAAGCACAAAACAGCTTAGGCGTAAAAGGGCTTAAACCCTAAACCCTAAACCCTAGGTTCTACGCTTAACAGATTCAACCATGTAATTCAATGAAGAAGAGTTTTTGCACAATCCTATATGACTAAGAAGTAGTTTACAACAAGTTTTAACACAAAACACCCACATAATCAAAAGATTCATGGGTAACGACCTAATGAACCCTAATACTTGAATTTTCACGTTAGGATGTTTCTGGGTGGAATTAAAGGCCTATTTCATGTAATTAACCATGTTCTAAAACTAACTTAAGCATCTAATTGCACAAAAACACACAAATACGAAAAGCCCTAAATTCGTTCATAAATCCTAATTTTCAAAAATTATCAATTCGTGTTTCTGGGTTAAAACTTATGATTGAAATAGCTTCACAATACATTTAGAAAGATTTTGAGACTATCCATTACATCATAAACACACTTAGGCATAATCCCTATTCTTACGCATACGCGTAGACTCAAAATCAAGGGTTTTGAAAGATTTAACTGTTAGATTTCAAAGATTTTCAAAACCAATGTTTTAAAACATGATAAAAACGTTTAACACTTACAGATTTTTATTTCGAAGAACGGATTTGAAGAATGAATGTTAGCCGTAGGATCTTGGAGGTTTTTGAAATAAATGCTAGTAGGTGTAGCATTGAATGAGTTAGGTTAGGACTTTTGTTAGAAATTATTTTTAAAAGTTGACAAGTTTAGTCCTTCAACCTCAAACATTTCCAACTAAGACCCATTAACATCCATTTTGGTTAGACAAAAACCATTTTAGGCAAGAAACTTAATGATACTCCCCCTCGACTTTTGAAATAGTGAAATTTGTAAACCTTTGAGTCCGAGGAAAGTATTTGACAAGATACATATCCACCATTTTGAAGAAACAACGTATTTTTGGTAACATGCAAGTACAAGGTTTTATGAAACTGAAAAATATTTACTTTCTCCCCCTCAACACATGTTCGGGAAAAAAATTAAGAAATGTTTGATAGAACACAGTGTTGATGAAAGTTTTGTACTTGCGATGTTTGGTTTTTAGATAGAAGAATATTTTTGGATTTTATCAGATTTTATATTTTTGTATTTTGTTTTTAAAAAATATTTACAAAAGATGTTTTGGTGTTTGACTTTTAAGAATGTGTTACAAATTCGTCCAGTTCTTCTAGAGTCAAACACCTCATACCAATACGGTGAATCAAATCAGTAAATCTTGCGGGAGGAAAGGCTTTAGTGATCCATGTTAGGTCACCATATATGTAACACAAGCATCAATATGAATAAGTAGAGAAGAAGAGGAGGCGGATGAACACAAACACACACACACGTTATGCGTAGGAAACGATTATGCTTAGGTGAAATATGAAAGTGAACAACCAACCTTCAATAGAAGGTTTACAAGACTATTTATAGGAGGGAACTAGGGCAACATTCCAAGTTCCCATCCTTTTCCTTATTGGGCTTGGCCTAGGCTTATGGGCCTTCTACATAAGCCTAAGCTTAATAACAAACATAAAGGCCATATTAAGCTAACTATTACATATGAATCACTAACACTTGAATTAAGGTTTATGAGTGATTCCAACAATCTCCCCCTAAGTGTTGGTGATGAATGAGTGATAACGATTTAGGTGTTGATGTAATAGTAGCTTTGAAGTCTTCTGACATTCTTCTTTATTGTGAGAAGAAGTGTCTTGATTCGAACAATCTCCCCAGTGTAGAGAAATTGTTCTTTGATCTTTGTTCTTTGTGATGGTAGTGATAGTATGTTGTTGTTGTCTGCATCAGGTCAGCTTCGTTGCTCCAGTGTCTCCACGTCATTCTTCAACATGCTCACACGCTCTTTAACGTTGGATTACAGTACTGATGAAGTTCTCTTAGTCTTTAACTTTGTAGATTCTTTGACTTGAAGAAGAATCATTTAGACTTTTGTGTTGCCTTTTGATAGAACTTCCATTAGTGATGTTGTTGATATGATCATGTGAAGAATCTGCACGATCACTCCGCTCCAGAGCTTCCATAAGAGGAGAACATACACATGGTTAGTAATAAGCGGATTCCGGCACTTACAAGTTTGAATTTCGAGGGTGTTAACAACATAGTGTGAAAACACATCTCTAATTCTCACAAAGGCCGTTCCTGAACTGGAGTCCCACAAGTGAGATAACACGATGTACCGAAGTACACCTACAGTTCAGATGAGTCGCTGAGGTACACCGAAGCATCACCTCACGACTGTAGACCGTTTGAGACACACTAAGCGTAATCCATGGGGAGTTACCGAAGTGACCTGCTGTCAGGGCTGTTAGATGTTGACCCTGGCAGGAGTTTCCATTCAATCACTGAGGATCACAATAGTGAACCTCTCATAAATGTTCTCGACAGATTGCTAGGATCTGTGTAGGACTCGATAACGTACCACTATTGTTCTTATTGTTGAACAACAAGTGATGAAATGTCAAGTGTACCTAAGAGATCTTTTGATGAATCTCGTGTCTCTAGACTCAATAGTGCACTTTGGTTTTCCTGAGCGGAGACAAGGGAGAGGGTCTCCTTCTTCAATACCAGCAATCTCTAAGAGAAAGCTGATAGTTTATGTATGGTTCCCTGTGAGAATGAAACAAGCTTCTGTTGGGAGAAGCTTGAGTGGCTAAGAAGGTTTAGTGCATGCGTCACTGGGTCCATGACGACTTTTAATCTTCAATACCGGTGTCACTAAGTGACAACCAGTAGCATATGAATTGAACCCGGTGTCTTCCCTAAGTTGAATAATCTGGAGGGCTATTTCTTTTCACCCTTTTCTTTGCTTTTCTTTTTAATTCTTCAACTCCTTCTTTCTCCGATTCTCAATTTCTCCTTTTTATAATCATACCTAAGGACTTCTAAGTACTAACTATTTGTGATGTCCTTGGGTAGATCCCTCCGGCTCTGGCGGATCATAGGACGGTTATTCCTAACCTTAATCACCTTATAACTCCATTGCCACAAAACCATTTTCATGAAAATCTCTCGAAGTATTTGTAAATGAAAAACCTGTTTGAACACTTCAAGAGTTTTGGATTTTCAGAAATACTCCCCCTCTACATGTGCTTAAGAGTTTTGATAGAAATCTGCACAGTGAGGAAAGAGTTCGCACTTTTGAATTGATCAACTCAAGATAGACAATCCCCCGCGAGACACGGTTACGTTGCATAGTTAAAGAGTTACATTGTCAGCTTTTAGGTGACAACTAGCTCTAATAACTACCTTGAAGGTGTGGACAATCCTCGAGAGGTTGTCAAACCCGACAAAGTTCATGTCTATCAGGAGCTTCTCGAATGGGTACAATTTACTTGGATAAGTCTTGGAAGACAAATCTTTTCAATGTATGACTGTTCAGATCCCGTCAATTCATGGGTTGAAGTCTTTACACACGATGATTCAAATATCAAAACACAACATATTTTTTATCACATAATTTTCTCCCCCTAAAAAATGGCATATAAATATGTTATTTTTGAAGAAATGTTGAGAATAAATATGACCATTTTGAGTTTTTGTGGGAAGATTACTACAAAGAACAATTTGTGAACAAAGTTTTTAATCAAATACTCCCCCTCAACAAGTGATATAAACGGTTGAGGTTTTGAAAATCATAATGGGAAGTACTTGTTCTTTTGAGCAAAACCTTTGAAAAATTGAAAGGTTTGATAGGTTTTACTCAAAAGTAAGAAGCTTTCGCTCCTTTTATAGGATTGTGGCACTGAAGCATACCACAGGGTCCTTTCATTACAAGAACGGGTTGTACAATGTTATGAGTGCACAAGCCATCGTCAAATAATCATACCAACAAAATCACAATCAAGAATGTTAAGAGAGTACCCAATGATTACACATGACCAGCTACTTTCTGAGGACGTTGGTATGTCTGAATCGGGAAGCTTGGTCTTCCTCCCACATAGCTTTCCAACCGTCGCATCTGATCCTGATGAATCAACCTTTCATCAATCCTAGAGATAAATCGAAGAACATCCTTGCGATCCTTTGAATTCCAACTCTCCGTCTGAATTGTACCCAACTCAATGACCTTCAATCGATAAGCCAATCCATCTCGAACCATCTTTAGGGAGGCGTCATAGAACTTTGTGAATTTCATTGAAAGCCATGAAGCAAGTATAATGATTTTCACTTCGGTAGACGAACCCAAACTTTAGATTATGAACAATTTTGTACTGAGGTTCTTGATTGATTACGTTGAAGTGTAAAAGTGATGCGGTGATATTTGAGTTGTTTATGGTAAAATTCGACCCCGAGGTGGAGATCTTCAACACGCTCTTAGATTAGATGCGTATGAAAATAAGGAATGCAGTAATGTACTTGATCTTAATCTTGGTTGAGGTTTAGGTTGGGGCTCAGGCATGTCATGATTCTCACCACCAGTGTATGTAAAGTGATTACCGGTTTTTTTTCCATTGGTGGTGTGGTTTCTGAAACCCTTGGTTGATCAGATGGTGGTGGCTGTGTAGCTTGTTGTATAGTGGTGAAAACCTGCTTAACCATTTGTCGAATCATTGGATGGAGTTGCCTTCTTAACATATTTTGTTGTTGACTTAGTTGTTTCTTTTGTTGATGGAGGTGATGATTGAGATGATGATTTGGGTTTGGTGGAAGTGTCAAAAAGTGGTTCAGAAGACTGTTGAGGTATGTGTGTTGGACTTTCAACTATGTAGTTGTCTGATTCCTTCTTTAACTTTTCCTCTTCAGCTCTAACAGCTTCTTCAGCCTCTTTTTGCATCATTTCCTCTTTAGTCACCAAATTATCATCATCAGTGACTCTTTCATCCTTATCAGGATCGTAATCTCCTTTGTCATATAATTCCACATCTTCACCATGCTTTTCTTCTTGCGGTTGTTAGTTGTTGTTGTGGTTGCTTCATTTCAACAGTTGTAGTGACAGTGACACCCTGATCCTTACCTGGTTGATTAACCGGATCGGATGGGGTAAGAGTTCATTGCAATGGATCTTCCATAAGTGGAGGACTACTACTTGACCCTCCTGCCCCACCGGGTTGATTAACCAGAAAGGTTGAAGCATGGTATTCCATCCTTTTCTGCTTTAATGTCTTATGAAATTTTATTTCCTCTTCCATTGAATCATACTCATCATCAGGATGACTTTGTGAGCATGAATTTGAATGGATGCTGTAGAAGGATGTCCACAACAATTCTGCAAGATGATTATGAGTATATGAAGTTGTTGAAGATGACACGGAGATTGTTCTTGCCAATTTTTTTGTCGTATCTAGCTGGGAATGTGTTTGCCATCAAGAGCTCTGCTGGGGCATTGATGATTGCTTGATTTGCAGCCATTTTGTGATCTGAAAGACATTAGACAAAAATACAGACATATGGAAACACAATGTGTTTGTTTTAGTCTGATTTATTATCTAATTCCTTGTTTGATGGTAACATGTTTATGTTAGTTACAAGTCCTAAGTCACATTATTCCAATTGATTGAAGTTGATGTGATAAGTTACGTGAACATGTTAATTTTGAAATTTCAAAGTCTAATTTTTCACTTAACACACAACATATTAACTTTCGTAAGCTTATACGAAACATCAGGTATTTGTGACTTATGCGTAACATTTAACAAGTAACATATGCGTAATAGGCCAAAATGTAGTGAATAGTGGGTTATGAGTAACAAGGATCCTTATGCGTAAGAAAGGAGCTTATGCGTAGGAGTAAGTGTCACACCCCCAAATTACCTGTTTTGCAGCGGAATGGAATTCCTGGGGATTGACTGTCATAGCATCACAATCACAGTTATATTGAACGACCTAAAGTGTCGTTTGGAAAATACATCGCTTGATTTAATAAAATAATCAGAGTTTACAAAGTATAGGTCCCAAATGAAAATCAACTTGTGCGGAAAATAAGTTTGGTACAAGTCAAACGATGTTTTTAAAGTGTATAAATCCCATGTGAGATGCGTCGTCACCGCGACTCTATGATATGTCCACATGCATGCCATGAAGTGAATGCCTTAGTTACCTGAAAATACATTGCTAAAAGTGTCAACACAATGGTTGAGTGAGTTCATAGAGTTTATGTAAATGTTTAATACAACTACCACAAGTATAAATTATGTATGACAATGATGTCACAAAAATGATACAATTGCTTAAGCACATGACACCGAAGCTTGACTGATGTTCGCCCCAATAGAGTGTTTTGCCAAACAACTCAAATAATGATAATGAAATGAAATGCATCCGTCCAGTTGGAATCCACCAACCCGGATGGAGGTGTCACCCTCGATAGATCTATCCACTCACTCTCGCTTCTATGAAATTAACGGTTCATGTTTATGAAATGGGGACATTTAACTGGCAATGAGGTAACTTAAGCAATGTAATGAATTTGATATACTTGGCATCGTAATAAAAATGATGTGCAATGTATTCTCCCCCGTAGGTTTGAAATAAAGTAAAAACTTGAATAAATCGGGGCTATGAAAACTCACATGTTGCAATGATTATGATGATATAATGGCAATACTGAAATGAGGCGCAACCTCTGACCGTGACCTATTATGAATGATATGTTCTAATGTAAATCATGAAACAATGTCGTGTATGCAAATCCACATGTAATCTATACCACTTGTACGTTTTTGAAAATAGAATTTATTGTCGAAATATATCTTTATGACATCTCGTCATGTTTATAAAATACTTTACAAGTATATACGTTGAATCAACATCCTACGATAGTCGTTTTGTGATTTATTATGAAATTATAACTTTTCGTCGTAAAATAATGTCATTTGACAATTTCATGAAAGTGACTAAACGGCCTTGAAAAGCTAGTCGTAAAATGGTGCACATCGAATTTTAGGAAACAAACTCAACGGTTTTGGAAAGCTTGTATCATTATCTCAAAGTTTTAGCTTTTAAGTTTTTATCATAGAGGTCTCGATCATGGAGAAAAATATAGGTAAAGTATGGTACTTGTGTCCAAAATATCGTTTAAGGGTGGTTTTCGGCAAAGTTTAAGTGACCGTATTTTATTCATTACAACTCCGCTTGATGAACGGTCGGACATTTTGGGAAATAGGCTAGGAGAACTTACTTTTACTAGAAGACATCATTTTGTAAAAAGTACTACATCCATGTTAAAAACGACCCTCAACATGGTCCCTCGTGGCCGTAATATTTGTCTAATAGAAATATATTAGTTTTTCTTATATAATATATTTACGGCAACTTTGTTTAAACGCGTGTAATTTAATCGTTACAAGTCCGTTTTCTACGTTTTATATATCCTTAGCTTCGTATTAAAGTACAGTAATATATTTTTGATAAGTCGACACATTTTATAGCGCTTAAGACTCGTTTTTGACTCGTAAAAAGTCTAGAATACATGCTGAATTTTCTGAAACAAATAGTTTGCGTCGTTAAACTTAAAAATAGCATAACTTCTTCGTTATAACTCCGTTTTAACCCGTTCAAGCGGCCACGTTTTCGTTTTAAAGTATATTTTCCAAATATCTAGCCCAAAAATTTTTACCTACTGTCGAGAATTCCAGAATTCGAAAATAAGATCAGACCTCTAAATAAAGTTGTCGAAATGAGTTTTTCTCGCGCAAAACCTATTTTAACCAATTCAAACCAACGCCGAAGCTATTCTAATCCTACCATACACCTTCTTAGGGTGTCATGGGTTCCTAGACATCACCAAAAGTGATATGTTTCAAGGGATAATTTATAGGATGATTATAACTAATAATATGTAATAAAAACATTAAAAGTGGTATAGACACACATAATACTTGCATATTTTCTTGCAAAAATGATGAAATAACATAAATATGGATATGATAGAGTTATAAAAATCATAAAATGCTTACTTGAATGATTTATGGATTTTTGAACAAAGTATGCTTAATAATCTTGAGGTTTTTATTTCAAAACCTTAACAAGATCACTAATGGAACTAAATAAACACTTGAACTTCAAAAATTAATGGTTTCTTCATGGTGTCTTGATGTGGCCGGTTATGGAGGAAGGAAAGAAGAGAGAAACTTGATTTTCACCTTTGTATTATTAGTTGTATGTGTTATGTGTAAGTAATAAATAAATATTAGTATAGTTTAAGTAGATATTTTGCAAATTTAAAGTGTGAGTCATCTTGTATGTCGACACATATATTAAACAAAAAGACTAGATGTATTTTGATCATTTAGGCATGTGTAGGTAGAAGTAAAGGTGTAATTTATTTAGGGATAATTGGTAACTTGTGTACATATTTAAGCATTTAGGGTAACGTTAGCTAAAAATAAATTTTAACGGATCAAAATAAAATGTATTGAAGTCATAAAAATTATAAAAAATACATTTCTCACAAGTATTGAGTGAGTAAATATTTATCGTGTTAATTTACGAAAACCATCGTAAATATTTATACATAACAATTTATATACAAAATAAATTGAAAACATCGGGTAAACTAATAATATAATTTTTATGGTCTTAAAATGAGTATAAAAATATATTAGGATTATTTTTAGAAGTGTCGGATCAATATTCAAAATAAATGTTTACGCGATAGCGTTTATTTAATAGGAAAATAAACGTTTAATGAAATATGCAAATTCATGCGTGAACCGATATGAAATGATGTTACTAATGATGTGTAGACTAAATCTAGTCTATATGAAATGTCCTCAATGATTTTACATGAATACGCAGCTTAACTGTTAGGTCACTAGTTTTACAAACACAAGTAATATAGAAAGAGATAAGGCGATTGAAAAATATTCAAGCACACACACACGAAATACAAGACCGGTTATGCGTAGATGTATGTGAAAGAAAAGAACTTGAACAACCAACCCTCAAATAAGGGTTTACAAGAGTATTTATAGGAGGGAAGCTAGGGCAACACTCCTAGTTCCCATCCTTTCCTATATGGGCTTGGGCCTAAGCTCATGGGCCTTCTACATAAGCTTAAGGCTAATAACAAACATAAAGGCCATAATAAAGCTAACTATTACATATTAATTACTAACACTTGATTATGGTTTAGGAGTGATTCCAACAATCTCCCCCTCAAGTGTTGGTGATGAACGGTGAAGGCGTTGATGTAATAGTAGTTCTGACGTCTTCTGACATTCTTCTTTCTTGTGAGAGGAATTGCCTTGATTCGAACAATCTCCCCAGTGTAGAGAGATAGTTATCTTTGAACAGTTATGCTTTGACGTCATCTTTAACTTTGTTCTTTGATCATTGTTCTTTGTGGTGAAAGTGATAGTATGTTGTTGTCTGCATCAGTCTGCCTCAGGTCTGCTTCGCTGCTCCAGTGTCTCCACATCATTCTTCAACATGCTCACACGCTCTATGACGTTGGAATTCAATACTGATGAAGTTCTCTAAGTCTTTAACTTTGTAGATTCTTTGGTTGACGAAGAATCATTCTGACGGTTGTGTTGCTTTTGAATAGAACTTCCATTAGTGATGATGTTGGCGTGAGCATGAGAAGAATCAGCACGATCATCCTGCTCCGGAGCTTCCATAAGAAGAAAACATTTCAAACGGTTAGTAATAAGCAGGTTCCGGCACTTACAAGTTTGAACTTCGAGAGTGTTAACAGCATGGTGTGAAAAACACAATTCTAATTCTTACAAAGGCCGTTCCTGAACTGGAGTCCCACAAGTGAGATAACACGACGTACCGAAGTACGTCTACAGTTCAGATGAGTCGCTGAGGTACACCGTAGCATCACCTCACGACTGTAGACCGTTTGAGACACACTCCGCGTAATCCACGGGGAGTTACCAAAGTGACCTGCTGTCAGGGCTGTTTGATGTTGACCCTGGCAGGAGTTTCCATTCAATCACTGAGGATCACAGATGTGAACCTCTCATAAATGTTCTCGACAGATTGCTAAGATCTGTGAAGGACTCGATATGAACCACTGATGATCTTATTTTTTGATCAACCAGTGATGAAATGTCAAGTGTTCCTAAGAGATCTTTTGATGAATCTCGTGGCTCTAGACTCAATAGTGCATTTTGGTTTTCCTGAGCGGAGACTAGGGAGAGGATCTCCTTTTTCAATACCAGCGATCTCTAAGAGAAAGCCAATAGTTTACGTAGGGTTCCATGTGAGAATGAAACAAGCTTCTGTTGAGAGAAACTTGAGTGGTTAAGAAGGTTTAGTGCATGCGTCACTGGGTCCATGACGACTTTTAATCTTCAATACCGGTGTCACTAAGTGACAACCAGTAGCATATGAATTGAACCCGGTGTCTGCCCTAAGTTGAATAGTCTGGAGGGCTATTTCTTTTCACCCTTTTCTTTGCATTTCTTTTTGATTCTTCAACTCCTTCTTTCTCCGATTCTCATATTCTCCTTTTTATAATCGTACCTAAGGACTTCTAAGTACTAACTATTTGTGATGTCCTTGGGTAGATCCCTCTGGCTCTGGCGGATCATAGGACGGTTATTCCTAACCTTAGTCACCTTATAACTCCATGACTAACCTATGTTGCCATAAAAACCACTGTTGTGAAATATCTCTCAAATGGTTTGTAAATGAAAAACATGTTTGAACCACTGTGAGAGATAAGATTTTGCATAAATACTCCCCCTCCACATGTGCTAAAGAGTTTTAATGGTTTAAATGCACAGTGAGGAAAGAGTGCGCACATTTTGAATTGATCCACTCGAGATAGACAATCCCCCGCGAGACACGGTTACGTTGCATAGTTAAAGAGTTACATTGTCAGCTTTTAGGTGACAACTAGCTCTAATAACTACCTTGAAGGTGTAGACAATCCTCGAAAGGTTGTCATACCCGTCAGAGTTCATGTCTACCAAGAGTTTCTCGAATGGTACATTCTACTTGGACAAGTCCTTTGCGAGACACGTTGATTCGCTCCCAGACAGTCAAGTTTTATCACACAAGCTGATCACTTGTGAATGGTCAACCGTAACAAACTTCAAACAGTCTGGAACCAAATGCAATGAAGTCCAGGAGAGTAAAGTGTTTCCCCAGGTCGTTATGTCCCAACGAGCTGTGCGAGAATAATCAAACGAATAGTGATCGGGAGAATTTGAACAGGAAAAGGGTTATGATCGATTATACCTAAAGAAAAAGTTTATAAATTACAGGGGCTTAAATGAAAATTAAAGAAAATTAAAAAGATAAATTCTATTAAATAAACGCTATCACTATTTTTAAATTCTAATGTTTTTGATTTTTCTATTATAAATTTAAATTAAAAATTACGTGACGTACAAAAGAAAATGTGAAACTGAAGCAATATTAATCCTAAAAATATAAAAATGACATTTTTACAAACCTAATGATAAGAGAAAATTTTTAGAAAAATAAAATTATTTTTATTACTATTTATCTAATTATTATTAATTAAAAACTATTTTTACTTATTTAATAATACCCTAAAATACAAGAAAATATGAAATAAAGCTAGAAAAATGAAATTATGACTTAGAAAAATCTAAAATAACTAAAGAGAATTTTCAAAACTAATTTTGTATTTTTCTGATTATTTTTCTATTTTCTATGAATTAAAAACTATTTAAAACTAATTAAATTGCTAAAAATTACAAATTAAAGTATGAAAAATCTGGAAAAATAATTTTTTGACTTTTTATATTTATCTTAACCTAGGAAAAATGAAAACTTATTTTTTTGAAATTTTTCTGATTTAATTGTATTAAAAGCTAATTAAAAAGACTTAAAAATTGTTTTAAATGAAGAAAAATAGCAAACAGTGCTAAAAAATTATGAAAATTTCAGGAAAATTCTAAAATAATATTATGAATCTGAGAAAAATATAAAAACAGTAGCTTATGTGCAAGATTATGGAACTGCAGTGCAAGGTGCTTAAGTAATAAGCACTCAAAATAAGCACAAGGTACCAACTGAGCACCAACTGATTAAAGAAGCTATAATAAGCTAAAACTACTAGAAAGCAACTAATTACAACTATCCTAAACCTCTAAATTACAAGCTACTCAGATTTGATGATTTGAGCTTAAGTACCAAAAAACATATTTTATGCCTTCTTTGTGGCTAGAAAATAAGCCACTCAAATAAGCTGAAACTGAAAACCAGATGTTGGATCCTACACTAGACCTGGGTAGGAACCTATGGACCAAATCTGAGCCTGAGATAAGCTCAATTGAGCTTTTGAAAAGCTCTGCAAGAACCTGTGCAGACTCAGTATTCACTGAGTCAGTGCACAGGGCAGATAAGCCCTTTTTGACAAGCTACTTTGGAGCTTATACAAAATTACTAAAAATCTTCAAAAATCATTTTTACAAACTAGACCAATTGAAGTTTTTAAACCCAAAGTTTCAATGAATTTGGACTAGAAATGAATCAATTAAAAATCCACTTAGGTTGAGTGAAAACTGAATTTTCACTTTTGACTTTTGAAGCAGTTTTGATACTTTGACTTAAATGAGATTTGAGCTTAAACCATGAGCTGATTATGATGTTTTAAGCTAAAGTAACACTGTAATAAGCTAGTATATCAAATTCTAAACCTAAATTGAGCATTTGATCTTCCAAATTCCAACAGATATGATAACTAGGGACTGATTTAAGTGGAATTTGACTTATATGGTTCTAAGGTGCACTTGAATGACCAAAGTGACTCAAGTGGAACTAATTGAGACTGAATAGACAGATTTTAAGCACAAAACAGGCCTCTAACTCAGGTTTGTCATAAAATCCAAATACCATTTAAATCACTGTCTTGCAATCTTTAACTGGTCTATCTACTGAATAAGCTAATGCTAACACTGAAACTGAATCTAGTTATCCTAATTACCACTAAATAAACAGGTTTAAACTGTTAATGACCACAGATACAAATACAAGCACTTTGTGCAACTGAATTAGAAATGGAGTTGAGATAAAAACTCACAAGTGTCCAGCTTATTTGAGCAGCTTAAACCAGAACCATAACTAAACTAAACTACTCAAATCCAACCCAATCCAAGCTCTGCAACACCCACATTCATGATTGATTCCAAATTAGCACCTCAGTTGACTTTTGTTGACCATATTGAGAATTAGCTTAAAACTGATTTATAAGCTTACCCAAAGCTAAGAGTAGCTTTAGTAAGCTTATTAGAGTGATAATAAGGCTTATTGAAGCCTGGCTTTTATGTTATTTAAACTGCATAAGTAGAAGAGAATTTGAAAACTAGAAACTTGGATAGACCTTAGATTATTGCTGAAAAATAAGTTTCACTGATACAATATCTTGAGTTTAATACAGGGAAGCTTAAAGTTACAATGTAAACTTAATTAAGACTTAAATACTAAAAAACGACATACATGGAAAACTAAAACTAAGTACTACTCTTCCTTGCTTCTCTTTCTTCCTTTTTATACACCAACACTGCTCCCACGTGTCCTCTGAGTAAATCCCACCATCCTTTTTAGCCTTTTCCTTCTTTCTCTTCGTTCCTTCTCATCATGAATCAAAATCAA
>BPTQ01000006.1:189456010-189478412 GCA_019973895.1 Chrysanthemum seticuspe | reverse complement strand
ACACACGTAACTGATAGCGTTCAATTTGCTTCGGTGGGCATTTCTGGTAAAAGGAGATGGGAAGTACCTACTCTACGAACTCTCTAATCGTCCCTTGCTTATGATAACAAAGGAACTACCAAAGAGCCCTATAAAAGTTTAGGGGTAACTAGGCAACCTAGTTCTTTTCTGGTGTAAGTAGACGGGTATGCCTTGAAAACGGATGTCTGCATACGGAAAACCGGATACATTGCGAGGACCGTGCAAGGTTGCTACATACTACCGTTAAAAGGTACTGTACTAGCCCTGAATCTACGATAAAACCCGGCATGACCTAGAAAACTCCTAATACCTTTGACGGTAGTAGGATGAGGCAATTTAGCAATAACATCGACTTTTGCTCTATCTACCTCAATCCCATTTTTGGAAATCTTATGGCCAAGGACTATGCCTTCTTTGACCATAAAGTGGCTCTTCTCCCAATTTAGACAAAGATTGGTGTCTTCACACCATTTTAGCATTTTATCTAAATGGGAGAGACATGTCTGAAATGAGTCCCCAATGACCGAGAAGTCATCCATAAACACCTCCATTGTTTCCCCGATCATGTCATGGAAAATTGCCATCATACATCGTTGGAACGTGCCAGGAGCGTTACATAGGCCAAAAGGCATACGTCTGTAGGCAAAAGTTCCGTATGGGCAGATGAATGTGGTCTTTTCTTGATCCAACGGATCAATGGGGATTTGAAAATATCCCGAGAAACCATCAAGGAAACAATAGTATTCGTTCCCTGCTAATCTCTCAAGCATCTCATCCATGAAGGGTAGAGGAAAATGGTCTTTACGGGTGGCTTCGTTTAACTTGCGATAGTCAATGCACACACGCCATCCCGTAACCAATCGAGTTGGAATTAACTCGTTTTCTTCATTTGTGACAACAGTAATGCCACCCTTTTTTGGAACACAGTGAATGGGACTGACCCAAGGACTATCAGAGATCGGGTAAATTAAACCGGCATCAAGAAGTTTGAGAACCTCTTGTTTGATAACCTCATGAATCTTTGGATTCACCCTTCTCTGATGTTGGACTGCTGGTTTGAAGTCATCCTCCATCAAGATTTTGTGAGTACAAAACTCAGGGTTGATACCCTTAATGTCGGAGAGTTTCCAAGCAATTGCTTGCTTGTGTGGCTTCAAGACCTTTATGAGAGCAGTCTTCTCCTCCTCAGTTAAGTCCTTAGCAATTATGACGGGTAATTTATCATCACCCTCCAAGAATGCATACTCGAGATGAGGAGGTAGGTCCTTAAGTTCAACCTCGGGAAATTCTTCAGTAGATGTTTGTACTGATTTGATTTCCTCAATCGTGATCTCTTTCGGAGGGAGTGAAGGTAATGGATCTTCATTTAACAATTGCTCAAGATAAAGGATATCTCCCTCTGAGTCATAAACACCATCAATTCCTGGCGGAATTGATTCATCATTAGCAAGAAAGTCATCGATCTCTTCCAGAAAGAAGTCACCTCCTTCAAACGGAGTGAAAGAGGGGGAAGAGTCGGCAATGATTGGTTGAGAAGATGTGGTGGAATCCCCACTCACAGAATTATGAAAATAACCAAGAAACTCTTGAGAGTACTCCTCTGAAGCAATATCAATTAAATCGATTCGATTAACCGATTCATCATCATAATTTGAGGAGTACCTCGAAGTTTGATCAAGGTTAAAGGTGACAGCTTCATTACCCACACGTAATGTGATTTCTTGCTCAAATACATCAATGAGAGCACGGCCCGTTCTCAGGAATCCTCGTCCAACAATGAGGGGAACCCGAGGATCGGCATCGAAATCAACAACCACAAAGTCAGCTGGAAAATGGAACTTTCCTACTTTCACGAATACATCCTCGGCGATGCCAAGGGGACGCGATATAGAGCGATCTGCAAGCTCAAGAGTCATGCAGGTAGGAATAAGTTCCGGAAGAGAAAGCTTCTTCCATACTGAATAAGGCATCAGATTGATGCTTGCACCAAGATCGGCAAGGGCAAAGCATTCGATCATCCCTGGAAAAACACAAGGAAGAAGAAATTTTCCAAGATCTCCAAGCTTCTCGGGAAGCTTCTTTAACAGAACTGCTGAGCAGTTCTCGTTCAAAGGAGTTTTAGCCATTTCAAACAGTTTTTCCTTGTTGCTTAACATGTGTTTGAGAGTTGATGCAAACTTGGGCATCAGCATGATAGCATCCGCAAAGCTTATGTCAAAATGAAGTTCTTGGAAAATTTGAAAAAATTTTTCCATTTGATGACTGGCTTTCTCGCGGAGTTTTTGCTCATTTAAACGTGATGGGTAAGGAATAGAAGTTTTGGATTTGGGGTTTTCAACTGGAGGTTCAAAAACAACTCCAGGTTTGGTTCTGGGTTTCGGGACAACCTGAGGATGGACATTGCTGGTACCTCCGTTATTAGTAGGAAGTTCCTTGTCCTTTGTCGCCTCAGGTTCACTTTCCACTACCTTCGGGAGAGAAGAAGAAGAGGTAGTAGGAATAGCGGGTCCATCATACGAAGCACCACTTCTGGTTGTGATCGCCTTTGCATCGCCCCTCGGATTAGCGATCGTGTTGCTAGGTAAAGTACCTGAGCCCGAGGGTCGATCATTTAAAGACTTCTTAATGTCAGAAATCTGGCTAACCAACAACCTATTCATTTCCTCTTGGGATTTCATGAATTGCTTCAACAACTCATCAGATGATGGTCCAGTTGGAATAATGGCTTGATCTTGTGTAGGAAAATTCTGGCCCCTATTATTTGGATTAGGGCCTTGATTTTGGAAATTTCCTTGATTATTGCCATGAATATACCCTGGGTTGAAATTTCCCTGACCTTGGTTTCTATTAAAATTTCCTTGGTGTTGGAAGTTTTGACTTTGATTTTGAAAACCGTTGTTTTGATTAAAGTTACCTTGGTTTTGAAAACCTTGGTTCGTTCTATTCTGATTTTGATTACGGTTTTGGTTTTGGTTGAAACCGGGTGGTCCAGGGTAGTGGTTAGGACGGTGGTTCGGGTCCATAGGAGCACGGTATTGGTTGCCTCCTGAATTGGAAATCCCGCCCACAGCGTTAGCTTCAAAAGGGTTACCATCGGTGGCCATACAGTTGTAATAGGCATGGGGGCCACCACAAGTAACACAGACTTCCACTTTCTTAACTTCAGCAGGAGGTGAAGTTTGTGGAAAAGAAACTTTCTTTTGGTTGGAGAGAACCAAAGCTTGAATTGCTTCCGTGAGTTTGTCAATCTTAGCATCGGTGCTAGATTGACTCACGGGCGATGAAGTAGAAGGACCAACACTGACTTGGGAAACAACCGGTTTGCTTCGTGCAGTGCGGACTTTGGACTTGTTTTCAATTATCGTTAAAGCTTCTTTTACAGTTTTGCTCAAGAAATTTCCTCCAGCGGAGGAATTGAGAGAATCTTGATCAGATTGACTCACTCCATTATAGAAAGTATCGAGTTGCATTAACTCGGAGAAACCGTGGTGAGGACATTTGCGGAGCAACTCCTTAAAACGATCCCACGATTCACTGAAGGGTTCATCAAACTTTTGTGTAAACTTGATGATTTCATTTTTAAGACTCGTGGTTTTGGAAGGTGGATAAAACTCGTTCACAAATTTCTTTACCAGGTCTTCCCATGTTTCGATTGATTTAGGGGGTTGTTTTTCAAGCCAAATCCGGGCTTGCCCCTCAAGGGAAAATGGGAACAGAAGAAGCTTGACAGCATCTGTAGGGACATTCTTGTATTTGATGGTAGATGCGATCTTGTTAAACCATCGAATATGAGCATGAGGATCATCCCTCTCAAAACCATAGAATTGACTTGAGGTTACAAGATTCAGTAACCCGGTTTTGAGTTCAAAATTTTCAGCCACAATGGCTGGGATAACAATAGCATCTCCATACCCGTCGATGGGTGCCTGGAGAAGCTCACACATAGGACGTTCTTCCGCCATGATGACGGAAGTAGTGTGAGCAGTCCGGATCTCAGATCCGACTGATGGGGCAGAAAGTCTACGGGCACGCCTTCTTGGAATCCTGACAAGCTCACGAAATGGGCTTACAGATCTAGAAGAGCGAGTGCGCATACACTAGAGTTAACTCTAAGAAATCTCAGAGTTAAGGAAGGGAATTATGAAAGGAATTATGAAAATGGGGTAAGAAGAATCTTTTTGGGTTTTCTGGTTTTGAAAAGTAGATATAACAACAAATCCAATTAAAACAATATCGAGGCAAAACAACAGTGAACTTAAACCAATAATCACAAGATGAATGGCTTCTTTGAAAAAGGTACACCACTCACAAGGACACAAAGGCAAGTTTTAATCTTTGGTTCGGGAACTTATTATGGTCGTACCCCCAGTTAGGTAGTACACTGCCTTGGTTTGCGGTGGTAATTTTTTATGTTGTTATTATTAAACAAAGAAAACGACAAATCTTTTTGTATTTTTATCTTTTATATATATATAGAAACAAAAGAAAAATATTTTTGTGTTTTATACGTTTTAAGATGTTTTTGGGTTTTTGGATTTTTATAAGAAAATATATATAGATATAGATAGATGGTATGAACAAGGAGTGAATATTCAAATCACTAATCTGCTAAGCGTAAGATAATTAGCACAGCTCCCCGGCAGCGGCGCCAAAATTTGATTCGCTCCCAGACAGTCAAGTTTTATCACACAAGCTGATCACTTGTGAATGGTCAACCGTAACAAACTTCAAACAGTCTGGAACCAAATGCAATGAAGTCCAGGAGAGTATAGTGTTTCCCCAGGTCGTTATGTCCCAACGAGCTGTGCGAGAATAATCAAACGAATAGTGATCGGGAGAATTTGAACAGGAAATGGGTTATGATCGATTATACCTAACGAAAAAGTTTATAAATTACAGGGGCTTAAATGCAAATTAAAGAAAATTAAAAAGATAAATTATATTAAATAAACGCTATCACTATTTTTAAAATCTAATGTTTTTGATTTTTCTATTATAAATTTAAATTAAAAATTACGTGACGTACAAAAGAAAATGTGAAACTGAAGCAATATTAATCCTAAAAATATAAAAATGACATTTTTACAAACCTAATGATAAGAGAAAATTTTTAGAAAAATAAAATTATTTTTATTACTATTTATCTAATTATTATTAATTAAAAACTATTTTTACTTATTTAATAATACCCTAAAATACAAGAAAATATGAAATAAAGCTAGAAAAATGAAATTATGACTTAGAAAAATCTAAAATAACTAAAGAGAGTTTTCAAAACTAATTTTGTATTTTTCTGATTATTTTTCTATTTTCTATGAATTAAAAACTATTTAAAACTAATTAAATTGCTAAAAATTACAAATTAAAGTATGAAAAATCTGGAAAAATAATTTTTTGACTTTTTATATTTATATTAACCTAGGAAAAATGAAAACTTATTTTTTTGAAATTTTTCTGATTTAATTGTATTAAAAGCTAATTAAAAAGACTTAAAAACTGTTTTAAATGAAGAAAAATAGCAAACAGTGCTAAAAAATTATGAAAATTTCAGGAAAATTCTAAAATAATATTATGAATCTGAGAAAAATATAAAAACAGTAGCTTAAGTGCAAGATTATGGAACTGCAGTGCAAGGTGCTTAAGTAATAAGCACTCAAAATAAGCACAAGGTACCAACTGAGCACCAACTGATTACAGAAGCTATAATAAGCTAAAACTACTAGAAAGCAACTAATTACAACTATCCTAAACCTCTAAATTACAAGCTACTCAGATTTGATGATTTGAGCTTAAGTACCAAAAAACAGATTTTATGCCTTCTTTCTGGCTAGAAAATAAGCCACTCAAATAAGCTGAAACTGAAAACCAGATGTTGGATCCTACACTAGACCTGGGTAGGAACCTATGGACCAAATCTGAGCCTGAGATAAGCTCAATTGAGCTTTTGACAAGCTCTGCAAGAACCTGTGCAGACTCAGTATTCACTGAGTCAGTGCACAGGGCAGATAAGCCCTTTTTGACAAGCTACTTTGGAGCTTATACAAAATTACTAAAAATCTTCAAAAATCATTTTTACAAACTAGACCAATTGAAGTTTTTAAACCCAAAGTTTCAATGAATTTGGACCAGAAATGAATCAATTAAAAATCCACTTAGGTTCAGTGAAAACTGAATTTTCACTTTTGACTTTTGAAGCAGTTTTGATACTTTGACTTAAATGAGATTTGAGCTTAAACCATGAGCTGATTATGATATTTTAAGCTAAAGTAACACTGTAATAAGCTAGTATATCAAATTCTAAACCTAAATAGAGCATTTGATCTTCCAAATTCCAACAGATATGATAACTAGGGACTGATTTAAGTAGAATTTGACTTATATGGTTCTAAGGTGCACTTGAATGACCAAAGTGACTCAAGTGGAACTAATTGAGACTGAATAGACAGATTTTAAGCACAAAACAGGCCTCTAACTCAGGTTTGTCATAAAATCCAAATACCATTTAAATCACTGTCTTGCAATCTTTAACTGGTCTATCTACTGAATAAGCTAATGCTAACACTGAAACTGAATCTAGTTATCCTAATTACCACTAAATAAACAGGTTTAAACTGTTAATGACCACAGATACAAATACAAGCACTTTGTGCAACTGAATTAGAAATGGAGTTGAGATAAAAACTCACAAGTGTCCAGCTTATTTGAGCAGCTTAAACCAGAACCATAACTAAACTAAACTACTCAAATCCAACCCAATCCAAGCTCTGCAACACCCACATTCATGATTGATTCCAAATTAGCACCTCAGTTGACTTTTGTTGACCATATTGAGAATTAGCTTAAAACTGATTTATAAGCTTACCCAAAGCTAAGAGTAGCTTTAGTGAGCTTATTAGAGTGATAATAAGGCTTATTGAAGCCTGGCTTTTATGTTATTTAAACTGCATAAGTAGAAGAGAATTTGAAAACTAGAAACTTGGATAGACCTTAGATTATTGCTGAAAAATAAGTTTCACTGATACAATATCTTGAGTTTAATACAGGGAAGCTTAAAGTTACAATGTAAACTTAATTAAGACTTAAATACTAAAAAACGACATACATGGAAAACTAAAACTAAGTACTACTCTTCCTTGCTTCTCTTTCTTCCTTTTTATACACCAACACTGCTCCCACGTGTCCTCTGAGTAAATCCCACCATCCTTTTTAGCCATTGGATGAGTTGAGGTCATATTGGCCATTGATTCAATTTTGGCGGGAAAGTGGTTTTTGGCAGTGGGGCTCTGAATTTGCAACTGGGGGGGTGGTGGAGGGTAGGGATAAGGTAGGCTGATGATTATGGAGTGAGGGTTGAAGGAGATAAGGTCTGAGGTGATGGGAGAGGTGTTGCAGGCAAGTGGTGGGGAAGAAACACAGTGGGAGGGAAAGGGATATGGTTTGACCGGGGTTTGACCAAGGTTTATTATTGTGAAAGGGGTCAAAAAGGTATGGCAGGGGTCAAAGGTGTAATGGCAGGGGTCCAAATAGTCCAAAGGGGTCATGGCTTGGTTATTATTACAAGGACCATTTGTGCAATTCTTCCAAACTTGAGGGACCATTGCTGCCAATTCTGATTTTCCAGGGGCCAATCATGTATATTCTGAAATTATAATCCAAGGGCCAAACTTGACAATCTCCAATATTCCAAGGACCAAACTTGTCATTTTTGAAAGTTTAGGGACCTAAGTTGTAAATTTGCAATTTTAAATCTCAAGGACCAATTTTGACAACTCATGAATCCCTAGGGACTTGAAATGATATTTTTCTTTATTTTAATTTACCAGGGACTGTTTTGACAACTTTTGAAACTTGGGGGACTAAAACTGCCAATTATGCAAACT
The DNA here is from genome assembly GCA_019973895.1 of Chrysanthemum seticuspe. Taxonomy (NCBI): domain Eukaryota; kingdom Viridiplantae; phylum Streptophyta; class Magnoliopsida; order Asterales; family Asteraceae; genus Chrysanthemum; species Chrysanthemum seticuspe. Next base: position 189,470,511 of record BPTQ01000006.1, on the reverse strand, counting down.
TGATACGTTTTTTACCAGATTTTGATATTTTTGCATTTAAAACACATAAAACACTTATTTGTGATATTTTTATCATCTTGATGCATTTCTGAGTGTTTTCAGATGTTTTTGCAGTTTAAATGGTACAAAAATGATGAGTATTTAGACACTCATCACACGTTTACATTACTAGCGAACTAGCTTGAAATTATTACCCGTCTAGGACAAGTCTTTTCGAGTTACTAACAGTGTAGTGCTGTCAATTCGTTGGTTAAGACTGAAGTCCACAGATTCATTTGCATTTTGCACAACATATTTCTTATCATACAATTTTCTCCCCCTCAAAAATGGCATATGAAAATGTTATTTTTGAAACGTTTGAGAATAAATATGACCATTTTGAGTGTTGCGGGAAGAGTGACCACTGTGAACAATTTGTGAACAAAGTTTTAATTGAAATACTTCCCCTCAACTATTGATATAAACGGTTGAGGTTTTGAAAATCATACGGGGAAGTACTTGTCTTTTTGAGCAAAACCTTGAAAAATGAAAGGTTTGATAGGTTTTACTCCAAAATAAGAAGCTTTCGCTCCTTTTATAAGGATTGTGGCACTGAGGCGTACCACAGGGTCCTTTCTTGACAATTACGGGTTGTACACTGTTATGTGTGCACAAGCCATTGACATAAGTAATCATACATCCAAATTTGTAATGAAAGAACCAATTCAAGGGGTACCAGGAAGTGTAGTGATGTTTCCAGGAGTGCGCACAGGGCGTTGAAAGCCGGTTATGTTAATCCTGGGTCGACCACCAACATAGCTCTCCAATCGTCTGAATTGATCCCGTCTGAACAACCTTTCATCAATCATTGTGATGATTCGTCTCACATCCCTCCTTTCCTGAGAATTCCAGCGCTTAGGAGACCCAATTTTCTGGCGTATGTCCTTCAACCTGTACGCCAATCCGTCCCTAACCAGCTTCAAAGTATGATCCCTGAATTTCTGAAGATCACTACACGCCATTAAGTAGTTTCTTTGAAGTTCACTGCGGTAAACAACTCCGAAAGGTTTGCTGATGAGCGTATATTGAGATAGCTGATTGATGTCGGGAAGATTAAGCGTTGGAGGAGTGAGGTTGACACGCGTCTGATAAGATTCAACAGCCAAGTGGATATCTTCTACACGTTCATTGATCACGATGCGTCTAATGAAGATGAGAAGTGACTTGATAAATTCACGTTGAACTTCAGTCGAGAATTGTCTCATACGACCTTGTACTTTGGCAAGGTACATGTCTTCGATGTCGTTGAGGGACAAATTCTCAAAGTCATCTTCGGAGAATGCATAGTCATGTTCATCTTGTCGTTTGACTATGATATTCTTCAAGAAGGTGTAGTCCCATTTAGACTTGAGATCAATGTGTTTTATGGCCACGATGTCCTTAGAACTGTACACTGCGTGTTGAGACTTCTGAACCAGGAAGCTTCTGTAGTAGATTCTTCGGCGTTCAGGCCAATGATGAATCCCATACAATGCATCTCGGTCGTATTCTTGCACGTTGTTAGAAAACAAGCGAGTTGCACGTTCCTCGATAGCTATGCAGTTTGAGTAAATAGCCGCTAGAAATGGAAGAGTCAACGATGTAGCGTATTTTCGAGAACCATCGCTATCGTGTAAGAGAAAATCCAGGTCTCTGTTAAAGAAGTATCTGAAGGGAATCCGTGGTTCATCTGCTTGGCCAATGGTCGGTAGGGGTTTGGTCCAATCGGTGTAATATGGAGGGTTGTCCCTTTGTGTGAAGTCAATGTTTGCTTCCGGATTGAGCCAATCCATGTTGTTAGACATGACTCGAGCGATGTTCTCAAGATGATATTCGACCTCGAGGGAGCTTTCAGAGCTGTCTTTTAGAAGTTGAAACGCTTCATTCTTGATTCGCTTCAACTCAGATTTCGTCATTTTCTTCACATGGAACTTTTCTTGCAAAAGTTTTGCGTGCTCCAATGTAGAACCGTCTACCAAATTCTGACCTTCATCAGGGTAGGGAGTTTGATTGACAAGTGTGGAGAACTATTCAAACTCTTCGGTTTTATCGTCATCTAGCCATGATACGACTTCAGGCTGAGTCGTCTTCTTCATCTTCTTTTTGGAAGGCCTTGATGATGATTCTGGTTTCTGCACTTGTTTGGGTGAGGTGGGTTGTTGTAGGGGCTCAAGGACCTCTTCATCGTCACCACCCGTATACTCAAAGTAATCACCTGTTTTTTGAGTCAGGGGTGGTAACTCAGAATCGTCCCGAGGTTTATCAGTAGAAGACCGAGGTGGAGGAGACTTTTGTTAAGAAGAAGTCTGTTGTGGAGGAGGTGGCATCGAAGAAGATTCACCAGACTGTTTCTGACATTTAGGTGCAGAGTCCTTGTCTTTATCCTTATCTTCATCGTCTCTAGGACGTTTCAACTTTTCTGCCTCAAATCTACAAGCTTCTTGAAGTTGGTAGTCTAGCAGTGCTTGATACAATTTTGCTTCTTCAGAGTTGAACATTGCAGCTCGTGGCGATATTTGTGTAACAAGCTTGGCCACCAATTCATTGTTAGAGAAAACTACCGGATCGGTTGGATTGATTGTTACGGTTAGGGGCGTTGATCGGATAGTTTGCTTGGCGATTTGCATAAGATTTGGATAAAGTTGTCTGGTAAACAGCTCCTTTGTGACTTTAGGAATGATATTCTGAAGGTACTTGTTAGTGTAACCTTCGATCATTTCGTTCAGTTCCTCTTGACGATGACTTTTCATGAATTCCTGAATAAACTTCCTTTCTTCTTTCATCTTTTCATGCTCGTCATACAGATGTTGTATGTGATCAGCATAGAAATTCAACTTCTTTTGGAGAATGTCTTTCTTTCTGACTTGTTGTACAGCTTTCACAATTCTTTGATGAGTCTGAGATATCCAAGAACGAGGTGGTTTCTTTACTGATTTGGATGATGATTTGGTTGATCTCTTTGATGGTGGTGGTGATGAATGAGATGAAGAGTCTGATGATGAGGAGACATGAGGAGGCTCGGGGTCCTTAGGCAGTTCAGAAGTTTCCTTCTGTGAATGTGTGGGACTTTCCAGAAGCAACTTGTCATAATCATCATCTTTATCTTTCTCAGATTTCTCAATTTCAGATTTCTCAAAGTCATATACGATAGTATCCTCCACAAGCTTTTGTTGTTGTAAAAGAGTGGTGGCACCAGATCCCTTATCGGGTTGATTAACCGCATCAGGACCTGGTGAAGAGTGGGCAGCACCACTTGATCCTCCGGGACCACCCATTTGATCTTTTGCAAACACTTCAGCCTTGTGTTGATGTCTCAGTCGTTTGACTTTCTTCTTGTACTCAATTTCCGGTGGCTCTTCAACATTTTCACTTTCAGAGCTTTCATCAAATGTCTCAAGTACAGGAGTCTTCCCTTTACTTTTGTCAGCTTGAGGACTTGGAGGTTTTGGAATGTCTGAGACATCTTGTGCAGTTTCAGAATAATGAATCTCCTCGTCTGATTCTGTTCCTTCAGAACTTTCGTCCAAAAGCTTTCTTGGAGGTTCAGGTGTAGAAGATGGAATAGGAGTAGCTTCCTGAGAGTGAACTTTCTTCTTAGGAGTAGGTTTCCTCTTTGGAACATTCCTCTGACTATCTGTACTTGTGGCACTTCCAGCACTGCCTCTTCTGGTCCTTCGAGTAGGTGTCCCAGAAGCCTTTTCATCAAGATGTCCAACTTTACCTTCTTTAACGGCTACCCGATACCTTTTGTACGTTTCCAGCCTTTTGATTTCCTCTGTAAGAAGGTGATCGGGTAATTCAGCTCCCTGTTTCTTCGCAGATGTTTCTTTGATTCTGACAGATAGAATGTGCTTAGTCTGGATGTCATGATTATCCGGGTCATTGATTCTCCTGGGGATATCAGGATGAAGTCCAAGAGCTCTCTGAATCAACAGCTTGGTGTATCTGACATAGGGAATTTTGTTGCCAAGCTTCTTCTGAAACAGCATCATGTCTTCCCAAAGCAGTGCTTCGATTATGATGTCCTTCTTGTTGATCAGTGACCAGAAAATCTGCAGTTCCATGAGCTTGGGATGCTCATATCCACTGTCACGACCCGAGACTGATTTGGTGATGATAATATAGAGTGTCCTCCATGGTTGAGGAATATTCTTCAGCTCCACAAGAGAGTGCTTAGTAATGATTCCTGTAGCTTCATCATAACCAATATCTATCAAGAATTGCAGGACAGTCTGTTCAGTAGGGGTGGCAAAGAAGTCGGTTGGAGCGATGACTGGAATGATGAGAACAACTCGTAAGTCATCAGGAGTGATAGTGACTTGTTTGTGATTAAGAGTCACATTCACAGCATTTTGACCAGTGATCCTCTGCATGGAATCCCAGAATTGTTGAATGTAAACCTCTGGAACTGTGGCAGAGTGTGAGAGCATGTTTTGGTAGGGATGATTCCTGAGAATATCCACTGCAATGAGACAAGAAGATTCTGAGCATGTGAGTGTGTCAAAGTCAACCCTAAGGTTGTTCTTTCCAAGCTTTCTCGGATAGCCATTTGGGAAGATATCAGCAATTGTAAGAACTTCTTGTGCATCCACGGTCATTTGTTCAGCCATATCTTTATCTGAAATAACATTAGCCAAAAGAACCAACATATCGAAAGACATAATGTTAATCAACAGAAGGTTTTATTGTCTAGTTATTGAATGAGTAGTGTTAATGATTGTTACGAGTCCTAAGTCACTTGTTTGTCCAATAGTCTAATGATGCTCAGAAACATTTCGTGAGTTAGTTAACTTTAAGGTTTTAAAGTTTATGTTATCACTTATATTTCACAACATATCAAACGTTTTAAGGTTTATTAGTGACATAATTGGATTCGTGACGTTATGATAAGTTTATTAACAAGTTTGTACACGTAACAATTCATTATGAAGGTCAATCCAGGCTTATGCGTAGCAATGACAAAGTTATGCGTAAGCAAGTGTGTTATACGCGTAGTTATAAGCTTATGCGTAGGATCCCATCTTACGCGTAGAAAATGTTACGCGTAGGAAAAGGGGACCTTACGCGTAGAGCTTACGCGTAGGCGTATAAAAACCTTACGCGTAAGGCTTACTCGTAAGAGTAGACCTTATGCGTAGAGGCACTGTTTACGCATATCCTTCACAGGATACGCGTAGTCCCACTGTAGAATCTTACGCGTAGGCGTAACTGACTACGCGTAGGGTAGTCCTTATGCGTAGAAATGCATTTGACCTTGATTCTGAATTTTAAGCGTAGCAAGCCTGAAATAAGTTCATCAAGTCATTATCATTAACACAATACTTCATTTTAACAACAATTTATGGCAAGAACAATTATGGAACAGTCATGCGTAGAAAGTCATACGCGTAGGTCAAAACCCTAAGGGTTGAGATTTACGCGTATCACTTTTAGCCATGGAATTTGCACCATACTAATTCTGGTAGTTCTAATATATGTTGAGAGTCTATAAGCCAAGTTATAACACTTAGTTTGTTGAGAATCAAAAATACCCAAAAGTCATGAACATTAAACCCTAATTTCAAATTGTTAGCCAATTCGTGTTTCTGGGTGGTTAGAAACCTAGGAAATCATCAATTCAACAACACAAGAGCATAACCCAACAATCTTTTTGACCAAAACACTTCACATTCAAAAATACCCAATTCGACTCATAAACCCTAATTTTCAAAATTCATCAATTCGTGTTTCTGGGTGGGTTTTGATGGTTAAAATGGTATCAATGATGTATTAGGAATGTTTTGACACAAACCATTTAACCACAAACACACTCATACTGATTGTGTGTTCATACGCATACGCGTAGGGCACATAATCACTCGAAAAACACTTTTTAGCCGTTGGATGTCCATGAAATTAAAAACCTTAGCTTAAAATCATGTCATAAACACAAAACAACTTACAAAGTGGTGATCAAATGCACGGATTTCTCGATTAAATCTTAGGCGTAGGATGGTTTTTAGGTTTTTAGTATTAAATGAGATGTGAAGGTTAGGTGAGGGTGTTTTATTTAAAATAACTTTAAGGTTTTGATAGTTTTGGTCCCTCCACCTTTTCCTTTTTCAAACAAAGCCTTTTAATTTCCATTTTGGTTACCAAACAAAGGTTTTAAGAAAGAAACATGACGACACTCCCCCTTGACTTGAAAAAATAATGAACGGTTATTAATTTTAGTCCGAGGAGTTTTATTGAACCAGAAAATTCATCACCATTGTCAAAAGAAACAACCGAGATATGATAACATGCAAGTACGCAGATGTTTTGAAATGGTTAAGATAATTTTCTCCCCCTCAACACTTGATCGGAAAAATACTGAATTTTGAAAGATTAAAGTGTTGACGGAAGAAATGTACTTGCCATGTTAAAAAAGAAATAGATTAGAAGAATATTTTTGCTGTTTTATCAGATTTTATATTTTTGTATTTTGTTTTTGAAATATTTGATGAGTGTCTAAATACTCATCATTTTTATACCGTTTAGAATGCCAAAAACATCTGAAAACACTCATAAATGCATCAAAATGATGAAAATATCACAAATAAGTGTTTTATGTGTTTTAAATGCAAAAATACCAAAAACATGTGAAAAATGTATCAAGTTTGCATAATTGGCAGTTTTAGTCCCTCAACTTTCAAAAGTTGTCAAATCTAGTCCCTGGAATCCAAAAATGTGGAGTTTTATCATTCAAGGTCCCTGAAATATTCTAAGTTGTCAAAAATGGTCCTTGAATGAATCTTTGGGCAAATGGCAGAAAAGGTCCATCAACTTTGAAAAAAGTCAAATATAGTCCTAGGTGAATTTAAAAAGTGAAAATGATCAAAAATAAACCTTGTACTATTCATAAATGACAGAATTGGTCCTTGTGATAACTTTGGGATTTCGACAGGTTTGGTCCCTCAAGTTTGCTAAATTACATAAATGGTCCTTATGTGTTATTAATTCCAAAAATCCAAACCGGACCCTTATTATTATCCAACCCAAAAATAAGCCCAAGCCCAATCCTTGACCCCTCACCTTGAGCCAGTCCACATTCATTTTGCCCTGCCAAATACCCCATTGTGAACCCCCAGCTAGTATTAAAAACTCGGTCAAACCCGGTCAAACGCGCCAAAACCATCAGTACTGTTCATCCTTCTCCGCCATACCTGTTAAACCAAAACCAGGTGGTTTTCACCACCTTTCCACCTCACCCCCACCTTTACAGCTCCCTACCCACTCCCTTCCACCTCCACATCCACCCAAAAATCATTAAATGCAAAGAACCTGCTAAAGAGATATTTGGCGCCAAAACTCCACATGGACGATTATGATGAATTCAATGCATCCAATGGCTGGAAATAAGTGGGAAATAATTAGAGGTCGACAAGGAACTAAAAGAAATCAATATAAAGAAGAAAGAAGACTGAGAGAGAAGTTGTCACTTGTTTTAGACCGTTTTTAATTTTCTTGTAATTGTTTTTATTGTTTTAATGTAAAAGATTTTTGGGTTCCATGTTTCCTTCATGGTACAAGTTATTTTAAGTATTAAATAGTAAGTTTCAGTTATCAATTTCATGTTGTCTGTTTTCTTTATGTTTCCCGCCAAAATCAGTTCTTGTCACAAATTAAGTTTTAATCTATCTAAGTGATTCAAAATAGTTGTTTTAGCTTCTCAAAAGTTAATTAAGTTAAGTGGATCAATTTCTGTGGGTATTGCACAATTTTCATATTTGGTCAACAAAAGTCAACCTGCAGTTATAAAGTTGTAACTGATCTGAATTGCTGGTATTGATGGTGAAAATGGGTTGAGATCAGTTTCATTTGGGGTTGATATCAATTTAGGATAGTGGTTCATTAAAGTCATAAGCAAACCATAGTGGTTGGACTTATGTAAGTTTCATTTCTGTCTCATATATTTGAATCTGTAGTATAATGTAATTTTAGTGCTTATTATTGTTTAATCTAGTTTATTGCATCTGTTTTGAGTATTAGTGTATGCTAGATAAGTAGTTTGTTGATTAAATTCGCATATCAGTACTTAAGTGGTGTTTGGTTCAGTTGGTGTAGCTAAATTATAGGATAGTATTGTGGTTTATAGGTGCATATATAGTCATACTTAAGTGCATTCAGGTCTTAGAAGCCATTTGATTTCACCTTAGATCAGTGATAGTCAAAATTGCATGTTATCTGCTTTAATTTCAGTTTTAGTTGGAATCAGTTGGTAAAACTTAGCATATAGGTGTAGAACCTTATAACTTAGCTTGCATCAGTGTTATTTTATCACAAGATATCATAATCAGTTAATAAATTAAGCTCAAATCTCACAAAAGTCAACTGATTAGTTTATCTTAAAAAGTCAAAATATCACCTAGACAGTTTTTGAATAAAATAGATAATTTTATATAGGGTTTAATATTGAGTTTCATGCTTTGTGCTTTTGGGATATCAATGTTCAGCTGCTCATCTTAATTAGAAAAATATTAGTTTATATATACTTAGCTTATTAACTGCTTATTTATTAGCTTGTTTTAAGTCCTTTTCTGTAAACATGCCCTGTGCACAGTGTTAGAAGCTTTTTTACAAGCTTCTCAAAAAGCTATCTGGTACTCTTCAGCTTGTGTAATTTAGCTCTTAGGATAGCTTACCTACCCATATCTCTAGTTCAGTCCTTATTTTTCCATTTTCTGCTTATTAAATTAGCCTGCTAAGTGCTTTTTGTTTTGTCCATTTCTTGTGTACACTTGGAATTCAGTGTTTATAAGCTTTTTCAAAAGCTTCTCACAAGCTTATTAGTGTAATCCAAACCTTGAAAATTAGCTTTTTGGATAGCTTAGCTGGTATACTAGTTAGTCCCAGTCTTTATTTTAAATTCCAAGCTCATTTAAGTGCTTAAAATTAAGCTAGAAGGTGCCTAGAAAACCATTAAGTGTCCTGTTTACCAGTTTAAGCTTGTGCTTATTTTGGCTTATTCTGTGCTTATTCTTAAGTCAATTTGCTTTTTCAGTTGTCAAACTAGCTTATCATCATTTGCTTAGCTTATTTTCAGTTTACAATTGCTTATTTCTAGCTTATTAGCTTCTTTGCTTATCCTTGTGCTTATTTCCATTTCTTGTCCACTGTTGAGCTCAAAAGCTTATTCTGAGCTTATTTTTAAGTTATAAAAAGTTTGTCTTTTTAAAAGTTGTTTATACTTAGTTATTTAATCAGTTTCAAAAAGAAAAAATTCAAAAAAATAATAAAAAGCAAAAAGCCAGAGTGGGATTCGAACCTGAGACCTCTTGGTCAACTCTGGTCAAAATCAAACCAAAGCCACGCACCATCTGGGCTATACTTATCTTAGTGTTATTTGTTTTCTCTTTTATTTATATAGTATTCCTAGTCCAGTTTTGCTTATTAAGCTTAACTGCTTATTTTCTTGCTTATTTATAAGCATTTTTTCCACTTTTATAATTTTCACAGCTTTATAATAGTACTAAGTATTTATAGAAAAAGTCTCATAATTTTTACTGTTCATTTATTATTTTTATTAATTTTAATTAGTTTAAATTAGTTTTTAATTAATAATAATTATTTAAAAAGTCTAAAAAATATCTTTTCAGTTTTAAAATTAGTTTTATAATATTTTAGATTTTTATAAGTTATAATTTCATTTTTCTAGGTTAATTTTATATTTTCTTGTATTTTAGTGCATTTTAAATAATTAACAAATAGTTTTTAATTAATAATAAATAGATAATAGTTTTAAAAATAATTTTCTTTTTCCACTAATTTTCTTGCATCATTAGGATTGTAAAAATGTATTTTTCATATCCGTAGGTATTTTACTTCTTTATTTTCACGTTTTATTTCGTACGTTACGTAGTTTTTAATTTAAACGTAAGTTTTAGGTTTTAAACGTTAATCAATTTTAAAAATAGTGATAGCGTTTATTTAATATAATCTAGTTTTTTAATTTTCTTTAATTTGCATTTAACCCCTGCAATTTACAAACCTTTTCTCTAGATATAATTATTCCAAATTCACAAACCTTTTCCCATTCAATATCACCTGATCACAGATTCGTTGTACTACAGTGTTCACACCTCGTTGGGACTTAACGACCCGGGGATACACTATAACTCTCCAGATCTTAATTGCATTGCTTTCTGAGCTGTTTTAAGTTTATTACGGTTGACCATTCACAAGTGGTTAGCTTGTGTGATTAAACTTGACTGTTTGGGAGCGAATCAATATTTATTTACAAAAGAGATTTTTTGGTGTTTGACAGGTTTTTAAGACTGTTTTAGGAGGTCATCCAATTCCTCTTGAGTCAAACACCTCATACCAATCCGGTGGACCAACTCATTAAACCTAGCGGGAGGCAAGGCTTTGGTGAGCAGATCTGCCAATTGATATTCAGTACCCACAAAGAATAATTCAACGGTACCCTGTTCCACGTGGTCCTTGATGAAATGATAGCGAAGATCGATGTGCTTTGATTTCGAGTGCTGAACTGAGTTGCACGAGATCGCAATGGCACTCCGATTGTCGCAGTACATCAGGATTCTGTCGAATACGTAACCATAGTCTTTGAGTTGTGTTCTCATCCAGATGACTTGAGCACAACACGCGGACATGGCTACATATTCTGCTTCGGTTGATGACAGCGATGTACAATCCTGCTTCTTTGATTGCCAAGACACCAGTTTATCACCAAGAAATTGTAGAGCTCCTGAAGTAATTTTCCTTGAGTCTAAGCATCCTGCGTGGTCAGCGTCTGAAAAAGCGATTAGTTCAAAACCAGAATCCTTCGGATACCAGATCCCCAAGTTAATGGTTCCCTTGATGTATCGGAGGATTCTTTTAGCCTCAGAGAGGTGGGTTTCAGTTGGTCGCGACTGATAACGGGAGCATAGATAAACGGCAAAGACAATATCAGGTCTGCTAGCTGTTAGATACATGAGGGACCCAATAATACTTCGGTATTTGGTAGGGTCAACTAATTTCCCATGTAAATCAGCATCTAGCTTCTTGGTATGAGGCATTGGTGTGGCATAAGTGTCACAGGTTGTCATTCCAAATTTGTTTAACAGTTCAAGGGCATATTTGGACTGACTCAAGAAAATACCACGGGGTGATTGATGAACTTGCAATCCTAGAAAGAATGTAAGTTCACCCATCATGGACATTTCAAAAATTTTCATCATTAGTTTTGCAAAAGCGATTGAAAACTTTTTATGTGTAGACCCAAAAATGATGTCATCCACGTAAATTTGAACAATTAAGATATGTGCCCCGTGATATTGTATAAAAAGAGTTGGGTCAACCGAACCTTTGGTGAAATTATTAGCAATGAGGAAAGATGATAGCTTATCGTACCATGCCCGAGGGGCTTGTTTGAGACCATAAAGAGCTTTGTTCAGTTTGTAGACATGGTTCGGGAACTCAGGATCAACGAATCCATCTGGTTGGCTGACATAGACCGTTTCTTTAAGTTGTCCATTGAGAAACGTCGTTTTGACATCCATCTGATAGACCGTCATATTCATATGAGCTGCGAACGCGAGAAATATCCAAACAGCCTCAAGACGAGCAACCGGAGCAAAAGATTCTTCAAAGTCTATTCCCTCTTCCTGACGATAACCCTTAGCAACTAGACGTGACTTGTTTCGGATGACGTTCCCTTCAGCATCCAATTTGTTTTTTCAAATCCATTTGAGACCAATGACGTAGACCCCTGTTGGTCTTTCAACCAGTTCCCATACTTCAAGACGTTTGAATTGGTTGAGTTCTTCCTGCATGGATTCAATCCAGTTGTCTTTTGTCATTGCGTCTTTAATGTTTTTAGGCTCAGATTGGCAGACAGTGAGTGCATAAATGCAATGTTCACCATCTGTGTGAAGACGTTGTCTCGTAACGACAGGTTGAATCGGGTTGCCAATAATATTAGCCAGAGGATGGTCTTTTGTCCATCGATGTGTAGAGGGTTGATGTTGGTATACATTGTGCAGATTCTGAGGATTCAAATGGTTTGTTGAAGATTCCGCGACATCTGGTGCAGCAGTCTCATTGGCAAACGGGTTGAAGAACGCATTTGGATCAAAATCTGCAGGTGGGGGTACTTCATTCAGAATATCATCAACTGGTTCATCATTGTTGGAAGCGGTGTGTTCAACTGTTGTGTTTGAGTCAACTGGTGTAGGTGCATCTTCAACAGTAGTTGTTGTAGCAGGTGTATCAGGTATAGGAATATTATCAGGTTGTGCAGCGGAAACAGCGGATACACCTGGAGCACGTTCATCAATATCGTCACAGAACAGAGGAGCAAATAACCTTTCCATTTGTTGACGAGTTAGCTGGGGGCTTTGTTCAGCTGATGATGGGGGTTGAGGGAAGTTTAAACGGTTATGACCGGGTTCTAAGCTGTTGTACTCAGAAGCCATTTCCGTGAGTTCATCAAAATGAGCATGAATCGTTTACATTACCTCCTTAGTTCGACGATTCCAGATTCGGAAACCTTTAGAATTGTCACAGTATCCAATAAAGACTCCAATATCAGCTTTGGCTTTGAGCTTTCCAAAATCATCACGATCATTATTCGGATAGCAAAGGGATCCAAATACATGAAAGTGTTTGAGGTTCGGTTTATAGTTGTGGACAAGCTCGAAAGGTGTTTTGTTGTGGCATTTTGTGATCATAGAACGGTTTTGAGTATAGCATGCAGTAGATACAACTTCTGCCCATAAGTAATCTGGAAGTTTAGCATTGATTAACATTGTTCTTGCAGATTCCACTAACGTTCGGTTTCGTCTTTCAACAACTCCGTTTTGTTCAGGTGTACATGCAATAGATGTTTGATGCTGAATTCCCACTTTCTCATAGAATTCACGAAGGGTTTTGTTAACAAATTCAGTTCCTTTGTCTGTTCTGATTATCCTGACGGTGTTGCGGAGCTGAACCTGTATTTTTGTGAGAAAGGTGATGATCATTTGTGGAGCTTGGTCTTTGCTTTGAAGAAAGTAGACCCAAGTCCATCGTGAGTAGTCATCAACAATTACTAAGATGTAGCATTTGCCATTGATCGTTTGCACGCGCATTAGGCCACACAAATCCATGTGAAGAAGGTGAAGCACATGCTGAGAGATGTGTTCCACCTTTGAAGGAAAATGAGCACGAGTGCTTTTCCCTTGTTCACAGGCTGAGCAAAGGTGATCTTTTGAATACCGGAATCGTGGGAGTCCTTCAACTAGTTTGTGTCGAGCAAGGTTGGTGATGGTTTGAAAGTTTAGATGTGAGAGACGACGGTGCCATAGCCAGGATTTTGTAGATGTTGCCTTTGAAAGTAAGCAGATGGGAGAGGAAGCAACCATGTCTTGCATAGAGATAGTGTAGAGACTAGAGTTACGCGAGCCAGACATAAGGTCATTTCCTTGTAGATCACGAATGAAACAAGTTTTCTCCCTGAAAGCAACCTCCAAATCTCCATCACAAAATTGACCTATTGAAAACAGATTGTGACCGAGGCCTTCCACATAGTAAACTCTGCTGATTTCGATGTTCCCATTGACATAATCTCCGTAGCCCATGATAGCTGCGAAGTGATCGTTCCCGAACCTGACAGTGCCAATGAACTTTGCAATAAAGTTTGATAATAGTTTAAGGTTGCCTGTCATGTGTCGGGAACATCCGCTATCAACAATCCAGAGAATGATCTGTATCACCTGCATTACACACAGATGACACAGATGGAATAGAAGTAGATGTGGAACCCGAAATGTTAGAGGGTTCCGAAGCAGGTATATTAGACATACACACATTAATAATTTTAGGCATCCATTTAAATCCTAGTGTGTTATATATCCATTTCTGCCATCTATAACTACTCTTTGCTTTAGTCTTAGTGAATGCACTAGGTGGTACTATATTCTTAGGAGGTGAAACTGGAGCTACAGTGACAGCAAAGTTTGCCTTAGAATCTAAAGAAGGCGGTCTACCAAGCACAGACTTAGAATGATTAGTGGGCCTAGAGATATTCCGATTCTTAGGATTCCGTAATCGAGAGATTATAGCTTTAGCAACACATTTGTCATGACAATCAGAATTCATACTCTTCCGACAAATAACACAAGGTGCATCAGACTGAATATCAAAAGTACTTAACGGTTTAGCATTCGTTACATCACTATTTCTATTACATTTGCCAGACGCAACATCTATAAGCAACATGAGTCTTATTCAGAGTCCTAGGGTGTTCTTCTACTTTAGCATTCCTTATTGATCTTTTCTTAGGTCGCAACTTCCTATTCTTCGATTGAGTGCTCCTAGGAGCTAATGCCTTAGGATTCTTAGCCTTATAGAGATCCGGGTGATTAGTAAGATTCAGACACGAACCATCTGGCGGAAGAAATCTAAGATTCCGTTTGAAACGACAGTGACATCGAGGTCAAAGTGGAGGATTCTTATATCATGGTGGATCACGTAAGTGA
>BPTQ01000006.1:189300074-189453670 GCA_019973895.1 Chrysanthemum seticuspe | reverse complement strand
TGTTTAACCACGTTAAGGTGGTGGTGTTTACCAAGTTTGTGGTGGTTCGGAAGTTCAAGTTGGGATGTGTTTACTAAAGTTAGTTGTAGGTAGTTCCTTGTGATACTTCCTTGGGTGAACCAAACGTTTCTACACACTTCGAAATTCGTCGGTTGTTAGTTAAGTACTTCGACCTAGTGAACTATCTGGAGGTTACGAGTGAGGTCCTTTGATGCTAGTTACCCACTATTCCAAGAAATCCAAAACACTAGACTTCTTCGGTGTACCTTTCAAGAATTTCTTCCAATAGAACCTTCCAGGTAAAAAATCGATGATGATAGGACTCTAGTGTCTCTCCAGGTTCAATCATGAAGTGTTCATAAGCCAAGTAAATTTTGGATTCCAAATCCTCCTGATTGAGTACAGATCCTTCCATAAGAAGACGAATATGATCCCACATTTTTTGTGCAGTCTTTTGAGCATCAACACTACGAAGAATTGGGTTTGGTAATCCTAAGAGGATGTATTACATTGCAAGTTCATCAGCTTCATAGTGTAGAAGTTCTGTAGCATTTAGATCTGCAACAGTAGCAATGTTGGTTTGTTCATCTCTTGGTGGAACAGCAGTTGGATCTCCGGGTACAATGACAGTAGGCATCTCAAATGGACCTTCCAAGATAACCTTCTTTAAGAACTTTCCATGTGGCTTCTTCAGATCACAAAACCTAAAGAACCTTATCACCCATTGATCGTAGTTTCCTGGAGTGAGCATTGGAGGTCTATCAAGTGATCCAGCTTCATGAATTGATTGTTGGCTGCTTAAAGCTTCACACATCTTTGCAAACCAAGTGGGTTCCTTCATAGTGTTCCTTGATGGATGTTGATTGAAATCATTTGTGTAGGGTTGAACTTGAAGGCTTGGTGGTGTTTGAACCATTTGTGGTGGTGGAATTGCACCAATTTGTGGATTATGTTGTTGATTAAATTGTTGTTGATAAATAGCTTGTTGTTGATTCCATTGTTGATGTTGTGGAGTTAATTGTTGTTGTTGTTGATGATTATAAGTGTGAGGGAAATAGTTAGAGTATGGTGGTTGAGACATGTTGATAAACTTGTGTAGTAAAAATGGCTCTTTGTAGTCGAATGAACCTTTGTTGATGAAGTGTCCTTAGGCGTAGAAAAGACAAGAACCAAGTAGCACTTATGCGTAAAAACACCAAAGTTACGCGTAACAATTAGGAGTTACGCGTAAGATTTAGCTTACGTGTAAGCAGGGAAAATACTCTAAAGTTATGCGTAGACACAAGTTAGGCGTAGAAACTTAGGCGTAGGATTTCCTTATGCGTAGAACTAGGTTTACGCGTAAAGTGAATCTTATGCGTAGGATTTCTACGCGTAAGCTTATGCTTATGCGTAATTTTAGGGTTTTTGCCCAAATGATCTTTTACACTATCACAGTGTAAAGGATATCCAAAGTCGACGTATTTTCAGACTTATCCAAGTAAGAAAACACGGAATAAACCAGGAAAATGAAGATCAAACCAAGGAAGCACTTACGCGTAGTTTTAGGGTTTTACTACGCGTAGGAATGCTCAAAATTATGATTCTGTCCAAAAGTGTTTCTAAACCAGTTTTTGTGTGATAAAATAGCTTCAATAACACCAAAATACACAAAAGTGTGAAACTTGATGAACCAAAGCCTCTAAAACAGTTAAGCGTAGAATGAAACCCTCGTTAAAAACCAAGCTTAAAAACGTATATCCACGCGTAAAGGTTGAAACTTTTTGCCAAAAACAAGTATTTTAACACCTTAAAACATTGAAAGTACAAGAATCTTGGATTAAAAAGTGTAAAAAACAAGTTTTTAAGTGAACCAAAGTATCAAGGTGCGTTTTAGGCGTAGGACCGAAACCCACTTCAAAAACAAACACGATTCACCCAACTAGTAGGCGATTGATACCACTGTTAGGTCACTAGTTTTACAAACACAAGTAATATAGAAAGAGATAAGGCGATTGAACAAGATTCAAGCACACACACACGAAATACTAGACCGGTTATGCGTAGATGTATGTGAAAGAAAAGAACTTGAACAACCAACCCTCAAATGAGGGTTTACAAGAGTATTTATAGGAGGGAAGCTAGGGCAACACTCCTAGTTCCCATCCTTTCCTATATGGGCTTGGGCCTAAGCTCATGGGCCTTCTACATAAGCTTAAGGCTAATAACAAATATAAAGGCCATAATAAAGCTAACTATTACATATTAATTACTAACACTTGATTATGGTTTAGGAGTGATTCCAACATTAACCCTCCAGGTTACGCGTATTTGATACTCGTAAACCTAGTTTACGAAAAATGATAAATAGTGACTCGTGAATAGTGATTTTCTCCGGGAATGAATAGTGTTTCGTGAATAGTAAAATTTTGAAATACGTTCTCAGAATATTACTTCGGCTCCGAAAACGATGAATAGTAACCAGTGAATAGTAAATTCCCAAGATGAATAGTGGAATTTTCAAAGTTTGTAAAATGACCTGAAATTACGAGTTGTCACATTCGCCCATCCAAAAAGGAATTCAGTCCCTGAATTCAGTCCATGTTAGGTTCTACATTGTTACTTGTGAAAAGGTGAGGATAATTTGAGTCACATTGGGTCGTCCAATGTTTTTCTGAATCGTACCACGCCTTTCCAAGACGAGACTTTGAACATAAATCTGTTGCCAACTTGAATTTCTAATGGTTTGCGACTTATGGAACATACTTCCAATATTTTGCGTCGTATATCGACGTAGCTTATCTAGCTATATGTTGTTACTTGTAACTGATTCTTGATTTGTACAATTTCTTTGTTGTTTCATGAATAAGTCATGGGCTAGTGAGTTGGACTTTCTGATTTTGACCAGTGAATAAATGATTGACACCTCAACCATATAGTGCCTCAATTGGTACAGTCAATATGTTCATGTAATAACTATTGTTGTAAAGCAACTTGTTCGATGGGGAATGATTTGCCTAATCATTTCTAGAAAATCACACATGCCTTGAGTATATCTTGTAATGTTTGAATTGTTCTCTCGCTCTAACCATTGAGCTGAGGAAAATAGGCGGTAATCATGTCCTAGTATATGGAAATCTTGAAATGACTGTCAGCAGTCTAAGGTGAATCGAATAGCTTATAATAGGTACAACTGGAATTGATTGTCTCGTGCCAAATATCAAAATATTAAGTCTGTCGAAAAGGACCTTATTGAAAAGAATAGATTATGGGTAACAGTTGTGATTCCTCGCGTTTCTCGTCCTAGCGAATGTCATGACTTGAGTCTTCCTTGACTAAGGTCTCTTATCAAAATATTTCCACGCTATATCTTGTAAAGTCACAAAACCTTAAATATTTAAGTGATGTGGTGTGGTGGTTGATTTTTAAGACTTGTTTCAATATTGAGTGCTTCTAAAATAATTCACCACCTAGATTTTTATCATGCTAGCATAAACATAGATATCAGCTTATACTATGTCGAAAAATGTTTGTTCTAATCTCACTTGTAAATGGGGAGTCATTGATTGTCCGATATGTTCAGACATGTTGCATCTCTTGATATAGAAGTGAGGTTACTTGAAGTTTCTAGAGAACACAATGCCCTAGGGGAAGTTTATATCGATAACCTTAATTTAACCAAATTCTCCTTTAAGGGAAACTCATTGTAGGGAAGTTCACATATTGTTGAGGCCATGTTTAGTGAAATGTTCTGTAATCTCAGTTAGAAGACTTGGTTTATCCTTATAGTGTTGCTTAGTGTGTATTCGCTTCGTACTAAATCTTGTAACTCGGTCTAGCTAGTACTTTTGAAATGATATAATTTGGCTTCTAGTCCAAAATAGTGGTTCGGAATGTCTCGTGATGTCTTAAGATTTTTATTGTGTTTCGAATCATCTTACTATATACTTCTAGTCCCTGTTGGTAGTTTTGAAATCCTTTCATTGTTTTCTTGTATCGAGGAATCCTCCTCGTAGATGGTATAGAAAGTCTTTTCCCAAAAAGGTCACTCGTCAAATTCTAACTTATCGGTTGAGTGAGGGATGAATGGCGTAGGCTTCTATAGAGTGTTAACAAAAAGAAATGTTTATGAACAATTTATCTGATTACAAAGCTTTGCTTTTGAGTGAAGATTGTTTTCATGACATAATTCTTCCTAAATTATACATAGGTGATCAGGCTATGTATAATCGAGGACAAATGATGTGATGCTTGGTTTTGTTGAAATGGTATTATGTTTCTCTGAAGTTTTAGATGGTATTCAACGTTTTGTTTTGTAAGATAATGGCTCAATAAATTTTTTTTTTTTCAGAGTAACATGAAAATCGTTTCGCATGATGGTATTTAAATAGTTGATAAAATAACTGAAAGTCAATTGATAGGGTAGTTACAAAACAACTTGTTTTAAAACTTTATGAAACCATGTTTCTAAGATGGTGTAGAATATCTTGAAACAAAATTAAGTGAAATAATGTTATGAAGTAGTAGCAAAGTAACTTGAAATATAATTTGTTGAATAATTTGTAGGGTACATGGGAGAACCTCATAAAATGGTAATAGTCTCTTAATTGGTCAAGAATAAAGTTGGCCTAACCCCTAGTAAGATAGTGATGTATTGTCGCGAAATGATTGGAAATTGGGCAATTGGAAGAGGAATGAAATGAACAAAGGTTGTGATTATCGTGGAGATAATAAATGATACAGATTACATTAGCTAGAAAGGTACTTATTATCTGTTCCTGTTGGTAGTCTAATCATGTCTCAAGTGTAAAAGCAGTAGGCGGTCTAGTGGCAATAGCCCTAGAACTCTCACAGTCCTCAAACCTATGAGATGGTGTAGTGTCTATAGTCTTAGTGATAGATGGTAATTGTGTGTTAAATCATGCACGCTTCCCAAGCTGCAAGTCAGATATATGAGTAGTGTCTATGAGATGTGATGGCACGGATGGTACTCTAGATGACAATGATGATGAAAATGATGGCAATGATGATAATGGAAATCCTTGTGGTGAGTTAAGAAAATAGGTTCATTAGGACTAAGCCTATAAGTTCTACCAAATGGTATGATCTGTCCCAACAGAATGATAAAAACTGTCCTGATCCTACAGTGAATCAATGGTGGTCGTGATGGTGTAGGTGCAACTTCGTCTTCCTAAAAGGGTTCAGTCTCATCATCTGATGTTATCGGTGTTGAGTCAACTGATGCTAAAAATTGTGATAGGGAATGACAGGGCATTCTCCATCTCAAATTCTGATGTGAGTATGATGGGATGGGTATCTGAAGGCATTAATGTGACAATCGATTTGAAATGAAAGTAAATAACTCGCAAAATGTGCGTATGAAACCGCATGTATAGTGACTATGCACTTATGATGAAATGATGAGATGCTATGATGATGTAGTTATAGTCTAGGGTCAATGATGCAACCTGGTTCTCTATAACTGAAGCTCTGATGCCAATCTGTCACACCCCCAAATTACCTGTTTTGTAGCGGAATGGAATTCCTGGGGATTGACTGTCATAGCATCACAATCACAGTTATATTGAACGACCTAAAGTGTCGTTTGGAAAATACATCGCTTGATTTAATAAAATAATCAGAGTTTACAAAGTACAGGTCCCAAATGAAAATCAACTTGTGCGGAAAATAAGTTTGGTACAAGTCAAACGATGTTTTTAAAGTGTATAAATTCCATGTGAGACGCGTCGTCACCACGACTCTATGATATGTCCACATGCATGCCATGAAGTGAATGCCTTAGTTACCTGAAAATACATTGCTAAAAGTGTCAACACAATGGTTGAGTGAGTTCATAGAGTTTATGTAAATGTTTAATACGACTACCACAAGTATAAATTATGTATGACAATGATGTCACAAAAATGATACAATTGCTTAAGCACATGACACCGAAGCTTGACTGATGTTCGCCCCAATAGAGTGTTTTGCCAAACAACTCAAATAATGATAATGAAATGAAATGCATCCGTCCAGTTGGAATCCACCAACCCGGATGGAGGTGTCACCCTCGATAGATCTATCCACTCACCCTCGCTTCTATGAAATTAAAGGTTCATGTTTATGAAATGGGGACATTTAACTGGCAATGAGGTAACTTAAGCAATGTAATGAATTTGATATACTTGGCATCGTAATAAAAATGATGTGCAATGTATTCTCCCCTGTAGGTTTGAAATAAAGTAAAAACTTGAATAAATCGGGGCTATGAAAACTCACCTGTTGCAATGATTATGATGATATAATGGCAATACGGAAATGAGGCGCAACCTCTGACCGTGACCTATTATGAATGATATGTTCTAATGTAAATCATGAAACAATGTCGTGTATGCAAATCCACATGTAATCTATACCACTTGTACGTTTTTGAAAATAGAATTTATTGTCGAAATATATCTTTATGACATCTCGTCATGTTTATAAAATACTTTACAAGTATATACGTTGAATCAACGTCCTACGATAGTCGTTTTGTGATTTATTATGAAATTATAACTTTTCGTCGTAAAATAATGTCATTTGACAATTTCATGAAAGTGACTAAACGGCCTTGAAAAGCTAGTCGTAAAATGGTGCACATCGAATGTTAGGAAACAAACTCAACGGTTTTAGAAAGCTTGTATCATTATCTCAAAGTTTTAGCTTTTAAGTTTTTATCATAGAGGTCTCGATCATGGAGAAAAATATAGGTAAAATATGGTACTTGTGTCCAAAATATCGTTTAAGGGTGGTTTTCGGCAAAATTTAAGTGACCGTATTTTATTCATTACAACTCCGCTTGACGAACGGTCGGACATTTTGAAAAATAGGCTAGGCGAACTTACTTTTACTAGAAGACATCATTTTGTAAAAAGTACTACATCCATGTTAAAAATGACCCTCAACATGGTCCCTCGTGGCCGTAATATTTGTCTAATATAAATATATTAGTTTTTCTTATATAATATAGTTACGGCAACTTTGTTTAAACGCGTGTAATTTAATCGTTACAAGTCCGTTTTCTACGTTTTATATATCCTTAGCTTCGTATTAAAGTACAGTAATATATTTTTGATAAGTCGACACATTTTATAGCGCTTAAGACTCATTTTTTACTCGTAAAAAGTCGAGAATACATGCTGAATTTTCTGAAACAAATAGTTTGCGTCGTTAAACTTAAAAATAGCATAACTTCTTCGTTATAACTCCGTTTTAACCCGTTCAAGCGGCCACGTTTTCGTTTTAAAGTATATTTTCCAAATATCTAGCCCAAAAATTTTTACCTACTGTTGAGAATTCCAGAATTCGAAAATAAGATCAAACCTCTAAATAAAGTTGTCGAAATGAGTTTTTCTCGCGCAAAACCTATTCTAACCAATTCAAACCAACGCCGAAGCTATTCTAATCCTACCATACACCTTCTTAGGGTGTCATGGGTTCCTAGACATCACCAAAAATGATATGTTTCAAGGGATAATTTATAGGATGATTATAACTAATAATATGTAATAAAAATATTAAAAGTGGTATAGACACACATAATACTTGCATATTTTCTTGCAAAAATGATGAAATAACATAAATATGGATATGATAGAGTTATAAAAATCATGAAATGCTTACTTGAATGATTTATGGATTTTTGAACAAAGTATGCTTAATAATCTTGAGGTTTTTATTTCAAAACCTTAACAAGATCACTAATGGAACTAAATAAACACTTGAACTTCAAAAATTAATGGTTTCTTCATGGTGTCTTGATGTGGCCGGTTATGGAGGAAGGAAAGAAGAGAGAAACTTGATTTTCACCTTTGTATTATTAGTTGTATGTGTTATGTGTAAGTAATAAATAAATATTAGTATAGTTTAAGTAGATATTTTGCAAATTTAAAGTGTGAGTCATCTTGTATGTCGACACATACATTAAACAAAAAGACTAGATGTATTTTGATCATTTAGGCATGTGTAGGTAGAAGTAAAGGTGTAATTTATTTAGGGATAATTGGTAACTTGTGTACATATTTAAACATTTAGGGTAACGTTAGCTAAAAATAAATTTTAACGGATCAAAATAAAATGTATTGAAGTCATAAAAATTATAAAAATACATTTCTCACAAGTATTGAGTGAGTAAATATTTATCGTGTTGAATTTACGAAAACCGTCGTAAATATTTATACATAACAATTTATATACAAAATAAATTGAAAACATCGGGTAAACTAATAATATAATTTTTATGGTCTTAAAATGAGTATAAAAATATATTAGGATTATTTTTGGAAGTGTCGGATCAATATTCAAAATAAATGTTTACGCAATAACGTTTATTTAATCGGAAAATAAACGTTTAATGAAATATGCAAATTCATGCGTGAACCGATATGAAATGATGTTACTAATGATGTGTAGACTAAATCTAGTCTATATGAAATGTCCTCAATGATTTTACATGAATACGCAGCTTAACCCTCCAGGTTACGCGTATTTGATACTCGTAAACCTAGTTTACGAAAAATGATAAATAGTGACTCGTGAATAGTGATTTTCTCCGGGAATGAATAGTGTTTCGTGAATAGTAAAATTTTGAAATACGTTCTCAGAATATTACTTCGGCTCCGAAAACGATGAATAGTAAAATAATGAATAGTAACCAGTGAATAGTAAATTCCCGAGATGAATAGTGGAATTTTCAAAGTTTGTAAAATGACCTGAAATTACGAGTTGTCACGGTAAGCTAAAGCGTAAGACCAAGCTTATGCGTAAGAGTTTCTTACGCGTAAGACAAGTTCAAAGGCTTTAGGCTTACGCGTAGGAATAAGCTAGATGTTACGCGTACAGTTTACTCGGAAGAGTAAAGCTTATGCGTAACAAGCCTTGTTTATGAATATCTTTCCAAGATACACTTAATCCACTGTAGACCCCTTATGCGTAAGAGCTACGCGTGAGATTTCTCTTAGACGTAACCTTTACGCATAAAGTATTCCTTAAGCTTAAAGGTTTGAACACCTAAAGATTCTGACATTACGAATAATTAACCTGTTAAATATAAACAGGAAAACTTGATTGCAGTTAACTCCAAACGTCTTTTAGATCACAAAACAAGCACAAGAACATATCAGATACACACAGAAAGACTTAGGCGTAAAATTACTTAAACCCTAAACCCTTAATCTACGCGTAAGAGATATAGCCACACAGATCAAACAACAATGTTTCTGGAGTGTCCTAGATGTCATATGAGTGCAATGGAACAAGATTTAACACATTTCCACCACAGAATCAGAAGATTCATGGGAGATGAACCCTAAAACCTAAAACTTAAATTCTTACAGTTTAGATGTTTCTGGGCTAATTTAAAGGTTCAAATCATGCATATATACTTCTTCTAACACATTCTTGACCACCTAATAACATATCACAGAATAAATAAATAAAAGAAAAACCCTAGATGAGCGCAAGAACCCTAGAATTCAAATTAACGAAATTTAAGATTCTGGATGGTTTTGGACGATTGAAACAAGTTTAATAGACACTAAGAAAGGTTTTAACATAACTCATTTCAATCCAAACACTTTTATGCATAAACACCCAGTTCGTTCGAGTGAACAATTTTCCAAAATCAGTTTAAAGAGTTTTAACCGTTGGATTTGAAAGAATTTTAGAAATCCTTGTTTATCATCTTGATTAAAACAGTTTAGAACTTATAGATTATGAAAAACTTGAACGGATTTAGAAGATTTGATTTGGGCCGTTTGATCTTGGTTGTTTTAGGAGTAAATGATTTTGTTAACATTAATTTGCCAAGTTGACACATTCAGTCCCTCAACCTTAAAGAGGTTCCAACCAAGATCCTTTAACTTCTGTTTAGGTTACACAAAACATATTTAGGAAAGAAACATAACGATACTCCCCCTCGACTTTTGAAATAATGAATTTTGAAAAACATTTGAGTCCGAGGAGAGTATTTGACAAGAAACGTATCCACCATTTTAGAAGAAACAACATATTTTTGAAAACATGGAAGTACAAGGTTTTATGAAACCGAAAAATATTTACTTTCTCCTCCTCAACACTTGTTCGGGAAAAATAGTGAAAGATTTGATAGAACAAAGTGTTGACTGAAGATTTGTACTTGCGATGTTTGAAAGAATTTAGATAGAAGAATATTTTTGAGATTTTCTGATTTTATATTTTTGTATTTTGTTTTTGAAAAATATTTACAAAAGGGGTTTTGGTGTTTGACTGGTTTTAAGAATGTTTTAAGAGTTCATCCAGTTCCTCTTGAGTCAAACACCGCATACAAATCCGGTGGACCAACTCATTAAACCTAGCAGGAGCTAAGGCTTTGGTGAGAAGATCTGCCAATTGGTATTCAGTACCCACAAAGTATAATTCAACTGTACCCTGTTCCACGTGGTCCTTGATGAAATGATATCGAAGATCGATGTGCTTTGATTTCGAGTGTTGAACAGAGTTGCACGAGATTGCAATAGCACTCCGATTGTCGCAGTACATCGGGATTTTGTCAAATTCTTTGAGTTGTGTTCTCATCAAAATGACTTGAGCACAACATGCCGACATGGCTACATATTATGCTTCTGTTAAGGAGAGCGATGTACAATCCTGCTTCTTCGATTGCCATGACACCAGTTTATCACCAAGAAATTGTAGGGCTCCTGAAGTACTTTTTCATGAGTCTAAGCATCCTGCGTGATCAGCGTCTGAAAAAGATATTAGTTCAAAACCAGAATCCTTCGGATACCAGATCCCCAAGTTAATGGTTCCCTTGATGTATCGGAGGATTCTTTTAGCCTCAGAGAGGTGGGTTTCAGTTGGTCTCGACTGATAACGGGAGCAAAGATATACGACAACCACAATATCAGGCCTGATTGCTGTTAGATACATGAGAGACCCAATAATACTACGGTATTTGGTAGGGTCCACCAATTTCCCATGTAAATCAGCATCTAGTTTCTTGGTATGAGCCATTGGTGTGGCATAGGTGTCACAGTTTAGCATTCCAAATTTGTTTAACAATTCAAGGGCATATATGGACTGACTCAAGAAAATACCACGGGGTGATTGATGAACTTGCATTCCTAGAAAGAATGTGAGTTCACCCATCATTGACATTTCAAAATGTTTTGTCATTAATTTTGCAAAAGCATTTGAGTATTTTAAATGTGTTGACCCAAAAATGATGTCATCCACATAGATTTGAACGATTAAGATGTGAGCCCCGTGATATTGTATGAAAAGTGTAGGATCGACCGAACCTTTGGTGAATTTATTGGCAATGAGGAAGGATGATAACTTATCGTACCATTCCCGAGGAGCTTGTTTGAGACCATACAGAGCTTTGTTCAGTTTGTAGACATGGTTCGGGAACTCGGGATCAACGAATCCTTCTGGCTGGCTGACATAAACCGTTTCTTTCAGTTGCCCATTCAGAAAAGTAGTTTTGACGTCCATTTGAAAGACCGTTATGTTCATATGAGCCGCGAACGCGAGAAAAATCCAAACAGCCTCAAGACGAGCAACCGGAACGAATGATTCTTCAAAGTCAATACCCTCTTCCTGTCTATAACCCTTAGCCACCAGACGTGACTTGTTTCTGATTACGTTCCCTTCAGCATCCAATTTTTTCTTCCAAATCCATTTGAGACCAATGACGTAGACCCCTGTTGGTCTTCAACCAGTTCCCATACTCCAAGACGTTTGAATTGGTTGAGATCTTCTTGCATGGATTCAATCCAGTTGTATTTTGTCATTGCGTCTTTAATGTTTTTAGGCTCAGATTGGCAGACAGTGAGAGCATAAATGCAATGTTCACCATCTGTGTGAAGACGTTGTCTTGTAACGACTGGTTGATTCGGGTTGCCAATAATATTCTCTAGAGGATGGTCTTTTGTCCAACGATGTGTAGAGGGTTGATGTTGGTATACATTGTGCAGATTTTGAGGATTCAAATGGCTTGTTGATGATTCTGCGACATCAGGTGCAACAGTTTCATTGGCAAACGGGTTAAAGAACACATTTGGATCAAAATCTGCAGGTGGGGGTACTTCATTAAGAACATCAGCAGCTGGTTCAGCGTTGTTGGAAGCAGTTTGTTCAACTGTTGTTGTAGAGTCAACTGGTGGTGCTTCTTCAACAGTAGTTGTTGTAGCAGGTGTATCAGGTATAAGAGTATGATCAGGTTGAGCAGCGGATACACTTGGAGCACGTTCATCAATGTCATCACTAAACAACGGAGCAAATAGCGTTTCCATTTGTTGACGAGTAAGCTGGGGGCTTGGTTCAGCTGATGATGGGGTGTGAGGGAAGTTTAAACAGTTGTGACTGGGTTCCAAGCTGTTATGCTCAGAAGCCATAGTGAAGAAGTTTCAGAATCAGCTTCCCCCCAAACTGAAAACTGTCTTTAGTAGATTTGAAACTTTGATGAAGTCTACATTTCCTCTAACTTTTGAAGGTTTCAGTATGCAGCGGAATTTGTAGATGAGCAGTAAACCACACAAAGAAAATCTGACTTATTGCGGAAGATCCGTTCGAGGGTAACATGCCAGAAATCAACAAGATCTTCTCACGTATGTAGACGCATCACACCAAACAAACCACGAAAGACGAAATGATACGACTTTCCCCTGAATGTTGTGGTCTTTCGGAATACTAATCACCTGTGAATATGCAATAACTCGATACCAAGACCGTGTGTGAGGCATCATAACATCATATTTGGGTAACTTCACACAAGATCACCCATGAAATTGAGACGATAACACCAAAGTGAGACGTTTGAGCCACAGATCGTCTTATTTCTTCCCCTAATTGAAGAAATTCAAGAAGGCATTGGGTTTTCGCAAAGAAGCATGTAGAAGAACAAGGAAGAAATGACCACCTACACACTCTCCCCCCTCGATGTTTTCAATGATTCAGAATCATACACCACGTATGTTGATGATGAATTGAAGACAGCGAAACCATGTATAATGAGACAGCGAAACCATGTATGACCAATTGATCGAACAAGTGTGAAGTACCAAAGATATTTTAAGAGAGTCAACTGCTGATAAAACTTATCTGTTCATAATGTTGATCATCAGCTGTGTCATTGTTGTTGGAAACAGTTTAATCTTCTGTCATCAAAGATTGGATAGGAGGTGCATTTACAACAATGGTAGTAGTTGTAGTTTCATAGTGTATCCGAAATTAGAATATGATCAGGTTTTGCAGCGGAAACATTCGATACATCTGAAGCACGACTTTTGAAAGACTCTTTAACCAGTGGAGCAAACAAAGTTTCCAATTCATGACGATTAAGTACAATGGTGATGCAGCTGATGGATCATGATATTTTTTATGGTGAGAAACGGGTCCTACGCTGTATTGCAGTAGAAGCCATAGCTGTTGTACCTGCATAGAAAAAATAGGAGGGGGACAAGAAAGAAGAAACATGGATCCCCAAGTGTAACTGGGTTCCAGATGTTAGAGGCATAAAGATGTAGTGTCAATTATCTTCTTGACACCTGAACATGCTATTTTGATAAGTTCCTTTCCTACCTCAGGGACGGATGTTGTGGGTTTCACACTTGTGTTGATGCAACTACTTAGTATCTTGCCTGTAGGAATCCACCTAAGACCAACAGTGTTGAAAACTCTGCCCGTTGGAATCCATCTAAGGTAAGATCTAGGGGATGTTAAAACTTCTTTTGGGAAGAGTTTGCGTCCTATATTGATCCACCTATTAGGTTTCTGAAATTTTACGTTTAGATCAACGGGTTTATTTCTAACTGTTTGTTGATTAAACTTAGGTTTTGATTTGCTACTACAAGTAGTGTTATGCAACACACTAGAAGGCATCACACTAGGTCGTGAACCTAAGATTCTATCCTTTTGGAGTAGTGCCCTTTTCGTAGCCTTTTCTAGATCACAGTTCTTGTACGCGTCATTTGAATCATATGAATCTTTAATTTTAATGCTCAGTTTAGACACAGTATTCGAACTAGTCCTAGATTGGCTAGGAGCAGCCACTTGTTGAGATATAAAAGAAACAGGTATAACAGAAACATGTTTAATAGAAACAGAAGCATTATTCATTGGCGCGGAATGTGGATTGACTGGTTTTGACAAATGATTATTCTCAACAACTTGGGAGGCAAACCGTGGTTTTGAAGATTTTGAACGTTCAGATTTAAAAGCAGTTGGTTGTCTAACTACTGATTGGTTTTAAAGACGATTTCCCCAAGATTGTTTGTTTTGCAAAATTAGTATCCACACTCTTGTCAGTTAATCTTCTCAGTTTGTTTTGTAAAGGAACATGTGCAAGCCCATTAGCTAGAAGTTGAGCCTTTAAATGCTCATTTTCTTTTACTAATAAATCCACACGATTACTTTGTTCATTTGAATACTGACCATTGTGTTCTGAAGAAAAAGATTTGTTTTGTAATTTAAGTTCAAGAGAGATGCAATGTGCCTCTAGTTTTGAAAAATCTTTATGAAACTGAGCAATGGTCTTTTTGAGAAGAATGATTTCAGATTCAAGAGTTTGATTTGACGTTTCAGTTGAATTGAATGCAAGTAAGGGCTCAGACATAAGACAGTTGTCTGGACATTGTGCAACACACTGGTCAACCTCTCCTTCATTTCTGAGATCAGGTTGCTCAGTATGTTGTTTCGCATTTGCAGGCAGAATATGATCAATAGTAGATTGTACCTCGACCATCTGTTCTGTGTCAGTGTCATAGGTGGGTATGATATCTTCCTCAACCATTTGTTCTTTGTCAAAGTTGGGCTCTGTGTCATAGATGGGTAAGATATCTTCTCCAGATCTGTTGTTGTCATCCTGCTTTTCTAATGCTACAACCTCATTGTCCGCATTACCGACAGATGCAGTAATCACAACATTCTCAACATCCCTTTGAGCATTCCTTCCATGTACATCAACTCTTTCACCTTGCACGACTGCAGAATTTCGCGAATTTGATGATGTCTGACGCTTGGAATTGTTAATTATTGAGTGCACCTTCTCTTTCAGAACAATAAATCCTTCTTTCAATGCCACAAATGCAGCTTCTTCTTCAGAATCCATTGAGTTATGACAAAAATAATTTCCCTCCACAAATGCAGCTTCTTCTTCAGAATCCATTGAGCAATGCTCTAACCCCTGCAGAAGACTCAAAGAGCAAAGGTGCGAAGTCGATATAGCACACAGAAGGTCGATATAGTGAATTGCAATTTCCCTCCAAAAAATTTTGACTCTCAAAATTTGAAATTCACTATAAAATTCAATTCTAAGGTTGAAAGAAAAATTTGAGTTATGACAATTTTTACGCCAAATTTGACCCGAAAAATTCGAATTTGGACCTAAAATTTTGAATTTTTGACCAAAATTTTCACAGTTAAACCAAAATTTGAATCTCACGTAAAAATTGAACATTTAGTCTCCCATTAAAATTAAATTTTACTCAAATTAATTTTTTTTTTGATAACTTGTGTTGATGGATCTTTGTAGTCGAATGAAACTTGTTGCTTGTTGAAGAAGTCCTCAAGCGTAGAAAACCAGCTTATGCGTAGAAAGAACCTTACGCGTAGAAACCAGCCTACGCGTAGGAATTCTTAGGCGTAAAAACACCAAACTTACGCGTAAAAGTAATATTTACGCGTAGGATTAGCTTACGCGTAAGAATTGAGAAACACTAAGATTAGACGTAAACTGAAAGTTAGACGTAAAAAACTTATGCGTAAGATTAGCTTATGCGTAAGACAAGGCTTAGGCGTAAGAAAATACTTAGGCGTAAATATTTCTACGCGTAAGTTTTAGCTTATGCTTAAAATTAGGGTTTTAACCCAAAAATCCTTTACACTATCACAGCGTAAACGATATCCAAAGTCGAAGTGTTTTCAGGCTTATCCAAGCAAGAAAAACACTGAGTAAACCAAGAAAACTGAAGATCAAACCAAGGAAACCTTATGCGTAGGATTAGGGTTTGCTTACGAGTAGAAAGTACCAAGAATAACCAAAAACTGATTTTATGCCCAATAGTGTTTAGAAACCTGATTTTTATGATGAAATAGCTTCAATATCACCAAAATAACAAGAAAGTTTAAAACTTGATGATCCAAAACTCTTTTTCACCTTACGAGTAGAAAGAGGTACACGAATGAAATCAAGCTCAAAAACACTTCTACACACGTAAAGTTTCAAACTTTTTGCCAAAAACTTAAACTTTAACACCAAATAGCCTTTAAAGTACAAGAATCTTGAATTTTAAAGTGTAAAAATGAAAGCTTTTTGCGTGAGAAAGGTTAAAAACGTGAACCTTACGAGTAGACAAAAAAACAATCTGTTTCACCCAACTAGATGGCGAATGATACCACTGTTAGGTCACCATATATGTAACACAAGCATCAATATGAATAAGTAGAGAAGAAGAGGAGGCGGATGAACACAAACACATACACACGTTATGCATAGGAAACGATTATGCTTAGGTGAAATATGAAAGTGAACAACCAACCTTCAATAGAAGGTTTACAAGACTATTTATAGGAGGGAACTAGGGCAACACTCCAAGTTCCCATCATTTTCCTTATTGGGCTTGGCCTAGGCTTATGGGCCTTCTACATAAGCCTAAGCTTAATAACAAACATAAAGGCCATATTAAGCTAACTATTACATATGAATCACTAACACTTGAATTAAGGTTGAGTGATTCCAACAATCCACCAATTGGTGTTCTGTACCTACAAAGTATAATTCAACGGTACCCTTTTCCACATGCTCTTTGATGAAATGATATCAAAGATCGATGTGCTTTGACTTTTAGTGTTGAACGGTGTTGCACGAGATCGCAATAGCACTTCTGTTGTCACAGTACACCGGAATTCTGTCAAATACATAACCATAGTCTTTGAGTTGTGTTCTCATCCAAATGACTTGAGCACAACACGCATACATGGCTACATATTCAGCTTCAGTTGATGACAATGATGTGCAATCCTGCTTCTTCGATTGCCATGACACCAATTTATCACCAAGGAATTGTAAACCTCCTGAAGTACTTTTCCGTGAATCTAAGCATCCTGCGTGGTCAGCGTCTGAAAAAGCTATTAGCTTAAAACCAGAATCCTTCGGATACCAGATCCCCAAGTTAATGGTTCCTTTTACGTATTAGAGGATTCTTTTAGCCTAAGAGAGGTGTCTTTTAGTTGGTCTTGACTGTTAACGGGAGCAAAGATATATAGAAAATACAATGTCGGGTCTACTGGCTGTTAGATACCTGAGAGACCCAATAATACTTTGGTATTTGGTAGGGTCAACCAATTTCCCATGTAAATCAACATCC
This sequence comes from Chrysanthemum seticuspe, assembly GCA_019973895.1. Lineage (NCBI taxonomy): Eukaryota > Viridiplantae > Streptophyta > Magnoliopsida > Asterales > Asteraceae > Chrysanthemum > Chrysanthemum seticuspe. The sequence continues at coordinate 189,436,301 of BPTQ01000006.1, read as the reverse complement.
AGTTTGTTGGTATGTGCCATTGGTGTTGCATAGGTGTCACAACTTTGCATTCCATGTTTATTCAATATTTCAAGAGCATATTTGGACTGACTTAAGAAAATACCACGAGGTGATTGATGAACTTGTAGTCCTAAGAAGAACGTAAGTTCACCCATCATAGACATTTCAAAATTTGTTTTCATTAGTTTTGAAAAAGCGTTTGAGTACTTTTTGTGGGTAGAACCAAAAATGATGTCATCCACATAAATCTGAACAATTAAAATGTGTGCCCCATGATATTGAATAAACAGTGTTGGGTCGACCGATCCTTTGATAAAATTATTAGCAAGGAGAAAGGATGACAACTTATCATACCACGCCCGAGGGGCTTGTTTGAGACCGTAGAGAGCCTTGTTCAGTTTGTAGACGTGATTAGGGAACTCTGGATTAACAAATCCTTATGGCTGACTAACATATAATGTTTCCTTCAGTTTACCATTCAGAAAAGTAGTTTTGACATCCATCTGATAGACAGTGATGTTCATGTGAGCTGCAAATGCCAGAAAAACCCGTATAGCCTCAAGTCTAGCTACCGGAGCAAATGATTCTTCAAAGTCGATACCCTCTTCCTGTCTATAACCCTTAGCCACCAAACGTGACTTGTTTCGGATAACCGTACCTTCAACATCTAACTTATTCTTCCAAATCCATTTGAGACCAATGACGTACCCATGTTGGTCTTTCAACCAATCGCCATACTTCTAAACATTTAAATTGGTTCAACTCTTCTTGCATGGATTCAATCCAGTTATCATAAGTCATTGCTTCTTTAATGTTTGTGGGTTCAGATTGACCAACGGTGAGTACATAAATGCAATGTTCTCCGTCAGTCTGAAGGCGTTGTCTAGTTACGACTGGTTGGTTTGGGTTGCCAATGATGTTAACAAGAGGATGGTCTTTAGTCCATCGGTGTGTGGAGGGTTGATGTTGGTATACATTGTGCAGATTTGGTGGATTCAGATGGCTGGTAGAAGATTCAGCAATATCTGAATTTGCAGTTTCAGTAGCGAAAGGGTTAAAGAATGCATTTCCATCATAGTCCGCTGGTGCAGGTACATTTTGATTAAGAAGATCATCAACTGGATCAGCGTCATTAGAAGCGGTTTGTTCTGCTGTTGTTGGAGATTCAATCGGATGTGCATCAGCAACAGTTGTTGTTGTTTCAGGTGTATCAGGTAATGGATTAGTATCAGGTTGAGCAGCGGAAACATTTGATACATCTGGAGCACGTTGATCAAGATCGTCACTGAACAAAGGAGCAAACAATGTTTCCATCTAACGACGGGTGAGTTGAAATGATTGATCAGCTGATGATTGGGGGAAGTTGAGACGGTTATGTCCGGGTTCCAAGTTGTTTTGCTCAGAAGCCATTTCTATAAGCTCATCAAAATTAACGTGAATGGTTTCTATAATTTCTTTTGTACGACGATTCTAGATCTGGTATCCCTTTGAGTTTTGACAGTATCCAATGAAGACTCCAATATCAGCTTTAGCCTTGAGCTTTCCAAAGTCGTCACGATCATTATTTGGGTAACAAAGAGCACCAAATACATGAAAGTGTTTAAGATTTGGTTTTCTGTTATGGATAAGCTCATAAGGTGTTTTTTTGTGGCGTTTGGTTATCATAGAATGGTTCTAAGTGTAGCATGCAGTTGACACGGCTTCTGCCCATAAGTAATCTGGAATTTTTTCATTTATCAACATCGTTCTTGCATCTTCCACTAACGTATGGTTTCGTCTTTCGACAACTCCATTTTGTTCTGGTGTTCATGCAATGGATGTCTGATGCTCAATTCCCACTTTCTCATAGTATTATCGAAGAGTTTGGTTCACAAATTCAGTTCCTCTGTCTGTTCTGACTTGTCTAACCGTGTTACGGAGCTGAACTTGAATTTTTGTGAGAAAGGTGATGATCATTTGTGGAGCTTGATCTGTACTTCGAAGAAAATAAACCCAAGTCCATCTGGAGTAGTCATCAATGATTACAAGAATGTAGTGTTTGCCATTAATCATATGCACACGCATCGGGCCACACAAATCCATGTGAAGAAAATGAAGAACATGCTGAGAGTTGTTTTCCACCTTTGAAGGAAAATGAGCACGAGTGCTTTTCCCTTGTTCACAAGTTGAGCATAAGTGATCTTTTGAATACCTAAACCTTGGAAGACCTTCAATTGGTTTGTGTCGTGCAAGATTAGTTATGGTTTGAAAGTTTAAATGTGAAAGTCTTATGTGCCATAGCCATGATTTTGTAGATGTTGCTTTAGAAAGTTGACAGATAGGAGATGAAGCGATCATGTCTTGCATTGAAATTGTGTAAAGGCTTGAAGTGCGGTTTCCTTACATAAGATCGTTTCCTTGTAGATCACGAATGAAGCAAGTTCTCTCCCTAAAAGCAACTTCCAAATCACCATCACAAAACTGGCCGAGTGAGAAAAGATTGTGTCCAAGACCTTCAACATAATAAACCCTGCTAATTTCGATGTTCCCATTGATGTAGTCTCCGTAGCCCATGATAGCTGCGAAGTGATCATTCCCGAACCTGACAGTGCCGATGAACTTTGAAACAAAGTTTGTAAGAAGTTTGAGATTGCCTGTCATGTGCCGGGAACATCCGCTATCAACAATCCAAACGATGATCTGTATCACCTGTGTTACACACAGACGACAAAGGTGGACTAGAAGTAGAGGTGGAACCCGAAGAGTTAGAGGGTTCCATTACAGTTACAGTTGCAGCACACATGTTTATGATTTTAGGAATCCATTTAAATCCAGGTGTATTTTGTAACCATCTCTGCCAAGTCCAACTAGTTTGTGCTTTGGTCTTAGTAAATGCACTAGGTGATATTCTCTTCCTAGGAGGTGAAGTGGGTTCTATGGGTACATCAATGATATCTGTAGAAACACTAGAAGGCGGTTTACCAAGCACTAACTTAGAAGCATTAGTGGGCCTAGAGGTAATTCGATTTCTATGTTTCCGCTTACGAGATAAGATAGATTGAGCAACACATTTATCATGACAACCAGAAAACATGCTTTTACGACAACCAATACAAGATGCTTCAAACAAAACATTCAAAGTACTTAAAGATTCAACATTCGTTACATCACTTTGTCTATTACATTTCTCTAACGCAATGTCTAAAGTAGGTGCAACATGTGTTTTATTCAAAGTCCTAGTGTGTTCTTTTACTTCAGGGGTCCTTACTGATCTTCTCTTACGTTGCAAATTCCTATTCTTCCTGTATGTGCTCTTAAGTTGTAAAGTGCTAACGCTAAGATTAGAGGCAACTACTCCTGTAGAAGTAGAAGAAGCACATTAGTATCTTGTGGTTTGTCATGAGGCATCCTAGTGTCAATTTTAAACATTCCAGGTGCAAGGACATTTGTGTCACTAGACTTATCTTTTCTAAGTTTCACCAAATCCTCTTTCAACTCTGTGATAGTGTGTAACAAATCTTGGTTTTCAGAGCGAATGTTTCCACTAACGTTTAAGACCTCTTTAGTGTATGCAAGATGATTATCAAGTTCTTGTGATGCTTTAGCACGAGTCTTTTTGATAAAATTAAATATGACACCATATTCTGTTTTGACTTTGGCAATTTCTTGTTCATATTTGAAAATTTGACACTTTAAAGACACGTTTTCCTCATCCAGTCATTCAAGTTTTGGTTCAAAAGTTTGAGCACTCGACTGTTTGAGTTTGTTTTGCAAAGCAAGTTCTCGATCATTACAATCTTTTCGACACCATAGAAGACGACATTTTACAATTGAAAGTTCATTAACAAACGCTCGTTTTCAGCTTTCAAAGATTCAATTTGAGACACATTATCAACATTCTCAACATTATTAGCAATATCAACAGAATTAACAACAATATTATCAGAAGCAGAAACAGCAGAATGATACAAAATAATAGACACTGTATTAGCACAGATAACATCTTCCAAGAGTCGATCGACATGGTTTCGAAAAGATTTGTTTTTCTGTTTAGTTTTCACAGTCCATGCCTCGGTTGCATTGAAAATTGTTTTCAAGTTCCCAATCTTCTTCTGAAGATCCCGTTCGCAATATTTTGCACACATACGAAGATTTCGAACATGGGGTAAAAGTTGCTTTTGAAAAATATCTCTTTGTTTTCGCGCATAAGGCGATTGAAAAGTTTCAACTTTTATTTTCGAATTAAGTTCAATTTCGTGTTCCAAAAGATCGATGTCAGACATGAATGTATCAAAATATTTAAGGATTTGACATCTTTCAGGTGATGGTGTGATTTTACTCAAAGAAGGTAAAGGACCATATATTTGTGCAACTTGTTGGACGGGACCAACATTAGAAGAGGACTCAGGAATTGGTGTGATAACCCAAGGTGTATTTGTATTATCCTGTTGTTTAACACAAGTCATAAAAGGGCCTTTTGAGTAATCAAATGGTTTGTTATATTCAACATTTTCCATTTTCAATCGACTCTCGTCTTCTACATCGAATTCCTCTTCACGATTATATTCAACAACACGCACAACAGATTCATCAATCATATGTTCGACACTATACAACTTTGGATGTGCATTGAATGCTCTATTGAAAAAACGTGGTTTGTAATCAGCAAGATTTGGCCCATATCCATCTGGATTTAGCTTAAATGTGAACTTTTGAATCGTAGTGATTGACTCACCATGTTTATAAATAACATTTTGAAACTCTTTGATTTTGTTTTGCAAAGCTACAATTTCATCAAGATAGAGATATATTTGTTTCCTTGAATGTTTTTTGTACTCAGAAAACTCTTATTGACATGATAACAACTCCGACTGGACTTTTTGAGTTTCCGAAGTAAGAGTGTTAACTTGTTGTTTATGATCAAATTGTTGTTGTTCTATTTGAGAAAGCAATTCATTCTTGGAAGCAACTAGATCACATATCTGTATTTCTAAAGATTTTTCGTTTTTGTATAACTTTGCAAAAGCTACTTTAAAACTGTATTCACGTTTTTCTTTAGTTTCAAAATTGTTGAGTTGTAACTTATAACATTCATTATCCTTAGTCAGTAGTGCCACTTTTTCTTGAAGAGAATTATTAATCTCATTGCACTTCTCCAATTGAGATTGGGTGGTCTGAAATAAGGTCATGAGCTTTGAATCTGGATTAGACAAAGGCTCATTTTGTTCAACTTGAGTCTCAACATATTCATCATTTTGATCCTCAAATGTTATCACAGGGTAAATTTGATTATCAATGGTAACCATAAGGTCATCTTGATAGTCAAATGTAACTACGGGATCCATTTGATTTTCTTCGTGATGAAATGTAGAAGGCGCATGTTGAACACTCTGTTCCTCGTCAGATGCAGATGCAGTCGGAGATATCAGATCATGTATAAGACATATGTTAGGATCCGGTACTTGAGACAAGCCATCAGTGTCATACATTAGGCCTGTGTCACTCATGTGGAGCTCTTGCATGTTTGCCATTAACATTACAGCTGCATTAGCTTGCAAGTCCTCCATGTCATCATCAGAATCTGCATTAGCCATGAAGCTCTGTTCCTTGTTGGTAAGTGTTCCACCAGCTTCATCTTTGAGAGCCAAGAGTAAAGCCTCCTTGTGATAAGTGTTGCCTCTTGTTCTCGGCTTTGGGCAAGCATTTGCCAAATGACCCTTTTCATTGCAGTTGTAGCATCGAAGACCATTTTTCCCAGTCTGAACATTTCCCTGATCAACCATTTGAACTCCTTGCTATGGAGCACCCATGTTATTCTTGCCAGTAGCATTAAACCCTTGACCACTACCCATATGACGACCATTTCCATGGTTCTAAACCTCAACCCTTCCATTGTTAACAACTGCTTGATTCCTTGTTTTTAGATGAGGTACGAATACGGTTGTTAGATTTGTTAGAAAATCTCCCGAAGGCTCTAGCAATTAACGAAAATCCTTGATTTAACGTATCGAAAGCTTCTAAATCCTCATTTGGTGTCTCACTATAGAGTGTTGAATCAGTGTTGTTGTTGTGAGGAACCAGTTGAGGTTCTTGTAATTGTTGTGAGGGATCATATGGTGTAATATGGGCTGGTTGTGGTGGATTTGTGAAGACAGTTGGCAGATTTGGAAATTGAGGATAACAAGCTTGAGTAAACAGAGCAAGAGTTTGATTATCCAGTAAAGTTGTAGTAACTCCACAGAGAGCTCTATCTTTGTCTACTTCCTTTTGATGGTGCTTCAAGTAGTCATACAACAACCCATACTTTGCTTGATGAAGGTTTTTAGCTTGACGGATGAATGTAACATACTTTTCCCAATCAGGACCAAGACAACTTAGGAACTTTGTGTTGATTGCAATCCTCGGCATAATAATGTTGTGTCTGTCCAAGTCATTGATGATGTCTGTAAACCGATGATAGTATGACTCTAATGATTCCTCTGGTTCAATCATGAAATTCTCATATGATAAGTAAAGTTTTGATTCCATGTCTTCTTGATTGAGTTATGTGCCTTCCATTAGAAGATGGATGTGATCCCACATTGCTTTAGCAGTTTTCTGAGCATCAACACTGCAAAGAATCGGATTGGGTAGACCCAAAAGGATATATTGCATTGCCATTTCATCTGCTTCCAAGTGAAGTAGTTGTTCAGCAGCGAGCTGATCTACTCTGAGATTAGAAGTAACATCATCTCTTGGTGGAGTAGCAATTAGATCTCCGGGCACTGTTGTAGTAGGCATTTGAAAAGGACCTTCTAGGATGACCTTCTTCAAAAACTTACCATGTGGTTTCTTGAGATCACAGAACCTAAAAAACCGCATCACCCATTGATCATAGTTTCCGAGAGTGAGCATTGGAGGTCTATCAAGGGATCCAGCTTCATGAATGAATTGTTGGCTACTTATAGCTTCACACATCTTTGCAAACCAAGTGGGTTCCTTTTGCGTTGTGACATTCATAGCATACTTAGCTGGAAACTGATATTGGAAGTAGTTAGCATGCTGATATTGTTGACGAGGGTTTGGTTGAGTGATTTGTGGTGGAAGAGGTTGTGCAAATTGAGGAAAGTAAACTGATGATGGTTGTTGAGGATATTGTTGTAGTTGTTGTTGTTGTTGTTGAGGATAATCATGAGGAAAGTAGTTGGAGTATGGTGGTTGAGACATCTTGAAACTTGTGTAGATGATGGATCTTTGTAGTCGAATGAAACTTGATGTTGTTGATGAAGTATTCTTAGGCGTAAACAAGCTTAGGCGTAGACTGATGATGTTACGCGTAACTTCCACTTACGCGTAAACAAGAGGCTTAGGCGTAAATCCTTCTTACACGTAAGGTTTAGGTTAAACGTAAGCTTAGGCGTAAACTAAATGTTTAGAGGTAAGAACCTTAGGCGTAAGATTAACTTAGGCGTAAAGTGTTTACTCGTAAACGTTTATGCTTATGCGTAAACTTAGGGTTTTACCCAAAAATCCTTTACACTTGTCCAAGTGTAAAAGATATCCGCAAGTCGAAGTTTTTTCAGGCTTATCCAAGCAAGAAAACACTGAGTTAACCAACAGCTTTGAAGATCATTGATGAATATTCCTTACGCGTAAACTGTTAGGCGTAAATGGTGACTTAGGCGTAGAGGCTTAGGCGTAAGAAACTAGGGTTTTGTTATGCGTAAAGTTGACAGAATTCACCAAGCTTGATTTTTATGCACTAGATGTTTTGGAAACTTGATTTTAATGATAAAACAGCTTCAAAATCATCAAAATAACGAGAAAGTTTGAAACTTGATGATCCAAAGTGAAATTTACCTTACGCGTAAAACAAGGACATGAACCAAAACCAAGTTCAAAAACCAATCTAAACATGTAAAGTTTGTAACTTTTTGCAAAAAAACAGAAACTTTAACACTAAATAAACCTTAACCCCTAAGAATCTTGAGTTTACAATTGAAAAAATCAAAGCTTTTAAGCAAATGAAAAGTGTAACACGATAACCTTACGCGTACGACTATAAACTTCAAAAACAAAAGAGTTTCACCCAACTAGATGGCGTCTGATACCACTGTTAGGTTACCATAAGTTAACACAAGTATGTAGATGATAGAAATGAGATGAAGATAGAAGGTTGAACACAAAATCAGACGATACAATAGGAAAGGTTATGCGTAGGATTAGATAAAGTGAATAACACCTCTCAAATGAGAGGTAACAAGGTATTTATAGGGGAAGGGAGCTAGGGCAACACATCTAGTCCCTTCCTTGGCCTTTTGGGCCTTTGCATAGGCTTATGGGCTTTCTACATAAGCCTAGCCTTAGTTACTAATATAAAAGCCATATAAATGCAGCCTATTACATAGAAATAACTAACACTTAATAATACTGTTAAGGAGCGTTTCCAACATGTTGTTTCTTTGCACAAGTAGGAGTCTAAAGGGATTATGTGCAAAAAAATGACTTTCGCAATTGGCTTTCACAGAAATACCGAAGGGTCACACCAGTGCACACTAAAAAGAGCACGCAAGCGAAAATGAGAAACAAGTGACGAAATGAAATAGAAATGAAGAGGAAATAAGAATACAGTAGCATTTTCATTGAGGGGTAAAACGGTAATCACCTAGAGCATATATATTTATCTAAGATAAGTATATTTACTACCTAAAAGGAAAAATCATAACCCTAAGGGTTAATGGTCGGCCAAAATCCCTAGAGGGATTAGGTTTGACAACTTATCAAACTTATGTACTTAGGGATAATTCTAGAGATTACTAGTTGGTCTAGAATATTCCTTAGTACCCTATAATACTAAGACATCATAAACTAATTCTCATTCTCTTCCCACTTATCCCTAACCGAAATTCCTCCCACCCCTTCTCCAAATCGATCGAATTTAGCATTTTCCAAACCCTAAGTCGACTAGTCGACATCCAGTCGATTACCCAAGTTTGTATTTGCCCAACTTATACAGGTTCGTAGCCCTAGTTCTATCTGTGAAGTATCGGTGTATATATGATGCAATCCAAGTGGTAATTATCCCAATAAACCCTTAATCGAATCAAGAAGCATCAAGAAGAAGGCGAATATGTACACGCAGAACACACTACAATTAAAGCTTACATCTTGACAGAACAAGTAAAGTGTCGTTTTTTTTTCCAGAGCTTTTACCTCTTCATCTAAAAACCATGTCTGCAGAAGAAGAGGTACATCTAAAGTCTTCGTCTGCATCGAAGAAGACCGTTTATTTTTTGTGCTATTGAAGTACTTCTTTCATTTTTTTTCACTAGTGTTTTGTGATTTGAGAATAGAAAGCCTTTTGTCAAATGATACTAAAATTTTGAGTGTGAAACAAGCAATCGCTTAAAATACGGAGGATCAAAGAGAAGTTTTCATCCGTTTTATACATTTTCATCCATTTTATACGTTTTTCTCCGTTTTTATACGTTTTCATCCGTTTTTATACGTTTTCGTCCATTTTTATACGTTTACATACGTTTCATTCATTTTATACGTTTTTGCCCGTTTTCTTACGTTTTCATCCATTTTTATACGTTTTCGTCCGTTTTCATACGTTTTGTCCATTTTGTCTATTTTCATCCGTTTTTCTTATGTTTTCATACGTTTTTATTTGTTTTTGTATGTTTTTGTACGTTTTCATCCATTTTATATGTTTTCATCCATTTTGATACGTCCTCATCCGTTTTTCATACGTTTTCATACCTTTTTATCCGTTTTAAACGTTTTCATCCATTCTTATACGTTTTCGTCCATTTTGTATATGTTTTCTAATGTTTTCATTCGTTTATTACGTTTTTGTCCGTTTTCATACATCTTCTTACATTTTTGTATGTTTTTGTGCATATAAAAACGGATAAAAATGATTAATAACAAGTAAAAATGTATGAAAACGTAAAAAAACGTATTAAAACGAAAAAAATGTATAAAAAGTACAAAAACATATAAAGACGTGCAAAAACTTATAAGAACGTACAAAAATGGATAAATGGATAAAAACGTATGAAAACGTAAGAAAAACGGATGAAAACGGATAAACGTATAAAAACGGATGAAAATGTTTAAAAGCCGATAAAAACGTATGAAAGCATAAGAAAACATATAAAAACGAATGAAAACTTATTAAACAGATGAAAACTTATAAAAACGAATGAAAACCTATAAGAACGGACGAAAACGTATAAAAACGTACGTAAACATATAAGAACGGACAAAAACGTATAAAAACAAATGAAAACGGATATAAACGTATAAAAATGAACAAAAACGTATGAAAACCTAAAAAAGGGGATGAAAACGTAAGAAAACGTATAAAAACGGACTAAAAGGTATAAAAGCGGACGAAAACGGATAAAAATTGAAGAAAACGTATAAAAACGGATGAGAATGTAAGAAAACGTATAACAACGGACGAAAACATATGAAAATGGACAAAAACGTATGAAAATGGACTAAAACGGAGGAAGACGTATAAAAATGAACAAAAACGTGTAAAAGCGGACGAAAACGGACAAAAACGTAAAAAAACGGGATGAAAACGAATAAAAACGGATGAAAACATATGAAAATGGACGTAGACGCATGAAAACGGATAAAAACGTATAAAACAGACGAAAACGTATGAAAACGGACGAAAACGTATAAAAGCGGATTTTGAGAAAGAGATTAGGGTTTGTGAAAAGAAAAGATAAGAAGTGAAATATACTGTCTGAAATTTAGAAGAGGAAAGAAGTGAAATAAAGCTATTTTTCTGCAAAAAAACATATAAAAAACTCCACCTCCCGAAAAAAAAACGAAAAATGGTGAAAATTGCTTCTTTTTAATAAACAAACGAAATATAAAAAGTTAAGGAAGAAAAAGAAAGAAAATGAAATATAAAAAGTTATGTTCTCGAGTAGTACTTAAGGAGGAAAAGAAAAGGAAATGAAAGGAAAATTAGTATCATTTTGTTGATTATTAATAGTAAAGTAAAATGTTTTCTTATAATTTTGGGGAAAAAAAAAGAAATGATTACTTTACATATGCAGTGTCAAAACCAAGGTTATAAATAGCGCGAGACGTGGCGTGGCGGCATGACTAAGTTTCACGCTTTTGTGGTCAAGGCTGTTGGAATCTGTTGAAATCACTCCTAAACCTTAATTCAAGTGTTTGTTACTCATATGTAATAGGTAGCTTATTATGGCCTTTATGTTTGTTTAAGGTCTAGCTTATGTAGAAGGCTCATAAGCTTAGGCCCATGTCTAATAAGGAAAAGGGAAGGAGTGGGAGTGTTGCCCTAGCTCCTTGCCTATAAATACTCTTGTATAACCCTCACTTGAGGGTTGGTTGTTCAATTATTCTCTTTCACATACACCTTGCTTAATTGTTCTTTATTTCCTACGCGTATGTGTGTGTGATAGTTGTTCATCCGCCTCTTCTCTTCTATATCTCTTTCTATTAAGCTTTTGTTGTAAAACTAGTGACCTAACAGTGGTATCAATTGCCTAATAGTTGGGTGAACGTATTGTTTGAAGTGAGTTTTGGTCTCACGCTTAACTTACGGTTCATAAACTTTGGCTTGCTTAAAAACGCATTTTTTACATTTTTTATTCCAAGATTCTTGTACTTTCAATGTTATAAGGTGTTAAACTTACTATTTTTGGCAAAAAGTTTTGAACTTTATGCGTGGATCATTGTTTTTCAACTAGTATTTGAACGAGGGTGTAAACCTACGCGTAACCGTTTTAGGAGCTTTGGATCATCAAGTTTCACACTTTTGTGTTATTTTGGTATTATTGAAGCTATTTCATCACACAAAAACTGGTTTAGAAACATCTTTGGGCATAATCAATTTTACGAGTAATCCTACGCGTAGCAAAACCCTAAAACTACGCGTAAGTTATTCCTTGGATTGATCTTCGTTTTTGTGGCTTACTCCGTGTTTTCTTGCTTGGATAAGCCTGAAAATACGTCGACTTTGGATATCTTTTGCACTGTGATAGTGTAAAAGATCACTTGGGCAAAACCCTAAACTTACGCATAAGCATAAAGCTTACGCGTAGAAATCCTACGCATAAGATTCATCTTACGCCTAAGCCTAGTCTTACGCATAAGGTAATCCTACGCCTAACTTTGTGTCTACGCCTAACTTTAGAGTCTTTTTCCTACTTACGCGTAAGCTAAATCTACGCGTAACTCTTGATTGTTACACGTAACTTTGGTGTTTTTACGCATAAGTGCTACTTGGATTATTGTGATTTCTACGCCTAAGGACACTACATCAACTAAGGTTCATTCGACTACAAAGATCCATTTTATAACACAAGTTTTTCAACATGTCACAACCACCATACTCTAACTATTTCCCTTACACTTATTCTCAACGACAACAACAACTAAGTCCACAACATCAACAATGGACTCAACAACAAGCAATTTATCAACAACAATTTAATAAACAACATACTCAACAACTTGGAGCAATTCCTCCACCACAAATGGTTCAAACACCGCCAAGTCTTCAAGTTCAACCCTACACAAATGATTTCAATCAACATCCATCAAGGAACACTATGAAGGAACCCACTTGGTTTGCAAAGATGTGTGAAGCTTTAAGCAGCCAACAATCAATTCATGAAGCTGGATCACTTGATAGGCCTCCAATGCTCACTCCAGGAAACTACGATCAATGGGTGATAAGGTTCTTTAGGTTTTGTGATCTGAAGAAGCCACATGGAAAGTTCTTAAAGAAGGTTATCTTGGAAGGTCCATTTGAGATGCCTACTGTCATTGTACCCGGAGATCCAACTGCTGTTCCACCAAGAGATGAACAAACGAACATTGCTATTGTTGCAGATTTAAATCCAGCAGAACTTCTACACTATGAAGCTGATGAGCTTGCAATGCAATATATCCTTTTAGGATTACCTAACCCAATTCTTCGAAGTGTTGATGCTCAAAAGACTGCAAAGGAAATGTGGGAACATATTCATCTTCTTATGGAAGGATCTGTACTCAATCAAGAGGATTTGGAATCCAAAATTTACTTGGCTTATGAACACTTCATGATTGAACCTGGAGAGACACTAGAGTCTTATCATCATCGATTTTCAGACATCATCAATGATTTGGATAAACACAACATCATCATGCCAAGAATTGCAGTGAATACTAAGTTCCTGAGTAGTCTTGGTCCTGAATGGGAGAAGTATGTCATTTTTCTCCGTCAAGCGAAGAATATGCATCATTCTACATATGGATTGTTGTACGATTACTTGAAGCCTCATGAAAAGGAAGTTGATCGGGAAAGGATTCTCCGTGCTCAAATTGCTCCACCTACACATCCGGAAAATCAACAACTTGCCTTATATGCTCAACAAAGTTATCCTCCTCAACAAGCAACTCAACCAACTGCATCAGTCACATAAAACGATCATTCACAGCAACAATCTCAACAAAATCAATTGGTTCCATACAACAACAACAATGCTCAACCAATTGTCAGTGAAGCTAATGAGGACATCGATCCGTTCGAAGCATTGCAACAAGGATTTGTTATGATTGCTAATGCTTTTGGCCGTTATACCAACAAATCCAACAATCGTATTTGTTCCTCATCTAACACACAAAATCAGGCTGTTGTAAACAATGGACGAGTTGAAGTTCATAATCGTGGTTATGGTCATCAGATGGGCGGTGGTCAAGGGTTTAATGCTGCGGGTCGGAATAACAACAGAGCTCAAGTGGTGGAACAGGGAAATGCTCAGAATGGGTTGAATGGTCTTCGATGCTACAACTGCAATGAGAAGGGACACCTGGCTAATGCATGCCCAAAGCCGAGGACTAGGGGCAATGCTTATTTCAAAGAGGCTATTCTTTTGGCTCTTAAGGATGAAGCTGGTGGATCTCTCACAGACAAAGAACAGAGTTTTATGGCAAATGCAGACTCAGATGATGATATGGAGGACTTGCAGGCCAATGCAGCAGTTATGTTGATGGCTAATATGCATGAGTTACACATGAGTGACACAGGCCCAATGTATGACACTGATGGCTTGTCTCAGGTACCCGAACAAACCATATTTATCTCTGATCTAATATCTTCGCCAACATCTGAATCCGGCAAGGCTCAGAATGTTCAAAATGAGTCATTTACATCACATTCCGACGATTTTCAACTAGACCCCGTAGTTACATTTGACGATCAAGATGACCTTATGGTTTCCATTGATAATCAAATTGACTCCGTGGTTATACTTGAGGATCTAAATAATGATCATGTTGTGACTCCCGTTGAACAAGCCGAACTTTTGCCTCATCCAGATCTTGCTCTGTTACTTAAAGACCAGCAATCCCAAATTGAACAATGTTGTGCATTAAATAAGGACTTAAAAAGTAAAAATGCACTGTTAACCAAGGATTTTGAATGCTTAAAAATGCAACTCAACTTTTTCAAAACTCAAGAAAACCGTGAAAAAGGTTTTGAAGCAGCCTTTACTAAATCTCATCAAAACGAAAAATATTTAGAGAGACAGATGCGTGATCTAGCTGCTTCGAAGAATGCTTTGTTGTCTGAAATAGAACAACTGAAACATGAACATAAAAAGCAAATTAACGCTCTCACCTTGGAAAATCAAAAGGCTAAGGCTGAGTTGTTAACTTGTCAAAAACAGTTCTCTGCATACAAAAAGCATTCAACGAAACGAATAGATGATCATCTTGAAGAAATTATCGGCTTGCAAAACAAACTTAAAGAGTTTAAAACTGTTGTTTACAAACATGGTGAGTCAGTAACTGCTATTGAAAAGTTTACTTTAAAACCCAATCCAAATGGATATGGACCGAATCTTGCTGATTACAAACCTAAGCTTTCAACCAAAGCATTTAAACCAAATCCTGAAGTTTCCAGTGCAGAATATAAAATTGATGATACTGTTATGAGTGTTGTTGAATATCATCGTCAAGAGGAATTCGATGCAGAAGACGAGAGTCGATCAAAATTAGAAACTGTTGTTTACAACAAACCATTAAATTATAAAAAAGCGGTCACTTTCGTCACACCAACGGATTCTACTAACACACCAAGGGTTATCATAAAAACGTCTGAGTCTTCTAATGTTAATCCCCAACCAGATTATGCACAAATTTATGGTCCTTTACCTTCCATTAGTGAAGTAAACTCAAAACCTGAAAATCGAAAAATTCTTAGATATTTTGACATTTTCATGGCTGACCTCAAAACTTTAGAACATGAGATAGAATATCATTCTGAAATCAAGGTTCAACATTTTCAATCGCCTCTGGCGCGAGAACAAAGAAACATCTTTCAGAAAAATCTTTTACCTAATGTTAAAAATTTGAAAAATTATGCATTATCTTGGGAACGGGACTTTCATAAGGAACTTGGAGTGATGAAGGTCGTTTTCAAGAAAACAGAAACATCTATTTCTAATACTAAACGTAAAAGAAAATGTTGAGAAAAGATGTTGATCGACTCTTGAATGATGTTATCTGTGCTGATATCCATAATATTGTGTTATTGAATTCTGTGTCATATGCATCTGATTATATCTCTGCTGATACTGTTAACTCTGTGGTAACTGTTGAGAATACTGATAATGTGCTTCAGATCGAGTCTTTAAAAGCTGAAAATGAACGATTGCTTAACGAACTTTCCAATGCAAAACGTCGTCTTAATTGGTGTCAAAAAGATATTCACAATCAACAACTTGTGTTTCAAAACAAAATCGCTCAGTTGCGTACAAAATCTTCTGATCCTAAAATTGAGCAACTGGATGATCAAAACGTGTCTTTGAAAAGTCAAATCTCAAAATATGAACAAGAACTTGTAAAAGTTAAACAGGAATATGGTGTCATATTTGATTTACTCAATAAGACTCGTCATGAAGCATCAAACGAACTTGATCATTATCTTGCACACACCAGAGAAGTAATGAATTTTGCTGGTAATATTCGTTCTGAAAATCAAGACTTGATTCACACTATCTTTAAGTTAAGAGAAATGTTAGGAAAGTATGAACAACTTCCGCCTACCGTAATTAAGAGAATAGCACCAGTAACACTTAGTAATCGTGAACCTAGAATCTCTACTGGCAAATCACAAGTTGCTAACGTGCTTCCTTCTACTGAAACAGGAATAGTTGCGTCTTTTCCAAACGTCCGCACTTCACAGCCTAGGAGCACTCAATCGAAGAATAGGAAGTTGCGACCTAAGAAAAGATCAATAAGGAATGCTAAAGTAGAAGAACACCCTAGGACTATGAATAAGACTCACGTTGCTTCTACTATAGACATTGCGTCTGGCAAATGTAATAGAAATAGTGATGTAACGAATGCTAAATCTTTAAGTACTTTTGATATTCAGTCTGATGCACCTTGTGTTATTTGTCGTAAAAGTATGAATTCTGATTGTCATGACAAATGTGTTGCTAAAGCTATCATCTCTCGTTTACGGAATCCTAAGAATCGGAATACCTCTAGGCCCACTAATCATTCTAAGTCTGTGCTTGGTAGACCGCCTTCTTTAGATTCTAAGGCAAGCATTGTTGTCCCTGTAGCTCCAGTTCCACCTCCTAAGAATGTAGTACCACCTAGTGCATTCACTAAGACTAAAGCAAATAGTAGTTATAGATGGCAGAAATTGATATATAACACACTAGGATTTAAATGGATGCCTAAAGTTATTGATGTGTGTATGTCTACTATAACTGCTTCGGAACCCTCTAACATTTCGGGTTCCACATCTACTTCTATTCCATCTGTGTCGTCTGTGTGTAATGCAGGTGATACAGATCATTCTATGGATTGTTGATAGCGAATGTTCCCGACACATGACAGGCAACCTTAAACTGTTATCAAACTTTATTGCAAAGTTCATTGGCACTGTCAGATTCGGGAATGATCACTTCGCAGCTATCATGGGCTACGGAGACTATATAAATGGGAACATCGAAATCAGCAGGGTTTACTATGTGGAAGGCCTCGGTCACAATCTGTTTTCAGTAGGTCAGTTTTGTGATGGAGATTTGGAGGTTGCTTTCCGGGAGAAAACTTGTTTCATTCGTGATCTACAAGGAAATGACCTTATGTCTGGCTCGCGTAATTCTAGTCTTTACACTATCTCTATGCAAGACATGGTTGCTTCATCTCCCATCTGCTTACTTTCAAAGGCAACATCAACAAAATCCTGGCTATGGCACCGTCGTCTCTCACATCTAAACTTTCAAACCATCACCAACCTTGCTCGACACAAACTAGTTGAAGGTCTCCCACGATTCTGGTATTCAGAAGATCACCTTTGCTCAGCCTGTGAACAAGGGAAAAGCACTCGTGCTCATTTTCCTTCAAAGGTGGAACACAGCTCTCAGCATGTGCTTCATCTTCTTCACATGGATTTGTGTGGCCCGATGCGCGTGCAAACGATCAATGGCAAACGCTACATCTTAGTAATTGTTGATGACTACTCACGAAGGACTTGGGTCTACTTTCTTCGAAGCAAAGACCAAGCTCCATAAATGATCATCACCTTTCTCACGAAAATACAGGTTCAGCTTCGAAACACCGTCAGACAAATCAGAACAGACAAAGGAACTGAATTTGTTAACCAAACCCTTCGTGCATTTTATGAGAAAGTGGGAATTTAGCATCAGACATCTATTGCACATACACCAGAACAAAACGGTGTTGTTGAAAGACGAAACTGAACGTTAGTGGAATCTGCAAGAACAATGTTAATCAATGCTAAACTTCCAGATTACTTGTGGGCAGAAGCTGTATCTATTGCATGCTATACTCAAAACCGTTTTATGATCACAAAACGTCACAACAAAACACCTTTCGAGCTTGTCCACAACCATAAACCGAATCTCA
Organism: Chrysanthemum seticuspe; assembly: GCA_019973895.1. NCBI lineage: Eukaryota > Viridiplantae > Streptophyta > Magnoliopsida > Asterales > Asteraceae > Chrysanthemum > Chrysanthemum seticuspe. The sequence goes on along the minus strand of BPTQ01000006.1, from coordinate 189,418,415 downwards.
AACACTTTCATTTATTTGGATCCCTTTGCTATCCGAATAATGATCGTGATGATTTTGGAAAGCTCAAAGCCAAAGCTGACATTGGAGTCTTTATTGGATATTGTGAGAATTCTAAAGGTTATCGGATCTGGAATCGTCGTACAAAATAGGTTATGGAAACGATTCATGCTCATTTTGATGAACTTACGGAGATGGCTTCTGAGTATAATAGCTTAGAACCCGGTCATAACCGTTTAAACTTCCCTCAACCCCCATCATCAGCTGAACAAAGCCCCCAGCTCACTTGTCAACAAATGGAAAGGTTATTTGCTCCTCTGTTCAGTGACGATATTGATGAACGTGCTCCAGGTGTATCCGCTGTTTCCGCTGCTCTACCTGATAATACTCTTATACCTGATACACCTGCTACAACAACTACTGTTGAAGAAGCACCACCAGTTGACTCCACCACAACAGTTGAACAAACCGCTTCCAACAATGATGAACCGGCTGATGATGTTCTTAATGAAGTACCCCCCACCTGCAGATTTTGATCCAAATGCGCTCTTTAACCCGTTTGCTAATGACACTACTGCACCTGATGTCGCGGAATCATCAACAAACCATTTGAATCCTCAGAATCTACACAATGTATACCAACATCAACCCTCTACACATCGATGGACAAAAGACCATCCTCTGGCAAATATTATTGGCAACCCGAATCAACCAGTCGTTACGAGACAACGTCTTCATACAGATGGTGAACATTGCATTTATGCACTCACTGTCTGCCAATCTGAGCCTAAAAACATTAAAGATGCAATGACAAAAGACAATTGGATTGAATCCATGCAAGAAGAACTCAACCAATTCAAACGTCTTGAAGTATGGGAACTGGTTGAAAGACCAACAGGGGTCTACGTCATTGGTCTCAAATGTATTTGGAAAAACAAATTGGATGCTGAAGGGAACGTAATCCGAAACAAGTCACGTCTAGTTGCTAAGGGTTATCGTCAGGAAGAGGGAATAGACTTTGAAGAATCTTTTGCTCCGGTTGCTCGTCTTGAGGCTGTTCGGATATTTCTCGCGTTCGTGGCTCATATGAATATGACGGTCTTTCAGATGGATGTCAAAACTGCGTTTCTCAACGGACAACTGAAAGAAACGGTTTATGTCAGCCAACCAGAAGGATTCGTTGATCCAGAGTTCCCGAACCATGTCTACAAACTGAACAAAGCTCTTTATGGTCTCAAACAAGCTCCTCGGGCATGGTACGATAAGCTATCATCTTTCCTCATTGATAATAATTTCACCAAAGGTTCGGTCGACCCTACTCTTTTTATACAATATCACGGGGCACATATCTTAATTGTTCAAATTTACATGGATGACATCATTTTTGGGTCTACACATAAAAAGTACTCAATCGCTTTTGCAAAACTAATGAAGAAAAATTTTGAAATGTCCATGATGGGTGAACTTACGTTCTTTCTAGGACTGCAAGTTCATCAATCACCCCCTGGTATTTTCTTGAGTCAGTCCAAATATGCCCTTGAATTGTTAAACAAATTTGGAATGAAAACCTGTGACACTTATGCCACACCAATGACTCATACCAAGAAACTAGACGCTGATTTACATGGGAAATTAGTTGACCCTACCAAATACCGAAGTATTATTGGGTCTCTCATGTATCTAACAGCTAGCAGACCTGATATTGTATTTGCCGTTTATCTATGCTCCCGTTATCAGTCGCGACCAACTGAAACCCACCTCTCTAAGGCTAAAAGAATCCTCTGATACATCAAGGGAACCATTAACTTGAGGATCTGGTATCCGAAGGATTCTGGTTTTGAACTAATCGCTTTTTCAGACGCTGACCACGCAGGATGCTTAGATTTACGAAAAAGCACTTCAGGAGCACTACAATTTCTTGGTGATAAACTGGTGTCTTGGCAATCAAAGAAGCAGGATTGTACATCGCTGTCATCAACCGAAGCAGAATATGTAGCCATGTCGGCGTGTTGTACTCAAGTCATATGGATGAGAACACAACTCAAAGACTATGGTTACGTGTTTGACAGAATCCCGATGTACTGCGACAATCGGAGTGCCATTGCGATCTCGTGCAACTCAGTTCAGCATTCGAAATCAAAGCACATCGATCTTCGCTATCATTTCATCAAGGATCACGTGGAACAAGGTACAGTTGAATTATACTTCGTGGGTACAGAATACCAATTGGCAGATCTACTCACCAAAGCCTTGCCTCCCGCTAGGTTTAATGAGTTGGTCCACCGGATTGGTATGCGGTGTTTGACTCAAGAGGAATTGGATGACCTCCTAAAACAGTCTTAAAAACCTGTCAAACACCAAAATATCTTTTGTAAATAATTTTTCAAAAACAAAATACAAAAATATAAAACCTGATAAAACAACAAAAATATTCTTCTATCTATTTTTCTTTCAACATGTCAAGTACCTTTCTTCCGTCAACACTCTAATCTTTCAAAATTCAGTAGTTTTCCGATCAAGTGTTGCGGGGGAGAAAATCAATTCTTAACTGTTTCAAAATATTCGTGTACTTGCATGTTACTCAATTCTGGTTGTTTCTTTTATCAATGGTGGTAAATTTTTCTGGTTAAACTGACACTCCTCGGTCTAAAATTATAACCCTTCATTATTTTCTTAAGTCAAGGGGGAGTGTCGTCAAAGTTAGTTCCTAAAGTCTTTTGTTTGATAACCAAAATGGAAGTTAAAAGGCTTTGAATGAAAATGGAAAATGTGGAGGGACCATAACTGCCAAAAGGTTAAAGTCATTTTAATAAAAACACCCCACCTAACATTTCACTTCACATTTATTACACTTAACCAAACTAATCCTACGCATAGAAATCGTTCAAGAAATATGTGTTTTTGATCATCAAAGTGTAAGTGTTTTCATAATCTTAACGTTATAACAAGCAAAGGTTTTGATTTTTATGCAAATCCAACGGCTAAAACGCTAGATATGGGTGATTATGTGTTCTACGCATAAGCGTATGAACACACAATCACTGGTGTATGTTTCTGGTTAAAAAGATTGTGTCAGAACGTGTCTTTAACATCAATGATACTAGTTTTATCCTCAAAATCCACCCAGAAACACGAATTGATGGGTTTTCAAAATTAGGGTTTATGCGTGGTTTTGGGTGTTTTCAAATGTGTATGTTTGTGGTCAAAAAGATTGTTGTATGAGGTTGTATTCAAGTTGAATTGAACATATCCAAGCCCAGATTTTACCCAGAAACTTAAATGAATCATCAATGGGAATTTAGGGTTTACATTCATACGGTTTGGGTACTTTTGATTCTTGATACTTTTGATGTTAAAACTTGGATAAACATACTCTATATGCCTCTTATATCTCCCAGAAACTCTTTGGTGCAAATCCTATGGTTAGAAATCATATGCGTAATTTTTGAACTATTAGGGTTTAGTCTTACGCGTAAGGTTTTCTACGCGTAACTGTTTGATATGCTTTCATGCCATGATCTGTTATAAAATGAGTGTTAGTGTCAAAATTGATGTTATGATGATTTTATTTCAGGCTTGCTACTCGTATAACTCATAATCAAGGTCATTGATACTCTACGCATAAGGATCACCTTACGCGTAGAAAGTTATGCGTAAGAGTAATCTTACACGTAACTATTACGCGTAAGGTTCTACAATGGGACTACGCGTATCCTGTGAAGGATATGCGTAAACAGTGACTCTACGCATAAGGTCTACTCTTACGAGTAAGCCTTACGCGTAACGTTTTTTATACGCCTACGCGTAAGCTCTACGCATAAGGTCCTCTTTTCCTACGCGTAATATCTCTTACGCGTAAGTAAGGATCCTACGCATAAGCTTGCGTCTACGCGTATACTTCTCCTGTTTACGCATAAGCTACTATTCCTACGCATAAGCCTTGATCAAACCTTCGTTATGAATTGTTACGCGTGCAAACTTGTAAATAAATAAATCATAACGTCACGAAACCAATAATGTCACTAATAAACTTAAACGTTTAATATGTTGTGTTAAATAAGTGATAACATAAACTTTAAAACTTAAAGTTAACTAACTCACGAAACTTATCACAACGTCATTAAGACTATTAGACAAACAAGTGACTTTGGAATCGTAACAATCATTGACATTGCACATTCAATAATTAGACAATAAAACCTTCTGTTGACTAACATTATGTCTTTCGATATGTTGGTTCTTTTGGCTAATGTTATTTCAGATCACGACATGGCTGCTCAAATGAATGTGGATGCACCAGAAGTTCTTACAATTGCTGACATCTTCCCTAATGGCTATCCAAGAAAGATTGGAAAGAACAACCTTCGAGTTGACTTTGATACCCTCACATGCTCAGAATCTTCTTGCCTGATTGCTGTGGATATTCTTAAGAATCATCCGTACCAGAACATGCTCTCACACTCTGCTACTGTTCCGGAAATCTACATTCAACAATTCTAGAATTCAATGCAAAGGATCAAGGGTCAAAGTGCGGTGACTGTGACGCTTAATCACAAACAAATCACCATCACACAAGCAGATCTACGGGCTGTTCTTCTAATTCCTGAGATCGAGCCAACCGACTACTATGCCACACCTACTGAAGAGACAGTTCTGAAATTCCTGATTGATATTGGCTATGATGAAGCTTCAGGAATACTCACTAAGCACTCTCATGTGGAGCTTAAGAACATTCCTCAACCGTGGAGAACCCTCTACATCATTATTACCAAATCGATCTCTGGTCGTGATAGTGGCTATGAGCATCCCAAGCTCATGGAACTACAAATCTTCTGGTCATTAATCAACAAAAAGGACATCCAAATTGAAGCACTGTTATGGGAAGACATGATGTCATTTCACAAGAAACTTGGCTCAAAGATTCCCTATGTCAGATACACAAAATTGTTGATCCAGAGAGCACTTGGACTTCATCCCGATATTCCACAAAGGCTCAATGACCCAGACAATCACGATATGTTGACTGAGCCTACCCTATCAGTCAGAATCAAGGAATCGTCAACAAAGAAACAGGGTGCTGTATTACCTGATCACCTTTTTTCTAATGAAATCAAAAAGCTCGAGACATACAAAAGGTATCTAGTAGCAGTAAGAGAAGGCAAAGTTGGTCATCTCGATGAGAAGTCTTCTGGAACACCTATAAGGAGAACCAGAAGAGGCAGTGCAGGAAGTGCTGCAAGTACTGAAAGTCAAAGGAAGTTTCCCAAGAGGAATCCTCCTCGTAAAAGGACTGTTCCTTCTAAGGAAGTTGTTCCCATTCCCGTACCTAAACCTGAACCGCAGAGAAAGTTAATTGACGAGGACTCAGAGGATACTGCATCAGATGAAGAGACTTTCTACTCTGAAACTGCTGAAGATGAAACTACAACGGTATCTAAACCTCCCAGTCCTCCAGCTGAACATGGCAAAGGGAAGACACATGTACTTGTGCCTTATAAAGAAAGCTCAGATGAAGTAGAAGAGCAACTGGATACTTCATACAGGAAGAAGTTCAAATTCATTAGACTCCAACATGTTGCGAAGGAATTTGCAAAGGATCAAATGGGTGGCCCTGGAGGTTCAAGTGGTGCTGCCCACTCTAAACCATCTCCTGATGCGGTTAATCGACCCGATAAGGGAGCTGGTGCTACCACTCTTCTGCAACAACAACAACTTTTGGAGGATTCTATTGATTATGAGATTGAGGAACCAGCAAAAGAAAAGACTGAGGAAATACCTGCTGATGAAATAAAGACTGATGACAAGGCTATGTCTAAGGAGGAAACTTCTGAACCCCCTAAGGACCTCGAGTCTCCTCATGTCTCCTCCTCATCAGACTCATCATCTCATTCTTCGCCACCACCATCTAAAAGATCAACCAAATCAACATCCAAATCAGTGAAGAAGCCAACTCGATCTTGGATTTCTCAAACTCATAAAAGAATTGTGAATGCTGTCAAACAAGTCAGAAAGAAAGACATGATCTACAGGAAGATGAATTTCTACGCTGATCAGATACAATACCTTCATGACGAGAATGACAAGATGAAAGTTGAAAGGGAGTATGTACAGAAGCTCATGAAAGATGATCTTCAAGGGAAAATGGACGAACTGATCAAAGGGTACACTCATCAGTTCCTTATGGAGGTCGTTCTGAAACTGACAAAGGAGATGTATACCAGACAACTGTATCCAAATCTCTTACATCTAGCCAAACAAGCCATGAAATCAACTCCGATGAATTTAAGCATCAATCCATTTGAATCCACAATCTTCTCAGATGATGAATTCGTGAACCGGCTAGTAGCGCAAATTTCGAAACGCTCTGCAACGTTTGCCTCACACGAAGCTAAACTGTTTGAAGCTCTACTGGAATACCAACTCAGGTCCGCATTCCGAGAAGAAGCTGTAAGGCCCAAACGTTCAAAAGATGATGAAGACAAAGATCAGGATAAGGATAAAGAGCCCAAACGCACAAAGAAGTCTGATGAATCATCCTCTATTCAGTACTCGATGCAACCTCCAACACAACGGACTCCTGCTCAACAAAGATCTCCTCCTCCCTCTTCTGTAGATAAACCTCATGATTCTGAGACACCACCTCAGATTCAGAAAACCGGTGACCACTTTGAGTATACGGGTGGTGACGATGAAGAATACCATGAGCCCCAACAACAACCCGCCTCACCCGACAAAATACAGAAACCAGAATCCTCATCTAGGCCTAAGAAACAGAAGAAGAAGGCGCCCAAGGCTGACGTCGTATCATGGCTAGATGAAGATACAACAGAGGAATTTGAATGGTTTTCTACACTTGTCAATTCCACTCCCTATCCTGAAGAAGGTCAAGATCTAGTAGACGGTAATACTTTGGAGCATGCTAAAATTCTGCAAGAAAAGTTCAAAGTAAAGAAGATGACGAAATCCGAGTTGAGGCGAATCAAGAATGAAGCTTTTCAACTGTGGAAAGATAGCTCAGAAAGTGCCATCGAGGTCGAATATCACCTTGAAAACATTGCTCGAGCTATGTCTAATAACATGGATTGGCTCAACCCAGAAACAAACATCGACTTTACCAAGCGGGACAACCCTCCATATTACACCGACTGGTCTAAACCACTACCAACGATCGGCCAACCAGATCAGCCTAGGATCCCATTCAGATATTTCTTCAACAAAGACTTGGAATTTCTTCTTCACAGTGGCGATGGTTCAAGGAAATACGCTACATCTTTGACACTTCCATTCCCAGCAGCCGAATACTCAAACTGCATTGCTATCGAGGAAAGAGCTAATCACTTGTTCTCCAACAAAGTGGAAGCATACGACCGAGATGCAATGTATGGGATTCATCATTGGCCGAAACGCCGAAGAATCTACTACAGAAGCTGCCAGGTACAGAAGTCTCAACATGCAGTGCTCAGTACTAAACACATCGTTGCCATCAAACACGTTGATCTTTCGTCCAAATGGGACTACACGTATCTCAAGAAGATTGTGGTCAAAAGACAAGACGAAAGGGATTATGCATTCTCTGAAGCTGACTTTGAGAATTTTTCTATCAACGACATTGAAGACATGTACCTTGCCAAAGTACAGGGTCGCATGAGGCAATTTTCAACTGAAGTACAACGTGAATTCATCAAGTCACTGCTCATCTTCATCAGACGCATAGTCATCAAAGAACGTGTAGAAGATCTCCAGCTCGCAGTTGAATCATATCAGACCCGTGTCAACTTCACTCCACCTCAGTTTGATCTTCCCGACATCAACCAGCTCTCACAATTTACACTCATCAGCAAACCATTCGGCGTCGTTTACCGCAGTGAACTTCAAAGAAATTGCTTGATGGCGTGCAGCGATCTTCACAAGTTTGGAGATCACACTTTGAAGGTGGTTAGGGACGGATTGGCTTATCGATTGAAGGATATACACCAAAAGATCGGGTCTCCTAAGCGATGGAATTCTCATGATCGAAGGGATGTGAAGAGGATCATCACGATGATTGATGAACGGTTGTATAGAAGGGATCAGTTCAGAAGATTGGAAAGCTATGTTGGTGGTCGACCCAGGATTAACATCACCGGCTTTCAACGCCCGATTCACACTCCTGGCGACATCTCTGGACTACCTGGTACCCCTTAAACTGCTTCTTTCATTATTACTTTGGATGTATGATTTATTATGTGAATGGCTTGTGCACACATAACAGTGTACAACCCGTTCTTGTCAAGAAAGGACCCTGTGGTACGCTTCAGTGCCACAATCCTTATAAAAGGAGCGAAAGCTTCTTACTTTTGAGTAAAACCTATCAAACCTTTCATTTTTCAAGGTTTTGCTCAAAAGGACAAGTACTTCCCCGTATGATTTTCAAAACCTTAACCGTTTATATCACTTGTTGAGGGGGAGTATTTGAATTAAAACTTTGTTCACAAATTGTTCATAGTGGTCATCTTCCCGCAACACTCGAAACGGTCATATTTATTCTCAACTTTTCAAAAATAACATTTTATATGCCATTTTTGAGGGGGAGAAAATTATGTGATAAGAAATATGTTGTGTAAATGCAAATGAATCTTTGTGTAATAGACTTAACCAACGAATTGACGGTACTAAACTGTTAGTAACTCGAAAAGACTTGTCCGGGACGGGTAATAATTTCAAGCTAGTTCTCTAGTAATGTAAACGTGTCTCGCAAAGGACTTGTCCGAGTAGAAAGTACCATTCGAGAATCTCTTGGTAGACATGAACTCTGACGGGTATGACAACCTTTCGAGGCTTGTCTACACCTTCAAGGTAGTTATTAGAGCTAGTTGTCACTTAAAAGCTGACAATGTAACTCTTTAACTATGCAACGTAACCGTGTCTCGTGGGGGAGTGTCTATCTTGAGTTGATCAATTTAAAAGTGCGCGTTCTTCCCACACAGTGCAGATTTCCGTCAAAACTCTAAAGCACATGTGGAGGGGGAGTATTTCTGCTAAAAGATAAAACTCTCACAGTGGTTCAAACATGTTTTTCATTTACAAACCCTTTGAGAGATTTTCTTGAAAATTGGTTTATGGCAACATAGGTCAGTCATGGAGTGATAAGGTGACTAAGGTTAGGAATAACCATCCTATGATCCGCCAGAGCCGGGGGGGATCTACCCAAGGACATCACAAATAGTTAGAACTTAGAAGTCCTTAGGTACGATTATGAAAAGGAGAAAATGAGAATCGGAGAAAAGAAGAAGTTGAAGAATTAAAAAGAAATGCAAAGAAAATGGTGAAAAGAAATAGCCCTCCAAATTATTCAACTTAGGGCAGACACCGGGTTCAATTCATATGCTACTGGTTGTCACTTTGTGACACCGGTATTGAAGATTAAAAGTCGTCATGGACCCAGTGACGCATGCACTAAACCTTCTTAGCCACTCAAGTTTCTCTCAACAGAAGCTTGTTTCATTCTCACAGGGAACCCTACGCAAACTATTGGCTTTCTCTTAGAGATCGCTGGTATTGAAGAAGGAGACCCTCTCCCTAGTCTCCGCTCAAGAAAACCAAAATGCACTATTGAGTCTAGAGCCACGAGATTCATCAAAAGATCTCTTAGGTACACTTGACATTTCATCACTTGATGTTCAACAATAAGAACATCAGTGGTACATTATCGAGTCCTTCACAGATCTTAGCAATCTGTCGAGAACATTTATGAGAGGTTCACATCTGTGATCCTCAGTGATTGAATGGAAACTCCTGCCAGGGTCAACATCAAACAGCCCTGACAGCAGGTCACTTCGGTAACTCCTCGTGGATTACGCTTAGTGTGTCTCAAACGGTCTACATTCGTGAGGTGATGCTTCGGTGTACCTCAGCGACTCATCTGAACTGTAGATGTACTTCGGTACATCACGTTATCTCACTTGTGGGACTCCAGTTCAGGAACGGCCTTTGTGAGAATTAGAGTTGTGTTTTCATACTATGCTGATAACACTCTCGAAGTTCAAACTTGTAAGTGCCGGAATCCGCTTGTTACTAACCGTTTTAAATGTTTTCTTCTTATGGAAGCTCTGGAGCGGGATGATCGTGCAGATTCTTCTCATGCTCACGCCAACATCATCACTAATGGAAGTTCTATCCAAAAGCAACACAACAGTTAGAATGATTCTTCGTCAAATCAAAGAATCTACAAAGTTAAAGACTTAAAGAACTTCATCAGTACTGAATTCCAACGTCAAAGAGCGTGTGAGCATGTTGAAGAATGACGTGGAGACACTGTAGCGGCGAAGCAGACATGAGGCAGACTTGATGCAGACAACAACATACTATCACTTTCATCACAAAGAACAATGATCAAAGAACAAAGTTAAAGATGACGTCAAAGCATAACTGTTCAAAGAAAACTATCTCTCTACACTGGGGAGATTGTTCGAATCAAGGCATTCCTTCTCACAAGAAAGAAGAATGTCAGAAGACGTCAAAGCTACTATTACATCAACGCCTTCACCGTTTTTCATCACCAACACTTGAGGGGGAGATTGTTGGAATCACTCCTAAACCTTAATTCAAGTGTTTGTTACTCATATGTAATAGGTAGCTTATTATGGCCTTTATGTTTGTTTAAGGTCTAGCTTATGTAGAAGGCCCATAAGCTTAGGCCCATGTCCAATAAGGAAAAGGGAAGGAGTGGGAGTGTTGCCCTAGCTCCTTGCCTATAAATACTCTTGTATAACCCTCACTTGAGGGTTGGTTGTTCAATTATTCTCTTTCACATACACCTTGCTTAATTGTTCTTTATTTCCTACGCGTATGTGTGTGTGATAGTTGTTCATCCGCCTCTTTTCTTCTCTATCTCTTTCTATTAAGCTTGTGTTGTAAAACTAGTGAACTAACAGAATCGCTCCTAACTCGTAAATGGAACAACATTGACGAGATTACATTTTCTATCTTTGTTAGCTAAAACACATGGGCTTGTTATGTCATATAGTTATTGTTTTATGTGTTTAGCTATAAATACCCTCCTAGACTTTCCTAGGAGGGTGAGACTCTTTGTGTAAACTTTACCTTTCAATAATAATACACACACTAGTTTTCCCTTCTCTCCCTACTTTATCTCTCTAACTTGAAAATGGTGTTCTTCCATCTTCCAAGACCTCCCAATTCACCAAATCATCCATATAAATGATCCTAACATTGGTATCAAGAGCAAGGTCGGATATTATCATGGGTTTATTTTTTTTGGTGATGCTATCTTGTCAAATTCTTGTATTAAAATCTGTTTTTTTTAATCAAAATTGTTAATTTTTTACATATTTTTGGTGTTTTAACATATTTTTATACAAGTTTATTGTATTTTTGGTCAAAACAGTCTTGTAACTGTTCACAATATATAAAAGTTTTTTATCAACTTTTGTAATTGGTTTTAGTCAAACTCGTGAATATGTGGTCATGTGGTCTATCTGGTCTTGTATTCATAGTCAAAATGGGTCAAAAAGAGTGGTTTTTATACCATCTTTCTGGGTTATATGAAGCTGTACAGAATCTTTGGTCGAAAAACTCGCCAGAGCAAAACGTCAACAAGTCAAAACCCTAGTTTTACGCCTAAGGATCTTCAGTTTTGTTACGAGTAACTTGGAAAGTTACTCGTAAGGACCATGGCTTACGCCTAACCTGCTTACGCGTAACTATGGGTTACGCCTAAAACTTGGCTTATGCGTAAGGGTTACGCTTAAAGATAAAAAAAAAAGGTTTACGCAACTTGGCTTATGGGTTTACGCTTAAAGATTGGTCTAAGCATAACTCAAGGTTACGCATAAGTGATAAGGTTTTAAAAGGTACCTTTTTGAGGGGTCGTTTAAGCCCTTATTTGATCACTTTTGTATCCGTTATTGCTTAATATCGTTCTTTTTCACTTTTTAGGTCTCTCGAAGGCAAAATGCTGGAATGGCACTTATTTGGACGAAAAGGCGCGAATATACGAAGAAAATGGCCAAAGTCAGAATCGAGACACTCAAAGCTGCTGAAAACATAAGGTGACGGCGTCACAGCTTATACGCGACGCCGTCGGAGGATTTTGTAACGGGACAAAAGCCAAAACTCCTATTTTCAAGTGACGACGTCAAGTTATAAAAGAGTAGGCCGTCGCAACTCAGACGGCCTAGATGCAATCCAGACGGCGTCAGAAGCTGAAGAGGACGGCGTCACAAGCATAAGGTGACGCCGTCGCAAGTCTAACGTGGCCAAGACGAAACCCTAATGACGGCGACACGACGGCGTCACAAAACATAAGGTGACGCCGTCGCATATGTAATCTTATATATATAATCCGAATTTTTCAGTATTGGTGTGTAGTCTTTTGGAGTAAAAACCTAAACCGAACCAAGGCTGTCTTGTACAGTATTTTAGGGTTCCAAACCCTATCTTACACCAAGATAAGTGTTTTACTTCATTAATACAATTATGTCTTTGATTATTTGTGTGTATGCTTGCATGTTCTCCATGTCCGGCTAATTTACTTGTGTGTTTGCTTAGGGAATATGAAACTTAATTATTGAATATTGATTGGTTGTCTCTTATCTTAGTTGTTAATGATCTAGTAATGTGATAGGTCATTCGTTGTGTACTTAATGCTTGATTAAATCTTTGTGAACCTTAGAATATAACTCCTTGAGTAGTTGTAAGCTAAACCATCCAAATAGTGCCTTAGAGTAAGAGTTTATTATCCCTAGTGGGTTTTGTAGACGAGACCCTTTGGTAAGTTCAAAGAGTTAGGGAGAAACGCATACCCTACAACCGTAGACACACAACGCAACTAAGAATAAGGACGTGACAATTCAACCACCAATAGGAGATAATTAAGGAGTAGTAAAACCTAAGTAAACACATCTTTAAACTATCATACGAGCACACAATAATTAGACATAGACTACATACACCTTAGATTAGATAATTAGATAAGTAGAGTAATCGGTAGCAATACCAACCCCCCAAATCCAAACCCCGAGATTCGTACCTTTCCTTTTCTTAAAAAAATATAAAAAGATAAAAAATAATCTTCCTCAACCCCAACCTTAGCGTAGTAACTTTTTACTAGCATTCCTATTCCCCTAGAGAACGATATCAATACCCGTGGCTTACCCTAATACTACACTACAACGATTAGGTTCACTGCCTAGGGTGTTGAAAAACTTGCTCGACGAAAAGGAAGTTCCTTTGACCCCGAACGACGCGTGTAGCGTTATCAAGTTTTTGGCGCCGCTGCCGGGGAATAGAATAGCTAGTTAGTAGTCCACCTCGTTTAGGTTTCTTTACTTGATTCCTATCAAGTAAATTTTTCTCATTTTTAGCTTTCTCTTAGTCTATCCCCATTCTTCGTGACCTTTGTTCGTAATTCCATCACTTTTTATCATGGAAGGTGATAACCACCCACCACCAATTGACCCGCCAAGAGCCCGTACTCTTGGTGAATACTCAAGACCAAGCCACCTAGGCTATAGGAACACCATTGAGCTTCCTGACCAAGCCCAAACTACAGCCCTGCGATCCGACACCATCCGGTTGGTGCAAAACGGATGTGCATTCCATGGACTTCGTTCCGAAGATCCAAATCAGCATCTGAGGGATTTCCTCAAAATTGTCGATTCCATTGACCTTGATGCTACTACTCGGGAGACCACGCGCCTGCGTCTCTTCCAATTCTCTCTACGGAATCAAGCTAGTAATTGGCTTGAGCGACTTCCCGCCGGCTCCATCTCAAGTTGGGATGATCTTACCTCTCGCTTCCTTGCTCAATTTTTCCCACCGGGGAGAACCACTAAGCTTAAAAATGACATCTTGATGTTCCAACAACGTCAGGGTGAATCTCTCTACGAAGCATGGACTCGATTCAAGGACTTACTTCATAAAGTCCCTCATCACGGCATTGATCTTTGGCTCCAAGTCCAAATCTTTTATGATCATGTCAACTTCCCCACCAAGCGATCCATTGACCAAGCGGCCGGTGGAAAACTTAGTGATCTCACCGCGGAAGAATCATGGGGTATAATAGAGGACCTTGCTCTCTATGACAACGAAAGTTGGAATGACCCCCGTGAGTTGCCCAAAACCGTTAAGGCAATCTCCTTGCCTCCCATTGACTCACAATCTTCCGACCGTAGGATGATCGAACTTGAAGATCAAGTTAAATTCCTAATGAGTTCCTACGAAAATCCTAAGTCTTCACATCAAGTGAATAAAATCACTCTTCCTTGTGAGTTATGTAGTGGTCCCCATGACACTCGTGATTGCACAAGACTCCCCGAACAAGCTTTTGCGGACTACACATCCATGCGTACCGATGGAGCGGGAGAAAAGTGGTACACTTTCAAGCCCAAACAAAACAACTTAGGAAACTCTTACAACCCCTCATGGAGAAATCACCCTAACCTTAAGTGGAACCAAAACTCAAGCACACCCCAAAGCTCATCTAGTCCACCTAATAGGTTCAACTCTCTAAACACCGGGAACCCCACTAATCTTGAGGCAATTTGCTTCTAGATTCCTGTCATCTCAAGAGACTCAATTGACTAAGCTTGAAGCCGATTTTAAGCAAAGACAAAGCGAGATGACAAACAAGCTTGATGCCCTCTTAAAAGCCTTCAATGAACGGGAAGTTGGATCACTCCCAAGTGATACTATAAAGAACCCAAAAGTGAATTCGATTTCGTCGACTTCATGTTCTTGTTCACCATGGGAGAATGCACATCCATGCCCCTCACACCCAACGATTCACTCGGTAAATGTTATCAAAAAGGGTTCCAAGCCATCCAAAATGAGGTACCAAGGCCCTGCACCATTGGTAGAACCTACTCTTGAGAAACCCGTCAACCAAGAATCCAAACCTAGTTTAGAGGAGGAGTACAAGGAACTCCATCAAGAAAAACCGATTCTTGAGGTCTTAGCGCATGCACCTTATTATAATGCTTTAAAAGAAAAATATGAGTTAGAACTTAAGCTTGGAAAACATGGGTCCGCTTTTATGCGAAATAATTTACCTAAGAAGTTAGACGATCCCGGGCTATTTACTCTTCCGTGTAGGCTTGGAACTTCCAAACCTCTCGACGCTCTAGCCGACTTAGGGTCATGCATCAATCTTGTTCCGTTGTCCCTCCATAGAAGCCTTAACTTAGGTAAAATAGAACCAACAGAAACCATCTTAGGTCTAGCGGACGGTAGTGTTGCACGTCCGGTAGGAATAATAAAAGACATGGTAGTACACGTAGGAGAGTTGACTCTTTTGGCCGACTTTCATGTGTTGGACATGAATAAGGACCCGACATGCCCATTACTAGTATGAAGAGGATTCTTAGCTACCGCTAGTGCCATCATCGATTGTAAGATGTCCAAGATAGTGGTAGGAGAGGGGAGTGCTAGGTCAATTTACGATGTCAAAAAGCATACGTACTACAAAGAAGAGGAAATCCCACATGAGATTAGGTTGGATAGAGAGCCTTCTAGATATGGACCTTGGATAGATAAGAACCTCATAGGCCCCCAAAGACCTTTTTACCTAGATGAAGCCTTCACTAGTAAAGCAACTTTCCAAGAAAAAGAAATGGCTAGGGACATGGAAGTGAACCTGTTCGAGGACGCCTTAGTATTTAGGAAGATGACCGAGTTCCTAGGAAGCTTGCCCGTCAACCTTGTCATGAATAAGTGGAAAGTTGAGAAATCTAAACACAAATGGGATTGGGATAGACCGCCTAGTGACGGTGATGGAGAGTGGCACATTAGGATAGCAATCTATGATCCCGATGGAGAGAAGTTTGAAAAGGCATATCTAACCGAACATACTACTAGGAACTTGAATGATAAGTTTGATCCTTATGACATTGTTGAGGATAGGCTTACTTATATCGGTACGTAGGAGCACGACTACGAGTCTAGATACAAGACTCTTAAATAAAGAAAAGCGCTTCGTGAGAGGCAACCCATGCTTAATTGTTTGCTTGTTAGTGTCATATGTCTTTTATTGATTGTTTATTCTCATGTTTAAATTTGTAAAAATGCTTTATTTTGTTTTTAACCTCGTCTTAATTGCATATAAAGGTATTTTACATAAGGGATAAGTGTAGGGAGGATTACACACGTTTTCAAAAGAAACGTAAACATGAGAATAACAATTAACTAAAAGATATATATGTGTGTTTGTTCGAGTCAAATGCTTGTATCGAGTCATAATGGATGTTTTACAGATTCTAAAGATGTAAATTTTCCAGAATTTTTTCCAGAAAATCGCAGACCAGTTTTTGTCAGGATAACCTGACGGCGTCAGGATCGCAACCTGACGGCGTCAGGAAGGAGTAAAAACAACAGATTACTTTTTTCTCGTTTTTTGAGCTACTTAAAAAAAATTTGGAATTTTCCAGGTCGTAATTTTCCAGAAATTCTGTAAACATCCATTCCACAAGCATTATATCCTAGTTTAAATCGAGTCTTATATATATTATTACCGCCGATTTTACGCGAAGGTTTCGTTTGTTTTCTTCAGGTGTGCAGGTTTAATTTATCAAGAAGAAGTTACATAAGATTGGAAGGAGCTTTTCACGCATAAATTCTTCTTGGAAAGGATTTAACCACTACTTCACACACGGATCCTACCGAGCTAATCAGGGGAGTACTAGTTTCTTTCGTTTTTAATTACCTTCCATTATCATAACTTTGATACTTTCGGGGAACATTGGGGACAATGTTCAGTTTAAGTGTAGGGAGGGAAAATAAAACGGGAACTTTGAAACTATGCTTATCCTTGATTATTTGCTTTGTCCAATTGTATTTGTGTAATAAACCATGAGAAAATGTCAGTTAGGATAATTTTGGCACCAAATTTAAAATTTTTCATGACATATAGGAGTGGGCCATTAGTTTTAACAAAAGCGTCTCACGGATAGGAAGTTATATGACTAGCACAAAAACCCTTTACCACCTAAATTCCACCCAAAATGTGAGGATCGCCCTTAGATTAGTAGGAATTAAAAGCATTCATCTTTAATGCTTAGAGTGTGAACCGGTAGTATATTAGATTCTAGAACTTGTTTTGTGATGCATTCCGAGATCGTTAGTAAGACTACACTTGTGTAGTTAGGAATAACTAAATGATAAGAGGCCTTAGGATAACCCTTGTTTGATACCCGTAATATAATTACTTCTTCCACTTCGGTTGAGTAATTCCCCCACACCCTTTGCGTTGTACTCATCTTTAGTACACGATACCCCTAGTTAACCCCTCTGAGCCTATCCTTTTCGCAGTTCTCGTGATGTTTCGGTTTTTCCGGAATATCAATGAAGAGCATTGTTTACACCCCACCCCCAAATCGCCTTAGCCTACCCTGTATGCACTCACTTTTAGTGCATTATTGTTATCACCCTAAACCCTTAGTTCAATTATCTGGTTGTTTGCATGAGTTGCTAAGTCGAGTCATATCCTTTGTATACAGTTTTGGGACGATTGGGATTCATGGGAAAAGTTAAAGTTTATGAAATGACGGGAAGGGAACGTTAAATTCAAATTCCCTTTGTTTGCATAATAATGTACCCCAAGTGTTTTGATCTTTTCAATTCGGGTCAAATTAGTGTTAGAGTAATAAAAACTCAAGTGTAGGGATGTGCCTATAAATCCCTATCATTTTGATGTTACCGTAGAGGATGGTAGAGTAAAAGTGTATGAAAAAAAAAACAAAACATACGGGCTACCATCCTACATCTATCCTTTAAATTTATGTTTGTTTATTTCAGTTAGCTAGAGTCTAGAGTGTCGAGTCTTGGCTTAGCAACGCCATTCTTCGTATGCATTTAACATAGAGATTTTTGACTTGCCACCACTAAATAGCCTATCCCACCAAACCCTTTGTTTCCCTACCGTAAGCCTAACGTTACAACCCTTTAAAGACCTCTTTGATAGTCTTTCCTAGGTGCTTACGCCAAAGCGATGGAGGTTTGATCTATTCTCAAGCCTATGGTAATCTATGTACTAGGACCGGTTAATGAGTGTTTATCTTCCATTTACAATTTGTTATATTTCATATACACCCGAGAGAGATGTGAGTATCCAAACACCCCATTTGAGGTGCTAATATGTAATTTCCGTGCTTGTTATGACTTTTGCGGGGCTTATATATGTTGTGGACTGTTTTAAACCAATGCTTCATGACCCCTAACTTATAAATTAATTGGCTAAAAGCACATTTGCTTGAGGACAAGCAAATACCAAGTGTAGGGATATTTGATAAGGTTTTAAAAGGTACATTTTTGAGGGGTCGTTTAAGCCCTTATTTGATTACTATTGTATCCGTTATTGCTTAATATCGTTCCTTTTCACTTTTTAGGTCTCTCGAAGGCAAAATGTTGGAATGGCACTTATTTGGACGAAAAGGCGCGAATATACGAAGAAAATGGCCAAAGTCAGAATCGAGACACTCAAAGCTGCTGAAAACATAAGGTGACGGCGTCACAGCTTATACGCGACGCCGTCGGAGGATTTTGTGACGGGACAGAAGCCAAAACTCCTATTTTCAAGTGACGACGTCAAGTTATAAAAGAGTAGGCCGTCGCAACTCAGACGGCCTAGATGCAATCCAGACGGCGTCAGAAGCTGAAGAGGACGGCGTCACAAGCATAAGGTGACGCCGTCGCAAGTCTAACGTGGCCAAGACGAAACCCTAATGACGGCGACATGACGGCGTCACAAAACATAAGGTGACGCCGTCGCATATGTAATCTTATATATAGAATCCGAATTTTTCAGTATCGGTGTGTAGTCTTTTGGAGTAAAAACCTAAACCGAACCAAGGCTGTCTTGTACAGTATTTTAGGGTTCCAAACCCTATCTTACACCAAGATAAGTGTTTTACTTCATTAATACAATTATGTCTTTGATTATTTGTGTGTATGCTTGCATGTTCTCCATGTCCGGCTAATTTACTTGTGTGTTTGCTTAGGGAATATGAAACTTAATTATTGAATATTGATTGGTTGTCTCTTATCTTAGTTGTTAATGATCTAGTAATGCGATAGGTCATTCGTTGTGTACTTAATGCTTGATTAAATCTTTGTGAACCTTAGAATATAACTCCTTGAGTAGTTGTAAGCTAAACCATCCAAAGAGTGCCTTAGAGTAAGAGTTTATTATCCTTAGTGGGTTTTGTAGACGAGACCCTTTGGTAAGTTCAAAGAGTTAGGGAGAAACGCTTACCCTACAACCGTAGACACACAACGCAACTAAGAATAAGGACGTGACAATTCAACCACCAATAGGAGATAATTAAGGAGTAGTAAAACCTAAGTAAACACATCTTTAAACTATCATACGAGCACACAATAATTAGACATAGACTACATACACCTTAGATTAGATAATTAGATAAGTAGAGTAATCGGTAGCAATACCAACCCCCCAAATCCAAACCCCGAGATTCGTACCTTTCCTTTTCTTAAAAAAATATAAAAAGATAAAAAAATAATCTTTCTCAACCCCAACCTTAGCGTAGTAACTTCTTACTAGCATTCCTATTCCCCTAGAGAACGATATCAATACCCGTGGCTTACCCTAATACTACACTACAACGATTAGGTTCACTGCCTAGGGTGTTGAAAAACTTGCTCGACGAAAAGGAAGTTCCTTTGACCCCGAACGACGCGTGTAGCGTTATCAATAAGCTAATTGGGTTTAAGCGTAAGACAATTTTTTCGAGCATGATAGAAGCAGTGAATCTATGCGTAAACTGTAAAAAGACTCGACCACAACATATACCAATTACCCTGACTCAAATTACCTCAGTTCATGTTCATCATCAGTCCAAGTTGAAAACAAAAACGAAAATAATGGCCGACATTTAAGCTCTATTACAGCCAAACCAACAAACTCATACACCATGCCAATCTTAATCTATAACACAACCAAACCCTCACCATCCCTCATCAACTATTGACTCAAACGAAAAGGAAGTTAATCATTGAATTTTTTTTATTCAGTCTCATTTATTATCCGAAAGCATAAAGCAAGTTTTATAACATTTTCGTTATACACTTGCTTTGGTTCGTTCATTGAAATACATAAAAGAATGAAGACAAAGATCTCAGATTCGTGTTAAAGGGCTTTCACCAAAATCTTTATTAAGATTATACACGTTTCTTCCTCATCGATCAATTATTTGTTTGAAGCCTAGATTCATAAATTATATGAACTTGCAAAGAAATGATTTATAACATTCATGTTACAATCATTTTTTTTGTTCGTTTAATGACAAATTTACACACGACAAAACCTTACCCGAGACCATTCTTATGATCTTGAAGCCTTAATCTTGTTTTTCTTGATTCAGAAGAGCAGGATATGAAAGATTTAGTACGGTTGTGCTTGTGTGTGGCGTTTGTGATTAAGATAAGAGGAGATGAGGAGTATCTTTTTCCAGATTTATTTTTTGATGAGTGAGATGATGTGGGCGGAGTAATATCACATATGTTTTAGGGTTAGGTTAAGACAAACGTGTGTGTCTATGTTTTATAACCGGCTGTGGTATTTGTGATTGGATCGGGTCATCTAATGGGCTTCTTATCCGAGTATTCCAACTTAACATCCGGGCTGACAAGAACTAGTAACATATTGGATTTGGGCCTATGTGATTGACCGGATATGTAGTATCTGTTTGGGGCCAACAAATGGATCAATTCTGGCTGATTATTGGATCGGAACTTATATAGAAATTTTTGAACTAAATGCATATATTTTCCAATGTAAAATTTTGCATTGTGATTAATTTTTTGATATAATTCTTGGCAAGAGGAGTGGTATTTTGGTATTACAAATATTTCACGGGGATACATTTTTGTCAAGATCGAGAAACCATTATCAAGTTCATTTAAATCGTTAACAAAGGCTAGATTTAGGAATTTACCCGTAAGATGTGACTACGGCGAGAATTCTTTATTATTTATTTGAGGTTGAAGTGGGATATCATGGGTGCGTGTACTTAGTATCTGAAGATATCGGGGTTGGTTGGATGCATGATTCTTCGAGATCCTTGTTCGAGCTTTAACCGTTACGAATGACAAAGACTTGAGTTGTCTAGTTATACATGATGTAAGGAGTTACGTTGTTGTACTCACAGCGTATAATTATCACTTTTAAGGAGTTACGTTGTTGTGCTCAAGTGTCACAAAAAGTTGTGGATAATTCGAGAAACATGAAGTTTACCCCTTTTCGATCCGGTTAATCAACCCGGTAAGGAAAAGGGTTCTTCGTCTGACAATAGTGCAAGGTTAAGTCACAAGTTCCGGTTATTTTACTTCAGTCTCAAGTTCGTCATATTGGATTTTCTCCATCAGTAGTCACTAAAAAAGCCGTCAGAATGATAATGGGGTCGGTAAAGAGTTAGCTGAGAAGAGTATACACGAGTAGAGAAGTTTTATCAGCAGTTGATTCTCACGAGATATTTATGGTACTTCACAATTGTTCGCTTAGTTGGACATACATGGTTTCGCTGTCTCCAATTCATCATCAACATACGTGGTGTATGATTCTGATTCATTGAAAACATCGGGGGGAAGAGAGTGTACAGGGCCTTGTTTCTTTGACGACTTTTGCGAAAACCCTCTCCTTTCATGAATTTCTTCAATCAGAGGGAAAAAATGAGACGATCTGTGGTTCAAATTTCTCAAGTTGGTGTTATCGTTTCACTTTCACAGAGTTATCGTGTGTGAAGTTACCTAAATAGGATGTTGTGATGCCTCACACACGGTTATTTTATCGAGTAATTGCATATTCACAAGTAACTATTATTTCGATAGACCGCAACATTCAGGGGGAAGTCGTTTCATCTCGTCTTTCGCGGATTGTTTGGTGTGAAGCATCTACATATGTGAGAAGATCTTGCTGATTTCTTGCATGTTACCCCCGAACGGATTTTCTGCAATAAGTCAGATTTACCTTGTGTGGTTTACTGCTCATCTACGAATTCCGCTGCGTACTGAAAATTTCAAAAGTTAGAGGAAATGTTCACTACATCAAAGTTTCGAATCTGCTAAAGACGGTTGTCAGTTTGGGGGGAGGCTGATTCAGAAACTTCACCAAAAAGAAGTGTGCGGAGAAGCTGCTAAAGACATGCAACATGATTTGGGGGAAGTTAATCCAATTCATGCATATTACATCATTTGCCTACAAGTGAAGAAAACGGTTCTCAAGTCAAGGTACAAGAAGAAGACAAAGAGCGTAAACTTTCATCATCCTCAACATTTGAAGAGCTTATGAAGACCTTTCTTTATGTTGTTTTTATGCTTGTAGGAAATGTTGTAAGTATTCCCTTATGTCGTACCATTGGGGGAAGATTGTTGGAATCGCTCCTAACTCGTAAATGGAACGACATTGACGGGATTACATTTTCTATCTTTGTTAGCTAAAACACATGGGCTTGTTATGTCATATAGTCATAGTTGTATGTGTTTAGCTATAAATACCCTCCTAGACTTTCCTAGGAGGAGGGTGAGACTCTTTGTGTAAACTTTACCTTTTAATAATAATACACACACTAGTTTTCCCTTCTCTCTCTACTTTATCTCTCTAACCTGAAGAAGGTGTTTTTCCATCTTCCAAGACCTTCCGATTCACCAAATCATTCATATAAAACGATCCTAACAAAGGCGAAGCTTTTGCGTTTACAAGGCGTGACATAAGGCGGCACAAAATATAAAACTATGTATATATTAATATCTTGTCGAGTTTACAAATTAAATTTACTACGTGTAAAAATGAGCCCAAAAGTCAGCAATACTCATCCTTGAAAAATCACATTTCATCATCATCTTCGTCACTTGAAATCACCCACCATGGAATCAAGAGAACCCCACACCACATCAGGAGGAGGAGGAAGATACACACTACCACCATCCAAACTATCACCAGAAGACATCTTATTCTGTATAGATGTTGACCCAGAATGCTTAATTGAAATGAAGAATACAAGTGTCACAGGAAGACCCTTTACACGATTGGAATCTATAAAACAAGGGATTTTACTCTTTGTTCATGCTAAACTTGCTGTTAATCAAGATCATCGCTTCGCTTATTGTGCTCTTGGCAAATCACCCTTTTGGGTATTCTTCTTACCCTTTTGGTTTGCTTATTTAGTTAGAAAGATGCAACAAATAGATAAAGTTAAGATTTTTAGGTTAAATATGATGGTAAAGAAGATTATTTTAAAAATTTCTCAAGTAAGTACTTTGAAATAATAAGGTCTTAATCTACTTATAGAGAACTGCTAGTTTTACACCAGGAAAAGCAAATGCAGTATGGATTATTCATACTGCTTATCTACTTAACTATAATCAGTTACGTAGAAAAAAAATAAGCAAGCTTATCAGCAATTTGAGTTGATACAGCAGGGAACTAGGTTATAGTTTTGAGCGTGTGGATATAAGGAAACTATTTACATGATTATCTGCTTATATGAGGGTGATCACTGATAGTCGATAAGTGAGTATTGGGATAGAGCAGACTGTGTTTATTCGAGGGTGATATCATTAGTTTGATAGTTGCTTGCCTTAGAGGGATTTGTGATCACGTTTGGAGGGAGATTATCTGATTATTGTGTAGCAAAATGCTGATAATCAGATAACATTGTTTGGCAAACTATATGTATAGTGTATTTATCTGCCTTTTCTGGTTTTGAAAAAGCAGGTTGAGACACACTGTTCTGAAACCCCTGTTTGCAAATGCAATCCCAAACACCCTTTAGCAAATGCGTTATCAGGATGAGCCATTGAGACCTGCTAATTTGATTCGGTTTATTTTGTCTCTTAACATATTAAATAACAAAGTTTTACACCTGCGTATTTTATTATTATTAAACACCCCCTAAATTGCAAATAAAAAAAAAAAAAAAAAAACCTTGACAATGTTCTACTGGTTGTAAAATGCTGGACTCCCTCAGGTTATAACAAATATCATTAGTGGGGACTAGGGAGAGTGGTTAGCAAACTTTTAGTGCTTTACTATGAAAATGACTCAGGTACAACTTGATGTTTATTGCTGTCGAGGGAACCCTGAATGTAGTTAACTTAGGTGAGTGGCTGAGTGCAACTAGTAAGACATGTAGAAAACTGATATGTATGTGCACCTCATAATTTAAACACACCTGTATACTACAGAATCTCGAGTACTGTATCTTCTCCTGGAATGTGAGCACTCTCAAGTTTTTTTTAGGTAAATATACCTGTAACTATAAGTGGTAGGATAGACGTTAATGGATTGATAATACATCTTTTGGTAAGGTAAAGATGGACATTTAGAATGGTTTTCTAAAAGGATTCAAATTTGGGTAGAAGAGATAAATAACAAAAAGAGTGAAGGAAAATGGAGTTGGCATGATAAAATTGATGAATTCCTGGAACCCAGACGTAATATTGATGCATATTCTAATATATTATAGTTCATATTGAACTATGCATGCTTTCATAGTTCATATTCTAATATATGGATGCATATTTGAAGATGGAGCTGAAAGAAAGCAAAAATAGAGTAAAAGACGTGATCTAAGTTGATTTGGATGTTTTTCTTTATTATTTTTTAATTGCACGCTTGTGATGTTTTTCTTTCTGTTTTCTCTTGTATGTCTAAAGCTTAAGAAAGAGTTTAGCAGTGAAGTAGACTCTGCGATTGCTGCATTCCGAGGCATTACAGTTGATTCTTCTGCTGGTCATGCAGATCTCACGCATCTCTTTAAAGTGGCAAATCATGAAGCTAAAAAATCCCGTGCACAGAACCGTATACTCAGGGTGGTGAGTATCTGCAGTATATCTATTTGATAATTTGACACTTAATGCATATGCTTCTATGTTCACTGTTCTTTCATTAGCTGCTTTCATGTAACTTTGTAGTTACGCACTGTATATTTGTGTAATGAGCAAACACCTATCTATATAGTGAGATGACGTAAAAGATAAATAGATGAAAAGTAAGTACTTCAGACATTTCTTGAGTTCTAATACAGTCATTCTGCTTAATGACGTGTATTTCTGTGGCAACTGGCAAGTGGATCAGTATGTCATCTTTTTACCCTTAATCATTCTTTGCCTATTTATCTACTTTCTTAATAAGACACGATAAACAGTTTTGTTTATCATTGGTGTGCTTGAAAAACTACTAAAGAGATTATAGGAGCTATTTTCCTAGAACCATTCGCTCACTATGAGTGGTGTCTTGTAACAATTTACAAACTGAAGTGATGCTTATCATTGTAGCTGCATAAGATACGCGCATACTGTTTTCTTTTAACTTGTAATAATAATCATAAGCATTACTATAGTTTGTAGCTTGAAGTTGGAGATTTGAAGTGCATGTGCATATCTGGAATAATAGGAGTACGATTAATAATTTTTTTTTTCCATTGGGAGGAAAACCATGGACCATTTGAAACAGGGTAGGGTCGTCTAACACTGTTCAAGTTGGGTTTTGGAAAGAAAGTGGAGGGAAAGATGAAAACTAAAAAGAGACCGTGTTCTTTAGTTTTTTTTTTTTTTTACGGAGGAAAGTGAGGTGAGGAGAGGGGTAAGAAAGGGAGATTGGATAGTTTTTTCAGCTGCCCAAATATGGGATGATAGAGAAGGGAGGAAAGAAACATATATAATAACAGAAAGATTTATGAAAAAGTAGCTGTTATCACTACAAATTATCTGGATTTCTCTTGATCTTTAATGCCCAAATTAATTTCACGCTAAGATTAAGTTTTGTCTGGCTAATTGCCCTTTTTCCACTGCAAACCCCAATCGTTGATATGCACCAGGATGAACATTGAATCTCTTTAAACCACTAATTTTTTCATCCATTTTTTTATTTATAATAATAGATATGTTTTGATGGGTTTTCAGTTATTTCTTCTATTTTTTATTCTTTTTGGATGAGTGGATCTATGTATAAGATGGGACAATTAGTTGGCTTTGTTTATGGTTTTAAAAATTTAGCAGAAAGGATCAAACCATTCCGTATCAGTTTTGTAGATAAGAACAGTAAAATTTACAAAACAAAAATAGTGAATATGTAGAAACGTTTCTTTCACTTTCTTTCCTTTTTTCTTAAACTCAAGAACACCATAAAATCAAAAATCTTCTTTGCTTTACTTCCTTCTTTAAAAGAAATTTCAGAAAAGAGCGTAAAAATCATGAACATCTGTCCCCCCCCCCCCCCCCCCCCCCCCCGGCCCACACACACGCACACAAATTCTTGGACTTGTAGGTATTTGACTAACATATCTTAGAGGCTGTATGCGTTAAAAATAGACTTCAAGCTCCCATCGAACCCAGCTAACCCATTCCCCATCTATCTAAGTTTCCATGGTTTGGCGGGTTTGAGATACACAGCCCAGAGCAACCCATTTGCAAGTAAATGGGTTGAAAATGGCCCATTTAAAGAAACACTAGGTTCCAGATTAAGATTAATTGATGCGTAGTAGGTGAAGTGTCTATTTTGGCACTCATGAATTGCCACATGCATGCTTAAACCAAATATTTTATGAATGATCTCTTTTGTTTTTCTGAAAGAATGTTAAAAAAGTTTGAGATGTTGAGTATGCTAGTCATATGATTGGAGTTGTTTGGATTAGAAAACCTAGAGAGCCTACTGTGATTAGTTTGGGATAAGCTAATGGGTTGTCTGCATAAACATATAAAATAGTAATGAACTAATTATAGGCAATCTCTAATACTATCAACACACTACCAAAATTATCAGAAACAGTAATCAACTATCAATTTTTGTGCAATCATCCAAGTATCCAACTACATGTTGACATGTGTCAACATGTAACTGTTAAGAAGTTACTATTATTGCACAAAAACTGAAAGTTATTACTTTTTTTTTGGATGATTTTGATAGTGTGTTACTAGAACTAGGAATTGACCTATATATAGTTCTTGACTATTTTATGAACAAAAAAATCCGAAGCTAATTGTTATTAAGTAGTTGGGAAACTTACACTTGCACCAGAAATATGCATTAGTCCTGTATCTTACTCATATTGAAATAAACGCATCGCCAGAATTTTCATATAACCCCCAATATCTGTCACAAATATGAAATGGACATAAACGTGAAATCCTTGATAAGTTGTTCTACTATTTTATTCCTGTGAACTTGACTTGTTCGTACTATTTGTGGCTCCCAGATCCTACTCTACTGCAGATCATCAGTAGCACCACACCACCAGTGGCCCATAAGCCAAAAGCTCTTCACATTCGATGTGGTGTACCTTCACGATAAACCAGGGCCTGATAATTGTCCACAGAAGGTGTATGATGGTCTGGTGGACGCTCTTGAGCAGGTCAGTGAATACGAGGGTTACATCTTTGAGAGCGGACAGGGGCTAACACGAGTCCTCTTTCGTCACATGTGTGTGCTTTTGTCACACCCTCAGCAACGGTGTGGCCAAGATGATATCGATATTCCCAAATCCCTTACAAAGAAGCCACCCGTGGTAGATTTAACCCCTTCTGATCAAGAATGTGTTCCTGTGTCCAGTCAGTGACTTGTTTTCTGGTATTGGCTACTGAAATGTAAGATCCCTTGTTCTAGTAGTTTAAAACGGGTTACTGCAGACATGATTGCCATAATTGTTTTTTTGAATGATGGTCTTGTGTTGTTAACTTGTTATCCTTGGTTTGTTACGTGGTTTTAAAATATATCAGTTGTTAATTTATGGTGAAAATATGTCCAGGGCGAGTTTCTTGTTATTGCAACTGATAATGTTCATCGGGTCTGGGAAATGAGTCGCTTGGGCAGGCTGATAATTGGTCAGAATGTATTAAAAGGTCAAAATTATTGGGTGAAGTGGGTTAGTTATTTGACTTGAAAACAGCCGCTATTAATGGAAGCAAAACCAATGGGAGTGAATGTGTGCATGTTTCTCCTTAGAACAAAATTTTGGTACATAAGTAATATGCAACCCAACAAGATATTCAATACCTAATTACGTAGAGGAAAAAAAAAAAAAAAAAAAAAAAAAAAAAAAAAAAAAAAAAAAAAAAATCCCTACGTATATACAGGATACGCCTATGAATTAGGAGATGCTGGACTGATGCATTAAACAGTCTTGATTACTACTGTACATAATACCTTCATCCCTTGCCATTTAAGTATTAAACAAAACCTACGCACGTTAACAATGGTTAGTGAATCCAACGGGGCCCCATTATATGAAAACGCTGAGTTTAACATTAATGATGTCTTAAGCTACAAGACTGACGATTTTTTCTGGATCTAATACCTTCATTGGAAATACATCTCGTCCTAATTGACAGGTTTATGCAAACAAAGATTAGAAAGGTATCAGGTTGAAGTTATTGATATCTAATAATTATTATTAAAGAATATCCATATAAAAAATTTCTGATTTACAATAGGTGGTGTTGATTTGTAGATCAAAAATCTTCTCATGAAAATTGATTGGGAATGGCTTTTTTTTTTATTGTATTCAGGAATGGAATTTGGAGAGGACACATTCAAAATGTGAGCTGAAACCATTTTTTATCAGTTATGTACAAACACTTATTTTCACTTTCCCTGAAGTTCAATTTCTAGAGTTTAACTCAACCACCACAAATCACGTACTCCTACAAGACACTACAAAAAGAGAGAGCAAACTACATGGCTTTCTCGCATATGTATTTCAGTGCGCCCATGCGAGTGATAAGACTGGTTGTGTGATGATAAAACCAAGCATAAGGGTGTTCGTGACTGTACTCTTGTTGTATATTATACAAAGATGCACTCATCAACGACTACAGCAAGTAATCATGCGGATTAAGATCCATTTATTTGTACTAGTAATCATCAATGGGCATATCCCCTATAGCAAACAACAAGAGCATATCGAAAGACACCCTTAGGATGCCTAATCAATCAATGCTTATAATGAGAATTGAGAAGAGAGGGCTTGTTTACTTTTCACTCATACGTCTTAGGAGTAGGATTGGCAATGGGGCGGGTTTGAGGCGGGGCGGTCATCCTCATCCCTAAACCCGATAATAAAAATCATCCCCAAACCCGCCCCAATCTCCATTGGGGATCTTATCGGGGCGCCCCGTTGGGGCGAGATAGTCCCCCAAACCCGCCCCATTATCCATGGGGTATTATCGGGTTATCTTTTTTGAGCGAGATACTCCATCATTCTCGTGTCGTTCCCTGTTTATTCTTATTTTTACACTATTAACAATATGATTTTATGAAATAGCTTGAATAATCGAGAACCCATTAATAATATATTAAACATTGGAATAAATCACAACTTTACAGAATAGTATGACACAAAACAAGCTCACAATTTGAAATATCACAAAGTTAAAAACTAATAAAAATTAGAGAACTATATTTAGTACGTAAATACTAACACAAAATTTTATGTATATAGATATATGTATATGTTTCGGGGCGGGGCGGGGATGGTGTGCCCCGTCCCCGCCCCAAACCCGATAAGAATCCCCGTTAAGGCCCCAAAACCCGCCCCGGAACCCGATAATCATGCCCCGCCCCGCCCCAATAAGTTCGGGTTTCGGGTTACCCCGTCGGGTTCGGGTTTTTTTGCCATCCCTAATTGGGAGATTTATCAAAGCCAAAATCTCTTATTTAAGAAGCTAATTAAGACATTATTTTCAAACCAGTTAGGAGGTGTTTGAGGCGGAGATAAGGTGGAGTCACAACGGTCACGTGCCCCTCTAGCAAAAAAAAAATGTAGCGTAAAATTTTGAAAATATTTGACCTTTTTTTTGTAATTTGACCCTACAAACCAATTTATAGTTTAGTTTCTAAAAGAATTTAAAATGTGGCCCTTTGAGCATAATTTTCTGGCTCCGTCCTCGGGTGTTTGGCTAAGCTTATATGATGGGTTATAAGTTTATTAGCTTATATGTGTTTGGGAATGGATCTAGTGAGAAGAGTTAACTAAATGAGAAGAGTGGAAAAAAAATTTAGCCACAAAATTTAAATAAAAAAAGAGAAATAATTGGGAGATACATCTATTTGTGTGGACATCTAAGATTGGTGGTTCTAGTTACTTCTCATTCTTCTCATATTAATTATATTTCTCATTTGATCATCATTTTATATGTGTTAAGTAAGTCTAAAGCAAGTGTTTGGTTAAGCTCACATGAGTTAATGAGTGGGCTTATGAGCTTATATAAGAGGGTTTTGATAAATTCATGGTCTGTTTGGTTTGTAGATGGGTTTAGGATATAGATTTGGATTTGGATTTTAGTTTGGATTAGGATTTGGATTTGAATTTGATGTATAGAGAGAAATAATATTTATATTAAAATTAATATAATAAAATTAAAATACAAAATATTATTAAAAACAAAACTAATGGTTGTAAATAACTTTCATATAATAAAAAAGATATTGAGTGGTTGACATGTAAAGAGGGCTCATTATTTTGAGAAAGAGAAACAAACCCCGGTTAACTACATAGGATTTCTACAATCTTTAATAGGATTTCTACAATCTTTAATATATGACTTTGATGACGACTAATAAAATAATAAAATGCAACCAAACACATGTTTTTTACTATGAGTCCAAACCTGAAGGTACAAACCACACAACCAAACAGACCCTCAAAATTTGTGGCTTCTATGTGGAGGGGTAGACTTATATAACAATACTAGCCTATAAACCCGTGATAAATCACGGGCGGCTTACAAAAATTTAGAAAATATAACCTTAAATGTATAAAACAATAAAACCAACTAATATTAACTCTCAAACAATATTGTTCATTTCCATAATAAATATATATAAAAAGAGAACATTAAATATATGTTAAGAATAACAAAGAAGAATAAACCAAGAATCTCCAAACAGGATAATGTTAAAATTAAGCTCATATAAGATAGGTAAAACTAACAAATAAGAATAAAGCATTTTAACTATATGGCGGATCAAATCTTTTGTAGCACTTCATGATAAACAACATTCAAAGTACTGTTTGAAACTTTACCATCCTTGTCGTATATCAAAATCTTCGATCCTTTCTGACTTTTGACTATAGACATGCAATTTGTTTTTAGGTATCCATTACGCCTTGTTCATGCGCAATAAGAGTGTAAGCCTTAAGACATGAAGAACGTTCAAACCTCAAAATTCAAAACCAAATAAGACTAAATGTGATGATATAACAGTGAAATAATATAAAAATAGTATAATGATGAAACAATCATGTCTAATATGTTAGGTAAAAGGAAAACAACATCGTAACCAGCTTGGTATTTTTATGTTACTAAGTTTCCAAGATTCACATAGAAAATACAATTGCATTCAACAATAATAAACCTTCAAAAACAATTGTTTGACCCGAAAATATATAGGAAAAGTATATAATAGGCCAACTCGACCCGTTTTCAAGATAACCTAGTGTCAATCTAAAATTGTGTATTGAAAACAGCTTCAAGCATTTTTTTCGTCAACAAACAAACACAATGAGCAAATTAGCTCTTTATATAAGCAAACCCAAATAGAAAAACACCCTTTAGACTCAAAAGACAAATGATGCATTGAAAAGTTTCAAGTTTTGTAACCATGAATCTTGAATAAAAATTGTATTTTTTTTCTTTTCTTCTTATACTCTACAAAATGAGAATTAACCATGCCCATATAATTAATTCAATAAACTTTGTACGAAAAATTAAACCCTAATTTTGGATAAACAATTTCCAACAATATATATGAATCAAACCCTTTATTTTGGTCGAACATGTTCCACTAATGTATCCAATCAAAAATTGCAAAGTAAACATACCTTGGATTAATTGAGATGAAATAATATTGATTTTGGAGATTTGAAGAAAAGCAAAGGTTTGATTTTTTGAGAGAAGAATCAAACATTCCATAAAACCCAATGTAAATATTAATGGCATACACATGAAATTAGTGAGTTGGCTTAAATGAGTTGGCATTAGTGAGGTGGCAAGGTTGTCTACATGGATTAAATGACATGTCAAGTTTTCAAAAAAAACTTTGTTTATTATATATAATATATTATATAAAAGGACTTTTATAACCTAATTTAATAACTACACATTAAATGTTCATGTACTTTTTTTTTTATTTTACCTTATTAATTATGATAAGTTAAGCAAAACATTTAGCAAGAGCTTATTAGTTCATGCTATATAAGTCATAAGCCGCTTATATAAAATAAGCATAAACCAAATTCATAATCTTAGCCAAACACACTTAAATGTGAAACTAGTTGTCTTGTCGGTACACATTAAAAAAAGGAATCAGATCTTCTCAAGTTGAGAAATCAACTTGACTCAAGTTGGATGATTGTGAGTCAATTCAATGGCTTAAAGCAAAAGAACTTTTTTTGATTTAAGTCATTATATCAAATCCAAAGACTCATATATTCCCAACTTGAGTCAACTTATCCTCTCAACTTGAGAGGATCTCAATCGTTAAAATAAATGGTTCTAGTTCACATATAAAAGCACATGGTGTGATGTTTGTTGTAGCTCGCCATGCCACCTAGCACCCTTGTTGTGGCTCTTCATCACACCTCCCTCTTGTTATTGCTCGTTAAAATTTGTACAATTTTTCATTTTTTTTTTAAAAGTTGTGGGGTTTGTACCTTCAGGTAAAATTTGTACAATTCCAACCCTTGATGACAAAATAACATTGTAACACATACATACTTGAATATTTCAGCTCTTGTATCATCAAAATCCTAATCCTCATATCTTCCCATCCACCACTCAGAAAGCCGCCGCCTTAATCTCTTGAAGAACAATAAACAAACATCGATTTTAATTTCATTATTATATGTTAGAATTTGACTAATTAATTAAGGTAAAAGATGTTTTTCCACATAGTATTGGAGCGAAACATGCAGCTCCACCCTCGGCATTTTGGCCGCGAACTTCGCGATAAGCTTGTTTCCAAGCTTATGAAAGATGTCGAAGGCACTTGTAGTGGCAGGCATGGTTTTGTTGTCGCCATTACCGGTATAGAGGATATTGGCAAAGGCATTATTCGTGATGGAACTGGCTTTGTTACTTTCCCGGTTAAGTATCTTTGTGTTGTCTTTCGCCCCTTTAAAGGGGAGATACTTGAAGCTACTGTTACTATGGTTAATAAGGTTCATTCATTCAGGAACTTTTTTTTTTTTTTACTTTTTGTGTTTAATCAGAGTGTCGTTTAGGCTTATCCAAAGTAATTTTGATTTTGCAGATGGGTTTCTTTGCTGAAGCTGGGCCTGTTCAGATATTTGTCTCCAACCATGTGAGTGACTTGTTCCTTTAATTCTTTGCCGTTTTTAAACTTTGTGCTGCTGTTAATGAAAACGATAGTCTTTTTGTACCATTACATGTCACAAGTATTCATGAGAGCACACCAGCAAGAAATACTTTCGGGGCATATTGGTTAAAACGGTGTGGTTATATAGCTTTGACCAAAAAAAAGTACAACTTAGTGATTTAGAAGCTAGGTCTATGTAATATTCATGTTGTTTTCAATTTGTTTTGCCGTAGCTCTTGTGGTTGGGAGATTCCATTCATTAAGCTTGTGTTATAATTTTGTTTCAAAATGTTTATATAAGTTGACAGTCAAAGAATACGGAGACAAGAGATTAATTCTTATTTATATAATGCTAGCACAGTCCGGATCCACAGTTTGAGTTACGCTTACTGTGGTAAAACAATAAGTATTACTATAGAAAAGAAAAGTTGGGAGTATAATTACCGAAGAATTGTTTACAATATCAATGTTGGAATGTATAGTAACAAACTCGTAATCAAATTTTGTTATTCATCTAAAATGCTTGATTAAATCCAATAAAAGACTTGGTCGGCCATTTAGTCTTTTTATTGAAACAGAGGAAGATAAAGATTGTATAAACTAGTAAGCTAGGTCTGAATAAAACTATTTTTTGTAGTTGATACCGACCTGAAAAGTTACTGCTTCTAATCTTTTCCTTTTTTATTGTAGTTGATACCTGATGACATGGAGTTTCAGTCAGGGGATATGCCTAACTACACAACTTCAGACGGATCTGTATAATTCGATTATTACCATTATCATATTTTATGGTGTACCATGAGGGATGATTTGTATATAATATTATCCCTTTTTGACTTTTCCAGGTGAAGATTCAAAAGGATAGCGAAGTTCGGTTGAAAATCATTGGTACTCGAGTCGACGCAACAGAAATTGTAAGTAGTCGGTTCTATCTCCTTAATTTCATGAGTTCATGCTATATAGTTCAGTAGCTTTAGTAACTAGTTTAGATAGTTACATTGTAATAGGGTCTTGTGTTTTCTTCTCCCTTGGACAAGTATGCATGTTTATCTTTATTTTGTGAAGCTTCTTTTGCATTTTGTTGTCAGCAACAGATAGATATAATCTGTGGAATAGATGTTAGTTAGTTATCATATAAAAACACTAGTAACCACTGTATGCACTATGTGTAATAACATTTACTATATAATGAATGCATGTTTATGAAAAAGGTTATGTACAGTTGCATTTTATACTAGCCATGTAAAATGATTAGGACATCCAACTAGCAACATGGCTGACATTATGACAGCAACATGGTGTTCCCGTGCACACCTTTACTGGAGTCTAAGCCTTGGTTTCTGTTTTGCTGTTAAACCTGGCTAAAGAGCTTGTTCGTCTCCCATTTCCTAGGAACAACTAGTAGCATTAAAGCAGGATTATGATTTATAAATCATAGTCATAGAATGACAGGTACCCAAAAGTTTTTGCATTTTCACTATCCCACAGACTTCAATTCCATTTATATGCATGCCTCTTTGCACATCAAGTACAGTCATATAGCATAAGTTATTTTATATACAGCTATGTCAAAATACATAGAGGGTACAACATGCCCAAAAAACAAGGGTGTCACAGTCATTGTGAAGGTTAATTTCGTCATTAAGATGTTTCTTTCTAAAGTATGGGAAAAAAGGAGATTTTGAACCCTAACCTTCAACGTGTTAGCACCCGAGAATAGGTAAATAAAATGTTTGATGCCTTGTTCCAATTTTGTATTCGTTTACTCCAGAGTTTAAAAAACTCATCAATGTGTGTCGAAGGGAAAGATTGGTGAGAACAAACAAGGCTAAAATGACCCTTTGATTTTGGCGTGAAAATGTTAAACCATATCATACGATTAATATTGTGTGTATATAAGGTCTGAAGTGTTTCTTATCATAGTATACCGACAACTAGCTCTATTACAGGTATGGTTCATAGCAGGTCGGTTGGGTTGACCTGATGCATCATTATTAATTACAAAAGTTACATTATTATAATAATAATCTAGTTTTTAGTAAATCAACCAAATGAACCCATTTATAAGTAAATGGTGAAACTGCAACCTAGGTGCATTTATGTATGTAAAGTTAGATAACTAAATAGACAACAAGAACTTACCTGATACATGTTGAAGGGTATATATCACTCTATCTTCCTGATCTCAGTTTTCTTTTGCAACGTTCTTTGTTTTACTGACATATCTGCTCATTTATGTTTTAACAGTACGGGATTTATATAATTCTGTTATTTACTTTGCAGTTCTGCATTGGTACCATTAAAGATGATTTCTTGGGTGTGATCAGTGATCCTGCAGGCTCTTAGTGCATGGGGACTCCACGAAGAAGCCAAGATGATATCGATATTCCCAAATCCCTTACAAAGAAGCCACCCGTGGTGGATTTAACCCCTTCTGATCAAGAATGTGTTCCTGTGTCCGGTCAGTGACTTGTTTCCTTGTATTGGCTTATGAAATGTAAGATCCCTTGTTCTAGTATTTTAAACCGAGTTACTGTAAACATGATTGCCATAATTTTTTTTTTTGGAATGATGGTCATGTGGTGTTAACTTGTTATCCTTGGTTTGTGTGCGTTGTTTTAAAATATATCGATTGTTGATATATGGTGAAAATACGTCCAGGATGAGTTCCTTGTTATTGCAACTGATTTTCACTAGATCTGCGAAATGAGCGGCTGGGGCAGGTCGATAATTGGTCAAAATGTATTAAAAGGTCGAAATGAGTATTTTATTGGGCAGGTTGCAGCAGGTTAGTTAAATTGACATATAAACCAGTGCAAGTACAATTATAGTTAAACATGTTGAGTAAAAACATGTAAGCCAATGTATGCGTTAAGAATGCATTTTAGGCGATTTACATTTCATTATTAGATAATAGGAATTTTCTCAGCACAGCAATACAAATTCCAAGTTGTCTTTGATGTACAACGCAGATCGATAGTAATGCATCCTGCATTTAGATGTACATCAACAGTGAACTCTTTAATATAATAGCCAACTATTCTCAGTGATTGTATGGTCAATACAACTCGAAACATGTTACTTGCATAC
Source organism: Chrysanthemum seticuspe (assembly GCA_019973895.1). Taxonomy (NCBI): domain Eukaryota; kingdom Viridiplantae; phylum Streptophyta; class Magnoliopsida; order Asterales; family Asteraceae; genus Chrysanthemum; species Chrysanthemum seticuspe. Next base: position 189,382,003 of record BPTQ01000006.1, on the reverse strand, counting down.
GTTAGTCATATGATTTCTTTTAACATGTGCGTTTATCAGTTTACTAAACCATACATCAAGATTGCTTGCAACACTGTCTTAACTTCTAAATAAAATGTAAACCAAAATTCGCCTCAAGAGTCAGTCTGCTATGTTTGATGATTTGCATATCCTGGCCTAGCTCCAAGAAGTGAAGAGTGATCGAATCAAACTATTTAACACTCATTAAAACTCCGACCGGGTGTCAGAGTGTTGACCACTTGACCAGCCATTTTGGTTGGTTTGATGTAAATAAAAATTTTAAACTACTCAATTTAATACAAAGGGATATAAGTAACACAAAGTAACAAACAAGGTAAAAGAGTAGAATTATTGGTTTGGCTATGTGATTCAAGGCCTTTTTTTCATCATACCTCTTCCGTTCTGATAGTACTAGTCTGTAAAGCTGTTTGTGTGAAACCACATAATTCTTGTGTGACCTTGAATTGGTGATACGTAAGATGGTTAGATTTGTGATCAGTGATGGAAAATCACAAATTTAGCAAACTGAATAGTGACAACAGAATTTATCTTCACATATAAATCCTTAGAGCACAAGTGCACTCCTAGCCATTATTAGCTCTTCCTGTTGAGTCCATGGCGTTTGCGGTTATTTTTTTTACTTTTTTTTGTAATAGGCCACATTTGTTGGGTGATGAAGGCCCCATGTCTTGGGGTTGTTGGCATGGTTGCAAAAAACGTTAGGCGTTATCGGGCGGCCTAGCTAGTAATTGGTTGAGGCTGAACCAAGGCGAATTGTACATTTTAATATTTATATTTTAAAAGTATATGTATGATGATAAATTAATCTTTTCTTCTTTTCATCTACAACAATTACATCACGAAGATTTTTCTTTCACACCATATAAAAACAAGATCCCATCATTTGAATAAAAAAAAACATAATTTAAAATTTAAGAAACGGTGTTGATCGGCGCTAACCGTCGTTGACCACTTTTTTGGCACCGCTTTTACAACACTGGCTGTTGGTATTGTTGTTGGGTTTCTTTGGGTTGTTGGTATTTTTGATAAGTTTACTGAGGTTGCTGGGTTTGTTAGTATTGTAGTTTAGTTTGTTGGAGCTGTTGTTGAAGTTGAAATTTCGCAAAAAGTTAGAAGTTTTTCGGGCCTACCAAATGAACTGAAGTTGGTAAATCGGTTTAGGATACCAAATGAAGGAAGTTGGTTAGGATTTGGTATCGACATTGCTATACACGTAAAGCCGGTTGAAAACGGCCAGGTGTCTCAACACATTGTGTATCAAAGAGACCAAAGACGTGAATCACGGTTTTAAACTTGTAATGGTGAGACCAATCTGACTAATTAAAGTGAAAACATCTTAAAAACACGTTACATGTTGTCATGCACAAAGGTTTCTATTGATTTGAGCTATGTCGTGTACTAAATGAATCACATGGACACGAAAATTTGAGTAAAAAAGAAACGATAGTTTGAAAGTTAGGAAGTCGAAAATGGTTTCTATTGAATTTGATAACCTTACAAATGAATGAATGATGTTTAGTTTCTATATGTTTTTAATCATATTCCAAGCAATAACCATTTACCCAAAATGGTTGTTATGAGATAATATGTTTTATTATATTTAAAAAACAATAACTATGTATAGAAAAAAAAAAAGTTAAGAGGGTTAACAAAACCCAACCTATTTTAGTATCAACTTAAAAGACACCCATTTTCTAAACCATTCGCCAAGGCGCCAATACTATCACCTCTGCTAAAGCTGCACAGAAACATCACGTGCACGTGAAACAAGTACTAAAAAACACGCAACGTTGTTAAGATCAAAATGCACATCAAAACTTTAGTTTTTGCAATCTACTTCATCATGAGAAAAATCGATATAATATCGCAACTGTAAATGTCAAAGGTTTGCAAAACAAAATCTTGCAAAGCTTCTTGTTTTGTCACTTCTCAATTTCCATATCACTCTCATTTACTAAAAGATAGAGAAATCTTCCTCAACTCATGTAAGGAAGAATAATTATGAGCATTTGCCCTTTCACCCGCTACTAGTTGCATCATCTTTTGGTTCCTCAACTTCGACCAAATCATCATATGAGACTGGCACACGGATTCTTTCACGTACAGGTCGTTTCTGCATTGGTCTCTCTTCGATGCTTAAGTTTTCATCTTTCATTATGGGTTCTGCATCTGGTACTTGAGCAATTTCTGCTTCAGAATTGTTCTGGTTTGGTGGTTTTCGCATATCTGGTTTGTTGAATTGCTTCTGAAAAAAGTAATAAAAACCGGAAATCCTTTAATCATTATCTTAAAATAAAAAACAAACCAAAAGGGAATGTCACAGGGAATATCAAAGCAAGATTGACACAGACACAAGACATATTAATGTACGTTAATGTCAGGTGAGACATGTATTCAGCTTTTTGTTAATCAAACATAGAAAATTTAACACTATCGAACTCTTAATAGATTCTAATACTAGGATTTTTTTTTACTTGACTATTCTGATGGCAAAATCGACACATCTAGTTATGAATGAGGTGATACGGGTTGTTCTTCATCTCAGATGGGTCAACAAAAGAGCAGCTAAAAGCAGAACGGGTCCAACGGGTCGAGAACAGGTCAGGCAAGTTTCTAGTCACCCTATGTCTGTTTTAATGCATAAAAAGATCACATCATCATTGTAATGATTTTCGTTTCCTGGCCATAGTTATCTATCATTTTCTAAAGACTGGACAAAAGGGTTTTTCTGGGTCTATCAGCAGCTCATGACAGGCTTGCCACTTTGAGCTAAGGTACATTTAATCACCTCAAAGTTATTAAAAAGTTTTTTTCTTACTAATTGTAGTTCAGTCCAGTGGTAGACAGTTCTACATGTGTTAATTGGAACAACAAAAGGGATACTAATGATTACTACAGCAACGCAATGTCAGCTAAAGTGTGAAGGTAAATTTTTAACGCACCTCAAACTCCTTCCCCTTTTTCATAATCTCCTTAAAAGCATTTGGATCACGAACTTTAAGGATGCTCCACAAAATTCCACCACCATTTCTATAGCGTCTTCCATCAACAGTTTTCTGACCACCACAAGCCTGAATCGCGTCCACCTGTAACCATATCACTGTCATTGACAATCTAAGATGAAAAGTAAAATAACCACTCGACAATGAAGTAATCCTTTTAAGCCAATGACGCACTATCAAGATATGGTCAACACACAAGAAACAAATCTAATTAAACCCCAATAATAGTCGTGCTTCTGAAGCTTCCTTTCTTATCTCAACTTATTCACAAGAATTTATCTCATGCAAATGGATCAAGTTCATAGCAAATAGAGATTTCAACGATTAAACTCACTCACGAAGGATCAGAAATCTACTTCTTGCACTTAAACAAACTAAATAATCAATAGTAAGGCCAAAGAGATGAGTAAACCTAACATGAGTTAGATAGTATTAAAGTTAATTCTTCTAGAAACTGGTAGGTGTTCGTTATCTTTAGGGATATGCAATTTTGAAAAACAGAAAAAGTCTAAGGATATGCAATTTTAGAAAACAGAAAAAATCAAAAAATCTAAAATTGAAAGGGAAATGCAAAAAATTTTAAACGTGTTTTCCGCTGAATTGTCATTGTTTCACCTATGAAAGTCACTGTGCATTATCTTTTTGATGTATAAATGTTTGTCTGTATTCATACCAAGAGATGAAACTGCAAAAGACACGCCAAAACAGGTGACATCAATCTACACCAATAGAATTATGAAGTTATACACCCAGAAGATATGACAGCTCATGAATCCACAGACTGAAAGCGATAAAATGGCTTCTGGAAGAGAAATCTGCGATTTTAGGGAACAACATTGAGCATCAGAGACTAAGAAACTAAGTATACTATAAAGATTGAACACCACTGCAGCTCTAGGCTGTTCCTCTCACCTTCAACTGTCATTTTTCTTCCTCTCAGATCGGTATATTGTACACAAAATTACCGCTCACAGGCAACACAAAAGTAGGAAGGAGAATGCCACAAAGTTACATGGTTATCAAGCATATGGCCGAAGTCATGGTTGCCAGTTTAGTATCAATAATAGTGCATTAAGCTATCGCATTGACAAGGTTGTGTCCCTAAAAATTTATAACCAGATTTTTAAACTTGAAAAAAGATAAGAAAAAAGTAGCTAACATATTTGAAATACTATAGCTTCTGTATGAGCGTGATGTGACAAACCACTATTTTACCTATCGTTTATATGGTTAGTTTATATGGTCTTGGCACCCAAACCTTGTGTATTGGTGTATAGTGTTAGTGACACATCAACAAATGCTTGGAACTGATTGTGAACCTCTGGGCAGTGCTAATCTAAGGGAGGCCAGGTTTTCTAGCTATAAATCTATTAATAAACATTTAGGTTGACTCGTCTATAAAAAACGACATAAATTCAACTGATTAAGAACACAAGTTCATGGCATTCTTTCCCTACTTGGTAAATGATGCTGAAACACTTTATTGGACATTAGAGATTAACCAAAAAACATTACCTCTTTCACAAGATCACTCAGAGCAGGCACACCTAGACAGCCAACCGCAGTCCATACCAGGTAGGACTTCTTTTCTTTCAAGCGTCTACAAGTATCTAAAACAAACCTGCAAACGAATACAACGGAATTTTCAGGTTAACCTTCATAATTTCATATCATGAAGGTTAATGATCATAATATACACCTGTATAGCAAAACTATGATCGTAAAATAGTAAGGAAATACCTGTTAATATCTGTCACATCAGACCCTGGACCACCTTTCCTTTTCTTGTTTTTCTTCTTCTTGTTCCTACGTCGCTGATTTTTACTTTGCGGTTGTTGAGCTACTGGATCACCATCAACACTGCTGTTTTGTCCAAACTCACGTTGATGACTTTCCCCAACTAATTCTCCTTCTTCTACATCAACCATATCAACATCTTCCATATCTTCATCATTATCCACATCAAAAATGGAATCAAGCAAGGAATCTTCTCCCTCCATGAATATAAAGAAGCTGCAAAGGATACCATGAGCACAAATCCATTATCAGGCATAAACAGAAATAAATAAACCCATGTTTACATGAGCGCTTAGCCCAACAAAACAGAAAAATTCTAACTAAATAAAGGATGCAAATACATGGTCATAATTGTATCACTAGTTTACAGACCTGAAACTATATGGGTATGAGGTTCTGCTAATTAAAGCATCTATAAATCATTGTCTCGACATTTAGTGAGTTTATTTAATATTCCAGCATGAATCTCTAACATTTTGCGTTTGTGGTTTTGTTAAATGATAAGGGATGAAGGTATCATGCAGTAACATGATTCTGTATTGCACTACCTATACTACAAAATTGCATAGCTCATTTATAAAGCCTTAAAATCTAGAGAGCAATGATACCACGAATGAGCATCACATAGCATCAATGTTTTTAAACCACAAATGACCAAACGGTCCCGGTTTAACCGGTTCAACCGTTCCGACCAACAGTTTAACCGCCCTATATAGCTTCCGCAAAAGTTGAAAGGTTTCTGCAGATATTTGTTGTTTTTTCATGACATTTTCAGCTTTCAGGCGAGATTAAAAGGTAATTCAAAGGTTTTCAGAGAGATTTGACAGATTTCCGCCGAGTTTTGACTGGTTCCTACGACTTATCCGGCAATGTAATGTATACATCTGGCTTTCCGGTTCCCCTTTTTTTGGGTCAAAAAGTTCATTGTTCACCCGGATTTTAAAAACCAGCAGACCAATCAGTCCCCGGTTCAACCAGTGGGGTATCATTGTACTACACCGGTGGGGTATCAGCACAAGAATATGCAAATTAACCATTCTAATATCCTACAAAACAATGCCACTAGATTTTCATCATACTTGGTGACAGTCAGCAAGAGTATTTGAGGTTAAAATGACCACCCTTAAGCACAATTAAGAGTCAGGTTTCTAAGTTACTGACCTAAAAAATTCATTGATGACTATTAGACTATTAGGGCATATCCAGAAGATCTCAAACTCTCAACTCTTTTACCGCTAAAACATTACAGACTATAATGAAAAGCTCGACAAAACAGCGGCATGTTTCTCCTTAGAATAAAACAAATGTGTAATTTGGACAACGACAGTCAATAATTATGATCCAATACAGCTAAAATTTGGTACATGAGCAATCTGTCCCTAGATTAACCCAACAAGATATTCAATACCTAAATAAACACTAATCATATATATAGGATAGGCGTATAAATAAAGAGATGCTTAGCATCATATAGAATACTAGATAGGCATATAAATAAATAAAGAGATGCTGGACCGATCCATTAGACAGTCTTGTTTAATACTCCATGATACCTTAACTCCTTGCCATTTAAGTGTTGAGTAAAACCTACACATATTAACATTGGCTAGTTAATCCAAAGGGACCCATTATATGAAAACGCTGACTTCTAACATTAATGATGTTCTAAGCTACAAACCAATGGGGGTGACCTAGCGGTAAGGGCATACCCTCTTAGGACGAAAGGTTCGAACCCTGGGGATAAAATTAATCCTCCATTAGCCACGGAGGTTCACCTGCGTCGACTCCGGGCTATCCAAAAGGGTAGTTGCCCTGGGATTAGTCGGCTCGCAATGAGTCGGAGACCCAGGTATACCAAAAAAAAAAAAAAAAAAAAAAAAAAAAAAAAAAAAGCCTACAAGACCAGCAATTTTTTCCAGATCTTATACTTTCATTGAAAATAAATCTCGTCCTAATCGACAGGTGTATGCAAACAAAGATTTACAAGGTATCAGATTATAAGTTGATAATAATTATTATTATTAAAAAATATGTATATAAAAAATTCTGATTACAATAGGTGGTGTTGATTTAAAGATCAAAAATCTTCTCATGATGATTGATTGGGAATGGCTTTTGCATAGTATTCAGGAGTGGAATTTGGAGAAGACACGTGAAGATGAAACATTCAAAATGTGAACTGAAACCAATTTTTTATTAGATATGTACAAACACTTATTTTCACGTTCCACGGAGTTCTATTAATAGAGTTTAGCTCAACCGCCGCAAATCACATACAAGACATCACAAAAAGAGAGCAAACTACATGGCTTTCTCGAATATGTGTTCCAGTGCGCCCATGCGAGCGATGAGACTAGTTGTGTGATGAAAAAATCAAGCATAAGGATGTTCATGACTGTACTCTTGTATATTATCGGAAGATGCACCCATCAACAGCTACTGCAAATACTTGTGCAGATTAAAAGCGGAACAAAAAAACATCCTAGATCCATTTATTTGTACTAGTAGTCATCAATGGGCATATCCCCTATAGTAAACAACAAGAGCATATCGAAAAACACCCTTAGGGTGCCTAATCAATCAATGCTTATAATCCAAAGACTTGGCCCTGTTAAACGTGAAACTAGTTGTCTGTACACCTTTAAAAAAAAATGGTTCCAGTTCACACACGAGTGCCATTCTCCTTGACAAGGTATACCTTTGATAAAAGTATCATATGTGAGAAAACAATCATGTCCTGTAGGTTAGTATCATCAACAATGATACTGAAGCTGCCGTTCTCATATAATGTATCTCTTTGGATTCACTAGTTATTGTTATTGTGTTGTAGTTATCATTTATGTGGAAAGGCATTATGTAGTAACAAGACTCGTTGATGCATACATTATCCTATACAATATGTGTACCATCACACAATAAGGAAACAATGACAGAACCTTAAAAGACACAAAGAAAATGACGCCAACAACGACGCAGCCCATAGTGTCATGAGTGGTGGGGTACATCGTTTTTCTATTCACCTAAGATGGAAAAATTTGTTCTTGATATAATAAGAATAACAATATATACATATATTTTAACAGAAAACACTACCAAATGGCCTAGTTGTAGGGCCCCTAACCTCCTCACAAGAAGAGGGTCAAGAAGAGGGTCAGACGGTCACGAAATACCTGGTTAGGCCACGTACATCTAAGACAATGACTCGCCCTCCCGGAGTAACCTAAATAGGGAAAACCAACACCTCATCCGTTCACATATAGCTCAACAAGTCTTAAAAACACTCTTTTAAATGCAAGACACGTCTATGCTACCGCTACCACTAACACGGTATTAACAACACTGGTATCTACAAGGAAGCTACATACTAACCATATAAATACCCTAAGAAAAACTTGGTGAAAATCATCATTTTAGACACACCGGCAAACAAGATACACACATAATCTACCTATGGGCGTGTTTGACGAATTTAGCTGCAGCTGGAGCTTATAATAAAAATAACAAACCATACGCCATAGCGTCATAACTCTTAATCCTTAAACCACCAGACAGTATATTTATTAAAAAAAAACATCATCGAGACAAAACATCAAACACCTTGTGTGCACTACATAAGCAAAGACAGTATGTGTGAATTCAAACAATATTCATTTATTTATAAATACATAATAATAAATCATGATCTTCTAGCGCCACTAATAAAAATGGTACAATAGTAATTGCCCTAAGAACATAAATTTGTATTAAAAAAATAAGGGGTAAAATTAAGGGAGACGAACCTGTGAGTGAAAGATGGCGGTTGGAGTTAATTACCGGCGCCGATCAACAAATGTGTTTTCGCTTCAGCTTCCTCTAGTTACTCCTTAAATATACAAAAATAACCGTGTAAATTATAAAAAAATATTGGGCAAATCGCCCAAAAATGTAATTAATTTGTCATTTTTTCCCATTGTATTGTATGTAGAATTTTTTTTTTCTCTTGTCAATAAACTTATATCGTTAGTCTTTTGTGTGTACCCGTTACCAAAAAAACCTGCATCGTTAGTCCTTTATACTAACGACCGTTAATAAATCACTTAAAATTTGGTTATCTTACGCTAAACTTGCGTCGTTGGTCCTTTATACTAACGATCGTTAAAAAATAACTTAAAATTTCGTTTTCTTACGTTTCCGTCCGTTTTTTCATGTTTTCGTCCGTTTTTACACGTTTTTGTTCGTTTTAACATGTTTTTGTCTGTTTTTTCACGTTTTCATACGTTTTTACACGCTTTCATCCGTTTTTTCAAGTTTTCGTCTGTTTTTCACGTTTTCATATGTTTTTACACGTTTTTATCCGTTTTTTATTTTCGTCCGTTTTTGCACGCTTCCATTAGTTTTTACACGTTTTCGTCCGTTTTAACACGTTTTCGTCCGTTTTTCACGTTTCATCCGTTTTTACATATGTATTCGTCCGTTTTTACACGTTTTCTTCCGTTTTTTCATATTTTCATCCGTTTTTACACGTTTTCATCCGTTTTAACACATTTTCGTCCGTTTTTGCACGTTTTCACCCGTTCTTACACGTTTTCGTCTGTTTTAACACGTTTTCGTCTGTTTTTTCATGTTTTTATCCGTTTTTACATGTTTTCGTCCGTTTTTACACGTTTTCGTCCGTTTTTCACGTTTCCGTCCGTCTTTACACGTTTTTGTCCGTTTTAACACGCTTTCATCAGTTTTTTCACGTTTCATCCGTTTTTACATGTTTACATCCGTTTTTGCACGTTTTCGACTGTTTTTGCAGGATTTCGTCTATTTTTACATATTTTTGTCTGTTTTAACACGTTTTCGTCCGTTTTCTCGTTTTCCCCCGTTTTTACACGTTTTCATCCGTCTCTACACATTTTCGTCCGTTTTTCACGATTTCATCCGTTTTTACACATTTTCATCCGTTTTTACAAAATGTGCAAACATTCGAAAAAGTATTAATATGCGAAAAAATAGACAAAATGTGCAAACACGAACGAAAACGTGAAACAACGGATGAAAAAGTGTAAAAACGGACGAAAACGAGCAAAAACGGACGAAAACGTGTAAAAAAGGATGAAAACGTGTAGAAACAGATGAAAACGTGAAAAAATGGATGAACACGAGAATAACGGACGAAAACGTGTTAAAATGGACGAAAACGTGTTAAAACATACGAAAACGTGTAAAAACAGACGAAAACCTACAAACAGACGAAAACCTGCAAAAAAAGATGAAAATGTGTAAAAACAGATGAAAATGTGAAAAAAACAGACGAAACCGTGTTAAAACAGACGAAACCGTGTTAAAGCGGATGAAAACGCGCAAAAACGGACGAAAATGTGCAAAAATGGATGAAAACGTGTAAAACGGATGAAAACGTGAAAAAAAGACGAAACGGGGAAAAACATACGAAAACATGAAAAACAGACGAAAACGTGTAAAAACGAATGAAAACGTGTAAAAACGGATAAAAAAGTGAAAAAACGGACGAAAGCGTGTTAAAACGAACGAAAACGTGTAAAAACGTACGAAAACGTGAAAAAAACGGACGGAAAAGTAAGAAAACCAAATTTTAAGTTATTTTTTAACGATCGTTAGTATAAAAGACCAACGACGCAAGTTTAGCGTAAGATAACTAAATTTTAAGTTATTTATTAACGGTCGTTAGTATAAAGGACTAACGATGCAGGTTTTTTTGGTAACGGGTACACACAAAGGACTAAAGATAGAGGTTTATTGACAGAATGAGAAAAAAAAATGCTACATACAATGGGAAAAAGTGGCAAGTTAGCTACATTTTTAGGTGATTTGCCCAAAAATATTTTAAAGGCGGTGCAAATAAAAGTTTTGTGTAGTTTAAAAGGGACGTTTAATTTTGGGTAAATTGCAAATTTTGTCATTAATGTTTTTCGAAAAATACAAGAAAATTATTTATAAAAAAAAATCTTATTTAGTCAATGATGTTGATGTGCTATTCTAAACATGTTATTGAAAGCTAATGACCGTTAATACTCACGTTATGTGGCCTCACGTGCTCTGCTCGTGAGAGTATTATTGTCTTTATCTTTTCTCGCAAATTTGCTTACCTGGTAAACTTCGATCCCTAAGGCTAATTTTTTTTAAGGACTAAATTTGCAATCTACAACTTCACTTCCCAAATACTCATCCTATTTGGTGTCTTGACCTCGTGATTGCATGTAACTCATTCATGATATCAACAATGATGTTTGCCTAACCAGAGAAAGATTGTGCCAGACGTGCAGCATGTAACAGATTTGATGAATATGTGCCAAAGACTTACTGATAGGGTCAGTAGTAGGGGAGCTGAATGTTGAGCTCCAAAACTTAAGACAAATGAGAGTTGCAAGGGCCAAGGTGACCAAGCTTAAGAGACTTCAGACTACTTATTTGCGTAAGGGGAGGGTGTTGATGAGGATATTTAGGGAAACTTACAAAAAGATTGTTGGCAAGATTGAGTTTGTTGTGAGCCAGAGAGTGATATGAGGGGGTTGGTTTATAGAGGCTGGGAAGGATATTTTGTTGTAGTTTCTTTTGTTGTTTATGATGGATGTAGATAGAGGTTGGGGTTATTTTGTTGTGGCTTCCCTAGTTTAGGTTGACGGATGTAGATAGGTGTAACACCCCAACCCGATAAGGGTAGAAGTATCACATTTATGGAGTCAAATCAGAACAATACACATAAACCATGCAAGCGGAAGTCTTATAATAATAATCAAAAGAGTAACAAGTCAACACGACTTGAATAGTACAAAAGTTCCAAAAGATGACCAAAGGAAATAAAACGATACAAAGTCTAAGTCTCCAAATCAAATATCAATGGAAATCAATGTCTAAGATAATCTAAGGCAAGTCCTCAAAAGCATCCTACTCTCAATCCCAAGAAAAGCCCCAGCTCCTAGCTTAATAACCTGCCGCAGGAAAAGAAATGCGGCTGAGCTTAAAAAGCCCAGTGAACAGATATAACAATACAAAAGCAATAATGGAATCAAAGGCTAGATAAATAAGATAAGAAGGATATGAAGCAATATAGAGTAGGTAAATGAAACAAAAGAAAGGAAGGTCAGTTTTCCACCACGAGCCAACAAAACAAACCAAATCAAATCATATATCAATATCCTGTAGTAACCATTGTATTCGGAGGGGTGACCTCGGAATACCAAACCAATACGAGGGGAGTCCTCAAGTAGCCAATGGAGTGATCAGCTCCCAAAATGTGAGGGGGTGTATTGCACACACCAACCACATCACCAAAACAATATATCAATATCAATACAATACAATACAAATCTAGGATGCATCCATACGCCCCCTGCAAAACAATAGTGGCCATACAATATATCTGAAGCGCGCATAATCAATACAAAATGGGGACGGTGTGGAACATCACTCAACCACACTAAAGTCATGCCATTGGTGCATCAATGACACGGACATGGAACCCCCATGCCTAGTTAATGGCTCGGGTATCAACTGACAGGTCAAAGTGTACAATATAGAGGTCAATCAATATCAAAGGTCCAATATTAGCAGTTCACAAATCAAATCAATAGTCCAATATCAATGGTTCAATTATCAAAGGTTCAAATAGCAAAGGATCAATATCAAAGGTTCAATAGCAAAGGGTCAATAGCAAAGGTTCAATATCAATAGTTCAATAGCAGAGCAAAGGTTCAATATCAAATTGGCAAGAGATCAAAGATGCAAAGAGATCATGAGAAACCTTATGAGAAAGGTCAGAATATCTGTACCTTATTCGAAGCAAGCAACAAAGAAAGTAAAGTCAAGAACTGAGATCAATCACGCCGCCCGGAACCTATATGAATTAGATAACGTTCTATAAGAATCCGAAACACTTATTTAAGACGGCTTTCCATTTTTAGCAAGTTTCCCATTTTAGTAATCTTTCCATTTTAAGTACTTTCTATTTTAGGAAACTTTCTATTTTAGACAGGTTTCTATTTTTAGTAACTTTCCAGAAATAGCAGATTTCCATAATTAGTAACTTTCTAAAAATAGCAGGTTTCCATATTTAGCAGGTTTCCATAAATAGTAAGTTTAGTTACTTATCTCAAGTTAATTAATGAAAATGAGTATTATAATGCTTTAAGGATCATTTATGACAAGTTACAAAAGTTTAGGGTTTAAAATGTCAATATTGCAAAGTATAGGGTTAAAAGTGTAAATATAGTAAGTTTACTCATTTTACTCATTTAATCCATTTAGTTAGTATATTAACAAGTTAATCCATCAAGTTTCATAATTTACAAAACAACCCCTTAACTTTATTAAATCATGTAATTACAAACCCTAGTTTTAGGTTATGATTAACAAATCCGTTTTAAACCATTTTAGCTTGATTAATACAAGATTACAAAACACCTTATGTGATATCATAATCAATTCGAGACATCCTTCCACAAATCCATTTTATACGCCCCTTTATATAATCAAAAACACTTGTGAAACATTTGCTATCCATTCCATTTATCATATACAAAATCATATAATTTATAAGCTCATTAAACCCTTAAACAAACATGTATAATTCGACATATATGAAAGACTCAAATCAGTTTTCGTATTCATATAATATATCACAAGTCATTCGAATTACATGTATTTAGATTCAAGGCTTTTATGTATTCATGTTCCATTATTTCATGTGATAACATATATGTAATTTTATGTGATTCATTAACATATTACAAGCCCTAGATTATATGTATGCCACGATTTGTATTAAGAAACAAAAGGAAGAGATTCAAGATGACGATATGTTACCCTTGTAGCGTGTACGAGACAAGAAACAATAATCAAACCACACAAACTAAACCAAGTCTCCCTTGGCCTCTACAAACCCCACGGCCACAAATGAGTACCCACGTCCAAGCTTCCTTTTCGCCCCAAACAAAATCACAACACCCACTAGACGATCACCTACGATCACAAGCCTCCTTGGAACACTTTGGTTGTTAAATTTTCGTATGGAATGGGAGAATTTTTAATGGTGCCGCCACATGAATGAGAGAAAAGGAACCTAGGGTTTTCTTGTGTATTTTGAAATGAAATGGAATGAGATAATTGTGATTTAATGTGAATTGATATGGTGAGAAATTTTAGGTCTAAGGTGGCCGGCCATCATGGGGGATCAAAGACAAATTCTCAACTTTCCTTCTTATCATTTCAATCATGTATATGGTCCTCTTTCAAGTCTAGATTAGTTGTGTACATTATGGTATGCTTAAATGTTACTTAGACTTTAATTATTCATGTTCTTTTAATGTATATCATAAGTTAATTATTTTCATAATGTGTAAATATTATTAATGGTATAACTTGTTAAATGATGTTGACGTGTTTCCCGAGTTGGTAAAATTTTAAGTTGGAGGGCAAAATTGTCATTTTACGCGATTTGAGATTTTAGGGTTTTACAATTCTTCCCCTCTAAAAAGAAAATTTTCGTCCTCGAAAATTGAAAAGGAAACAAAGCAATAAACGAAGACATACCCGATGATGAAAAGAAATGTGGATAACTAGCTCGCATAGATTCCTCGGTCTCCCAGGTAGGTTCACGCTCTGGGTGATTCTTCCAAAGGATCTTAACAAGCGGAATTACTTTGTTTCTCATGACTCGATCTTGCCGATCCAAAATAGCTTCGGGTTCCTCCGAAAGAGACATATCAGGCTGAATCTGATCAAATGGATATGAGGCTACATGCAAAGGATGGTAGTTGTATCCCCTCAAAAGAGATACATGAAAAACGTCGTGCACATGCGATAACTGCGGCGGAAGAGCCAAACGATAAGAAACCTCTCCGATGCGCTCGAGAATCTCAAACGGCCCAATAAAACGAGGACTGAGTTTCCCTTTAATTCCAAAACGTTTAACACCCCGAAAAGGCGACACTTTCAGAAATACCCGGTCACCAACCTGAAACTCCAAATCACGACGATGTTTATCCGCATAACTCTTTTGCCGCGTACGAGCCTCCTTCAACTTCTCCCTAGCAACTGCCACCTTCTCATTGGTGATCTCAATAATCTCAGGCCCCTCAATCAAACGCTCACCTACTTCGTCCCAACAAATAGGTGCTCTACATTTCCTCCCATATAACAGCTCATAAGGTGCAGCCTTGATGCTAGCATGCCAACTATTGTTGTAGGCAAACTCCACCAAACATAAATACTCATCCCAACTCCCGGTCCACTCTAAAGCACATGCTCGCAGCATGTCTTCCAATGTCTGAATGGTCCTCTCCGACTGACCATCCGTCTGAGGATGAAACGCCGTACTGAACTTAAGACGAGTGCCCCAAGCCTTATGCAAAATCTTCCAAAAACGAGACGTGAAACGAGGATCTCTATCTGATACAATCGCTGTGGGAGTACCATGAAGTCGAACAATCTCTCGCTGAAATATCTCTGCTAAGTTACAAACGCGATCAAACATACGAATGGGTAAGAAATGAGCAGACTTGGTTAGCCGATCAACGACCACCCAAATCGCATCATGTCTTTTACGAGTAAGAGGCAAACCGGTGACGAAATCCATAGAAATCTCCTCCCACTTCCAAGTAGGAATCTCCAATGGCTGAAGTAGACCACTAGCCCGCTGATGCTCTATCTTGACCTGCTGACAAGTCGTGCACTTAGAAACATACAAAGCCACATCCTGTTTCATACCACTCCACCAGAAATGCTGCTTAAGATCTCGGTACATCTTAGTAGAACCCGGATGAATAGTGAATGGAGAACTGTGAGCTTCAGACAACACCGTCTCACGCAAATCAGGATCATTCGGAACACAAAGCCGGTCACCAAACCATACCACACCAGAACTATCAATCCGAAACTCCGATTGTTTCCCTTCCTCAATGTTCTGAACAATAGACCAAAGCTCACCGTCATCCTTCTGAGCTTCCTTGATCCGCAAAATGATGTTGGACTCCACCTTCATACTAGCCCAATAACCATCATAACCCCGGAAACAAAATTCCACATCCATAAGCTCAAGATCGTGAAGAACCCTGGGTTCAATCTCTAAACTAGCAATCATACCCGACTTTCGGCTTAGTGCATCTGCAACCACATTAGCCTTACCCGGATGATACTGGATGTTCGTGTCGTAATCCTTAAGAAGCTCTAGCCATCTCCGCTGTCTCATATTGAGCTCCTTTTGTGTGAATATATACTTTAAACTTTTGTGGTCAGTAAAGATATCACACGACTCACCGTACAAGTAATGCCTCCAAATCTTGAGGGCAAAAACAACCGCAGCCAATTCTAAATCATGCGTAGGGTAATTCTCCTCATACGATTTCAATTGCCTCGAAGCATAGGCAATCACCTTACCATGCTGCATCAATACACAACCCAAACCTTTCTTAGACGCGTCGCTATAAATCTGAAAACCTCCGGAACCCGATGGAAGTGTCAAAACAGGCGCAGTAACCAACCTCCGTTTCAACTCCTCAAAACTCTGTTCACGCTCCTCCGTCCATTCAAACTTTTCTCCTTTCCTCATCAATTGCGTCAACGGTAACGCCAATTTAGAGAAACCCTCAACAAAACGACGGTAATAACCAGCAAGCCCCAGAAAACTCCTAATCTCCGTCACAGTAGTAGGTCTCGGCCATTTTGTGATAGCCTCTACTTTAGATGTGTCCATCTTGATACCATCAGCAGACACAACGTGACCAAGAAAAGCAACTTGGCTCAGCCAGAATTCACACTTAGAAAATTTTGCGTACAACTTCTGCTGTCGAAGAATCTCCAATACAATACGAAGATGTTGTTCGTGCTCGGCCTCACTCTTAGAATACACAAGGATGTCATCGATGAAGACGATTACAAATTTATCGAGGTACTCGTGGAAAACACGATTCATAAGATCCATAAAAACGGCAGGCGCATTAGTCAAACCAAATGGCATAACCAGAAACTCATAATGGCCATAACGAGTACGAAACGCGGTCTTAGGAACATCTTGCTCCTTCACACGTAATTGATGATAGCCAGACCTCAAATCAATCTTAGAGAAGAATTTGGCGCCCTGCAATTGGTCAAACAAGTCGTCGATGCGAGGAAGAGGATAACGGTTACGGATAGTGATACGGTTCAGCTCGCGGTAGTCAATACACAATCTCATACTTCCATCTTTCTTCTTAACAAATAATACAGGAGCACCCCAAGGTGAAACACTGGGTCTAATAAAGCCGTTCTCCAATAGTTCTTGCAACTGTTCTTTCAACTCTTTCAATTCAATCGGCGCCATACGATAAGGAGCTTTAGATATAGGTTCGGCACCAGGAATCAAATCAATGCCAAATTCAACTTCCCTAGCCGGAGGAATGCCAGGAAGTTCATTAGGGAAAACGTCAGCAAATTCGCGCACAACAGAAAGATTTTCAATAGTCGGAACTTCTGAAGAAGTATCTTTGATGGATGCCAGAAAACCAAGGCAACCATGAGACATGAGAGTGCGGGCTTTCATAGCCGAGATGATCTTAACCGACTTGAGTGGTTGAGCACCATGGTATACAAAATCAGGATGATGAACATTACCGAAGATAACATAACGAGCATGACAATCAATAGTAGCCTTATGCAAGGCCAACCAGTCCATACCCAATATAATATCAAAATCAGACATATCCAGAGGAAGTAGATTAGCCGAACGAATACCATCATCGAAACGTAGAGGACAGTTCACATATTCGTGATTAATAAGTACATGATTTTTCATAGGGGTTGATATAGATAAATGATTCTTTAGTGGTGTTGGAGATAATTTGAGCTTCTTAGCAAAGTTTACCGATACGATAGAATGTGTCGCGCCAGTATCAAACAAAACAAAAGCAGTGGAATCACCAAAATAAATAGTGCCAGTAATAGTACCTGACACCTTGTCTGCCTGATCTCGAGTAACTGAATACACTCGACCAGTGGTGGGAGGTGGTTTGATGTAGTTCGAAGGAGTAGCCGATGCCTGCTTGGGACAGTCCTTCACCCTATGATCTGTCTCCCCACAATGATAACAACCTCCAGTAATCCTACGGCAGACACCTGGGTGCGTCTTACCACACGTAACACACTTTGGAGGAGGAGGTAGCACCTCAGAAGTCCTCCTCTGAGAAGAAGATGTCGCTGAACGATCATGATAAGTGCTGCGAGATGACTGATCCCGATGCTGTCTCTGAAAACTGCCACTCTGTCCACGACGATCATCACCTGACCTATCAAATCTCCTCTGATTGCCCTGCTGCCTCGAATCATAGCTACGGTCGTACCGACCTCTAACTCCCTGTGCCTGATCCTGACGACCCCTCTGATCGGAACTGTGGTCCTGACGACCCCTGGAATCCTGAGTATGGTCCTGTCGACCCCGAGGATGAATACGATCCCCATCTCTGTTCCTCTTATTGTAACCCTGTTCCTCATGTAATAACTCAATGTTGCGGGCATCATCCGCAACTGCAGCCACCTCAGTATATTGATGGTTGATCATCCTGTCTAGCACCCACTTCTTTAACCCCCATTTGAACTTACGAGCCTGACGACGAGCATCTCCAGCAACAACAGCACCTACAAACCCAACCATCCTCATAAATCGCTGCATATACTCATGAGAATTTTCCTTCTCCAGCTGATGTATGGTCTCATACTCCCTTTCGTATCGCTGCTGTTCTGACTCAGGGAAATACTGTTTGTAGAAGATGTCCTTGAAGGTATTCCAAGCACAAGTATCAACGAAGTTCTCTTCTTTGGACAAGATATAGGCCTTCCACCAGTTTAGGGCATCACCCTCGAATTTGAAAGTAGCAAGCCGGGTTTTCACCTCATCACCACAACCCAGCACATTGAAAAGCTTCTCCATGTGCGTAATCCAGTCCTCCGCATCATTATATGAAGCTGCCGAGCGAAAAGGAAGTGGCTTAAGTTTGTTAAAGCGCTCGATCCAAACATGAATGGGTGTAGGTAGGTTAGCACCCCCACCATTATCCCCACCAGAAGAACTAGCACCATTCCGAACGTTATCAGTGATGGTAGCCACTATCCCGGGCATAGCAGTGGCTAAAGCGCGTGCGATCAAAGCTTCGAAGTTAGGATGTCCATCCCCGTTGTCGTCGCCGTTCCTTCGAGTTTGGACCATCTGAAGAGTTCATTAAACGATTAGCAAAAGTAAGGAAATAGGATGAAGATCATGAACGGAAACGACGATAATGAACCTAGAATCTACCCAAACCTCACCAATCAAATCTTAAGCTCTACGGGTTAACGCTTAGGGTCCATATGTCACAGGTCCTGACTACAAGTCGTAAACCTGGGCTCTGATACCATAATTGTAACACCCCAACCCGATAAGGGTAGAAGTATCACATTTATGGAGTCAAATCAGAACAATACACATAAACCATGCAAGCGGAAGTCTTATAATAATAATCAAAAGAGTAACAAGTCAACACGACTTGAACTGTACAAAAGTTCCAAAAGATGACCAAAGGAAATAAAACGATACAAAGTCTAAGTCTCCAAATCAAATATCAATGGAAATCAATGTCTAAGATAATCTAAGGCAAGTCCTCAAAAGCATCCTACTCTCAATCCCAAGAAAAGCCCCAACTCCTAGCTTAATAACCTGCCGCAGGAAAAGAAATGCGGCTGAGCTTAAAAAGCCCAGTGAACAGATATAACAATACAAAAGCAATAATGGAACCAAAGGCTAGATAAATAAGATAAGAAGGATATGAAGCAATATAGAGTAGGTAAATGAAACAAAAGAAAGGAAGGTCAGTTTTCCACCACGAGCCAACAAAACAAACCAAATCAAATCATATATCAATATCCTGTAGTAACCATTGTATTCGGAGGGGTGACCTCGGAATACCAAACCAATACGAGGGGAGTCCTCAAGTAGCCAATGGAGTGATCAGCTCCCAAAATGTGAGGGGGTGTATTGCACACACCAACCACATCACCAAAACAATATATCAATATCAATACAATACAATACAAATCTAGGATGCATCCATACGCCCCCTGCAAAACAATAGTGGCCATACAATATATCTGAAGCGCGCATAATCAATACAAAATGGGGACGGTGTGGAACATCACTCAACCACACTAAAGTCATGCCATTGGTGCATCAATGACACGGACATGGAACCCCCATGCCTAGTTAATGGCTCGGGTATCAACTGACAGGTCAAAGTGTACAATATAGAGGTCAATCAATATCAAAGGTCCAATATTAGCAGTTCACAAATCAAATCAATAGTCCAATATCAATGGTTCAATTATCAAAGGTTCAAATAGCAAAGGATCAATATCAAAGGTTCAATAGCAAAGGGTCAATAGCAAAGGTTCAATATCAATAGTTCAATAGCAGAGCAAAGGTTCAATATCAAATTGGCAAGAGATCAAAGATGCAAAGAGATCATGAGAAACCTTATGAGAAAGGTCAGAATATCTGTACCTTATTCGAAGCAAGCAACAAAGAAAGTAAAGTCAAGAACTGAGATCAATCACGCCGCCCGGAACCTATATGAATTAGATAACGTTCTATAAGAATCCGAAACACTTATTTAAGACGGCTTTCCATTTTTAGCAAGTTTCCCATTTTAGTAATCTTTCCATTTTAAGTACTTTCTATTTTAGGAAACTTTCTATTTTAGGCAGGTTTCTATTTTTAGTAACTTTCCAGAAATAGCAGATTTCCATAATTAGTAACTTTCTAAAAATAGCAGGTTTCCATATTTAGCAGGTTTCCATAAATAGTAAGTTTAGTTACTTATCTCAAGTTAATTAATGAAAATGAGTATTATAATGCTTTAAGGATCATTTATGACAAGTTACAAAAGTTTAGGGTTTAAAATGTCAATATTGCAAAGTATAGGGTTAAAAGTGTAAATATAGTAAGTTTACTCATTTTACTCATTTAATCCATTTAGTTAGTATATTAACAAGTTAATCCATCAAGTTTCATAATTTACAAAACAACCCCTTAACTTTATTAAATCATGTAATTACAAACCCTAGTTTTAGGTTATGATTAACAAATCCGTTTTAAACCATTTTAGCTTGATTAATACAAGATTACAAAACACCTTATGTGATATCATAATCAATTCGAGACATCCTTCCACAAATCCATTTTATACGCCCCTTTATATAATCAAAAACACTTGTGAAACATTTGCTATCCATTCCATTTATCATATACAAAATCATATAATTTATAAGCTCATTAAACCCTTAAACAAACATGTATAATTCGACATATATGAAAGACTCAAATCAGTTTTCGTATTCATATAATATATCACAAGTCATTCGAATTACATGTATTTAGATTCAAGGCTTTTATGTATTCATGTTCCATTATTTCATGTGATAACATATATGTGATTTTATGTGATTCATTAACATATTACAAGCCCTAGATTATATGTATGCCACGATTTGTATTAAGAAACAAAAGGAAGAGATTCAAGATGACGATATGTTACCCTTGTAGCGTGTACGAGACAAGAAACAATAATCAAACCACAAAAACTAAACCAAGTCTCCCTTGGCCTCTACAAACCCCACGGCCACAAATGAGTACCCACGTCCAAGCTTCCTTTTCGCCCCAAACAAAATCACAACACCCACTAGACGATCACCTACGATCACAAGCCTCCTTGGAACACTTTGGTTGTTAAATTTTCGTATGGAATGGGAGAATTTTTAATGGTGCCGCCACATGAATGAGAGAAAAGGAACCTAGGGTTTTCTTGTGTATTTTGAAATGAAATGGAATGAGATAATTGTGATTTAATGTGAATTGATATGGTGATAAATTTTAGGTCTAAGGTGGCCGGCCATCATGGGGGATCAAAGACAAATTCTCAACTTTCCTTCTTATCATTTCAATCATGTATATGGTCCTCTTTCAAGTCTAGATTAGTTGTGTACATTATGGTATTCTTAAATGTTACTTAGACTTTAATTATTCATGTTCTTTTAATGTATATCATAAGTTAATTATTTTCATAATGTGTAAATATTATTAATGGTATAACTTGTTAAATGATGTTGACGTGTTTCCCGAGTTGGTAAAATTTTAAGTTGGAGGGCAAAATTGTCATTTTATGCGATTTGAGATTTTAGGGTTTTACAATAGGGGTTGTGGTTTCCCCTATCTTAATATTGTACATTAATGAATGGATGGGTCGTTTGATCTCGATTTTCATTGTGGAGTGTGTTCAAATATAGTTTTACCGTTTTAGAATCTTTGAGTCGTATTATAAACATAAACATTTGCCAAACGTATTACTAATCGAAAACACAAACTAAAACATGAAAATGACATTAATCCAACTATAATGTGGAAAACTAGAAGGAGGAGAATAGTTTTTTGTGGAAAACTAGAAGGGGGGTTGAATAGTTTTACTGATTAAAACTTGGTTTTAAACTATTTAGATCGACTTATGTCAATCTATTTAATATATGTGTTGGATAATGATAGATAAGCATATAAATAAGTAATGCAAAGATAAAGAGTAAAAAAACACAAAACCACGGCACGAGTATTTATAGTAGTTCGGCTACAAGGACACCTTCATTGCCCTACTCTACTCCCCGAGTACCCCATTCGAGAGTTCGTAAGCACTACACAACACAAGCTCCTTAATGTGGCGAAGAAGCCTTCACAACATCACCTACTTTTTCTCTGGTACTAGGCTAGACACCGAGTTCTTCCACGAGGTAGAACCACACCTATCACAACGTCGCCTACACTTTATCCGGTACAAGGCTAGATACCGAGTTCCATTACAAAGGAGGAACTACTACCCAACACTACACCACAACACAACTACCCCAAAGGAGACACACTCCTTGTTACAACACTAGAAGGATATCAATATCCTTTAACCCAAACTATCTATCTTGTACATTGATGAACCATATCGAATGTACACCCTTGGCACCTTTCACTAATGCCTTCAACACGACCCTTCAGCACCTTTCACTAATGCCTTCAACACAAAACTTCTATGGAGGGAGGAAAGAACTATCAACAAGATACACTTCAGTGGTCTTGATGATGACGAAGCTTAGCAACTCATGACCTTGAGCTTGCTCGTCTTCAAGAGGTGGTGATCTCGCCTTTAAGAGGAACCTAGAGTATCACACAAACATAAAACTACATAGAATGATCCTTTGGATCAGAGGTTAGAGATGTTACGATACTGAGAGAAAGTATGTGTAAAAGTAGTAGTGAGCAAGAGAGAAATGACTAACTATTTATAGACAAACTTGTCTACTGTCCCACGGTTCCCTCCCAGAGGGATCTGGCTAGTGCAAACCTAGGGATCCGGCTACTGGGTCAGTTTAGTCCGGATTTCGGGTTACAAACCGGGTTATGGGTTATGAACCATGGGTTATGGTTAATGGATTATTGATACCCAACAAGATGCAATGTACCTAGACATTGGGTTATGGATCTTGGGTCATGGGTCATGGACTTTGGGTCATGAATCATGGATAATACATAACATGACTTCATGCATGATGTCATGCAATGGGTCATGGGTTATGGATCATGCTCCATGGGTATGGGTTATGGACTTTGGTTTTTATCCAACAACATTCATTGTACCTAGTAAATGAATCATGGGTCATGGACTTTGGTTTTTACCCATTACTTTACCCATTACAATATATACAAAGTATACATGTACATTTCTATATTATGTAAACACTAGTTGTTATACATATGCATTTCCATAAGATGTAAGCAATATTACTTGTTTAGTGTTTATATAAAAATGCCTTTGGTTTTATATAACTTATTTACTAAGCATGTTTTGATATAGTTTTAATATGTTTAGTAAAAGTATGTTAGTAAACTATTGGTTCAAACCTTTTACATATTTTATTTGTTTCGTTAAAATGATTTCACGTTTGTTATCGACAAAACATTAGAAGATCGTAAAATATAAATAAACATTTTTATGGTTTATTTTTATTAACGATCTTCCCCTTTTTGTTGATGACAAAACATAAGATTATTTTACGAAGAAAATAAAATTCGTAAAAATTTGAATTGAGTTTTTACTCTCTTCTCCCCCTTTTTGTCGAAACAAAAAGAGCGTTGGAAAGAAACTAACACATTCTTTTGAGATAAAAGTGTGAAAAGTAAAAATATGAAAAATAGAGAGTAAGAGGAGAGAAAGATTCTCGTCTTAGCCCTCCCCCTTGACGGATGCTCCCCTTTGTTGAAGGCGTCAAGTAATTAGGAAGTCTAAGCGAGTGTGTTGCAATTATATTTGCAAATGGTTTCGTCTTTGACGAAATGCTCCCCCTTGACGAGTGCTCCCTTTTGAGGAGGACGTCAAGTAGTATAGAAAACCTAAGTGAAAGTATTGCAAGAGTTTTTGCAATTGCTTTGCTTTGACGAAAAACTCCCCCTTGTTGAGGATGTCAAAGTCTTCATGTGTATTTTGAAAATCTATAAAACAAAGGTTAGAAAACAAGTATATGGTGCATAATTTTATGCAAATGAGATTCATATTAGTAAGGAAATATGTTTCTGTTGCACGGATCCTACGGATCCTTCCTGTGAGGGATCCGTCTAGGCAAAATTGAGGGAACCGTGTACCTGCATTCTTTTGACAACAAT
The DNA here is from genome assembly GCA_019973895.1 of Chrysanthemum seticuspe. Classification (NCBI taxonomy): domain Eukaryota; kingdom Viridiplantae; phylum Streptophyta; class Magnoliopsida; order Asterales; family Asteraceae; genus Chrysanthemum; species Chrysanthemum seticuspe. The sequence goes on along the minus strand of BPTQ01000006.1, from coordinate 189,357,487 downwards.
GTAGATGTAAAAAGTGGTGTTAACATCCAAATGAGTTATGTATTATGGCACCAAGCATATTCTCATATCTATATAGCATACAACATGTAGTTTCATTCAATAAAACACGAGAAATGATATACATATCTCTAAAACTAAGAGAATGATACAAGCATGTATTTTATAACAATTCTAAGTTGTGCCTAAGACTAGAGGAGAGCACCTTTGTGCTTGTATTCCTAAGTTTTAAGGACGAGTAGATTTGTTGACCTCATCAAAACGTTCGAGAAGGTGATAGAACATGAAACGTAACTCATCACATACTTCGTGGACTAGTCCTTTGACATGTTGACAATGAAAGCAATCATTACCATGGCTAGGGAATGGTGGTGGTAGGAATGGAGTGGTTTGAGGTGGAAGATTTGATGAGGAAGGTGGATATTCCACAAAAGATTGAGGGATTTGTGGAGGCACATTTGATGAGGTTGGAGGTGGTTCAATTAAGGGTGAAGGTGTTGGAATATGTGTTGATGGTGGCGGTAGAGAAGTGTCTACTTCCATGTGATCGGGTTGTTGATTTTGATGATTCCTCATAATCCAAAATGGACCATTTGAGGGTGATGGAGAAAACGATATGGGTGCTAATGTTGTTTCAGCACCAAAGTTTATAACTAGACGGATCCCCACCACTTTGCTGTCTGAGAGACGGATCCCTAGTTTATAACTAGATGATCCCTAGTGTTGGGTAGTAGTTCCTCTTTTGTAATGGAACTCGGTATCTAGCCTTGCAACGGATAAAGTGTAGGCGACGTTGTGATAGGTGTGGTTCTAACTCATGGAAGGAACCGGTGTCTAGCCTTGTACCGGATAAAGAGTAGGCGACGTTGTAAAGGCTTCTTTACCACATTAAGGAGCTTGTGTTGTGTAGTGCTTATGAACTCTCGAGTAGGTGACTCGGGGAATGAAGTAAGGGAGGTGTCCTTGTAGCCGAACCACTATAAACACTCGCGTTATGGTTTTGTGTTTCTTACTCTTTACCTTTGCATTACTTATTCATATGGTTATCTCTCAACATCCAACATACACATTAAATAGATTGACATAAGTCGGTCTAAATAGTTTAAAACACAGTTTTAATTGGTAAAACTATTCAACCCCCCCCCCCTTTCTAGTTTTTCACACTATTGGTGAAAATAATATCGGGTTTGATGCAAGAGAATAAACATGTAACCTTATTTTGGCAACCATTACTATTTTGTTTATCTACAATTCTACATTATAAGTTCAAGTTTTGCTTCTCCAAAATTTATATGAAGAGACATTAGCTTAGGATTGTCTATACGAATAACGCTCTACTATACAACTGAATAGGTGTTCCAACACAAATCTATACAACTGAAGTAATGCTTCTTTAGCATATCTAAATATTTGAAATGAGGTGCTAATAAGTTTGAGGGAATTGGATATTGCGGGGTGTTTCTTAAAGCTTACTTTTTTGGGCTTCCTTTAGTTTTAAACGTAGTCGTTGGTTCGATATCTAGTGCAACTCCACGCTTATTCTTAAATCATCCTAAATTATTTTTTTGAAGTAATGTTTCTTTTTTATTTGTTGTCATTGTTACTATTATTTTTAATAAATTTTATCATTAAGGATTTAGTTTATATATGACGATTTCAGAAAAAAGAAGAAAAACTATAATTTAATCCTTATCAGGAGAAAGTTGTTTTGGAACTCGATAACTTACTTGAAAGATTAGTGCAATATGAGAAAGATGTGAAAGGTTAGTGCAATATGAGAAAGATATGGATCGATTTTTCTACTTAGGATCATTACAGTACATGTGTAATGATTGCATAAAACATTGCAAGCACATCATGAATGTTTACTAGCAGGGGGGACAAAGATCATGGTATGCAACCGTTAGAGGTTGATCGTCCAAGGGAGTAGATATAACTAAACAAATTTATAGACATACGTACATTATGTCTCTATGGTCCAACGAATGCAATTTTCATATTGAGATGTGAAGTTTCATTTTATAAAAATGGGCTAATGGCCTCTAAATGTATCATAGTTGTCATGATTTTCTTCTATATGTATCGAATAAATTCTTTTGCTATTCTATGTACTTTATGACCATTTTGAGGGGGCAAAATGGTAATAAAGTACACAAAAAATACCAAAAAAAGGTTTAGTACATAGAATAACAAAAAAATTTGTTCGATACATATACAATAAAATCATGACAACTATGATACATTATCGTGTAATTAACCCTATAAAAATCATTGTACTAAATGTACGAAAACACTTAATTGGGAATATGTTACACACTTACACACTAAGTTAAGTACTAAGTGAACTCTCCATCGGAGAAACCAAATTGTGTTGAATTTAGTGTCTACGATGTTAGTGCCTATATACATATATGTCTACTTGTTTTCATTTTCATGTTAGGTTTTTTTATATGGTTTTTAATAAGCATTTTTGTTTTAATTTGTAGGATAAAATCTTTTGCTTCGATTTTTGTATGTTTAAATAGCAGGTATAGTGTTTAGAAATTGATTTCAAATTTGTAACTTATTCTAAGTCTTCAAATTTCATGAGTCTTGTCTATTACTTTATGATAAATTGTAACGAGTTGGAGGTGTTTAGGCTTTGGATGTGCTTCTAAAGTCAAGTCGCAAGAAATGGATCATGTTACTAATTATGTAGGGGGTGTCTCGCATTGTGTTTAGAGGATGCTTTGGATTATAAGTTTCATTACACCTAGAAGTGAAAAAATGTGTGGGTCGGGTCGAGTTACGAGTCTAGATGGGTTTGGGTCTAAACGAGTCCGAGTCTAGATGGGTCATTTAGGACTACGGTCCGGGTCAGATGGGTCTCAAGTCGGGTTTTCGATATTACGTTTTTATTTGAGTGTAAAATAAAAAGAGGTGTGCAAATTCTTTTTGTACCGTTACACCTACCTGGACCTGTTGGTTAATTGTTATACTAAAGGAGGTTATATAGAATACCCCATTTATACTCATCTAAAATATAGAAAAAGACCTAACAAAAACATCACCTCCTAAATATTACCCAATTTGATCCATAAATAACCATGGGTCTAAAATTGCCACATCTAATTACACCAGTTGTATGTATGAGACTTATATTTTTAAGGGTTGAGACGAGAGGTGTAATGCACAAACTTCTGCTTTCTTTTCCGATAGTAAATGGTATTGGTATGATCACTTGATCATGTGCTTGCTTATTGGAAATGCTATTTTAGAAAGGGTTATGGTACAAAAAAGTTACTAAAGTTTTCTAAAAAATTGTCCTAAGTTACTAAAGTTTCATTTTGTTCACTTAGGTTACTGAACTTTTGGAAGCATACACTTCAATAAATTCAGTGTTAGTCCGAGTAACCCGAATGTATATTTTTTGATAAGTTCGGTAACCTGAGTAAACAAAGTTTCAAAGGTTAGGAACTTGAACGTATATTTTTACAAGTTCAGTAGCTTGAGTGAACAAAGTTTCAAAGTTCAGTAACCTGAGTGAACAAAATGAAACTTTAGTAAATTAGGACAATTTTTTATTAAACTTTAGTAACTTTTTTGTACCATAACCCTTTTAGAAACCAGTAGTTATGTTTTATGTGCTACGTCAGGTTGCCAATGAAATGTCAAAAACCTTGAATTCTTATTAATTAACTGAGCTTTCCCTGTACCTAGACTGCAGTTCTTTATAAGTGACAAACTTCAAACTCTTTTTGGACATGCTCTTTAAGAATATGTATTGCTCCAGATGCGATGGGTAACTCCTTGAATGTCTCCTACAGATTATTATGGATGGAAAGTCATTGCAACAAGAGGTAGCTAGGATTCTGGCAAGAGATTTGGAACCTCAAGATCTCAAACTGTCAAGGATGCGTACTTGGCCGATGGGAAAGATGTGTGTTTAAATCTATAAAAATCGCACAAATATGACGAATAACATATGAGTACGAAAGAGAATATCCGGTGCGTAAAAGTGGGGCATGTATACCGTCGATCACCACCAAATCTCTTGGTAGACACAACCTTCTCTGATGGAAGTGTGGAGAAGAAATCTGGGTCAACTGGGTTAGAAAGTTTGTGGCTTCATAAGGAAACAAAAGAAGCATGACTATACATACATGAGTGCATTTTTTTTGTTTCTTAAAAGAAGTTACAGATGGGGATAGTTATTATATCATATGTCAAAATACTCTTTTTTTCTTCCCTTATTTGTTTCTATTTTCTGAATCGCAAATCCACTCTACTGTAGGGTCTTTGCTGCCTTATTTTTTATATTCCACTTAGACAATTGGTTCGATAATTTGTGAGTAAAATGAACTATTTCATAAAGAAAACATCACTGGAATGCTTATTTAAAACATATTTATTAAGAACAAAAAGCCAATTAATCCCAAACACTTTGCTACTGGGCAAGAAAAGATTTTGTAAGTTTTTTTGCTATTTATACAAGATTTTCCTTCCACACTTGCGCAATAACACTATTATTTGAAGAATGTTGTAATTTGTAGTTGGCGAAAAAAACCACATAAAATAAGTGTCTAAATCGCAAAAAAGAAGCATGATGATAATGCAATGAATCATGTATATTTGAAAATGTCTACACCTTAAGCACACAGAAAATATTATTGCATGACGATTTGCTTGCAATTTTCTTTAGAAGCATTATCTAAAAGCAATAAATAATCATATACAGTATACAAAATATTTCTTATTTTTATTCATGCAATCAAATTATTAAGACACATTAATTAATTTTTTTAATCGATAAAAATATATCACTTAAAGGGTTCCGTGCGTGCACAGGTAGTTATATGCGTGCACGGGTATTATAACTAATATCCATAAATATAAAACATCATATTCTTGGATACAATACCAAACATTGAACACTTGCTGATTTGGACCATGATATATACTTCTTGTTTTAAAACATAACATATGATAAAACTTGTACAATTATACAATATATAGGGAGTAATTCACGGCATATTTTTGCAAGTCTAAAAATTGATCCGGTATATAACTCGTCTTGATTCATAGTAGATTACAAACTATCATAGAAAAACAGCCTATGAGTTTGGCCAATAATCATATTATTTTATCTTGATAAATAAAACTCATTAGGACAGAAGCCGAAGTATACCCCCCATCGACAACTAAATTATGCCCCGTTATGAATCCGGATTCATCACTAGCTAGAAATAACACAGCTTGCGCGACATCTTCAAAGCTGCCACATTTCCCATGCAGTAAACTTCCCTCTTCACTAATTATATTGCTCACTTCTTCTATACTCATATCCGATTTTCCTAAATGTTCTCGATATGCTTTCATGAGCATCTCTGAAGGAATCCCATGTGGTGAAACACAGTTTACACGAATGCCATGAACACCTAATTCGCAGGCTGCACTTCTTGATATTCCAAGAATGGCTCCTTTGGTTAATGTGTAGGAATGTGATGCAAGGCCTCCCATGATTGCTGCTGAACTTGATGAACATATGATTGAACCTCTGTTGCCTACTGAAATCATGGCTCGTGCGGCGTGTTTTATACCATGTATAACACCGTTTATGTTAACATTGATTAGAGTTGACAACTTTTTCATTTCAAGATTTGTGATGCTCCTTCCGCTATCTAAAAGAATGAGAAGAATAGAGTCGCAAAGTGAACCAGATACTTTTGTGTATAAGCTAGAGGTTACAAATTTTAAACCATTCGCATAGAAATATGTTTTTTTTAGCTGTATCTCATTCATACGGGTTGAAAAAGGTACCTTAACAAGTAAAAAGTCATTTAGAGCTAATAAGATGCTAACTACAATTAACTTTAACAGGCTAATAATTTATATAAAAAATTGTTTGACGGGTCAACCCAACTTGTTTTAACTCATACTTTTTTTTTTTTTTTTTTAATTCATTTGGCCTAAATCATTCGTTTTTTTACCCAATCAAATACTTTGACTCATCTGACCCGCCCATTTTACCAAGTCTAGTAAAAGCTACTCTAGATATGCAAACGGCTACCCATATATACAGACATTTTTTATCCTTATATATGAAATAGTAAGAAAATTTGTACCAAGAATTCCAGCATTGTTGAAGAGGATATCAAGTTTGCCTTTCCAAGATAGAGCAAGTTGAACAGCAGACTCAACATCAGATTCTTTTGAGACATCACAATGTATATAAAGGCCTTTAATGGAGTTAGCAAGATTTGCACCAACTTCATCTAATACATCTGCAACTATAACATGTGCCCCGTTCTCCGCCATTAAAATTGCTGTTGCACCTCCGATCCCTCTTGCTCCGCCGGTTACAATGGCAACTTTTCCTATTAATCTTCAAAACGGAAAACACATCCGTATCAGTTTTACTCTTAATTGCTTTTATTTGTAGAAAGTTTGATACTTATATTTACGTATATAGAAAGTAGGAAACAAGGAAAAACTAGAGGCGATAATTTTAACTAACAAGATAACAATTTAAACTATTTGGTTATCTATTAAATCGTTTTATTCAGAGACATATGTAATCATTTTATTTATTTATTTATTTATATTTTTATCATTTGTTTCATATGATAGCAATAAAGATAGCATGTAAACTCATGTGTTACTCATTTTTAACTTGTTATACGAATCCTCCAACGAGACCCTTAGCCAATTCTAGGAATATAGACACATCCATGCAGTTTCAGATTTAGTTTTGTTTAGTCACCTGGAACAAAATGTGACAATACAGGCAGTTGTGTTTAGCGTTGCGTTGATCCAAAAAAAGCTTTAAACCTCTTTTATCACCGTATTTTTTCTGATAAAATGTATTCATTTGATCCGCCAACTAACAAATATAATGAAAATTGCATGTTGAAGGGTAATAAGTCAAGATTATTGTCACATATAAAACACATAGATTTTAAGCTAAGGATGATACTGGTATGTAAAACAAGCAGACTAACCTTTTTGTTCCTAACTTTTGGCTACCCTCATGTGTATGATCACATAACTCCATAGTTGACCCTTTGTAAAGTATTGAAGATATGAGCTTTATAAGGAAGAAAGTAGGGAGATGTGTTGTACTGTGTTTGATGATATACTCGTCGTCCATGCTTTTCTTGTTCTTATGTACCTACTCCTGACCTATAATATGATTTTTGTTGTGTTTAATGAACCTGAATCAATGATTATCAAATGTATAGTTTATAATGGTTACCAGTAGTAAGAACTGTCTAAAGAAAAATAAATAGCTAAGACTACTTTAGATGGACGAAAAAACAGTCTCAATGAATATAAGTCATAAGGAAAATGGTATCATAATATGCAATTGTCCGGTCGGCAACAAACACGCATGATCTTAAATTATGTGAAAAATGATAATGGATAGAAAAAGAAAGTGAACGCATTTTATACGGTAAATAAGATACTCCTTTTTTCTATGGTGGTTGTTAATTTATCAAGGTTGTGCGTAGTTATTAGGCCATATTCTTTTTTTCTAATGTTTGCCGAGAATACACACTTACATAACTGAATACCGATTAAAGCAATCTAAAGCAAAATTGTGATGGCCATCATCGATCTATTCTTGGGCAACAAAGAAAATGATGACACATTGATGAGTGTTAACATCGGCAAAGATACTCCTTTTTTCTATGGTGGTTGTTAATTTATCAAGGTTGTGCGTAGTTATTAGGGCCATATTCCTTTTTTCTAATGTTTGCCGAGAATACACACTTACATAACTGAATACCGATTAAAGCAATCTAAAGCAAAATTGTGAAGGCCATCATCGATCTATTCTTGGGCAACAAAGAAAATGATGATCATTGATGAGTGTTAACATCGGCAAAGACCAAAAGATGACAAATGATGACACATTGTTGAGTGTTAAGAATTCTGGTAAAACACGTATATCTTGATGTTAAGAATGAGATGTAAACATGTAGACTAACTGTTTTGTTGCTAACATTTGACTACCATCGTGTGTATGATCACATAACTCCACAGTTGACCTTTAATATAGGTAAAACATTGAAGAAACGAGCTTTATAAGGAAGAAGGCAGGGAGATGCTTTGTGTTTGATGATATACTTGTTGAGTTGTTGTCCTTTGTTCTTATTTACCTTCTCTTGACTTGTAACTTGTAGTCAGAAAATTTTGATGAGAAATAAACACTTTGAGAAATAGATAAAATAGATATTGATTATTATGACTGAATAGTGATTCGTACTCATTTAAGAAGTAAAATGATGTGTATCTTAATTATCTTAGAGCAAATTAAACACACAGTTTCTATGATAAATCAATCGTTATGGAAAACAAGTCGTAATGAATATTGTTATAGTTCGTTTGTGACTAGACGAACTCTCTTTTGTAAATATACCAACTCTCTGCTAAACTGATTTGCGTACGATTCATTAAACTTTCAAGAATGAGCCCAACAAGCTGAGCCAAAATATCTGATTGCGTGGCCGTTTACTAGACGCAGAGGCTAGAATCCCACAAAAAAAAAAAAAAAAAAAAAAAAAATCAAGAATGAGCCCCACAAAACAGATATCAAACACAATAAGGTGAACTTCCCACAAGCATCAACCTTTCTTACACACCAATTATTGGCGATAAGTTATAAATTCATCAGGTATCATACTAAGTGAGTGAATAGTAATAAATTAACCTTACAGTTAATTTAGTGGTAGCACACGCAGTCGAATATGAGCACCTTTTACAAAATTCAGATTTGAAACACATTGCCTTTAAGTGTTTATCAAAATTCATTAAGATCCAATCTTGATCGTGATCCAAGTACTTGAGCTTGTAAGTCTTAGGATTCAAGCTGCAACGCTTGTTGATTTCCTTCTTGAGAACTGCAAGTGTTGTTAATAAGTTAGGCTGGTGGAACTTTGCCAAATTATCTGCACATTCTACTTTTATGGTCATAGTATCATCTTCATTTGCGGTTCTGTTATTTACTTCTTCATTCGAGTCACAGTCGCTCTCGTACACATCACTTAACTTTCTCTTGACGAAGGTCTTTGCCGTTACCGGGCCACCACCCTATAAAAAAGAAAACAATATCACGAAATTAAAAAAAAATCTTGTAGGTTTGACACATGAAAAGTCCCATTTGGGTAAACGGATTATTGAGGGGAAAGTTTTTATGATTACCAGTAGGATTTCTTGCAGTTTCAATTGTGGATCTTCCAAGTTATTGTTTGACATCCTCTCGCGGAAGAGATGAGGATCAGGAGGATATGCAATCATCAGGCACCAACAAACTCCTCCTTTCTTCTAATGCTTTAGGTATCGGTGATAACTTGTTTCCTTGGAAAATTATAAAATATCCTAATCCTCCACCATCCTGTAGAGTTCTCGACATCTATAACACACAACTCATCACCAAGTTGTGCACCAGAAGAAAACTTGAAATGTGGCAACCACCTCTTTAATGTTAACAACATCGACTCCAACAGGATTAAATAGCTACGAGTTTGGGGCCAAAAGAATTCAAACACATAATCAATGTCACCTATGTCAATGCTCCTCATGCATATCACCAAACAGCTACATTTAGTAATGGCAGAGAGAAAAGCCAGTAGCCGTCTTATCCCTACTCGGCTCATAATGACCCATATCATAAATGTTGGAAAATTTAGTGCACTTGTGGGATTAGTTCACACCTTGTGATGGGTTAGGAGGTACGGAGTGTACACCTATAAGGTCCATGAACATCCTGACTCTAATAGTGGTTTGTATTGGTAGTGCTAGTAGAAAGTACTGCTGGTGGAAAGTACTGCTTAGTAGAAAGTACTGCTGGTGGAAAGTACTGCTTGTGGTTTCCACTGATAAGCAGTGTTTCTACTGAAGCAGTGTTTCCACTGATAGTGCTATGAAAGTACTGATGTAAGTACTGCTTGTAACGGGCTTTGACCTATTCAAGTGGCAGTTACAACTGCATAATGACCACGTTTAATTGGTCATGTAACAACTAACGGCTATAATGGGGATAATGATGAGGAGATTAATGGGCCGATTAATTCTCATAATTACATTTGACTAGCTCAGAGTAACCTCCTATAAATAAGAGATCTGATTATGCATGAGGGACACACAGAAAACGATTAACACTTCTAAGCAAAAAGGTTATTGAATTGTGCCTAATTCTATAACTGCATTTGGTCTTATCCCAAGTAGATATTCGTGTAACCCAGGCATTAGGGTCGAATAGTTTACTTTGGAAAGTGATCACACGATTCCAAGTGATATCCGGTAACCACCTAGTGGTATTGTTTCTGCCTTGATTATCTTACCCTGTTCTGGGAACCTAAACCCCAACAATCAAAGTAAACTATTTGTGATAATCAATGGCTGCTGCTGCAATGAAACATATGGCTTCAAACTTTGCCAAGCTTGATAAGTTTGAAGGGGTGGACTTTAGGAGGTGGCAGAAGAAGATGCACTTCTTGCTGTCAAGCATGAGTGTGGTGTATGTGCTAACCACTCCTATTCCTGATGATGGGGATGATGCTACTGTGGAGCAGATCAGGAGGAGGAGCAAATGGGAGAATGATGACTACATTTGTAGAGGTCTAATTCTCAATGGTATGTCTGATTCTCTGTTTGATATTTATCAGAACTTTGAATCTTCCAAACAACTATGGGATTCCTTGGATGCCAAATATATGGCTGAGGATGCATCAAGTAAGAAGTTCCTTGTAAGTAATTTCACAAATTACAAAATGACTGATTCAAGACCAGTTACAGAACAATACAATGAACTTCTTGGAATACTTGGAAGGTTTACACAACACAATATGCACATGGATGAGGCTATTCAAGTCTCTTGTGTTATTGATAAACTTCCTCATTCTTGGAAAGATTTCAAGCATACCTTGAAACATAAGAAAGAGGAATTAACTCTGGTTGAGTTGGGCAGTCATCTACACATTGAGGAATCTCTCAAGGTGCAGGATAATGACAAGCCAAAGAGTAGCAATGCTACTGGTGCATCTGTTGTCAATATGGTGGAGCATAACAACTCCACCAGGTACAATGACAATAAAGGAAAACGCAAATATCATGACAACACAAGGGCAAATCCTAACAAGAAGGCAACACCTACTTGTTGGAAATGTGGCAAAACTGGTCACATTAAAAGGGATTGCAAAGGTGTTAAAGTTGGTGGTAAAGCCATAGGATCAGGCACTAATGGTTCAGAGAGTGGAGGTTCAACCAACTCACTGAAAGGTCAGAATATGTTTAATAAGTCTTTTCAGATTTATTATGTTACATATGTATCTGAATCTTATTATGTGCAGGATGATGATGTTGCGTGGTGGGTTGACTCTGGTGCAACAGTTCATGTGTGCAAAGATAGAAGCTGGTTCAAGACTTATGAGTCACTGAATGATGGTTCTATTCTTCACATGGGAAATGAGTCAACAGCCTTGGTGCATGGTCATGGTTGTGTAGATCTTAGATTTAGTTCTGGAAAGATTGTAACTTTGTTTAATGTTATTCATGTTCCTGATATAAAGAAGAACTTGGTTTCAAGTAGTATTTTGAATAATCATGGATATAAACAAGTTATTGAGTCTGATAAATTTGTTCTTTCTAAGCATGGTGTTTTTATTGGTTTTGGATATTTGTGTAATCAAATGTTCAGGCTTAATATTGTCACTGATAGTGTTAATTCAGCATTTGTGACCACCACTGACCTGACTGACTCTACCTTATGGCATGCAAGACTTGGCCATGTACACTATAAAAGAATGCAAGATATGTCTAAGGATGGGTTAATCCCAGCTTTTGATATGGACACTGAAAAGTGTAAAACTTGCATGTTGACCAAGATAACCAAGAAACCTTTTCAGGGTGTTAGTCGTAAGACTAAGCTCTTGGAGCTAATACACAGTGACCTGTGTGATTTGCATGCCACTCCTTCTTTGGGGAATAAGAAGTACTTTGTGACATTTATTGATGATGCTTCTAGATTTTGTTATGTCTATCTGTTACATACCAAGGATGAAGCATTAGATAAATTCAAAGTGTTTAAAACTGAAGTTGAATTACAACTTGGGTCTTTGATCAAAAGATTTAGGACTGATAGGGGAGGTGAGTACATGGATACTCTGTATTTTCAGTCTTTTGATATAATCCATGAAACGACTGCCCCTTATACTCCTCAGCAAAATGGTATTTCTGAAAGGAAAAACAGGGTGCTGAAGGTGATGGTTAATTCCATGTTGTCCTATTCAGGACTGAGTCAAGGGTTCTGGGGTGAAGCTATGTTAACAGCTTGCTATTTATTAAATAGGGTTCCTAACAAGAGGAACAAGGTCACCCCTTATGAACTCTGGACTAAAAGGAAACCCAACCTGAATTATCTCAAGGTTTGGGGTTGTAGGGCTGTTGTAAGACTCCCTGATCCAAAGCTAAAGACTTTGGGTGAAAGAGGCATTGATTGCATCTTTGTTGGATATGCTAAGCATTCCAAGGATTTTAGGTTCTATGTTATTGAACCTAATGAATATATTTCAATTAACTCAATAATTGAATCAAGGGATGCAGACTTTGATGAGAATAGATTCTCATCAGTACCTAGAGCTAGTTAGAGGATTCCTAATGGAACTCATGACACTGGTGTATCAGAGGTCCCTGATGATGAACCATCAGTGGTCCCTGATGAGGTTGTGGTGCAACAACCTGAACCTGTGCTTAGGAAGAGCAAAAGGGTCAGAACTCCAAAGTCATTTGGACCTGAGTTTCAACTATACTTAGTTGAAGGAACAAGGGATGAGGTCTCAAACCAATACTCCTATTGCTTCATTGTTGAGGATGACCCCAAGACATTTGAAGAAGCAATGAAGTCCCAGGATATTGCTTTCTGGAAAGAAGCAATCAATGATGAGATGGATTCCATCATGGGGAACAACACTTGGGTGTTGGTTGATCTACCACCTGGTTGCAAACCTTTGGGTTGCAAATGGATTTTCAAAAGGAAAATGAAGGTAGATGGAACTATTGAAAAGTTCAAGGCTAGACTGGTCATTCAGGGCTTTAAACAAAAGTCAGGGATAGACTATTTTGATACTTATGCCCCTGTGGCTCGTATCAGTACCATAAGACTGCTGATTGCTTTGGCAGCTATTCACAATCTGGTTATTCATTAGATGGATGTGAAGACAGCTTTCTTGAATGGTGAATTGGATGAGGAGGTTTACATGAACCAACCTCAGGGCTTCATCATGCCTGGCAATGAAAACAAGGTGTGTAAACTGATTAAGTCTCTTTATGGACTTAAGTAGGCACCTAAGCAATGGCATCAAAAATTTGATGAAGTGGTTTTGTCTAGTGGTTATGTTCTTAACCAAGCTGACAAATGTGTATATAGTAAATTTGATGAATCTGGTAAAGGAGTCATCATTTGTCTGTATGCTGATGACATGTTGATCTTTGGCACTAACCAAAATCAGGTTGACCTGACAAAGGAATTTTTGTCATCAAGGTTCTCCATGAAGGACATGGGGGAGGCTGATGTTATCCTTGGTATAAGGATTAAACATGAAAGTAAAAGAATTTCTATCTCTCAGTCTCATTATATTGAGAAGGTGTTGAGAAAATTCAATTACTTTGATTGTACACCTGTGAGTACACCTATGGATACTTGTGAGAAGTTGATGCCTAATAATGGCAAGGCTGTATCTCAACTTGAGTATTCTAGGGTAATTGGCTGCTTGATGTATGCCATGACTTGTACAAGACCTGATATTGGTTTTGCAGTGGAAAAATTGAGCAGGTATACTAGTAATCCTAGTGCTCATCACTGGCAAGCTGTTCACAGGGTACTGAAGTATTTGAAGAGAACTATGGATTATAGTATCTCATATACTGGTTATCCTTCAGTGTTGGAAGGTTACACTGATGCAAGTTGGATCAGTAACACTGAAGAAAATTAGTCTACCAGTGGCTGGGTATTCCTACTTGGTGGAGGTGCAATTTCTTGGGCATCCAAGAAGCAAACTTGCATCACCAGTTCAACAATGGAATCTGAATTTGTGGCCTTGGCTGCTGCTGGTAAAGAAGCTGAATGGTTGAAAAACTTGCTTCTTGAGATTCCATTGTGGCCTAAACCTATAGCACCTATTTCTATCCGGTGTGATAGTGCAACTACATTGGCTAAGGCTTATATCCAGATGTACAATGGTAAGTCTAGACACTTAGGTGTCAGACATAGCATGATTCGTGAGCTTATCATGAATGGGGTGGTATCTATAGAGTTTGTTAGATCTCAACAAAACTTAGTTGATCACTTGACGAAGGGTCTGGCTAGAGACTTGGTTATAAAGTCTGCTAAAGGGATGGGTTTAAGTCCAATTTAGTCACTGAATGCTAGGACACCCAACTCCCTCCTGAGGAAACTTGGGAGCTGAGTTCAATGTGGAAAGCTGAACATTCAGTGGACTGGAGCACATGTTTTATTTACATCCCAAGGTTGTGCTCAGAACCTGCTGAAAGGAGGATGAAGTCTTTACTTATTAATGGTTAACTTTCTTTGAAAAAGTGCTTGGCAGGAGCATGAATAAAGAGGAACCACCTATGTAAATGTTGAAGTTTTGCCGCTTCAGGGAGTTTTTGGACTTTTAGCTTTTACAATATTTATGAGTTTGGATATGGACACATGGCTTGTATAGTGTCAGGAGCTGATAAGTGTTTGAAAATTTGTGTGTATTTTATCTTCAGGTATTCAAATGGGTTGAAGGGTTCAATTCTTAGAACACCCTGATTCTCGAATATTTGAACGTGTAATTTACTAAGATGGAAATTCAATCCTCAGGACATTTTCGTTTATGCACATGTTTTGTTTAATGGTTGCTTTCATGCAAAGGAGGTGAACTAAATTTGGGGAGGATTGTTGGAAAATTTAGTGCACTTGTGGGACTAGTTCACACCTTGTGATGGGTTAGGAGGTACGGAGTGTACACCCATAAGGTCCATAAACATCCTGACTCTAATAGTGGTTTGTATTGGTAGTGCTAGTAGAAAGTACTGCTTAGTAGAAAGTATTGCTGGTGGAAAGTACTGCTTGTGGTTTCCACTGATAAGTAGAGTTTCCACTGAAGCAGTGTTTCCACTGAAGAAGTGTTTCCACTGAAGCAGTGTTTCCACTGAAGCAGTGTTTCCACTGAAGTAGTGTTTCCACTGATAGTGCTATGAAAGTACTGATGAAAGTACTGCTTGTAACAGGCTTTGACCTATTCAAGTGGCAGTTACAACTGCATAATGACCACGTTTAATTGGTCATGTAACCACTAACGGCTATAATGGGGATAACGATGAGGAGATTAATGGGCCGATTAATTCTCAAAATTCCATTTGACTAGCTCAGAGTAACCTCCTATAAATAGGAGATCTGATTATGCATGAGGGACACACAGAAAACGATTAACACTTCTAAGCAAAAGGGTTATTGAATTGTGCCTAATTCTATAACTGCATTTGGTCTTATCCCAAGTAGATATTCGTGTAACCCAGGCATTAGGGTCGAATAGTTTACTTTGGAAAGTGATCACACGATTCCAAGTGATATCCGGTAACCACCTAGTGGTATTGTTTCTGCCTTGATTATCTTACCCTATTCTGGGAACCTAAACCCCAACAATAAATACTTGTACAGAAGTGTGGATGGTATTTCAAGAGTCTTCCCAACAAGCCCATCCTTTATTTTCAAATGAAGTGTGTCACATGTATTCTAATATGATTTACAACGACGTTCATCTGAATCAATACAATAACCAACCAATTTGACAGCAAACCTTCGTTTTGTTTGAGTGCCATCCACGTAAGGTTCATAGAGCAATTGATTCTCATTCTCATAAGGGATCCAAACTTGGGCAGCAGGTAAGTCACGAGATTCATAAACGATAACTAATGCTTCTTCACTTTCATCTGTGACGCGTTTGAAAGCGGGTATAACCTAGCCTGTTACATTACTTATATAATATAGATGATTAGATGAGATTAAAGTAATAACAAAGACAAACGGACCAACAAATTCCGGTTTTTCTTTTCGGAAAACATATATTTACCTTATATGGGCGACATTCTTGTACGTTAAAAGTGCTCAAACCAACAGTCTACAAAGACAAGTAAGTGTCGTTAGAAAGTTATGGAGAGAAAAATATTGTTTCCACATTTGGATCGAGCAAACAAACTGAAAAGACATACCTTTAGTGCATGTTTAACCGCTCTGAATATCTTAAAAAAATAAGAGAGCTCCATACAACACTCAACGACACCAAGACAACAAGAACTAAAAGCTAGGATAAAACTGGCAGAATAAGACGTCAAATCGCACTGTAAAGCATGTTTCACCGATGGACTCTCCCATGGTTTCCACCTCAAGTCGAGAACTACCTCTGGCAAATGGCGCAAGAAGGTAGTAGCCGGTGGACCACCACTTATGACTGCGTCTTCACCTTTATTATTTACACCATCGACACTATACTGATATGTCTGCGAATATTGCATATATTTTGTAAAATTGTTGACACCTTCATTAAGTTTAAAGGGTTGATCACAAGATGCAATACTAGTCTCTCTCTTTTTGTTTTTAAACTGTATTAATCCCTTTAAATTTGATGAATCAACTTTACTAAATACACTTTTTATCTTGTCTTGAACATCATCATTGTTTGTCCGAAAAACCGGGCTGCTAGTTGCATCAGCCATTGCTGTTGATTACAATGGAATCCCCCTAACTTAGTTTCATGTTTTTGCCGATAGCTATGATGAAGTTATATTAAAACACTATTCAAATAAGTGGTAATTTTTTTTCTTTTTCTTTTCAATAAAAACAACACATACACACACCTAAATCATAAACACCGGGAAGGGTTTATATTGTAACTTTGTTAAATGGATTAATAAAATAAAGAAGCTGTGGCAGACGGCTACAGGAGAAGGGTTTAGGATTTTAACTTCATTAAGTACAAAAAGTGGTTTCACACTAACGAGATACCTTAGTTAGGCCACATTTTGAGTTCAAGGCTTGCGCTTCCTAAGTAACCAGAACAAGGAAAACATTAACAGTTTACCTGTTTACTAGGCGGACGATATAAGTTGCGAAGAAAACAATAGTGAGTCCTCCTTTTTAAATGAATTTTGACAGTTTAATCTAATTTATTGTTGTCAGTTTTTTTGTTCCCTTTAATAACATTTTTTTTTCTAAAAAATTACACAGATGTTTCGTCAGGTAGGGGTTGTTCAAGAGAAGATAAAATCTGAATTTAGTAATGTATGTTGGTCGTATTTAAATTAACTCAGTTTTGGGCACCTATAAACATATCGTGAAGACGGTTAATTTCGAATTTCGATCAACCTTTTGTAACTGAGCATATTGACTCTGTCATCACGTACAGGGTATGTTGTATGAGGCATCCGTATAATGTTGATGTTAGGTATAATAGTAAGATTCCCATCACTGCATTCCGCAACCATTTGCCGGAGGTTATTGTGGATTTGAAGAGTAGTAGTATTAGTAGCATTAGTAAGATGAGGAGGAGGAGGTGATGCAGTACTAGAATGAGACAGACACAAATAGAACCTGTTGAGGAACATGCCATTTTGTCTACTCAGAGGGAATGATGCGGCCCAAGCGTTGATTCAATCGAATACAGATTAATTCTTAGCAAACTGCCAAAAATATACTTTTCGTATTTCTTGAAACTCATTATTCAAGTTACAGAGGAGCTATAATGAGCCCCAAAAGACAAACGGGCCAAAAACTATCACATAAACAAAAGTCCAATAAACCGAGAAAATACATAAAAGTGCGAATAACTATAAAAAAAAGCGTTTCGGGGTCTGAAAGTTCCATAAACCGATGAAGTCTGTTTACCACAGCGTTCTCCTCGTTCCAAGCTTCGTATCGACTAGTCATGGGCCTAAAACGAAGCCTCGAACCCAAGTTATGCTACTTTTAGTGAAACCCCTTTTCTCACACGATCTTGGGCCTCCATAAACAAAATGGCCCGTTCACGCTTGGTCCCGTGGGAGGATTCACGAGGTTGAATGTCTGTTGGTGCATTCTGCTACTTTGGAATGTGAATTGACGTCATCTATAATACTGCCTGTCTTTAGTCAACAATTGTGTGTTGGCGTTGTTGAGTATTCTACGAGGACGAAGGTGACAGGGTCTTATCTTGTTCCATCTTTTAATGAGTTGCAAAGATTACTAGTGGTATGTTTTGCTTGAAACCTCCGTAAACATGTTTTAACTTTTAAGTATTGTCATTAGTGAAATTTGTCATATAGTTTTTTTGCTTACTTTTCTTTGCAGAGCGTTGGTATGAATATGTTTCGAGTACAAAATTTGTCATTAGTGAAATTTGTCAAATTGTTTGTTACTCCTAGTACTAGAAATTGGATATGTATAAACATGCTTTAATTTCATGGAATAGGTTGTACCTGCTCTTATAATGGCTACATATGAAATCAAAGAGGCATTGGAGATTGTCTATGAATCGCATTACTTAACTCTTGCTAAAGTTTGGATGAGTACTCATGTAAAGATGATGAGTACTTCATCGATGGACAATTCTTAATTTGCAATCAAATTTATTGGTTATACTATTGAATGGGAGGATAATGATTATTTGTCTTCTATTAAGGGTTATTATGATACTTGTGATATGTTTCCGATGAAAATCGGGAGGGACTTTCCAGGAAGACACTTGAACTTGTGTACCACACTTTTGCAGGAGTCTTAATGAAGCATGTTGTGACAATGGGCTATTGGCATTGCTCCTTTCTGCCCGTAGCTGTCTTACAATATGCTTTGTCAACTTGAAAACTATATATTGAATGAATCGTAACAAATTACAATTGAGAGTATAATGCCATGCTACCGGACCAATAATATAGATACAAGCCAATAATAATATAGCCGGGCTAAGTCCATAAACATACGCTAACACCCCTCGCAGTTTGAACAGGAGAGGAATGAACACTCAAGCTAGAGCGAAACTCATCAAACAACACAATAGGCAAACCTTTGGTGAAGATATATGAAAATAATGATATCGAGATGGAACATGAAGAACACGTGACCTGTAGCTACCAAATCATGAACAAAGTGAATATCAATCTCTATATGCCTCGTACGTTGATACTGCACGGGATTGGAAGAGAGATAGACAACACTCACATTATCACAATAAACAATCGTAGCAGTCGAGAGTGGTGTATAAAGCTCACGTAGTAAATTATGTAACCAACAAGTCTCAGCAACAACATTGGCAACACCTCTATACTCGGCTTCAGCATTAGACCGAGAAATTGTAATCTGACACTTAGAGGACTAAGAGAGAAGATTGTTACCCAGAAAAATACAATAACCTGAAGTAGACCGACGTGTAGTCGGACAACCAGCCCAATCTGCGTCTGAATATGCTAACAAGGATGATGTTGAGGACGAATAAAGCTGCAATCCATAGTCTAGAGTCCCCCGAACATAACGTAAAATCCTCTTGAGAGCAGAGAAGTATGGCAACCGAGGATCATGCATAAATAGACAAACCTGCTGAACTGCATAAGAAATATCCGGTCTAGTGAAGGTAAGATAATGTAGAGCACCTGCAAGGCTACGGTACATAGTGGGCTCAGAAACAGGATCACCATCAGCTGCAAGTTTGGTGTCTGTGTCGACCGGAGTCCGACAAGGGTTGCAATTAAGCATATTGGCACGCTCAAGAACCTTAGTAGTATATTTCGATTGAGAAAAAAACATCCCTGAAGTATTACGTGTCACAAAAATGACCAAAAAAATAATTAAGATGACAAAGACCAGTCATGGAAAACTCAACATGCAGTGAGCAATAATATGTTGTAGAAGTGTGGATGAGGATGCAGTCAAATCTATATTCGCAACATATAACAATAAATAAGCAGTATCTGATCCCTGTCGATAAATAAAAAGCGAGCATTCACACCAACTGCGGTGAAACCCATCACGAGCAACATAAGCAGCAAACCTCTGAAACTAGGCCCTAAGAGCTTGTTTAAGCCCATATAATGACATCTGCAAAAGACAAATATGATCTGGATGTTGAGGATCCCGAAAGCCAGGAGGCTGATGCATATAAACAGTCTTAGATAAAAACCATGTAGAAATGCATTCTTGACATCAAGCTGATGAACACGCCAATGTCGAGAAACAACAAGACTCAAAATCGTACGAATAGTAGCTGGTTTAACAACTGGGCTAAAAGTCTCATCCACATCGATACCTGTAAGTTGTGTACTTCCATTAGCCACAAGGCGAGTCTTGTAGCGGCTAAGACTACCACATGCATTATGTTTGTGTCTAAAAAGCCACATAGAGCGAATAATGTTCACGTCCTGTGGTCGAGGCACAAGAATCAAGTACTATTTTTAATTCTTGCATTTATCCATCTGTCTTTGTTGGTGATGGGAAATCTATTCCCGTCACCAACATAGGTCATAGCACTTTGACCACCCCTCATAGAACCCTTTACTTAAATAATGTATTTATTACCCCTAATATTGTTAAAAATTTAATATCTGTTCGTCAGTTTGTATGTGATAATAAATGTACCATTAAGTTTGATGAGTTCGGTTTTTCTATGAAGGACTAATAGACCCGTCAAATCCTCCTCAAATGTGATAGCACCGGGGATCTCTATCCTGTCACCACCCCGACTTCTCTTCAAGCCTTTCTTGTCGGTCAACACACGGGCATCAACGACTTAGACATCCAAGAAGTGACGTGTTGCGTTCTCTTGTTTCTAGTAATTTCATTTCCTGTAATAAGTCTAAGTCTCCTGTGCTTTGTCATGCTTGTCAGCTTGGCAAGCACGTGCGTCTTCCTTTTTCGCTTTCAAAAACTATTGTTAAGTCTCCTTTTGATATTACTCATTCTGACTTATGGACTTATCCACTTGCAAGTATTACGGGTATTAAATACTATGTTTTGTTTTTAGACCATTTTTTACATTATTTATGGTTGTATCCTTTACTTAACAAGTCTAATATGTTATCTAAATTTGTTCATTTCCATCCTTTTTTTAAGAACCAATTTAATTGTGATATCAAATCCTTACAATGTGATCATGGAGGTGAATTTGACAACAATTCCCTACACCAACTATTTGCTTCTAATGGTGTAGGACCGTAAAACTACAAGATTTATGTGGTTTTGGGAGGCCTTGGTTGGTGGAAGAAGATGAATATCTTCATCTTTCCTAGAGAGAGAAAGTAGAGAGAGGGAGGAGAAACAAAGACGAATTTATTGAAAAACACACAATACAAGAAACCAAATGATTCACCTCACCCCTCATGGAGAGTCATGAGGGGTATTTATAGGCTCTACACATTACAACTTTGCCACTTAAACGATACTATTCCCTGCAGGCAAAGTATACTACGAATCTAGTCTATTTCACTAGTGTGACGTTATCTTTATAAAAAAGCGAGGCTAACAATCTCCCTCCAAGATATTGTCACACGTGAATGGTTACAATGAGACCTATAAATACAAAACAAAGTATATTACAATAGTAATGAACAATGTTGACTTTGTTGAAGCGCAGAGTCTCTGTAGTCTAGATACTGAGGCAAACTTGAAGTTCTCTCTTCCGAGGATCTCGGCATTTGATCTTTGGTGCTAACGGCACAAACCCTTGTAGCTCTGAACTTCAACTGTAACGGTCTAATTATGTTATTACTCCCTCCTAACTAGTGAGCCATTTTCTTTCTTTTGCTCCCTCCTGAATCGAAAACTCTCTTCCAACACGCAGTGGAGAAGATAGACTCTTGATTTTAGCACAATGGTTGTCGTTCTCGGAACATCATAACAACATAACTCACTTAGTATTGCATCCAAGTTGGTAAAAAGCCCCGATGTACACACACTACTTCTCCTTCTTCGGTCTTAAGCACAATTCCCTTCGTCAATCCAATAACAAAAGATGAAGTACCAACTTCTCCCTCCTGATGGCTGTGAGCTATCGGAATCATCATAATGTTGCGTACATGCCATATCACCTTTTTCTTGATGCAATATTAAAGCCTTATATTGATCAAAATTATGTGAGAATATGTCGCAAAAATACTCTCAATAATTCTCTCAAACCAACCTGTAATCGAACCTCCTTTAAATTCACCGGCGAATAGTAATGACCACATATGGAGAAAACCCGATACGACTAACTTGAAAACGAAGTAAACATCCCAAATTTTTTACTTACTGCTTGTTCTAAATTTTTGAACAGTCCACAACGCCGTGTGACACTAAGTACTACAACTTCCTTTAAGTGATAGTTATACACTGTGAGCACTACAATGTAACTCCTTACATCAGTTATAACCAGATTGTGAATTCATAATCACTTAAAGTGACATTTATGCCCCAACAAGTTATCTTGAGACTTGCAATTAACCAACAACGTCTTAATGATAAAGAAGATCACCCGTGAAATATCACTTCAATTTTGCATCAATAATACCGTACAAAAACCCCGTAGTCATTCTTTCAGATTAACGCTCAAGCCGTGAATTTGTATCCCTCCGTGAAAATTTGCAATACCAAAATACCACTTTTTAGCTAAATATTTATCAAAGTTCTATATCCAAGAATAATAAAATTCGGATAATATGATTTGATAAGCCATGATAGCATTTTTCAATTCAGTCCATCATATACCAGGTCCAATGCATAGCCGACAAACACAACCCAATCGATGCTCTTAATCTTGGTCCAATCTGTACCACCCAAAATGCATATACGACAGCCCAACATCAATACACGGACCTAGACATTATTGATAACCGTTTAAAAGCGTATTAAACCTAACACGTATCATTTGTGTAACCCTACACACATAATACGCTGCTCCCACATAACCCTAAAAACACAATCTCAAATATTCGCCTACCACCCAATGTTTTAAAACCCGGTTTTTTAATCGACCCGACCAAGTCACCGGGGTCACCGGTTCAACCGCCGGGTCGAACCGGTTCTATGAAGGAGGAAATAACTACATAGTTGTTGTAGAAGCATTATAAGATACCACCATGATAAAGTCTAACAAGCTATTTAGCAAGTCTAATACATTAAAAATCTAATGCCAACCATGATCATGATCAGGTACTAAACACATACAATCCAACAAAAGAAACAAGTCCCAAACTTCAAAACGACATTACATAAAAGTTAGATAGTTTAAACATCAAAAAGAAATTGTCGTCATGATCCATGCATAAGTCATTGAGCATCATCATCACTTCCAAATTCCTACGGTACAAAAAAAAGCGCGAATACATCACTCTCAATCCATATATCATAAAAATGATTAGTATATAAATATCTTGCTATACCTTGCTATTAAGGCATTGACGTGTTATATGCCTCAAGTTCACTATCACTTAGTAGACGGAATTCACTATCATGTTCATCCTCATCAACAAGAGTGTAACCACTTGTGTTTCCTACAATATCAAATAAGCAGGTTTTAGACTAATAATAGACTAAAAATACGTCAATTAGTATATGTAAAAATGTAACCTTGAGTTCGGCATTCTGGTTCTTCATCTTGGTCATCAAGCATAGTCTCTAACTAATCATAATCAAGTTCTCCTTGTGGTTCTTCTTCAACCACCCACAAGTCCGTATCATCAATACATTCATAATCAATCAGATCGTAAGACCTCTTATCAACGTTGAGCCTAGAAAACATTCATAAATAAAGATAACATGTAAAAAAAGAATGTGTCACAATTACACAAACGTTTTATTCAAATATATAATACCTGTTTTGTAACCGCAAGTTGTAGTGAACATATACAAGATCATTTAGTCTTTTAAGTTCCAACCTATTTCTCTTTTTTGTGTGAATCCTTTCAAAGACACTCCAGTTATGTTCACAGCCAGAAGAAGATGCGGTTTGACTTAATATTTTAATAGCCAATTCTTGTATTTTATATTATTTTCCACCGAAGAGTCTCCACCACTCATCTAAAAAGGAAATGGTTAGCAAAAAATATATATCATAATAACACTATAATATTATTAATATTAAGATATAAATTTAGTATTACCCGAACGATGCTGGTTACGACCTTTAACTGCACTAATCCTACTAAAGCCACCTTCACCGTCACGATATATGCCTAAAAGCTTAGTAATCTCAATTCATTCATCACCTGTAAAATACTTCTAAACCATATCAAGAACTCCTCTAAGCACCTCAGGCTTCTTACAAAAGTTCTTGCGATCATACTGAAAAGTTGGATTTAACCAATAAGCCGCACAATGAATACTAGTACGCAACGTCCTATCCCAACGATCATCGATTATCTTAGTGTATGGCTTGTATGATTCTTTCTTTCCTTTAAATAATTCCTTATTCCCTTTCCTTGCCCGATACATTCCCTCATAAACATATCCAATTGCAGGCTTTTCATCCGAGTCACACAAACGCAAAAGCCTCAATAAAGGAGTCATCACTCTCACTGTAATCAAACAATTGTTTCAAAAATTTTCATTCATAACAACTTGTTTACAATCAACTGCATTTTTCAATTTCATCATCTTCTTAAACTCACTAGATATGACCAAAGCTTGCAAATCATTTTTATGATCAACCAAACTTTTCAAGGCAATAAACGCGGTACCAAAATGAGTAGCAGCTAGACGAATAATTTCTGTCCAGCCAGGTCTCTTTCTTAACCAACTTAAAGGCCACTTATGATTATAAATAAAAACAATAACCCTCGATGCAAGTGTGATAATATGTTTCACATTATCCAATTCTGAAACATCCTTTAAAATAAGATTAAGACAGTGTGCTGCACATGGAGACCAAACCATATGACGATATCTATTAGCTAACATCTTACCAGCAGCTTTGTAATTAGCGGCATTGTCAGTAACCATTTGGACCACATTCTTTGGTCCAACCATTTCAGCAATCTCATCAAACAACTTACACAGATTTGTAGCATTGTTCTCAATATCAGATGCATCAACTGACTTGATAAATGATATCCCTTTAGGACAATAAACCAAGAAATTAATCATATGGCGTTCCCTTATATTTGTCCACCCATCACTCATAATCGTGCAACCAGTATCAATCCATTGACTTCTATACGAGTCTATTAATAACGAAACAGACTTTTTAGCATCTTCCAACAAATTAATCCTCAAAGCATGATAATTAGGTGCTTTGTAACCATAACCAATACCCGTTATTTTATCTACAGCTTGTTGAAAATAAGGAGAATTACAAACATTCATGGGTATGCAGGCATCATAAAACCACATAGCAATAGCCAAATCGACATCGTGTATCCTTTCCTTACTTGGCATAGCTTTTTTGATAGTAGGCTGAGAAGAATCATTTTTAGTAAAAAAAAAGGATGAGAACTCGATGTAGCTTTCCTTTTTCCCTTTTGAAATTGTCTAGCCTCTGGTTCTTCTTCATCATCTTCCGAGATATTAACACTACTTCCAACTTCATTTTCCTTATCTTTTGCCTTTTTTAATTTTCTTTCAGAAGACCTAGCATAGTAAATCTAATATCTGCATTCACTTTTTTACACGGTGGTACCTCGCCCTTTTGGCCAGCAAGATGTTTCTTAACTCTATTTATCCCACCACCACGAATAACCTTATGACAATAGTTACAAATGTATACTTTTTTCCCATCTTCGATATGTAGTGTTGCATAATCCCATGCTTTATCCGACTTCGCTCTCACATTCGATTGAATCGATGAATGAGATTGAGATTCTATTGGTGCTTTGGCTTTAGGTTCCATACCTACAATATTAAAAATAAAATTTTGAAAAAAAAAATCAAACTATAACATATATAACAAAGTGACAGACATGAACGATACTTGATCATCATTAGTTCATTAAAACCTTAAAAAAATCAAACTATTAGGGGGAATGGAGTGGTACCCTACTACCCGAAGTGCCACGTCACCTCTATCCAATAAAAACCCTCCAACTCAAAACTACCAAATTCTACCCTAACACTACCCGATTTAGAGGGAGTGGTACCCTAGTACCCGATTTTTTTATTATTATTTTTTTTAAATAAAACAATATTTCTTTTTTGTTAGTGACTTATTATTGAAGGAAGGATAAAAGACAAAAGAAAAGAAGACAAAAGACACAAGTCTTCTTCCTCCCTCTGCAAAACCAAAAAACCTTCTTCCTCCCTGTACCTGCAAAACCAAACCAAAAAAAAAGACAAAAGAAAAAAAAATACAAACACAACACACAACACCATCGGGCTTGGAACTCGAATTCTTTCACCGATTGCGCTACCCGATTTACTCGGGATGGTGTTACCGATCGGGTAAGGGTACCCGATCACCCTACCCGATCCCACTCCCTCCCCCCTTATGAACATGAGTTATATTTTGTAACTTAAATATATTGTTGTACCAAAATTTAATGGAACATCAAAGATCATCATTAGTTCATTAAAACTTTACAATTAAACCAACAAATGTCTATTGATCAGTTTCTATATACATGAATGATACTTGATCATTTATTCCAACAAATGACTATATACGAGAAGGTTACTTGATCAATTAATGCAACAAATGACTACTCCTTAAATTAGCATAATAAATAACATTCAATGCAATAACAATTATGGAAAGTAAATAAAAAAAACTAAAGATTACCTCATATGTGATGTTTGATTTTAACAGTGATGTGAAAAAAGTGAAAGAGGTTTAAGAGGGAAGTGAAAAAGTAGGTGGAAATTGAAAGGTTGGGAGTGTGGGGTAAGCTTTTGTTATTAAAAAAAAGTTATAAGCTTTGACCCGTCCGGGTTTTAAAAACCGGGTCGACCCGGTTCATAAGAAAACCACCGGTTTAATCCGGTTTCGAAACAGCCAAAAAACCGTTGACATCCGGCTCGGTCTCCTAACCGGTTCTTGGTTCAACCGGCCGGGTCAACCCAGGTTTTAAAACATTGCTACCATCTATGTTCTCTCCCACCCAAACTCTTCTCATCTCAGATCAAACATACATCTCATCTCAATCATCTTGATTCGATCATCTCAACCGAACAAAATACATCCTAATCCAAACCTTTTGTGCATGTGCTCCTGAATCCGAACCAAGAAATCCGAGAAAAGGACTTCAAGATCATTTTAAATATGGTCTGGGGTAGGTTATTTTATTTTTCGAGTTGATATTTGTCTTCAATCGAATAAAAGAATTGATTGAAACCGATGGTTTTAGTCATTCTTTAGATTTCGAATATTATCTTGAAGCTTTGTCTTCGTAAATGATCTATGATGATATTGGTTCAAAGAAAAAAAATCTTTGGGAAGATTAAAATTGAACCCATTCTGAGATTGGTTTGTATATCTTTAGTGTCTAGTCTTGATAATTGGTGGATAAGAGTTGGGATATTAGGTTAGATAATTTGATGTTGGTGTTGATGAATTGGGTCTGATTCTGTTATTTTGATATATGTTAGGTCTGATAGACTGATGATGGTGATGAACCTGAAGTCGAGATTGTAATTTGGTATTTTGTGGTCGATGGTTATGTAAGTTTACGCATACGACACTCTTTCTTCTTATCAGATAAAAACCTGAAGTGTAGGAATGGTCTTACGCGTAAACCTGATTTCTTATGAGTAAACAGTTATGTGTAACCTTTTTCTTATTCGTAACAAATTTGCATATGCGTAAACATGTCTTTCTTAAGCGTAAAGTAGGTTATGCGTAAAGATAGTCCCCTAGGCGTAAACCCAGATTCTTATGCGTAAGCCTAGGCTTATGCGTAAAAACATACGCGTAACAATCCTTACGGATAACTTTCCAAGTTATGCGTAAATTTATCTGAAGATGGGTTATGCGTAGAAAACGAGGGTTTTGACCATTTGACTTTTTTCCGGCGAGGTTTCCGACCAGTTTTCCGTTCAGCTTCAAAAACCCAGAAAAAGTGACATAAAAATCTACATTTTTGCCCCGTTTGACCACTCAAATCTGACCAGATTGACCACGTTTTCATGGATATGTACCAAAAAGTCTAAAAAATGATAGTACATATATAAGTTTTGGACAGAAGTGACACAAGACATATATTGTACACATGTAAAGACCATGTGACCTTTTGGACCAAAAGAGAGGATATAAAGAATATGTATATACTGTTATCAACAGATTGTACCACAACACAGGAAAAAAAATTCCGGATACAAAAAGTGATATTAAAAACAGCATAAAAAATGATATTCGAACCACACAAATCAATGAAATGACACAACCTAGCTCCGATTCCAATTGTAGGACCGTAAAACATATGATTTACGTGGTTTTGAGAGGTCTAGGTTGGTGGGAGAAGATGAAGAGATTCATCTCTTTAGTGAGAGAAAGTAGTGAGAGGGAGGAGAAATACAAGGATACTTGATTAAAATGAAAACAATACAATACATCTAATGATTAACCTCACCCCTCATGGAGAGTCATGAGGGGTATTTATAGGCTCTACACATTACAACTTTGCACTTAAACGATACTAGTCCCTGCGGGAAAAGTATACTACGAATCTAGTCTATTTCACTAGTGTGACGTTATCTTTATAAAAAAGCGAGGCTAACAAATGGCATTACCATTCGATTATCTTCTCCTAGAACATCTAAACAAAATGGTAAATTCGAGCGAATGATCCGTACCATTTACAACCTTATCTGGATCCTTTTATTTCAAGCACACTTACAACAACAACAACAACAATACCCAATCCCGTCAGAGATTTTGGGTTGAAGCCCTCCACAAGGCAACCTATCCCTTGAATATCTTGCCTTCTACTGCAATCAACAATGAAATCCCTTACACTCTCCTTTATAAGACTACGCCCAATTATATGGATCTTCGTGTCTTTGGATACCTTTGTTACCCTCACATAGATACCAACAACAAACTAGAACCTCGTTCTATGCCCTCCATATTTCTTTGGTATCCAACAAACCATCGCGAGTATATGTGTCTTGACCTACATATAAACAAAAATATAATATCCCGCGATGTAACCTTTAATGAGACACAAATCCTTACGGTTCTATGACACCAAACTTGTCACCCTCTTACACGTTCCTTGACACACCATATACAATAACAATTAATGACCAAGTCATTCACATTACCTCCCCCGCTCTCACTGATCCTCGTACACCCTTGATTCATCACAACCCAATAAACCAACTACCCACTCCAACTGGTAATACCATGTGAACTTATAAACTGTATATTGAATGAATCGTAACAAATTATAATCGAGAGTATAAATGCCTTGCTACTGGGCCACTAATATAGATACAAGCCAATAATAATTATAACCGGGCTAAGCCTATAAACATCTGCTAGCAATGCTTGAGGAGCACTCACACAAGAGAGAATGTTGATCATGTCTTTGAGTTCTTGTGGCCCGCTGGCCACGACTATCATATCTTGGTGGAGTCAATTTTATTCATAATTGCTTGGCACATTTCATGTTTCCATGTGGTGCAAAAGTTGGCGATGATGCATTATGTGTTGTAGATGTTGACAAAAGCTCCTGAGAAGGTAGAGTCAGATGTTTTCACAATTTTCCCAAATCATCGCCATTACTTAAAAAAACAATGGGAGGACGAAAGAGATTTGTGGCAGAGGAAGAAAGTATTTGATGTGGTATTTATAGTCTATATATTTTAACCAAGTTTTACTATTTTTATTTTGCCTAACTAACCTATAGATTAACACTAACCCGATTAGTTATAGCTAGTGATTGGTAAGTATGAGTCGTTCATCAGGAGTGAATTACTTAAATACTAACCTAAAGGTATTCTAACTAACTAAACTTCATCCAGAGATACTTGCACGAGTTTGGATTACTAATTAACTAATAAAGCAAAGAAACAATTAAACTAATTAACAAAAAGCAAATGACAGAGGAAAAGTTCTAAATAGATATTATAAAGAACGTGCTAGCCAAGTTCATCCAACCAAATATTAGTGATGTCTTACTAGTGCAATGTATACTAACTTATTCCCGTTGGTGATTCATGATTGTAAATAAGGTGGGTCTTCTCCCTTAGTCTGAGGCTAACAAGAGGTCAACTCTGTCACAGTTACAAAGCCCGCATAAAGTCCTTCAACTATTATTTATAATTATGTGTCACAAATGGCAACCTAAGCTTCTACGAGTTTTACTAACTTACTTGATTTCATATTGTAATTATCTAACCTAGAGGCATGAAACTCACTAGTCCTAATAGTGAAATTTGCAAAGGGACCATCCCAGGTGGTTTCCTAAGCTAGGGTCCATTTCAGATGGTTTTCCCTACATTCAACTATTATGATACAGATAAGGGTTTTGTAAAAAGTGGTCTTAAATTCATAATAAGGGTTTTGTATTTATACCCTCTAAAATTGGTCGATATGGCGTATTGGACTCCTCCAATATGGTGTATCGGGCATGAATAGCGTGGGATCCATGACTAAAATATTCTAGAATAATTGCGGATCGCCTTTGGATACGGCGTATTGGCTTCATTGGATACGCCATCTTGATGTACTTTATGACTTAGATATTTGTTGAAGTTAATAACTGGATACGACATATAAGTATATGTGAATATGGTATATTGCATCTCTGAACAGTGGACTGTGGAAAATGTAGAGGGGGTTGAATACGCTTCCATTTAAAAACTTAAAATTTTTTTTGTTCCCTTTAACTTGGTTTGAATTAACTACAAGTTAATCTATCCAAGCTCCTTGGCTTAGCAATGTTGTTTGGAAAACGCTTTAACAAGTTAAAAACATGAAGTAAAATAGACAAGAGTTTTGCAAATTTTATATTCTTATTAGAAAGTTAATCAAAGAATATATTATCCAAGCGCTTGCGGAATAATGTTGATCCCAGATGAGCAATTGATCTTATTAATTGTATTAGATAAATCTAACAAAACCAAAGTATAGCAAGTTGTCTTGTATAAAGATTAAACACAATGCGAAAACTTATGTTTAATAATAAAGAGAATGATTGACACAATTGTTATCTCACAAAACACTTCAACATATTAATACAAATACTCAAAAGTATTAGGGTTACAAAACCTTGAAGTGATCGACTCTTAGAATAACACGTACTCCAAATCAAACCTAGGACCTCCTTTTATAGACTAAAGAGTCCTAGTCGGTTTACAATAACTTTGTATACAAGATAAATCTTTTAGAATCTATTCTATAATTATCTAACCGACTATACATCATTATCACATAAGCACTACAAATGTTTGCATTGTCAGTTTTATGCTAGTGTATTTTCCAAGCAGTCCGTCAGTTAAGCTTAGCAGTACAAAGTCTTTAAGCTTGGCAGTACAAACTATTTAGTACTTAATGATATGATGGATAAGCCGAGAAAACTCTACTCGGAACCTAGATTATGATGAAATGTCTTAGGTTTGTTGGAATGATGATGTGAAATTATCAACAAGTCTATATACGTCTTCATATTGATCATGATGTAGCACTTGATAACTCGTATATATTGTTCATAGAAGTGGTTTAGTTTGTGAAAATATGTGTATTTTATATATAACGTACTATCGTTCGGGCCATCATAATCCAGAGGTCATGTAGTGAACGTACGAGGAGCTGGGACACTTTAATTCGTAAATCCAACAACTCGTCAGTACGTTCACCCTGAAGAGGCCCCTCACATGAAGTTCCCTACTATTATAGTACTTTATTATATAAAACATAAGTTTTGCATTTATATCATAAGTGTCAAAATAGTGATACGGTTTGTAAAGTAGGTTTAGTTGTTTTCCGTAATTCGGTTCTTGCCGTTTTCAAAGTAAAATGAAAGTTACGAAATACTTTAGGTTGTTTGGTTATTAGAAAATATAATGGCGGTTTATAAGTTCTCGTCATTTCATAATTTAAGTATATAAAGCTATGTCGTTTGGTTTGTGTTGGTGTTGGTTTGCCAAGGTTAAGACCTTAGTTAACGGTCTTGGGTAAATAAGCCTTGACGCTTTAGCCATGGCCTTGTCGTGGCTTTGGTCTTGGCTACCATGGTCTTGAGACTCAGCCTTTGCCTTATCCGTGGCTTTGGTCTTGGCTTCATGCCATTACGCCTCTTGGTTTGCCTTTAGTCGTGACAAAAGTATAGTAGTACGACGATATATATAGGGAAGTTTCAGTTTTTGAAGGATAATCGTCTGTTTTAAGCGTTTTCAGGGCCCGAGCTTTATCAATATATAAGGAAAAAGTTGTTCCGGACAACTTTCGTGTTTTAACTTTTTGATGAAATGGACCAGAAGGCCTTAACAAAAAACCGGCAGACCCTTAACAGTTTCAATTTGGCAGTTTCGGCGTTTTGGTTTTGCTAACTTCTTTTGGCCGTATCTTTTGACTCGTATACTCATATTGGGTGATTCAAATTGCTATGTTTTTCTTTTAAAATCCTTTTTAACAATAGGTAAGTGTCTAATATCATGGTTATACTATTTTGGTCGTATTTCACAACATATGTCACTAGTTTTCTTGTTTACCCATTTTAAGTTAACATATAGTTATTCATAACTTGTGTTAAAGATTTTTGTACATCATGGTCATAGAATAAAGACCATATATAGCATAAATGAAGTATGAGAAACATTCTAATGATGTTGAAAAAAAAAGTGTGTTAGGGTTTCTTACAACTTTTGGCTTTCTAAAGGAAGTTAAGAACAAGGATTAGGGCTTTGATTGAACTAGGATCTATAGCTTCCAACTTCTTCAAGCTCTTGACACCAACTTATGACTACTTGAGAAAGCAATTGAAGTCTCTACTAGAACACCTCTTGTGGATGGAAGAAACAAGGACTTTGGATCAATCAAAGCTTAACAAGAGCTTTGGAGTTGATATGGAACATGAACTCTTGAATGATTCTTGAAGGAACCTAGCAAAATGAAGTGTGTTTTGTGTGTGGTGATGGTATGAACGACCAAGAGGGAGGGGAGGGGCTATGTATATGTGTTTTAGTTAGTCAAAGGAGGTGCCAAGGATGGTGATTCATCATACTTACTAGATAAGTCTTGATATGTGTCATAAGATGAAGAAAACTTAAGTCTTAAGGTTGAAATGTGTAACCAATCTATCCAAGATCAATCCTAACCATGCCATGTGCCCTAATTAGTCACCAAAAACTCCACATATGGTTATTTTTGGGAGGTTAAGAGTTTCAAATAATTATCTTGTTTTTACCGAGTGAGTTTTGGTTCCGTTAATCGCTAATCGAAAGTCGTAAAGTCATAAAACTTCAAATCGGGTATCCTAAGAATATGAAACTTGTAGAAATGATTAAACTCATCATTATAATCTATAATAAAATATAAAATAATTGGTAAGTTCCATCGGGTTTCTTAAACGCTGTTAAAACTGGAAACGTAGGTTTAAAACGCGTAATTCGCGTAAAACGCAGAACTGGAAAAAAAAATTCCAAAACTTGCGGAATTTTCGTATGATATGAGAAATACATATTTTTATTGTTCATAAGGTTAACTGGACATATCGGGATGCCTGAATGACGTTTAAACCTAAAGGTACATCTTAGACACGATTTTGTGAAATTGGTTCTGGGTGGATTCAACGTACGTCGTCAGGACAACTCGTCGAGTATCAATTATCTTGTCATGATAGTAAATAAAAATAAAATTACGGGATGAATAGTAAAAGTGAATATTAAAAATTCGAGAATGGATAGAAATCCTTAAAATGCGAATTGTTACAGTCTTACCACCTTAACCGGAATTTCGTCCCGGAATTCAGTGTGTGTTATCTAGTGGTGAGAAGTATAGGAAAAGTTTTGGGTAGTTTCGGGATAAAGGATGTATCGTATAGTATCTGAGTCAACTAGAGTTTGAATGAAACGTGATATTGTCAAATTTTATATACTAACTTATCTTGTTATGATATTTCTCTATCATCTACGAAATCTTATAATGGGTTCAGATAATGATGTGGTATATTGATGAATAGAAAAGTATAGTATACGCTTATCACTATTCTTAGGTATAGATGTCAAGTTTGCTTTAAAAATCTTAAGAGGATTTTAAGGTTTTATGACGGAATGATATCCTTAGGACCTAAACAGGCTAGTATTTTTAAGGAATAAAGAAAAGAATCGACGGCTATTCCAAGATAGCAGTTTGGATTATTTCATGTATGAAAATATCAAGAATAAAATTAGGTAGTATGAATAAGGTGTTAAGATCGCTGAGTGGTAAGACACTATCTTGTCTCTAGATCTTTTTAATGAATTCTAGTGGTTTATCAAGTTTAAGTAAGAAATTAATCTGAACATAACGCTAGTACAAATATTCTCAAATTTGAAAAAGTTAAGTTGAACATAGTTAGTCAGACTATGTTCCACTGTCCCTCGATTAAATATAGGTGACTAGACTACATTTAGCCCGAGGTTCGATAAAATTTTCAAATACGAAACTTAGTTACACTCGTGATATATCCATAGCTTTTGAGAAAATGTCCACAAAGTAAAGGTGATGTCAAACCATTCAGTTGCAAGTCCCGACCATACAAGACTTGTAACCTATGTTTTCACATTCCATTGCATAGAAGATAGTGCTGGTAGATACGTGTGGAAAGGAAGTTTTAAGTAATTCTAAGACAGTCCTTACTTGGCCAGGATCACGAACTTTTAGCAATGAAGGTTTTAGAATAGAACTTTGATGAATGTAGAGAAAGTTGCTGAACTTCAGCTTTTTGTAGATGATGAATTAGTTTGTTCTTTAGCAATCCCATATCTTGTTTTTCCATTAGGGAAATCGATAGATTATGACGGGTTTTATCTAAAATAAAATTATGTAAGGTCGTGAAAAGTTTAGAGATCATTGTAATCATTTACAATGTCTGGGTAATGTGAGAGACGATTGTGCAACTCACAATGTCTGGGAAGTAAATTAGACTATTATGTAACTCACTATGTTTGAGAAATATTTAAGACCATTGCATCACACAATGTCTGAGAAAAATTCGAGACCATGGTGTAACTCACAATATCTTGAGAAATAAATTAGATCATTGTGTAACTCACAATGTCTGAGAATAAATGAGTTCACTATTTCATTTACAGTGTCTGGGGGTGTAATTGAGACCACTGTAGGACTTACAGTGTCTGAGGATGTTATAAAGACCACTGTAGGACTTACAGTGTCTGAGAAAGTAATAGATACCACTGTAGGACTTACAGTGTCTAAGGATGTAATAGAGACCACTGTAGGACTTACAGTGTCCAAGGATGTAATAGAGACCACTGTAGGACTTACAGTGTCTAAGGATGTAATAGAGACCATTGTAGGACTTACAGTGTCTGAGAATGTAATACATACCACTGTAGAACTTACAGTGTCTGAAAAATAAATGAGACCATTATGTTAATACAAATAAACCGTAAAAACGTTTATTAATATTTAGCGATCTCTTTGTGTTTTGTTGATAACAAATATAATGTTATCATAAGTACAATTATAAGGATATATGTTATTTTTGTAAAGCATTTACATATAGTCATTTAATACAAATGGTTGTAATAAATTATTTGTTGTAATAGTTTATTAGGATGGGTAAAAACCACAACCCATGAAGCATATCCATAACCCATGGTATTGACCCATATCCATTTGACTAGATACATTGCATCTATTAGATACATTGTATCTAATGAAATACCCATGGACCAACCCATAATCCATGACCCATGACCCATAACCAAAAAACCCATGGGAAAGAGGAGTGTCCCACGGATCCCTGATGTTACACTAGACGGATCCCTTAAGGGAGGGATCCGTGGAACAGTGGCAAGATTTTACCTATAAATAGAGAGTCATTTCTTCATTTCTCTTTACCCCTCTTCTTACTAACTCTCTCATATATTATTATACTCTTCTAACAAAAGATCACTTGATCTAGAGAGTTGTTCTTCTTTCTTCTACTGTGATTCTCATATAGGTCCTTCTCTAAGGCGAGATCACGAGCTTACTACAAGTCATCCAAGCAAGGGGTCCTTGATTGATTTGTTCCTCCACAAGATTTCTGTAGCAAAGATCTTGTACTTGATATTTCACATATTTTTTGTGTAATAGTCGTGTTGGTTTGGTCCTTCGTGTTACGGACTCGGTATTTAGCTTTGTACCGGAAAAAGGTGTAAGCAACGTTATGAAGGCTTCTCCGCCAAGTTAAAGGAGTTTGTTGACATAGTGCTTGAACTCTCGAGTAGGTGACTCGGGGAGTGAAGTAGGGCAAGGAAGGTGTCTTTGTAGCCGAACCACTATAAATCGGTTGTGTCATTTCTATCCCTTACTTTACTTTATTTACTTGCATAACTCTTAGATCTATACTTTATCTTCATCCATACGATTTCACATAACATCGAATCTAAAGTTTTTAGAAACTAACTTAAAATTGGCAAAATTATTCAACCCCCACCCCTTCTATTTTTCCACAATTGGAATCAAGAGCTAAGTTTATAAAAGTTTTAAAGTAAACCGTATTATAAAAACATTTCGATCACTATGGGTTATGAAAATTACAAGGAAGGGCAATCCATGCAACGACCTCCACTACTTGAAACTAAATGGTTTTATATATTGGAAAAATAGATTCGAAACGTATGTGAAGTCTAAAGATATTGATCTTTGGTACATCATTGTTAAAGGCGATTTTGAAGCCACTACAAAAGATGAAAATGGAATTTTAGTTAACATACCTCATGATAAACTCACCGATGAAATTAAGAAAAAGCTTTCCAAAAATAGTGAAGCTAAAATGGTTTTGTATAATGCTTTATCCAAAAAGGAATTCGAAAGAATCTCCATGCTTAAAACCTCTAAAGAAATTTGGAATTCTTTAGTTGTAACTCATCAAGGTAATCAACAAGTGAAAAACAATAAAATAGATTTATTTGTTCAACAATATGAACAATTTTCAATATCGGATGAGGAAACTATAGATCATTCTCTTGCTAACTTTAATACCATAATTACATCTTTACAAGCACTTGATGAATCTTTATCTAGCCGTAACCATGTTAGGAAATATCTAAGGGCACTTCCATCCAAGTGGATATCTAAGGTGACGGCAATCGAAGAATCAAAAGATTTGACAATCCTCACCCTTGCTGAACTCATAGGCAACTTAAAGGTCTATGAGCTTGTCCTTGCTAAAGATTTCGAAGCCTCAAAAGTGAAAGAGAAGCACAAATCTCTTGCCCTTAAAGCCAAGAAGGTCTCAAGCGATGAAGATGACTCCTCTTTGGATAGTGATGACGAGGAGTATGCCATGGCGGTAAGGGACTTCAAAAAGTTCTTTAGAAGGAAGGGAAGATACGTCAAACAACCGTATGACGACAAGAAAGGATTCCGGAAAAGCAAAGAGGACGAGAAGCCAAGGGATGATCGCACTTGCTTTAAATGTGGGGACCCAAACCACTTTATTAGTAAGTGTCCCCAACGTGATGATCAAAAGGCATTCGTGAGCGGTTCGTGGGGAATGAGCGAGGAGGAGGACGAAGAAATTTGTCTCATGGCAAATGACGAGGTATGTCACGAATACTATAGTAGCTCATCATTAGATGATGACTCATTGCATAATGAATATGATAACCTTTGCAAAATTAGTTTTAAAGTAATCAACAAAAATAAGTTTTTGAAAAATCAAAACCAACGTTTAGATAAGGAGGTCATAAAGTTAAAGGCAAAATTAAAACGTCTAGAAAAGGGGAAGATAACAAGTGGCGAATGTGAACTTTGCGTTCAACTTCAAACACTAGTTGATCATCTAGACTCTAAGATTGCTAGAATGAACAATAATACCTTAGATATGATATTGGATAGTGTTAAAACAGGAAACAACCAAAAAGGTCTACGTTTTCAGGAACTTAATGCGTCAACTAGTGAAAACAAAGAAACACAATTCGTAAAGGCACTAGAAAAACAAACCACTGTTGTGGCGGATCCCACGGATCCCACAAAAAGGGATCCGGCTAGAGTACAGCCAGGGGTCCGTGGGTCTGCTGAAGCAAACAGTGGTAATAACATAGCTTCCTCTTCTAGAATTGATTTTGTTATTGTTAATAAGAAAAAACCAACTCATATTACCATTAGACAACCACCTCCAAGATATAATCAAAGTTTTGCAAGAAACAAAGGTTCATCATTTTCAAAACTAAACACATCTAGGAGACCTATTAATGTTTATCCAAGAAGTAATCATCAAGGATGGAATCCAAATATGCAAAATGGCTTTCCATTTCAAAACTTTGCACCATGGAACGCATATTCACCTTATCCATACATGTCTAACATGAATGGAATGTTTAACACTAATGGACCCATGAACAAATGGGGACCAAACTTTTGAGTTAATTATTTTCTTAGGTGTGCTTAAAGGTCGACCTAGATCCTGATTAGTGGATCAAGGATAGCGGGTGCACAAGGCACATGACCGGAAATAAAGATTTATTCTCCACATATGAATCTTTTAATGGAGGAAATGTGGTATTTGGAAATAGCAAAAGCAAAATCATCGGTAAATGTACGATTTCTAACAAATCTCTAACCATAAACGATGTGTGTCATGTAGAAAACCTAAACTTTAACCTCTTAAGTATAGGACAAATATGTGATAAA
This sequence comes from Chrysanthemum seticuspe, assembly GCA_019973895.1. Lineage (NCBI taxonomy): Eukaryota > Viridiplantae > Streptophyta > Magnoliopsida > Asterales > Asteraceae > Chrysanthemum > Chrysanthemum seticuspe. The sequence goes on along the minus strand of BPTQ01000006.1, from coordinate 189,318,740 downwards.
AAGTGCAACATACTTTTTAATGAAACAGTAAGTAAGATATTAAAAAACGGCATCACCATAGGAAGAGGAATTAGGAAACATGGAGTCTATGTCATTAAAATTAGTAATGAACCTAAAGACAAACTTTGTCTTACTTCTATGGATGATACTTTGACCTTATGGCATCGAAGATTGGGTCATGCCAATATGCGACTTCTTCAAACGCTATCATCCAAAGATCTAGTTAGAGATCTACCTAAATTAAAATATGAACATCACTTTTGTGATGCTTGTAACGTAGGTAAACAAGTCCACTCTAGTCACAAAGCTAAAAACATGGTGTCTACAACTAAGTGTCTAGAGTTATTACACATGGATTTATTTGCTCCATCCGCTATCCAAAGTTATGGAGGCAACTACTACACTTTGGTTATAGTGGATGATTACTCTAGGTACACATGGACTAAATTCTTGAAGAACAAAACTGAAACGTTCAATTACTTTAAAATATTAAGTAAGAAAATCCAAAGATAACTAGGAAGTCCTATAGTGTCTATTAGAACGGATCATGGTAGGGAATTCGATAATGAAGTGCAATTTGGAGCCTTTTGTGACGCTAATGGTATTACTCACAACTTCTCGGCTCCTCGCACTCCACAGTCGAATGTGGTAGTTGAAAGAAAGAATAGAACTCTACAAGAAATGAGTTGCACCATGCTAAATGAGCAATCCATACCTCAAAAGTTTTGGTGCAATTCTGTTGATACCTCAACATACATACTTAATCGAGTCTTAATTAGACCACTTTTAGGTAAAACTCCATACGAGTTACTTTGAGGCAAAAAGCCTACATTAGATCACTTTAGAGTCTTTGGTAGCAAATGTTTTCTACTTAACACTAAAGATTACCTTACAAAATTTGATCCTAAATCAACCGAATGTATCTTTTTAGGTTACTCTCCTAATAGCAAAGCTTCCGTCATATTAAATAAAGAAACAATGAAGGTTGAAGAGTCATTAAACGTAAAATTTGATGAAAATCCACCTAAACCTACTCCACCTCTTGTCGATGATGAGATCGTTGAAAGTGAAGCTATTGTAATTAAGAAAAAGACAAACGAAGAAGAAGAACCTTTAAATGATGCAATCATAAATATTAAAGAGTCCAAAGATCCCCCGTAGATAAGGTCATAGGAAAGCTAAACGAAAGAACCTTAAGTTCTCAAGTTAAAAACCAAAGTAGCTTGTTTTGTTTGTCTCAACCATAGAACCTAAGAATACACAAGAAGCCATAAAAGATGAAAGTTGGGTAATGGCTATGCAAGAAGCCATAAAAGATGAAAGTTTGGACACTCGTCCCCCCACCTAGTATTCAAACGATAATAGGAATCAAATGGGTATATAAAAAAAAGTTAGATGCAAACGGTATAGTGTCTAGAAACAAAGATAGACTCGTTGCCCAGGGGTATAATCAACAAGAAGGAATAGACTTTGATGAGACTTATGCCCCGTGGCTATATTGGAGTCTATAAGAATACTTCTTGCTTGTGCTTGTGCTAATGATCTTAAGCTATATCAAATGGATGTCAAAAGTGCTTTTCTAAATGGTTTTATTAAAGAAGAAGTATATGTAGCTCAACCTCCGGGCTTCATCGATTTTGAAAAACCTAAACATGTGTATAAGCTAAAGAAAGCCCTTTACAGTCTTAAACAAGCTCCAAAAGCTTGGTATGATAGACTCAAGTCATTTTTAATCAAACATAACTACACCGTGGGGTTAGTTGATAACACAATTTTTACTAAGAAAAGAGAGTCACATATAATCATTGTTCAAATATATGTAGACGATATTATATTCGGATCTACTTGTCATGACATGTGTGATGATTTCTCTAAAATCATGCATGACGAGTTCGAGATGAGTATGATGGGAGAACTTAGTTTCTTTTTGGTCTACAAATCAAACAAGTAGAAGATGGTATCTTCTTTAATCAATCTAAATACATTAAGGAGATGTTAAAGAAATTCGGTTTAGAAGAATCAAAACCAATTAGGACACCAATGTCATCCGACACTAAACTCCCAAAAGATGAAGACGGCAAATTCGTTGATAACACAAAATATCGTGGCATGATTGGTAGTCTTCTCTACCTTACGGCTAATCGGCCGGATATCATGTTTAGTGTTTGTCTATGTGCTAGGTTTCAAGAAGATCCTAAAACATCACATCTAGAAGCCGTCAAAAGGATATTTAGATACATTAAGGGTACAACTCAATTAGGATTGTGGTATCCTAAGGGTACGGGGGTAGAAATAATTGTATATGCAGATTCTGACCTTGCAGGTGATTATGTTGACCGAAAAAGTACAAGTGGGGTACGTACTTTTATGGGATGTTGTTTAACATCTTGGTTCTCAAAGAAGCAAACGGCATTGGCCATATCAACAACCGAAGCCGAATATGTCTCCGCCGGCAAAGCATGCCAACAAGCACTATGGATGAAACAAGCGTTAGTTGACTACGACATTCATCTAAGTGACATAGCCATCCTATGTGACAACAAAGGTGCCATCGACTTAAGAAAGAATCCGGTATTGCATTCTCGCACCAAGCATATAGAGATTCGTCATTACTTCTTAAGAGACAATGTTCAAAAGGGGAACATCTCTATTGAGAAGGTAGCATCCGAAGACAACATAGCTGACGTCCTCACCAAACCGTTGAAGCGGGAACAATTCAACCTACTTCATCTTGGTCTTGGTATCATGGAACAATCGTCGTAATTAGCTTTTAAACTCTACAAGGTATGTAAACACTAGCCTTCTTCTTTCTGAGTCTAGGATCTCTATTTCATGCAGAACTCACAAGCAATACGGGAATTTTCAAAACCCAAGATAAGTTTTTACTTATGACTCATTGTTTTCTCTTATTTTTCAAGATAAGTACCTTTTGCAAACACATGCAAATTGCATACACATTTTTTTTAGAATAAACGATTTATTCACACATAGAAACCTCTTTTCAAAATATTTTCTATAAGGATACCTCTTCCCGTATCACTTTCATAAAAGCTATTTCTCACGTCTAGGACAAATCGCTTTTTCATTATTAATACAAAGTAAAAACCCGTTTTCATTGCATCTCATGTCTTTTGAATGCTAAAGAGAACACATAACGAATATGTGTTTTCGGGTACATTCATTTAAGCAACAATGAATTAGGAGCAATCGGGTTATCTCACATAATAGTGTGCTTTTTCACTTCTAATTTATTTTTCTTTTCTTTTTAGGAGTCGAGATAACCGCAACTCCAAATGGTTTGCATATAGGCACACACTAGGCACAAATGTTTCTAAAAGGAAAATTTTAAGCTGCCTAAATCACCAGTACCACGGATCCCAGACTTAATGCTTGACGGATCCCTCAAGGGAAGGATCCGTGGGATCCGTGAGACAAAAGCTAATTTTATCTTCTATTTTTCTCACTTTGGATGAAAACTTCAATATTTTCATCATTTATTTTTTATTTTTTTAGTATGTTATTTAATGCTTGTGTTCTCATGATCACATGCCTTAAATTCATATCTAATCATTAGATTTTAATCCACATTTTCGGTCAAGCATTCATTACAATGCATTATTTTTTCTATAAATAGGATTCCCAAAATACTTGCATATTCATCAAATCTCAACTCCACAAAGAAACATCATCATGTCATCCAAAATATCTTCCAACATAGATGAATCACCTACTGCAAACAATCCCTTTCAAGAAATCCTAAATTTTGTCCTTCCACCTTCCAAAATACCACAACCAAAATCCAGGAAATCCGCACGGATTAGCATCCGGCCTTGTTGCTTAGCAAAACCATCATCAAATGGTTCATCACCAACACCTCGTTCACCACAAGATGCTTCCATTATAGCACCTCCTTCCTCACCAACAAGTACACCAACTACATCACCCATCAAATCACCACCTAAGGTCACTCTTTTGGAACTCCTTAAGACTCCAACAAAATCTCAACAAACAAAGCAAAAAGAACTAATCTTTTTGACACCTCCCAATTCTCCAAATACAATTTTCAAAGACCTTGAAACCTCACCACCCTTAGATCCCATTACAAGAACATCTAGGTTCTTTTCCACCACCACTTCCAAACATTTCGGACTTTGATCCGCATTTTCCAACTTTTCCACCACAACTTCCGCATCTCACAAATCAAAGTCGCCCGGAAAACTTCCGCACTCATTACCCACATCACTTACATTGTGAACATTGCCAATCCACTAGGGATATTGCAATAGAGATTAGGGATGAAATGCGAGTCATACTTAACCTCATCCTTGATCGCATAAACATCATTACTCATCAAAACCTCCATCTATAACCTTATGCAAGCATGGAAAGAATCATTTTTTTATTTTTAGTATTTTTCTTTTGAGTCATTTTTAAGAACAAGGCTTGTTCTTACTCTCACATGCTTGTATGGGGCATAAATACCACTACATTTTGTTGTTTTATTACAAGGCCTTGTTTACATACCTTGGCTCCCAATCTTGGTTCTCGTCAATCACAAGATTATTTATGCATGTTACTACTAACCCTTTCTTTGTAGGATTTTTTTTTTATTTTCCTCACTTGACTCCCCAATCTAGGGGGAGTAAGCGATACGTGGACTATTTTTTCACATTTTATTTCTTCGTTGGGGTAGTTTTTTGTTTCGACAAAAAGGGGGAGAAGAAGTAAAACTTAGGCTTTCAAAACATACATCTAATCTTAAGTTTTACTCATCATAACATTATGTTTTATCATCAACAAAAAGGGGGAATTTGTTAATACAAATAAACCGTAAAAACGTTTATTAATATTTAGCGATCTCTTTGTGTTTTGTTGATAACAAATATAATGTTATCATAAGTAAAACTATAAGGATACATGTTATTTTTGTAAAGCATTTACATATAGTCATTTAATACAAATTATTGTAATAAATCATTTGTTGTAATAGTTTATTAGGATGGGTAAAAACCACAACCCATGGAGCATATCCATAACCCATGGTATTGACCCATATCCATTTGACTAGATGCATTGCATCTATTAGATACATTGTATCTGTAACACCCCAACCCGACAAGGGTAGAAGTGTTACATTCTGGTGTCATATCAGAACATACAAATAAAATATTTACAAACGGAAACCTTAGAAATGAAGTTTCAAATCATATAAACAATTGACTGATAAAGAAAATACAATATCCAAAATGAAATAAAATCCTAAAACAAAATTTCTTCAAAATAAGTCCCAAAGTACTATGGTACTAGGGTTGGTCCACTAAGATACTCTAACTCTCAGCCCATCGAAGCCCATCTTCAAACCTAAAACCTGCCGCATGAAAAGAAATGCGGCTGAGCTTACAAAGCCCAGTGAACAGATATAACAAAACGAAAACTAAGCAAAAACAAAAATACGAAATGAAATAAAGAAACGAATAACGAAGTCACAGTGGAATGAGGGTAATGAATCACTAAGGATTCTGCGGAAACACAGACACACAGAAATCCGGAAGAACAAACAACAAATAAGAACAAACACATAGCATATTGATGACACAAACTGAAGCACATCATAATCAACAGGAAATTAATGAATCAGGCAATTTAAGTACATATAAGTCAAACGAAATACCGAAAGCTAGCAGAAACAACTACTAGAAGTAAACATGTCCTTTACACAAGTCAATTAATCTACATATAACACACTTATCCAATATCGTAGCAGCGGAACAATAGCAGTCAAACGTGGCAGTCACACATACAAATAGAAAACACAGTAGGAAACTATAACTAAATAAGCAAAAGACATAGCATAGCAATTAGCAAGTTATCAAGTCAGATATCATAAGTTAAACCATTTCCCAGATCAAACTTTAGTATAGACCTAATTTAAACATGGCAGATCAAACATAAGCAGATACGAACACCAACGGATAATCAAAGTTCACGAATTATCTGAACAATTATACATAAGGAACTTACAGAACAATCAATTATACACTAGCATAATCATCATACAGATCAACAAGGTCACATAATGGTAAACTAACATATAATCATATGACAACATGCGAATCACATTTAAGCATATTAATCGTATCCTAGCATGGCAAACGGTAGTCACATAAACATGTCAAAGCATAAACACATTCAATAAACATATAATAATTCAGTATGTAAATGGAAACATTGACAAATACGGAATCATAAACAGAATATCTAACACAGAAATAACAGATACAGATTTAGTTATCTACCACGAGCCCAGAACATATCATATCAGAAGTAACTTTCTTATTCGGAGGGGTGACCTCGGAATACCTTATATAATATGAGGGGAGACCTCAATAACAAATGGAGTAGCTAGCTCCCAGAATTTGTGAAGACGCGTATTGCACACGACATCATTCACCAGACAAATCATATCAGATAACAGATCAGATCTAGGATGCATCCATACGCCCCAACAGACAGATGGTGGCCATACTATCAATAAACAGATAACAGAAAGGGACGTGGCAGAACATCACTCTACTGCCCTAGAGTCATGTCAGCGGTGCATCACTGACACGGACATGGAACCCCCATGACTAGTGAAATATTGGCTCGGGTGTCAAACTAACTTAGGTCAAACAGATTGTCATAAATGACACAGATCATAATTCATCCTAAAGGTCAAACAGATTTACAAATCAGAGTTTTCATATCATAAGTTCAAATCAGACGTTTCATGGTTCAATAAACAGAGATTTCAGATAAGCTACAGATCAAACAAATCAGAAAGGGTTCATATCAAATGTTCAGAAATCAAAGGTTCATATCACAGTCACATATCATACGTTCATAATCAGAGGTTCATAATCAGATGTTCATAATCAGAAGTTCATAATCAGAAATTCATACTCAAACATAGCAAGGTTCAACAAACAGAAGTTCAGACAAACAAAGATTCACATAAACAGAAGGGAATCATAGCAATGGCATAGGGAACCCTAATAATTGAAATAGAAAAGCTAACGAAAAGAAAACGTCATAAGGAACCTTTACTGAAAAGGTCAGAATATCTGTACCTTAACGCAAATGAGGGAAAAGCAAATGAATGAACGAACACGAAGATACGACGCCACATCTTCTTCAATGAATCTACACGTATTACGATTCGTATAATACTTATTAGCTCCTTTTATAAGCTTCTTATGCCTTTGTAAGTGTTTTACTTATTAGTATCCTCTTTTTATCTTTCATTTTCTTAAATTCACATATGGACCAGACTTTAGCGATTTTTATAAAATACTTACTTAGCTCAAATGAAATCAAGTAAAATCCCAAGAGTTCTCATATGAGTTAAAAGACTCTCCAAAAATTTATGGGTTCTATCTCCATGCCAAATGGCCTATGGAAAATCACAAGTCCAGACCTGTCCAGAAAGTGATCAGAAAATACACCTTAAAAGTTTACACTTATTGGACCTGTTTAGACACCTTGGAAAAATTCCCAAAACTCCCAGAAATTCATTTATATCCTAAATGTCAATCCTGTAAAAGGAGAGCTCCTAATTCCTTATGGTTTGAAAATGAAAAATCAAACAATCCAACCAAATTTCAGACCCGTTTTCTCAGCTTTGACACTTGATCTTGTAAAATTCAAAAATACGAATTAGACAACTCCAAATTCGACCAAACCACTTGGAAAACTTAACTAAGACATAAAATAAACGGTTCCCACAAAAACCCAGATTATTGCACTTATAAAATTGGATCTATAACACACACAAATTCGACATAGGATGCTGTCCAGTTTTAGGGTTTATTAAAACCAATATAAGCACATGTTTAACCTACCCAAACGCACCCATGACCCATGTAAGCCACACAACCTGATTTAATATCATCATATCAAGTTTACACTTCCATATTTTCAGTCTTACAAAAATTATATACAACCTTTAACCACCAATAACCATTTTATACGCCCATAAATTAATCAAACGAACCCTAGGTTTTCATCACACGACAACATCAAAGAAAATGGAAAGGAGATGGAACGAGATAATAGTTATGTTACCCTAGTAGCGTGTACGTGAAAGAGACAAGATTCAAGCTTCACCAAAACCATGATAAGCCTTCCTTGGCTTCAAGACCCACGACATCACCATCAAACCCACGAGCAGCTTCAAAACCCACGACCAAGACCTCCCTCTCGGACCACAACGACCATCACCACCACGAATCAATCACACACGATCACGAGTCTTCTTGGAACACCCTGCTTGTTTTGAATTCGAATTGGAATGGGGATAATACATGGTTGCCGTCCTTTTTGGGTAGAGAGGATATTAGGGTTTCTTTTTGTCTCAAGAGTGGAGCGTACAATGAAAAGGGAGGGGGAAAAAATACCGGTTTTGCTTTAGAGGAGCTAAAGAAAGAAAAATGGGCCAAGTCCAATCTCCATATTATAAACTAGATGGGCTTTTTACATTTAAGTTAATATCCCTTGTAAGTTAGTAAATTTCGGTTCATGTAATGTATAAATGTGTAATGAAATTCTAAATGTAAACGTAAATAAATCTCATATATTTTGGCGAACAATTTCTAAGGTAGGTTAAATTTACTTTAACTGAGCTTGACGGGTTTTACGTAATTTATAGATATTAGATAGAGGGGCAAAATAGTCTTTTCACGCGTTTATGATTTTTAGAGTTTTACAACTCTTCCCTTCTAAAAAGAAAATTTCGTCCTCGAAATTGAACAAGACGGAACTGAACAGAAAACGAATCAGACTTCAGAATTTCAAGGAATAGAGCGAACGCGAAACTTATTTTAGAACAAACAGATTCTTGTCAGAACATTCATTCTTATACTTTTCAGAAATCAATTCAACAGTCAATTACTTATAACAGATAATCATATACTTATCAAAGTAATGGCAGATAACAGATGAGATGCAGAAAATCAAACAACACACTCTAACTTATTCAGGTATTTAATGATGAAAACAACATATGCATAGACAGAACGAATCCTAACGGTCTTACTAATTGCAGAAGTACGTGGAGACATACGAACTCAGGGCAGACATAGCAATCTATAGGTTCACACGGATCATAACGATTTCGGATTCCAAGCGTACAAAACTTATATATAACAGTTGTCAATGAGAATCTCGCAAAGAGGTACAAAATTTCAATCGAACAAGAGGAGCGACAAATAACAGATACAAGTCAAAGTCCATTCACGTATCAACCACAGGAATTTCCCCAGACGTCATATGATTTCAATAAGTTCAAATTATATGATCTCGGTATTATCACGTTGATCAGGCGTCATAATACTTGCATCACATAACAAGTCCTTATTATCATCATATTCTGTCTCGGGTCATGACAACCCACATAACTAATATCAAAACAAAACATATCACATACAGATAACAAGCAACATACTGAAACAGGCCAGATCACATACATACCACATATATTACATCACACAACTTACCATTATACGAAACAAACGAGGCCACCAACTTGCATAAAACGGTTCCTCATGACTCATTACTGTCGGTCCAAAAAGAAAAACTGAGATATACCAGAATGCTAAACCATAAAACTTCACGATTCAAACCGAGTTCTGAACGAATCAAAGAAAAGTAATGCCGATCAAAATCACGTAGCAAGATATCAAACCGCCTCAAAACACCTGACAAACGAATCAGAGTAACACACGTCGCGCCCAAATCATATGAAGTAGATGAACCTTCCCAGCCACCGGTTGAATCATGTCTTCGTCGTTGCGTCTTTGGTTGATTCGTCCAGCTTCCTCCAGCAGCATCCTGATGTCTCCAGCAGCACGGCAGTCGGGCGTGGCTTCTGCTTCACGAACCTCTCCAGCACAGGGACTGTTGCAGCAACACAGGTTCGACACCATCATCTTTGGCTCCGCGGGTAGTCTCCATCTGACGATCGACAAACGAATGTGCGAAGACAAAATAATTAAATTCGATGCGAAAAGAGGAGGGCCAACTCAGTGAAGACAAAAGAATATCGAAGTCAAATCTGAACGACAGTCAAAAGGAATCGAGAGATATCTAAACAGACGGAAACCTTATGTCTACCCAATCCTCACAGGTCATAGCCTAAGCTCTAAGGGTCCTAAAACCTAGATCTCTGATACCATAATTGTAACACCCCAACCCGACAAGGGTAGAAGTGTCACATTCTGGTGTCATATCAGAACATACAAATAAAATATTTACAAACGGAAACCTTAAAAATGAAGTTTCAAATCATATAAACAATTGACTGATAAAGAAAAAACAATATCCAAAATGAAATAAAATCCTAAAACAAAATTTCTTCAAAATAAGTCCCAAAGTACTATGGTACTAGGGTTGGTCCACTAAGATACTCTAACTCTCAGCCCATCGAAGCCCATCTTCAAACCTAAAACCTGCCGCAGGAAAAGAAATGCGGCTGAGCTTACAAAGCCCAGTGAACAGATATAACAAAACGAAAACTAAGCAAAAACAGAAATACGAAATGAAATAAAGAAACGAATAACGAAGTCACAGCGGAATGAGGGTAATGAATCACTAAGGATTCTGCGGAAACACAGACACACAGAAATCCGGAAGAACAAACAACAAATAAGAACAAACACATAGCATATTGATGACACAAACTGAAGCACATCATAATCAACAGGAAATTAATGAATCAGGCAATTTAAGTACATATAAGTCAAACGAAATACCGAAAGCTAGCATAAACAACTACTAGAAGTAAACATGTCCTTTACACAAGTCAATTAATCTACATATAACACACTTATCCAATATCGTAGCAGCGGAACAATAGCAGTCAAACGTGGCAGTCACACATACAAATAGAAAACACAGTAGGAAACTATAACTAAATAAGCAAAAGACATAGCATAGCAATTAGCAAGTTATCAAGTCAAATATCATAAGTTAAACCATTTCCCAGATCAAACTTTAGTATAGACAGAATTTAAACATGGCAGATCAAACATAAGCAGATACGAACACCAACGGATAATCAAAGTTCATGAATTATCTGAACAATTATACATAAGGAACTTACAGAACAATCAATTATACACTAGCATAATCATCATACAGATCAACAAGGTCACATAATGGTAAACTAACATATAATCTGATGACAACATGCGAATCACAATTAAGCATATTAATCGTATCCTAGCATGGCAAACGGTAGTCACATAAACATGTCAAAGCATAAACACATTCAATAAACATATAATAATTCAGTATGTAAATGGAAACATTGACAAATACGGAATCATAAACAGAATATCTAACACAGAAATAACAGATACAGATTTAGTTATCTACCACGAGCCCAGAACATATCATATCAGAAGTAACTTTCTTATTCGGAGGGGTGACCTCGGAATACCTTATATAATATGAGGGGAGACCTCAATAACAAATGGAGTAGCTAGCTCCCATAATTTGTGAAGACGCGTATTGCACACGACATCATTCACCAGACAAATCATATCAGATAACAGATCAGATCTAGGATGCATCCATACGCCCCAACAGACAGATGGTGGCCATACTATCAATAAACAGATAACAGAAAGGGACGTGGCAGAACATCACTCTACTGCCCTAGAGTCATGTCAGCGGTGCATCACTGACACGGACATGGAACCCCCATGACTAGTGAAATATTGGCTCGGGTGTCAAACTAGCTTAGGTCAAACAGATTGTCATAAATGACACAGATCATAATTCATCCTAAAGGTCAAACAGATTTACAAATCAGAGTTTTCATATCATAAGTTCAAATCAGACGTTTCATGGTTCAATAAACAGAGATTTCAGATAAGCTACGGATCAAACAAATCAAAAAGGGTTCATATCAAATGTTCAGAAATCAAAGGTTCATATCACAGTCACATATCATACGTTCATAATCAGAGGTTCATAATCAGATGTTCATAATCAGAAGTTCATAATCAGAAATTCATACTCAAACATAGCAAGGTTCAACAAACAGAAGTTCAGAAAAACAGAGATTCACATAAATAGAAGGGAATCATAGCAATGGCATAGGGAACCCTAATAATTGAAATAGAAAAGCTAACGAAAAGAAAACGTCATAAGGAACCTTTACTGAAAAGGTCAGAATATCTGTACCTTAACGCAAATGAGGGAAAAGCAAATGAATGAACGAACACGAAGATACGACGCCACGTATTCTTCAATGAATCTACACGTATTACGATTCGTATAATACTTATTAGCTCCTTTTATAAGCTTCTTATGCCTTTGTAAGTGTTTTACTTATTAGTATCCTCTTTTTATCTTTCATTTTCTTAAATTCATATATGGACCAGACTTTAGCGATTTTTATAAAATACTTACTTAGCTCAAATGAAATCAAGTAAAATCCCAGGGGTTCTCATATGAGTTAAAAGACTCTCCAAAAATTGATGGGTTCTATCTCCATGCCAAATGGCCTATGGAAAATCACAAGTCCAGACCTGTCCAGAAAGTGATCAGAAAATACACCTTAAAAGTTTACACTTATTGGACCTGTTTAGAAACCTTGGAAAAATTCCCAAAACTCCCAGAAATTCATTTATATCCTAGATGTCAATCCTGTAAAAGGAGAGCTCCCAATTCCTTATGGTTTGAAAATGAAAAATCAAACAATCCAACCAAATTTCAGACCCGTTTTCTCAGCTTTGACACTTGATCTTGTAAAATTCAAAAATACGACTTAGAAAACTCCAAATTCGACCAAACCACCTGGAAAACTTAACTAAGACATAAAATAAACTTTTCCCACAAAAACCCAGATTATTGAACTTATAAAATTGGATCTATAACACACACAAATTCGACATAGGATGCTGTCCAGTTTTAGGGTTTATTAAAACCAATATAAGCACATGTTTAACCTACCCAAACGCACCCATGACCCATGTAAGCCACACAACCTGATTTAATATCATCATATCAAGTTTACACTTCCATATTTTCAGTCTTACAAAAATTATATACAACCTTTAACCACCAATAACCATTTTATACGCCCATAAATTAATCAAACGAACCCTAGGTTTTCATCACACGACAACATCAAAGAAAATGGAAAGGAGATGGAACAAGATAATAGTTATGTTACCCTAGTAGCGTGTATGTGAAAGAGACAAGATTCAAGCTTCACCAAAACCATGACAAGCCTTCCTTGGCTTCAAGACCCACGACATCACCATCAAACCCACGAGCAGCTTCAAAACCCACGACCAAGACCTCCCTCTCGAACCACAACGACCATCACCACCACGAATCAATCACACACGATCACGAGTCTTCTTGGAACACCCTTCTTGTTTTGAATTCGAATTAGAATGGGGATAATACATGGTTGCCGTCCTTTTTGGGTTGAGAGGATATTAGGGTTTCTTTTTGTCTCAAGAGTGGAGCGTACAATGAAAAGGGAGGGGGAAAAATACTGGTTTTGCTTTAGACGAGCTAAAGAAAGAAAAATGGGCCAAGTCCAATCTCCATATTATAAACTAGATGGGCTTTTTACATTTAAGTTAATATCCCTTGTAAGTTAGTAAATTTCGGTTCATGTAATGTATAAATGTGTAATGAAATTCTAAATGTAAACGTAAATACATCTCATATATTTTGGCGAACAATTTCTAAGGTAGGTTAAATTTACTTTAACTGAGCTTGACGGGTTTTACGTAATTTATAGATATTAGATAGAGGGGCAAAATAGTCTTTTCACGCGTTTATGATTTTTAGGGTTTTACAGTATCTAATGAAATACCCATGGACCAACCCATAACCCATGACCCATAACCAAAAAACCCATGGGCAAAGAGGAGCGTCCCACGGATCCCTGATGTTATACTAGACGGATCCCTTAATGGAGGGATCCGTGGAACAATGGCAAGATTTTACCTATAAATAGAGAGCCATTTCTTCATTTCTCTTCACCTCTCTTCTTACTAACTCTCTCATATATTCTTACACTCTTCTAACAAAATATCACTTGATCTAGAGAGTTGTTCTTCTTTCTTCTATTGTGATTCTCATATAGGTCCTTTTCTAAGCCGAGATCACGAGCTTAATACAAGTCATCCAAGCAAGGGGTCCTTGATTGATTTGTTCCTCCACAAGATTTCTGTAGTAAAGATCTTTGATAGATCATTTTCGTACAGATATTTTCCGAAGAAATACAAAGGAATGTATTTCCCGGGTCGTTCTCCCAACGAGGGATGAATGGAGTAAACAACTCACGTCTCAAATATCGGGATTCGAATGAGAAAAGGAGCATAAGATGATATATTCTAAACTATGGGATAAGGAAAGTGAATGGAACATAAAATCTATGGGAAATCCTAAAAACTATGGCAAACTACGCAATTCTACACTAAAACGCAAATACGGAAATTAAACGAAACGCGAATAAAAAGCAACTACGTCTAATCTAGATCCTAAAAATAATCCAAAACTATTTTTATGCTAAAAATGATATTAGAAAACTAATTATGAATTAAAAATATTTTTTAGGAATTTTCTTGATTTTATTTTAATTAAAAACTAATTATTAACTCTAAAAGTAAAACTAATTATCTAAAAATTATGAAAGAGAGAGGGAAAAATATGGAATTACTTTCTAAAAATCTAAAATAACATAAAAGACTTTTCAAAACTATTTTTATAATTTTCTGATTAATTTTCTATTTTCTATGAATTTAATACTATTTAAATCTAATTAAAATTATGAAAAATACTAAATAAAAGGAGAAAAATATGGAAAAATCTTTTTTATGCTTTTTATATTTATCTTAAACTATTAAAATTGAAAAACTATTTTTTTGAACTTTTTCTCAATTATTTGCAATTAAAGCTAATTTAAAATGATTAAAAACTGAATTTAATTAATAAAAATACTAAACAGTGTCTAAAAATTATGAAAAATTCAGGGAAATCCTAAAATATTATTCTAAAGCTATAAAAAATATAAAAAGAAAGGATTATGTGAGGGAATCTGAAGCTGTAGTGTAACTAGATAGCAAATAAGCACTTAGAGATAAGCTAATAAGCACTAAACAGAACCAAACTACTACAGAAGCTATTTTAGGCTGAGATAAGCTAATAGAAACTAATGCAAGCTACTCCTAATCTCTGTTAAGCAGTCTACTATGATTAAGATGCCAACTGATTAACTAGCAAAACTGAAATGGACCCTACTGTTTAAGCACTTGCACTAGATTATCCAATAAGCTACAGAGAAAAATAAAAGTATGGTCCTCAAGACCACCAACCAGAGCTTATTTGTACCAATATTCAGCTAATAAGGACAAGTACTGAAGATGTTATAGATCAAACAAAAAGTGACTATTAGGACAAGGGCTGCTGATGACAGATAAGCAGTGTTTGCAGGCCAAAATAAGCTAAGGAATAAGCTTCTAGAATCTTATCTAAGGGCAAAAAAAGCTACATCCAGTCCTAAAGCTACCCTAAGAGGCTAATATTCAGCAATAAAATTGAAAAGATAAACCACAAATCAGCTTGTCTACAAGCTGAAAGTACAGAAACAGATACAAGAATTTCTCAGCAGATGCAGACCAAAAACTCAATGTACTGATATTAGTAGAAAGGAGATCAGCAAAACAAGAAGCAATCAAGCAATTCTAAATGGTAAATAAGCCAAAATCAGAATGATCTAGGATGCACTAACAATTCTAAAAGCTAATCTAAACAGACTTAAGCGTACTAGAGATCCTAGAGATTTCTATAAGAAGCTAACTGTTTGGCACAAGAACTACAAATTCAACCTATGAATCTTAACAACAATTAATGGAAAACCATCACAAATAGCTGCATAGACTAAGGGTGTGTTTGTTTCAATAAGATGTTTTAAGTCTGAATCTGACTACCACATCTTACTGGTAAGAGATGGATATAAAGTCTGAATCTGAATATAATAATGTTGTTTGTTTTTGTGTAATTGTCTGAATGATCTTAATTGTCAGTCTTTTTATGTATACATTAAATTATATCAATACAATGAATAAATAGCGACTGTAACCTAAAACAAAACATTTTTATAATAAATTTAACACAATAATATTATACCATTAATGAATTATTGGATCGGGTTTATTTAATGATAACAAAATTGCTTTATTTGTTGCGATTAACACTTATTTTAGAAAATTAAACAAAGAGCAAATCATGAAAACTATATTGGAGCGCTTGACAATTAAGTTATACATAATTTAAATCGCCAAAATTTAAATATTAAAATAGATTGACGTAACATATAGCACCACATAATTAGAATTAGAAAACTTAAGGTGTTTATTCGATTTTACTTTAGGAACTATTCGCAAACAATTTATTAATTCATTGATTACAAAACTTGCTTGGCATCATAGTGTTATAAAACATTTCCACATTAATATTTAGTGAGTAATATCACTATGAATGATATGTCTTCACATATAAAATAAAGCCACCAATATACTTATATCCTTCTATATAAAATAAAAAATAGTCTCATAGATAAGTTGGAATAATATAAAATTAAATAAAATAAGTTTTAAATGTACATTTCCTATAAGATTAAAAAAAAAACGTAAACAAGTCAACTTTATTTGCTTGTTTAGTTATAGATAGGTTGATTAATATAATAATAAAATCCAACTACTCATATTCTCTGACAAGATTCACGTGGTCCTTTTTATATATATCATATTTCCTCAATTTTTACATCTTCTTCTTCATATGAAAACCTGCAACTTTTTTTGAAAAGAACTACACCCACAAATAATATAATAAAAAAAACCCACAAACAATAAGAGAGAGTGTAGCACATCGACGATGTAGGAGGTGGAAAGAGTAAGAGGCAATCAGATAACCCGTGAACCTCTTTCTCAATAAGATCTAACTAGCTCTTATCGTGTCTGACCAAGAAGAGAAAAACAAACAAGTCGGACGTCTGACCGCGTCTGACTAGTAAGACGTCAGAGGCGGTCAGACTTTTTTTCGTAAAAACAAACACGGCCTAAATAGAACAAGAATCACTAAACCAAAACTTCTTAATCCTCAAACTGCTAACTAAACCAAACACTCCTTCAAACTACTCAACTAATTTTCAAAACTGGAATTTAAAGGATAATGACTGAAACATAAGAGCAATGGTCAAATAACATTAGAATTCATCCCAAAATACCATTTCAAAACAGATTCGAAACACAAATAACTTTGACTTTTAAACTTTGACAATAGTTGACTATTGTTGACTTTTTGAAAAACTGAGAATTAAGCTAAAGTGTAACCAGAGATAATCTCACATAAGCTTGTAAAAGCTTATGTGAGATCATGTAAGCAAGAATTTCAAGCAATTGAACTCAGAATTTGAACTAAAAGTAAATTGACAAATTAACTATAAATTGACAGAAAGTGAATTGCATTAATGAAACAGGATTACAATACTTGAAAGAAAACTTAATTGACTACTGAGAAAACATTAAAATGACAGGAAAGAAATGGTCAAAACTTCTCTAATTACATGAGAAATTGGACAAAAAACTCTATTGTGACTGAAAAGGTATATATAGCTCGAGCTGAGGCTTGGGATCCCATTCAGAAGGTTCATGAAGCTCTAATCTCGACCTTTGATTTCCCATCTTGTCATCCATTCTATTTTTGGCCATTGGATTAGATTGGATGATGTGTTTCGGCCAATCACAAGCTCTCAAATGTCCACCTTGGCAATCCTTGACAAGTCAGTGATTCTAAGATGCTAAGTACAATGCAGTGTGTTTGGGATTGGTAATAAAATGGGTAGTGTTTGGTTGAGACAGGGAGGAAGGAGAAAGGTTAAGGGTACTGTTGGGCGGGGATTTGTTTGGGATTGTTTAATATCATTGTTTGACTTGGTTTAATGGGTTGTTGACTGGGTAAAATACCGGGTAAAAGGTTTATTCGGGTTGGGGGGTTACTAGCGTGGCCGGGTTGTGTGTTATCTGGATTGGATAGTGGGTTTTGATTGGGCCGTATATGGATATTGGATTTGTTGGATTTATTAACTTGGACTTGGTACTATTAGTGTGATAAGTGGTAACCATAGGGACCAATAATGTAAATCCGGATTTTTGAGGGACCAAAGGTGTATTTGTAAAAAGGTAAAGTGAAAGGTGGTAAAATATGTAAGTGAAATTAATGAGGGGTGAAAAGGTAAATTATGGAAAGTTGAGGGATTAAAGGTGACAATTTGGGAAAGTTGAGGGGTAAAATGGTAAATTTGTGAAAGTGAAGGTGTAATGTGAAAAACTCCCAATTTATGTCCCGAGCTTCGTATCTTGATCTTTTAAGCACCAAAATCTCTGAAATAGCATCCCCGGCATCGGCTTTTGCACTCTTCTCTCTCTCGTGCTCGGTTTTCTGGCAGATTTGGCTCCTTTTTGTGTGTTTTTAAATATCCGTACCTGCACATGCATAAACTCAAGAAAACCACAAATATTAGCAATAAACGGCTTTTCCTTGGTTGTTTTGGGTCAGTTTTGATAAAGAAAAGGTATGTGTTTTAGCACATACCAAAAT